>OX419702.1:16059214-17259214 GCA_948474745.1 Oligia latruncula | reverse complement strand
CCAATTTTTAGGACATACTCCCAATACACAGATTTATCCAAACTCTTTCGACAATGGCTGATCCTTTCTAAGAATCTACAATAAAGAAAAGTGGAATGCGAGTGAAGAATTTTATTTGATCCATGATCCACTTCAGTAGTCATATCTGTAGTAGTAATTAATGTTTGTAAAGTGTTTCTTAACGCCAAATTCCTTTATTAGATAATTAATCCCGCGCGAATATTCCACTCATTCCACAAAGAGCACTTCAAACACTGATCTCCTAATAAGCACTCTCCAAGTCGCGCCCTCCACAACATGCTCATCCTCCCTTGTCCAATCCAAGCATAGTTTCATCCTGTTATTTGTAATATTATTTATTTCTGTACACCCGCCGTCTGTTATTTATATCCTTCGCTCCATATCCGCCCTGGACGTGCGCGTTTCTTGTTATCAAACGTACGTGATGTCATATTTTATTTACACTGATTTCGAGATGAATGCCGTTTACACCTGTTTGTTTAATGCTGTGTGGTCTAAAGCTTAGAATAGGCACTACAGTGTGTGGGTGTCAGGTGGAAATAGAAGAAGGAACAAGAAAGGGATAGAAATAGAATAAGGCACGAGCAAGACCACTAGTAGACCAAAAGAGATTGACATCTTAAAAATGAGGTCTTAAATTAAGCTTGATACAGAAAAGTGGGGGCTGCACTGAGAAGAGAGCCTTTCATAAGAGGAGGAAAGTATACTTTCTATTTCTGTAAAAGTCACTTTCTCATAAGCCTGTCCAAGTTGACTGGTTAGTCATCAGCAGATAAACTTGATGTTTGTGCCCGGGGTGGTCAATCGTTTGAAACTAAGATTTCAAACAATTTGGTTATGAAATATGTACCTACCTAACCTTTCATAGATCGTTGTATATCTTGGCATAGAATAATATAAGTAAACAAACAACAACACAGCAGTTTATACGTGATCAAAGACATGTGCTTCCCACATCGGTCGTTAAAACCAACGACTGCAGCTATGGCTTGGCTGGGGAGCATGTCATAATTGCCCCGCTTTGTATGCGGATTAGTGACCACTGCATGACATCTGAATGCTGAATGGCTGATTTAGAAGCATAGTCAAGATTTCATTAACAAGCCAAGTAACGTTTTCAATCTTCTTAGTTAAAATATACTTCTACTCAGGAGGAACAGGGTTATCCGTACATTATATAATAAATGCGAAAGTAACTCTGTCTGACTTTTACCTTTTCCCGCCAACAGCTGACCTGGTTTAGAACAAAGGATATTAAAATATCCTGGTAGTATGTTCCCGTGAGTCTACTTACTTACTTCCTACTTCCAAGAGGGTGAAGCCGTGGACAAAAACAAGCTAGTACAAGTAAGTTACAAGTCACTTCTAACAAAATCCACACGAAAATAGACGGAGCATCTGGTTCCGAAAATCTACATAGAAATAACCTATCAACAAGACTCGATCGGCAGCACGAACCATTGAATCATGTTGATTTGTAGGTATCCGTACGCCATGCATACGAGGACATATTGAAAGCTCGGTTCTATCAGATCTCCCGCTCCCTGAAATGCGCCTCCATTCTCCGCGGCGTACATTTCACAAATTTTCCGAAAACCGACGATTTTCAGCCGACAATGACAAATGTATGGGGTAACCACACGCGGGGGCTTACGGTAACGTGGTTGAGCTTTCAGAGAATACCTATCCTGAATGTTGAAATTTTACCGTTTTGCGACGTAGACCACAAAGTCTACGAGACTGAGGTGAGCTTAGAAGGCAATAGGATTACAAAAAGGTATTCCTATGGCATAGTTTAGCTACTTATATAGTTAACTTTGTACAGGGGAACTCAGCTCTACCACAGAATAACTAATAGTACACTCTACTACCAACTTGTTGACATAGTACCTAAGTCCATATATTTTGAACATGACATTTGCGTCTATCAACCTACTTATACATTGCAATTATTGGTAACTACTTAGCGACCCGGGGACCGGGGTGCTCGGCACGGACCCTGTCATAGCCAGACACGAGGACCGACTTTAAATTATAATATGACATGTATAAATATCATGGCTCAACTTTTCTCGCAAAAAAGAAAAACGATTTTCACCCACTACAACACTTCATATCAAAATCCAAAATATTTCATAACGTTCAAGCTCACGGGTCCTCTAATCCGTGTCGTATTGGTTCCCTAGTCAGGTGTGTGGGATGACGTCACGTGCGGTCCACCATCAAACAGGCACGTGACGTCATACAAGCGCGCACGCTTATCATTTGGAGGGTAAGTTGATGTACTGCGCATCAACTTGAGCAGCTGAGGGATTTGGGAAGGGTTTTGTGTCGTAGTTTTATTTAAATGGATTGTTCAATATATTATGACTTTTGACGCTAGGTTTTTATGTATTTCTACCCGACTACAGCGAAGCAAAAAGGGGGGTTATGATTTTGACCGGTATGTATGTTCTTGTAAACGGCGTCCGTTTTTATAACAAGTTGCCAAAGCCGGTTACAGAACTTAGCGATGGAAAATTCAAAACCTTCATCAAACGTGTCCTTTTCAAAAAAGCATATTATAAGATTAATGAGGAGCCAGGGAAGCCACATGTGCAGAAGGAATTATTGCCAAACTACCTTGTCTTCAACATAGTCTTTAACGGCTTAACTATTTAAATGTCTATTAACTGCTCTCAAATTACGATGTTCATTTTTTATTTACTTTACTTTATTTACTTTTTTTACATACTTTTTTGACATAATCTCTTTATTACTTGACATTATTTACAGACAATTCAAATTTTTCATCTCTTTATTAGTGGTTGTAATGGGAATCATATCACTAGGTTTTATTAGGTTTTTATTTATCCTTTTGATAGATTCTTATTTTGTAAATGTGAGGACTTTGTAGGCCTTGTAGACTTTAGATCTGTAGACCATTTTTTATTTTATCAAGTACCTGATACTTGTTGAAAGGCCTACACTATCCTCCCATACCTACTGTAATTTGAAAATATTGTAAAAGCTAATTTTTAAAAAGAGTAATCGTGGAGTTTCTTGCCGGTTCTTCTCCATAGGAATCGACCAATTGGAACCGTGCACCTAGCTTCTGACGTTTCATAAGTGCCCATGTAGGCTTATGTGAAATAAAATATTTTGATTTTGATTTTGTTAGTATTTAGGTATGTTTATCTGTTCCCTCATAATTTCTAAACTGCTTAGCACAATTTGACAATAGGTATCGTTGAAAACGTTTAGATTGTCAGCTGGGCTATCATAGGCTATGTCATAGGGATCTTACTTTTTTCAGTACCGAAAGATATTAAGAGCTACCCAGAATATAAACAATACATTTGCTCGACTAAACGACAAAATATTATTGCACTGTCAAAAAGTTATCCAGATCTCATGTAGAGCCAAGCTTCTAACTCTACAAGCCCTTATTTAACTTCACAAACTCTACACCTTAGTGAAAATATGAGGCTTGGCCGTTCCGTTATTACGAGAACTATAATGTATAACAGAAAATTAATGAACAGTGAATACATTTTTCACCTAACGCCCATTTGATGGTGGAAGAGTTTTGATGATCATCACTCAGTTACGAAATCGGGGTTTTTTAGATATCAATGATTTTTAGCTATGCAATTGAAGCTTTATATGTTTTATAAGTCAACTATTGACATCATATCCCGAAAATTTTATAGTATAATCCAAACTCAAGTTATGACGGTTCAAAAAAACCGACGAAGCGCTTCGAGAAAAGGTAGGTAGTGCCCTCGCGCTTCGCTTGGCGGGGCGGGGCTCCTCACGTGCCCCCAGATACATTTGCTCGGCTAAACGACAATAGTTATTTGTGCAACAAGAGAGCAAAGTCGTTTTTTGCTGCGAGTGCTGATTTTGAATCCTGAGCAAGCGAAGGACACAAAGATTGAATCACGAGCGTAGCGAGTGATTCTTAAGTTGAATCCTGAGTGTGGCGAGGGATTCAAAGGCACGAGATGCAAAAAACTTTGCTCTCGTGTAACACACATAACTTTTCACTTCAGCAGCGAGAACACTTTGTAAGGCGTGTTCGGAAATAGCACCCATGATATTTTATTATTCAAAATATATTACGTAACATTATTGAAACTAGAAATAAATATTTACCGGTTAAGGGTAGTTCTTCGAAATTTGATTCTTTGACTGATCCATATGGCCAAAATTTAATTTCACTTTCAGCTCTGTAACACATGTTCATATGAAAATAGGTATACTAAATAACATATATTTGAATGAGGGACTCGTTTTTATAAAGTAGTTTTCAAGATATTAATTTTGTGCCCAGATGAATCAGAATGTGTTACATATTAATCAGAAACAGAAATAAAAAGTAATAAATACACCGTTAGTTATCAATGTAAATTCTAAACAATAATTATTAATTCTTAAATAGGACTAAGACATATCAAAAGTATCATATTTAGAACAAGATTATACTCCTGTAATTTTTTATTATTCAAAAGGTTATAGCTAAGTAAATAATAATAAATAAGATTAAAACTACTGACTTGTACACGGTCAAAAATTGGACAAGGAGAATTACGCAACAAAAGCGCTCCTATCGTGCTGGAGAGGGGAAAAACTAATTTATTTTATTATTCATATGGGGTTTTGACCATACGAATCAGGCACAGATGAATCAGGATTTTGCCTACAATCATGCATAACTCATCGTACATACAGACTTCATTATTTTCATTTTTCTACAAGAATCTATAACCCAAAAGCATCACACGAAACACAGATTGAAGTTTTAAAACAATAAAATAAATTTTATAAAGTAGGCATTGTAATCAGGATGCCACCTGAACCAAACACAGATGAATCAGGTATTTTCCTTCGTAACACCGGATCTAAGCCAACCAGCCGCACATCCACCTTCTAGGTCGTCCGTTGCACGACTGGCTTCCCCCCGCGCTGGAAGCCAGACTCTCATTATTATTACCCGACCAAGTACGGTCAAGTGCAGCTTACGCCACATTAATCAGTATTATACGCCGGACACTTCTTTTTTACTTATTTATAAACAGACTAACGTAGTTATAACTAATACACATTTTTTTTGTAAGAGGACAATTCATTTCCTTTCGATATAATTATAATTTATATTGATGTATCAAAGGGAAAATGCGACATCGACCATTTTGTTCCGGAAAATGGCAAACGGACGCGCTATATGAATCAGAAGAACGACCTTCAAATATTTTTATTTTGTACCTAGACAGCAATTATTAAAAAAAAATCATTTGTCCTAGTAAGGGATAAAGCTAAACTGTACAATAAAAAATATTACATGCCGTTTTTTTAGTTGGTTACAGAAATATACCCACAGACATCGAAAATTTTGTCCCTGAAGAATTACCCTTAAATATCAGTTTTATTTGCAGTAAATACTTATTTTCGTTTAAATACAACAATAAGTTAAAAATTCAATAAATTACATTAAAAGACATAATTATCTTTTTGCAAAATTTCTTTAGTTAGTACGAAATTCCGAACGTGTTTGTCTTTGAGGCCGAATTCAAAATCGGAACTTCGAAAGGGCTGGTCTTTGTCTCTCTCTCTTTCTAATGGCGGGAAAGAGATAGAGTGTGAATGTTTCGAATTGTATGATTAACCCAAGGCTGAATAAGATATTCGCGGCTTTCAGAAAAAAATAATTAAAAAGTTACTTTGTCTCACTCAGTGAGCAAAATCGCATTTTGCTCACTGATTTCAGGCAGCAAAACCTACATGTTTGAGCTACTGAAGTGAAAAATATTATTTATTTTATTGTTATAAAAAAAATACAGTGGGACAATGTAAAATTTTTCAGAAACTGTACTGTATTTCCTTTTTATGCTTAAATAAAATGGATGCCAGCAAATCGACCGTGATTGCTGCAATCGCCTGTCCATATCTACTATTGTTGCCATTCATACCGTACCTACGAGAATTGCACCATAGATGCGAACGTTACGCAGCAATTTCCCATGTTACATCTGTGTTCGCTTAGGCCCTTGGGCGAAAAAGCCATCAATACTCGGTCATCCCTTTTTCTGATGTTTATAGTAGGTACAAATATGGCGCCGACTAAAGATCTATCTTATAAATAACTAAAAAGTTCCCTAGAACTTTTTATTTCTCGGACATCATTTTTAACTGCCGCCGGTACCTATATTAATAGAACAGAACTAGACTGGCCAGGTCGCTCCGCCGCCATTTTTCCTATAAAACCCCGTTAGTCTATGGTGTCCGTTATGTATGGAAGCAATGATTTCAAAAGTAAGGATACGCCCGTCTGAACATTTTACACAGAAGTTCTTCGTTCGAAGTTCGAAGTTCGCGCGCACCACTGTCAACTGAGTCGCGTTGGCCCTAAAACCGTCATTTTAGGGCCAGCGCGTTGGTGCCATTTAGTCGCGCCGTTAGCCCGGTCCTTACGCTAGTAATATATATGTCAATGTATGGAAGTCATAAGTTGTTCCAGGAGTAGGCTGGAGGAATAGTCTAGGAGCTCACGACAATAGTAACAAAACAACGACGTTCTAAATTATAAATTAGGAATATTTTTGTGATAACCTGAACAATACTTACTGACTACAATACCGCTGGAAATCAAAATAAATTTTATCTCACTCATCGAGATTTAGGAGAGATTGTCACAAAAGTATGCTTGGCAGGGATTTCGTTTTTTTTTTCTTTATTTTCATCATACAACATTTTCTTATACTCCACTAGCGACCAGACCATGCTTCACAAGGGTGCAATGTACTAAGTGCTACATTATCTAAATTTTATAAAAACCTCCCGCAATAAATTCTCGAAGTCAATCAATCAAAATCCATTGTGTAGTTATGACGATCTAAGCACACAGACACGAACCGCGTAATATAGGTACATATTATAAAGGCATCATGCCTTTATATGCCACTTCAATAATATATTCTACAAGTAGATATAGAAGATATTATATGTATATGTAATAAACGACCGCTTAGAATAGTAAGCTAAAACATTTTCTTACCTAAATAGACCTACCTATCAACCTAATAGGTATAAGGAATACAATTACGTGAACCAATTATTATTATTATGTTTTAACATATCTCGGGACCATGAGGTTGTCCTTTGGAGTACGAGGGGCCTTAGGAAAGAATGGAATGCGGCACGAACCGAAAATTATCCCTGTACGAGGTATGCACTAAGTATGCAAGTGCACCCAAGGATAACCCCCGGTTGGTGTAAGACTATTGCAGAATATGGAAAAATAAAAAGTTGGAACAATGGGTTTGGGTGGCTAAAGTGGACTGGTTACCAAGAACTATGGAAGAACTATGGCCCCTGCCTGATCAATGTTTTATAATATATACACGGATAAAATGGCAGGGGGTAACTTGCACACTCAATAATGTGCACCCGGAAACCGTCGCTAGCACATAGTGACGTAGTGACAAGTGTGCAACATGCCAGTGGCGAAGGTTGGAACCTTACAACTCGATTCTTACCGGCCATCCCTTTGAAAAATGGCACAGTCAGTATTCTATAGACAAATAATTATAATCATATTAAAGATATCTACTCCGGCTTACCTCTTACAAAAATTGACCCTTCGCTACTGCAACATGCCCTGAAGTGCTTGAGGAGTGGAGTGGAGAGGTGTTACACGGCTTTCAGAAAAATCCCAGAGCCCGGAAGATGGTCAAGATTCCTACGAGCACTTACTGGAATACTTCCTTCCCCCGAGCACGTTTGCTCTTGCGAATCTCCACTCAAGCCGGCCAATACATTGTTCACTCCAACCGGCCAATAAGACAAACCAGAGTGAGGAACAAGACTACTCCCGGGAGATAGGGTCCGTGGGGTCGCTGCTATCCAACAGCTCGCCACATGCTGCCCTGCGGGTTTCTATTTTCGGCTGAAATGATGAACAAATTATGCACGCAAAGATACACAAATCCTACTTACTCAAACACTGCACTCCAACTAACATCGCTCAAAAGCACTACTGTGACACTACCTACAGAGTGATCTCCCGTTCAGTTTGCACAGTGATGCTCTATGCCTGCACTCGCTAGTCGTGAGCTCCCCGTCTATAATCCATAATTGAGCCGGCAAGGCGATCGGTATCGCGGTCGGCTTACTGTTGCCTATCACGATGATAACGTGTTCGCATTCACACACGATAATCTTGTTCTTAAGGGTTAATTGGCAAGAAAGGTAAATGAAGGATAAGTTTAACGGTTTCCTTAAAGTGATCTGCGTAAACAAGGATGGATATGATCAAAAGATAGTGGAATAAGTAATAGATACCTCGCTGTTACAGCTCATTGATGAAATTAGGGCTCCCAACCCATTAGGGCTCCCAACCCATTAGGGCAGCAAACCCTTGACTCAGGCAGCTTGGACCCTGATTATGTTCACCCTTAGCATTCTAAAGATACTTGGAAATGGTTTTTGTAGTTAAAATAGAATCTGAAAGTGAGCTGAAAACTCCACATAAGTAGTCAAGGTTATTATGATTTATTCAGTTAATTAATTTACATAAACTCGTTCCACAAAAGATACCGTACCACAATGGAAACCCACCCGGACACGTACCCGCAAGCGTTTTCCTAAAACTCGGTGCAATTACTACACAACCAATTATCTATGAACGTGCTACCGATTTATATACCTGTGCTTCTGCCTACCCCGCGGCCCGAGCGAGCGATGTGCTGCCTGATAGGGAGCCAATGATAATTACTTTTGTAAACAGCCCGTTACAAATTAAGAGTATTGATTGGTTGAAATTGGCTCGATTTATAAAGAAATTAGGTAACTATAAATAAGAACGAATGAGAAATAGTGAGAATGTCGAAAAAGACAACTCGAAGCGCGGAAGGACGATTAAAAATAAAGAAATGGTGTACAGTAAGAAGTCTGCTAGAACCTAAAAATGCGATCACCGATTACTTAGTTTCTCTGTATTTTGACAATTTTATTTATCTTTTAACTTTCCAGTTGTAGATCTAAGTTCAGCATATCATAATAACATTAATGATGATGAGTGGTCAGACATAGTTAAGTGTATCGTAACTCTGTAAATTGTATCGTAAAGGGCCGAATAATAACAAAATGGCTCTTTCGTCACCTCCGACGCGTCCGGTGACTGCCTCCCTGACATGTGCGCGCTCGTGTATGTAAACTTGTATTACTTACAGTCTGGTACCACGGGCCGTGGCCGGTGGCTATGTGCACATCTGACAAAACCTAACACGTGTGTGTCCTCATACCATTGCCTCATACTATCTTTTTGGGGCGCCTCATAAATAGGTCCTTAGGACCTATGAAATGACTATTGTGAAGATCGATATCTTTCATTCTATTTAGAATTCCAAATTCAAATAAATTTTATATTAAACCATGATATTTTGTTTTTCAAAATCAGTTGTTCATTTGTTTTCCCGACGTTCGATTTTTTTTTAATATCACTGTTTCTGTAACCATGGAAAAATCGACATTGCGCGCTTTATTCGAATACGAGTTCCGTCGTGGCACCAACGCAGCACAGACAGCACGACGAGTATGGACATGGTACCGCATGTGAACGGTCGGTCTGTTTTTGGTTGTTTAGTTTGATCGCTTCCGTTCAGGAAATTTTGTATCTCAACAATGAACCCCGTGTCCGACCGGAGACGACAGGAGATAAGCCAGCACATCAAGCTACCCGAAACTGTCAAATTTTCCCAATCAGCTATGAACCTTATGCTTTAGCGATAAAGTTGAAAATCTTTTAAAGAAATTTGACAGATTGTAGTAGCTTGATATGCTGGCGTCTGTACATAAATCGATACTGATTTATTTACTTCAAATTGGAAAGATAAAAAGCTCGGAAAGTGGGTAGGTACCATATGCACATTGAAGATGTTATGATTTAAACAAAAGAGTGTCCGTGGAGTTTCTTGCCCGTTCTTCTCCATAGCTACCTACCTACCTACTACGCTATGGAATGGACAACTAGCTTTAATCTTTCTGACTAACCGACCCCTTGACAATTCAAAAGTGCCTGTAATTGGTTTAATTTGAAATAAATGCTTTGAGTTTTTTTTTTTTAAACACACTGAACAAAAACAAAAAACCCGCGTCGAAGTACGCCCAAGGGACTGTCTCAAAACTATAGGAGTTACGACTGGAAACTTTCACCCACCATTCTCACCAGACCTTGCTTCAACTAATTTCCACTTTTATTCGGAATTTGGATAACTTTTTACAGGGGAAAACTTTCAAACCCAACGAGGCGGTGAAAAACGCCTACAAAGAGTTAATCGATTCCCGTCCGCAGGTTTTTTATAGCAGAGCCATCAACGAACTTTCACTAAAATGGCAAAAGTGCATCTTCACTAATAGCAGATACCAACTTCGATTAGTGAAATAAATAATATTCTTAAAAAAAAAAAGGATTTTCCTATGTAAAACGTTCGTGTAACCTAATATATACAAGACTTCATCTGTATGCAATATTTGTAAGCTCTTTTTGATTATTTTCGCCAGTTCTTTCGAACTGCATGAACAACAAGTTGAAGATCTTCCTTTTGGGTTTGTTTACCAAGTCGGGCTAAGTGTAATTAAATTAATAAGGCAACCCCGACGAGATAGTGTGATAGTAAGAATTCTTGCCTATTGGTGGCAGAGATTTGTGGTCCTTACACACATTTACAACCAACTATCCACATAAAAACATAAACATTACACTTTATACCCGATCATAATCAAACCGCGTAAACCTTGCATGCCTCACGGCGACGTCCAAACGGCACCGACAGATAAGATGCTATCTAAGCACAGCCTCCATCTCTACAACAGAGACATGCGACAGAAATGGCCCTATTTGTCCGCTCTGATAAAACTAGCAGAGACATCAAAATAAATTACTTATTATAACTATTGCTTTGATAGCCCGGATGGGGAATCAGATGGATATGAAATGTCATCGTGAGCTTATATAGCTGTGCTTAAGAGATAGGGAGGGACATATATGGATAATTATATATATAGAGAGCCCAGCTTTCAAACTGGGTTTGTTCAGTATGTTACACTGCCGTAATTTTGTCTGCAATTATATTGTCTTACAAGCTAATGCGAAGTAGTTAAATCTGCCCTATGCACACCTGCAACATCAAGGAATTTGCCTATGCCGTGCCAGCTGCAGATTTTGAATCTTTGGAGCCTGCAAATTGGTGCTGCATGGCAGGAGGAAAAGGTTTATTTTCGAGTTCTACTAACTCACTTGAAGCTGTGAGACACGGAGACGTTTAGACGACGCGACGTAGAATTTCCAACCACATTCTTAGTGTCATGCTCTGCCACAGAGCCACCATTTTAGAAACCTATAAAAAAAATTAAAGAAATAGGGACTGTATCGTCAATCTCCGTTTATCCAATACACCATCAAGTGTCATCCCTCTACTGCAGGCTTGATAGGCTTGCATAGTGATAAACGCTAGAACCACTTCTCGTGGCACAATCTCCACGACACCCTTGGGAGGCTGCACTGAAATCCTTACACTGCAATATAAACGATCCACGCCCCTTCAAATCAGCGAGCGTGAATTACCCTAAAATACCGTCCGTCCGACTGTCCGTCACGAAGACGGATGGCTGGTTTGTCCGGACACCGGCCGGTGCAGTCATCAATAACGGACGGCGGACACTGCCTACCCCTTTGTTGACAGTCTTCAAGTAATTTATTTTATTTATTTACTATGGATGACTTATAGCTAAAACAAACAGAATAAAAACTAGCATGTGAGACTGACAGCCACTTACAAGTCATCACTTCTAAAAACAGATTGGAAAGAAAGAGTATGAACAACACAACACAGCTACCAAAAAAAGAAAGAGAAAAAAAAACAGTACTTATAACAATCAAGCTTAAACTAAATTCACATTTCATATTCGCTACAAGAATAACAACCATACAAAATCTTAATTAAAAAAGCTAAGGCTCAGGCACTTTCTGGCCGAGGATACACCCGTTAGGCTATGAAAGGATCAAAATCATGCTGTTTACATATGTCATTTAAACTTACTACTTGCACGCACTATAAATTAATTTTACCATGTTTAACCCATACCTTGGCAATGATTTTAACTTTAGTTAAAAGCTTTTTGTACTCCACGCTTAGGTGATCGTTAACACACACGCGCTGAGATGAGCCTTGAAACCCGATGTCACAAGCGGATAGTTCCTTCTTGGCACGTGCCGTAATGAAATCTTCCTTTACATACCGGTTTAAAAAACTCACTATTATCAGCTATAGTTAGCGTCGATAATAGAGTACAAATTCTCATCCTTCTTTATAGGAACTCCCTTAATTTCAACGTTGTTTAGCCTGGATCTCTGATCATAAGTCGCGAGTAATACTTCGTGCTCGCCAAGTCAGTCTGTAAACCATTTACTGATTCCTGAAGCTTTTCAAATCCAGACACTTTAGCTTCCAGTTCCACGAGTCTTGTGTCAAAATTGTCAAGTCTCCCACCAGTGCCCTCACAGCTCAGCCAACTCATCCTTGATCACGCGAATGTCATCTACTAAGGTCGGCAAGCTGCCGTTTCATGTCACGTATTTCGCTTAATATGGTTATATCCAGGGAGGCAGGTTCTGGGGCAGGCGCAACTTGTGACGAGGTTCTGCAAAATCATGTCTTAATCATGTCTTTGTAGTTTAAGGGGTTGCTGTCATTAAGAGCTTGCGAACGATATTTAATCATTGGATTATGTTGAAATTGAGAGATCAATCAGGAGGCGACTGAAGGGTTTTGGTAATTTTCCTTTGTGCTAATCATTATTAATATTTCTTTGTGCAATAAGCCGGTGCTACACCGAAACTGCAGCGCCAGTTATCCGAACTAACAATAAATAAGTGCGGAAGTTGTCCGTTTGTTCATTTCGAACCGATCTGTACCTACTTTATGACACATAAGGCACATTTTTCCATGGCCAGATAACTTTTATTCGTGGAATAAAATGGACGTTTGACAGTTTTTGTATGAAATAACTGTCAAAATTTCAAAATGATTCCTCGAATAAAGTTATCATAATTATCAGATTATTGAAAAATCAGCCCTGAAATGAAAGAAAAATAAATCTGCCAATAGTTCTTCCAACTATATTTTGGCCGGCTTCCAGTCTAACCGGATGCAGCTGAATATTAGTGAATATCAATATTTTACATGGAGCGGTATGGTTTATTATAAATGAAAGAAAGATGACTAATAATTACAATATAGACAAACCAAATTTATTTAATATTGTGAAATAAATAAATTAAACGCGAAACTACAATAGGTATAATGACAATGATTGAGTATTGATTGAATAAAATAAAATATCCACATTTCGTGTTTCTACTAAAAATAAAATAGGTACGTATAAAGTCGTTCACTTTCTTTTGGTAGTCTCCCCAGGGGGGGTGTCCACCTTCTCCGATGTTATTTCGTACTGGGTTTCTAATCTGTGAACAAAATTGTAATTATATTTATATTATTATATTAATAATATTACTTCTCGCCGGCTGATCAACACTTCAGGTGACCAGAGGGCTGGGCAATGACGTAATATAAAAAGACGCGTCATGCCTCATGCATGAATATCACGGCAATCGAAAACAGCGTAAGTATAGCCAGATAGATATGTAAATATAGCCAGATAGATATGTAAATTAAATGTCATCTACGGAATTTCTGTTGTTAGAAAGAGATAAATATATTTCTTTAATTACGTGGTCATGCCGTGTATGCTCATTGGCCGAACGAGTACAAAAGGAGGAATGTCGGGAAAAATGGACACTATTTTCTCATGTTGATAAAGGTAGTAGATTTACGGGTAAAATAATAAATTATTTTCGATACTTAAAAATACGAATGCAGTATTTCGCAAGAGTAATTATTGTTAATTTATAAAACAAAATGTAATAATATAATCATAAAAATTATTCTTCGATATGTATAATGTCGCTGGCTAGAAAATGTTCCGAACAGACCCCAGAGTATTTTGTGGGTAGCCAATCGTCTTCACGCCGTTGAGCCCATATAAAGCTTAAACACTTTTCACTCATAAGCCCTTCTTTAGGTAATCTAATTACAAAATTGATCATTAGGATTCATAACACATTTATTATATTCAAATAATATAATTCATCAAAATAAAAACAATGTAGGTTTTATAAATACTGAAGAAAACTACCCCATCTTCCCCTAACGGCACGTGACTTAGGTACCTCAAGCGCCAGCCGCCCTTAGAAGGCATCGAAAAAATATAAAAGAAAATAAATTTTTCTTGATGACGCATGAAATTATACTTTTTTATCTTTCACAGTTGCAGTATAATTTTTACATTTCCTAAAAACACAGGACGGCATTTTTTTTTACAATTATGGAAGTTATTCACACAATTTGTTATTTTATTGTCACGTACAGCCGCGGCACTGGTTGGTACGCGACTAATGGTCGGTACGGTAATTACCTTGCATTCATGTTGCCACTATGCAGAGCACGGGCAACGTATCTATAGTTTATATATCATTGGGGCTGGGTCGTTCATTGGCCAAAGAATTAGCATTGCCATTCAATGTGGCAATGGTATTATTTTTGCCATGATAACATTATTCCACTTTAATTTATCAGGTCATCAAGCTTCACTAATGAGAATTAATTCTGCAGAGTACCTATAAGTCTGATTCTAGTAGGTATTTGCACTAGTTGTCTGGCATTTTTGCTGAATAACACCCTAATTGTGTAACACACTATTACTCACAATTTGAATCATTTTGAAGCTTATTGCTAATCCATTACTCCTTATGTTCGAAAAATGTGTCTGCTCAACAACGTAAATAACGCAATGAATGTTGTTGAACTGTCAAAATGAAACCCATTGCTACTGATAGTGTGTTACGCAATTACCCTGCTGGGCCTTTTTGGTGCAACCGTGAGGCATACTTTCCAGTTAATTTCTTACATCGGACTTTGCACTTTTTATATTTATTTTTATCTGATGTACGACTATAATCTGACTATATGGTGTTATTCTTTTAGTCTGTGCTTTAAATGTATTTTCTTTCTTTCTTTCAATGTATCCCAAAGTCATCTAAACAATAGTACATAAAAACACATACCAACACACATAATAAACATAAAACAACATAAAAACAAATAAATTAAATAAATGTGTCTGTTTGTAATGTCAAAATAACAGCTTTTTATTAAAAGAAAATAATTTTAAAAAATTTAGTCTATCTGACTGTTTGTCCCGGCTAATCTCCGAAACGGCTGGACCGATTTGGCCAAAACACACGGCTACTTTTATTTAAAAAAAAAAAATTAGGGTTCCGCGTAAAGATAATTTCCCGGGCGAAGCCGCCGACAGAAGCTAAGTAACAAATACGTTTATCTAGTTAATCGTGCAGTCTTCGTTCTATCTGCGTATTTGACGTCAACATCTTGCTCCGTAAATAAATTCTTTTCAATTTCACGAGGCTATAGCATGGCAATATTTAGCAGCCGATGACCCCGAAGCGAAGGCGAAAACCTTGAGCTTGTTTTGAATTGCAAAGCGACTGATAGATTTTCATAGTGTTACTTAACTTACCTATGTGTTGCCAGGCCTGAATAACTAGGGACAGGTACAAGTCTAGATTTCCACGACAATTAAAGGATAAGTTGTTTGGCAATGTAGTTTTTATAAAATACTAACATCTGCCCGTGACTTTGTTCGCGTGACATTTCTTGTTCCCCGACCTACCCTGTCGCATCGTATCGCCTGTCCGCGCTTTTACTAATTAATATTAAATTATGAAGAGTATAAAGAGTATTTTTCTCTGAACCAGAAGCTTCACACAAAAGCAAGAAAGAATCAACAAGCTACCGAGTACCAAGTATCGAGTACCGAGTACCGAATACCGACCCTATCCACATATTCTCCTGACTTCATTTCAATAGGGGAACCAACGTCTACATAAGCTAACGACCGCTAAATTCGAAGGTGATTCGTAGATCGCTGATAGGAATCCGCATGCATAATCCCCACATCTGCATCTCTATGCGGCTTTAAGGAGAATAGGTACCTACTCCAAACTACCCATATCGCTTATTCATGAAACTTGTATAGTATAAATAAATAGGTGGATGTTTCAGATTTTTTGTTACGTTTCATTGTGTCTAGGTCCATGTGTTTCAAACACTGTCAAGGAAAAATATTTGTGCAATACATGAGATGAGAGAGATCCCGTGAAAAGTATTCATGTAGGTTATAAAGTAATGCCAAGCTTCGCGACTATTAGATTAGATACCCTATATAAAAAACTAGCAGCGCCCCGCGGTTTGACCCGCGTAAGTTTCGACCCCGAGGTTCGACCCCGAGGGAATATCAGGATAAAAACTATCCTATGTCCTTTCCCGGGACTCAAACTATTTCTATATCAAATTTCATACAAATCTGTTCAACGGTTTGCGCGTGATTGAGTAACAAACATCCAAACGTCTTCACAAACTTTCACATTTATAATATTACTAGGATAAATATTTTATTTTCCAAGTAATACAGTAAGCAGGTTCCCAGGTTATCAGCAAGTTGAGATGACATGAGTAGCTTTAATAAAAATACTGACAACAGCTAAAAAAAATCAGCTGTTCCCTACATTTTGACGAGTTATACGAACATAAATGTAGGGAACAGCTGATATTTTTTCGCGATTTCAGGTTTAGTCCCACAGTAAAAGTAGTACAATGACCTCCTAAGAGGTTGTTAATGTTTTACCAATAACCCTGTATAATTTGCCAGTGAGTCCCAAACTAGACAATTAGTCTGTATCTTGGGGCTCGAAATGTCCTAAAATCTCATGTAGGTAGTGACCAAGACTGGTATTCTTGTTACATTCTAAAACGCGCCAGGCTCCCGCGTGACCAGGAGGTACTCACTATGATATTACCGAGGATTGTGACAATTAGCAGAAAATTCCACGTCGTTATCACACTACCATTATAAATGAAAGTTTGTAAGTGTGTGTGTGTGTTTATATGTTTGTTACTTCTTCACGCGCTCAAATGGCTGGACCAATTTTGATAAAATTTTGTTGTATTTTTATCCCGATATTCCCACGCGATCGACATTTACGCGGGTGAAACCGCGGGGCGCAGCTAGTCTACGATAAATGAATATCTTTGACTCGTGTGTCATGGGGGTCGGTAACCAATAGGAACGCCCTTCTATGTTTTGTTAGGGGCGACTAGAGCCCAATGAGTCTTCGTTGTGCAATTTTAAGTATTATGGCAATGTTCTTTGACACAAAGAAGATTGAAATTGGAAATAAAATAAATCTGTCTATTTCTTCTATATTATAAAAGAAGAAACTGACTGACTGACATATCAACGCACAGCCGAAACTACTGGTCTAGGAATGTGAAAAATATTGCACACGGCTTCCTTATATACCTAATGTAGGGGAGCACTAAGAAGGGGTTATTGGAAATTCAACCTTTAAGGGGGTGAAAGGGGATGGGGGGAGGCCTATGTCCAGCAGTGGACGTCTTTCGGCTGAAATGATGAAGGGGGTGAAAATGGAGGGATTTTGGTCGTATGGAAAATCTTATTCCTTGAGATAATAAACTTGAAACTTGGCACGAATACTTATCTAAGTAAGTTATGAAGTTTGTCATTTTTTGTTTTTCCAAACTAAAGGGGGGATTGGGGGGTGTCAAAATTTGTATGGAAGAATTTTAACGCGCGGTCCGATTAACTCTAAACTCGGTATTTATACTTAAGACCAAAAATAAAGAATAACGTGTATCAGGGTTTTTCGAAAATCTACCCCTAACGGGGTGATGAAGGGGTAGTTAATTTTACATGGGAGGATTTTACTGCGTGGCTTGATTAATTCGAAAATTGGTATAAATAATCTTTAAGTCAAGTTATAGAGACATCCCAGACGATTTTTCAAAACTCCACCCCTATGGCGATAAAAAGAGGGTTATGTGATACAGTTTATATGAAAAATCTTATTCATTTGGTTAACAAACTTGAAACTTGCCAATATTTGGCTCAGTAAATAATAAATAATGTCACTTTTAATTTAAAAAAAAACCCCTCACAGAGGATTTAGGGGATGACAAAGTTAATAGGTTAGAAAAATGAAACCCGCTGTCGGATTAACTCGAAGCTCGGTACTACTAAAATAAAAAAGTAGGTATATGTGTTTTTCAAAAATCGACGGTTCGAAGGTGGAAAAGGGTAATAAAGTTTAAGGGGTGGATTTCTGGGAAATATAGTAGGAAATGCTGTATCCTCTAGCAGGAATAGCGCCACCAGTGAAAGAGCCAAAATAGTCTCCGACACACGACACCCTTTGAACGACAACATCCTTGTGCCACTAAGACTGAAAATCCGAAACACCCCGTCAGTGGGACGGGGTGTTTCGGATTTTCAGCCTTAGTGGTGGTGAACCACCACAAGATAGACTGAAGCTGGGTCGAGCCGGTGCTTCCTGACCCAAACCATTTGTTTCACCCGCTGAAGACCACCAGGACATGAGTTACCTTGGGTAACCTGGAAGTCTTTAATCAGACTCCGGACCCAGGTTGGCCGAAGCAAGGAAAACCTGTTCAGGTGGAGATTCATAGGCGGCTCCGCCTCTGGAGTGTAAATGTGGTGCTGTTCCATAAACGACGCGTGGGACACTTAATATCGTGTCCTGCGTGTCCTGTTAGCTGCACGTTACAGGAACTGGTGGACGCTGGTGATGGCGCCAAACAAGTTTCCGAATTGTGGGCCGGGTCCACTTAGATTGCTATGGACCCGCTAAGAAGAAGAAGAAGGGGTGGATTTTAGGTACTGCTTGCTTCCATTAACTCGAAAATGGGTATCGGTCTTTGAGTCAAGTTATGAACACATCCCAGCGGGGATATAGTTTATTTGAAAAATCTGATTCCTTTGATTTATAAACTTATTTATCAAAATAAATGATAAAGATCATAAACATATTATACATACATTTACGAAATTTTTAGGGAAAAGTACGAAATACACGCGGACGAAGTCGCGGGCGAAGTGCTAGTTATTCGTAAAACCCACGAAAAACCCCCTGACCCGAAAGGTAACAGGATGAAAATTCAGACTCAAAGCAACGCGGAACCTAACAAGTATTTGTTACATGCGGGAATCGAACATTTATTTTAATCCTGTGTAACCAGATAAGTACCTACATTTGAAACAACAAAAATCTAAGAACTGGAGAATAGCTAAAAAACTTATGAATAAAACCCAATTACTTTTGATAAGTTTCCCTAACGCCCCCACACTTAAATATGACGATGTCAGGTATTTTTCCGATAAAAAACAAGCTGTATTTATACAAAGTTAACCTTTAGTTGCCCAACAATAATAGGTGTGTCCCATCAGTGTCGAGTGTTCGACACAACAAGACACTGTGTACCTGTACACTATACAGATGGACAGAAAGGATCCACTTTATCTATTGTACAAAAACCTATAGGTATATGGGTATATGATGCTGCTGACCAAATTTGTCCAGCCAGAATTATCTTATAATTAAAACATCATATAATATCCAGATCAAAATTAACGTTAACTGAAGATTTCTTCGATCAGCTACTCCGTAAAGCCTTCGAATTCGACAACGTGACGCCCGGGGGCTTCAATTCAGGATGTCGTCATTAATTTGCTACAATTTAGTGAAACAAAAAAGACAATCGGTCTTTGTTTTTAATTGTTAATCTTGACACAATAAAAACCTTCAATGCTAAGTGGGTTTAGCGTACAACATACTGTGGTACAACTAAGTGCGGATCTAGCCAACAAACTGAAACCGCTTTCAAGAGCAGTCAATGTCAATATTTCACAACAATTTTGACAATGACAGATCTTGAACGCGGTTTAGATGTGCTGAGTGCGTTTATGTAACTTCGCCCTTGGGCAGTGAGCCTACTGTTTCTTCCTGTTCTGCGCTACTAATGATCAGCTAATCTAATAACACCGACATTTAGGACATGGCACAACAAGGATGGGCGTGTTCATGCGCAGCGACGATACGCCTGTAAGTGTTCTTTGGAAAGAATAACATCAAGTAGGCTAATGGATAGTTAATCCAATAAAAAACACATTTAGGAAAAGAGCTGACAGCGAGAGACTGTTTGTAGGTGACGACACGACTGCGATACGACCATAGATATAGATACACCTAGATACTGCAAGAGCAACTAGGTACTTCACGTGTCACAAATCGCTATTCAATTATAGTTTAGGTTGGAACTGTAACCAATCACGCGCGAGCCGAATTGGTTGCAGTAACTAAGCGGCGGCCGTTTTGCATTTTTTTTTTTTGTGATTTGTGAAGCTTTACATACGACGTACAACAAGGACATACTTATTGTATTCAAAGTTTGATCATCAATCACGCCGATGGGTTAAGTTAGGTTAGAAATGTGATCCCCCCCCGGTGGGTTCCCGCATTGTTGAGGCGGGAGGGCTCAGTAGCCGTGGCTTGGACACCCACGGTGAAGCGAAGAGGAACCCGAGGAGGGGCCGCTCGTCAGGGCTTTTGCCGACAAGCCGACGACGTAGCGGCCAACAAGTAGGTTGCGGTGCCGCTTCGGCGACATCGCAACTGAGGCGGGCCGCGATGTCGTATGGGAGGCATCGCGGCTGAGGGTTGGAGGCCGCGGCGGGAGAGGAGTGCCGGTATTGCGGTGCGCCGCTCTCCCTACCTTCCGCGGCCTTGACGGGGTCGCCACCGTCTGATGGCGGACGCGGTGGGGCCGCAGGGGAGGAGGAGTGTTGGTATTACGTTGGCCGCTCTCCCTATCCTCTGCGGCCGAAAATTGGCAGGCGGCGGTGCCAATGATCTTACCCGTCGAAGGGGGACCAAGGGTGCCCAGACACAGGGTCGTCTGGCGCACATGTGCTGGTTTGGTCCCTGGGGTGGTCACGGCGTGCTATGTGTTCTGGTGCGCCGGTGATGGGGAGTACTCCCCAGAGGAGGGTCCGGTGACGGACGGCCGTGGCGGGTTCACGGATGAATGCTAACGCGTGCCCGTGTTCCCGCCGTAAGCGGCAGAGGAGGACACCGTGGAGTTTTAGTGGGTAAGAGTCCCACATAACTGCACTATATCCCCTTGGTAGTGCAGAATGCATGAGCATTACCTACTCCACGTTAAAAAAAAAGGTTAGAACTGTGATCAACCGCGCGCGAGCCGAGAGAGCGAAGCGAGGCGAGCACTACTTCCAAAGGCCAGGCGGTTAACTAAACGGCTAATTAAGTTGGTAACACGTAGGTAGGCTAGGTAGCAATTAAACAGCTGACATCGCTTCATCAGTTAGCAAGAAAGAATCAACGAACTGTATACAAGTTTGAAACAGGAGTATTTAGTAACATCTAAATTTAACTGTTTTCGGCATACAGGGAAATCTGTTACCAAATAAATATCTTTCAAAGCTCAAACTCAACACTTTCGCAAACCCCCGCCCCAATCGATCTCCACCGTATCGTCACCCCTAAAGACCTTCTAACCTAAAAACGTGCTATATTTATCTTAATTCCCAATTCCTTCCACAGCCTACCTCCACACACGTAGTACAAGACAATAGACCTTATAGCAATGGCGTAGAAGCTATATTTGTGATGTAGGTTGGGTAGTAGGGTATGTAAGACGTGTTTACTAGAATTACTTGTAAGTTTGTAACAGGGGCGCCGACGAACCGTTTGTGAGGGACTTGTGTTCTGTCATGATCGTATTAGCGAATTGTTTTTCTGGATAAGTGTGATTAAATTTAATATTAATTAATGTGATATTACACTATTTTGTAAGCCACACTGAAAAATGTATTGTACTGTTTACCCTCTCACCGAGAGGAGGTCTGTGTCCCAGCAGTGGGAACATTATAGGCTGATTATTATTGTTTACAAGATAAATATAAGTATAAGAAAAGTTTAATCACTTGTACATAAATAAAAGGCGCTTTATATTAAAATTGTATAGCATTAGCTACAATGCGAATCATGGCAGTTCAAAAGGCGTTTCAGATGTACAGACGCCAGCACATCAAGTTACTACAATCTGTCAGATTTCTTTAACAGATTTTCGACTTTATTGCTAGAGCATAAGGTTCAAGGTTGATTGGGAAAATCTGACAGTTTCGGGTAGGTTGACCTGCTGGCGTCTGTACATACTAAGCCCAGCTCTGCAATATAAAAAAAACTTATCCAATCTCATTCACCACACATCAGACAAAGATCACAAAGAATTCCAACATTACAATTATAATACAGCGACGTTACAGAGTTCAGGAGTTCAGTCCCCTGGCCGGACTACAAGACGGACAGTCAGACAGGGACCATCGACCGCTCAGAATACAGTGACCACTACTAAATACATTCCAAAATTCAACGAATCAAGTTACTAACATGAAAAAACATTCCAATATACATATTTTTGTAGTATAATCCTCGTCATTTTATACGGGAATCGAACCTGGGACCGCGAGGTGAGAGGCCGATCACCTATGGCATTGACTTCGTATCTTCTGGACATTATAAAATGGATGGACATTAAAATGGATGAGAAGGAAATATGACTGACGTCAGACAGATGAATATTGTGTGTAGCTGTGCTATGGGTACCCAAGTAACTAGATTTAGGGATCCATTCTACGGAATCTATGTTTTTTTCGACGTATCAGGACAAAAGGTGAAAATTTACTTAGGCCTGATTTTTTCATAGTCAGATATTGGCGCCGATTCTGTTTGTTCACAAACTAAACTAAATTTAAGTTAATGCATCTTTTTCTTTCTATTTCATTAAGAAAAGGACAGAAGATAAATATTAGTTTAGTCCTGTCAAATTAAGATACTCCATAGACAACTTTAGACGAGATAAAAAAATTGGCTATTAAAATTACGTCAATTTACGTCAGGCGCTGACTAATTTGACAGGACTAAACTAATATTTATCTTCTGTCCTTTTCTTAATGAAATAGAGAGAAAAAGATGCCTGAACTTAAATTTGGTTTAGTTTGTGAACAACAGAATCGGCGCCATTGTTTATTTGTGGAATAAATATTGCGTTTGACAACTTTTGTAAGATTATCAAATATGTCAAACTGTCATATTTATTCTTCAGATACAAGTTATCTGACTAATTGAAAAATCAGCCTTAAGAAGGACTAAAAACAAAATTCTCCAAGAATGACTAAAAACAAAAGTCCCCTGATTTCTTTCTAAGTAGTTGCTTTCCATTCCCAGTGTTGTAGCAAGTAAGAAATAAGCAGCCCAAAAAACTCTTAGTAAATTTTTAAAATAGCAACACAACTCCGTTCCTCGTCACATAATGGATATAATTATACAATTTTACACTCTTTGCCTTTTGGAAACATGTTGACTGAAATAATGTTAATAACGAAGCCTACCGATAAAAGTAAACAAGCCTGTATATTGTGCTCATACACAATATTTATTGCCATGGCAACAATGTATTCCCTTCGGGCTGGAAAAAATTAAGACTCAAGGAGGCGAAAAAACAAATTCATATACAACATATTACCATGTTTATGTATAGCTTACGCTTTCGCCATATCAGGCGGAGCAGGGAGGCACGAAATACTTAGGTATTATGTGCGCCATAATCATATGCTGAGCGATCTGCAAAGAATATACAACCCTTCCCACGGGTGCTGCGCGCCGATTAAGGGTTTATTCCACGAGGATAGGCAGTATCAGGCGCCTGTTACCGTTAACATAATTGTATGAAGATAAACTGATTGCTTCGATGGGGGATATATTGCTATAAGCTGTTGGATTGGAATGTTTCGCTAAGGAAGACTTTGCCGGTCAGCGGGATTGTCCGGGTCAGCGGCATTGTCCGAAAGGGTTACCGCTGGCCCGGAACATAAAGGGCTAAGGAAGGAACACGGGTGGGTTTTAGTCAGTAAGAGTCTGACACTCCCTTCCGCTCCACCCAGAGCGCAAAGAAACATATAAACAATCTAATATTTTCTCTGTATAATAGTAGGTATTAGTTTAGAAAACTTAGAACAACCAGATGGTTGGATGGTTGGGAACAAAACAGGATAGTGAGAAGATTCTCACTATCCTGTTTTGTTTTGGTCCTTAGTCCTTAACAAATGAACCCCCCAGCGTAAATAATCAGGGAATAAAACCCAAAAAAATCACTACAATAATGACGTGCCTGTAAAGAATAATCCATACAAATCGACAATCAAAATTCCATAGGCTACGACCACCAAACTAACACAAGTACATTCTATCAATTACATCAATGGTGCACGTGTGTACCCAACCAACTTAGGCTTGCGACAGACACACGCGACTTACAACTCTATAACCAATAGACTATGAAGTGAAATGGATTTTCTGAAGGGAAGATAGCAGCTATTCGGAAATTAGGGCAGCGAGTGAATAGCCTTCATTGTCGCGTCTTCCCCTTTTGATTAAAACGCGTTTGCAATCGTGGACTCGGGTGGGCCTTGAGGCATTGTGGGACTCCTCGAATTGTCAGCGATAATCTAATAGACTCCATTGCCACAATTTGTAACAAAACATCCCTTTGTAAGGTTCTGGTGGGAACATCTTTGTCTCTCAAGTATTTGCTAAGTTAAAATAAATGTAATAAATGTGGTCTTTATTATGTTGAGCATTCTGTCTGTAATTTAATACATTTTCAGGGTGTGATTATGTGCCAAAATTACAGTCGTTTTATTTACACAATCGATAAAGAGCTAAGTATTTGTTTTCAATTCATTTCATTCTCTATTCATCTGACACTCTCACAGCCATGTCACATAATCTTGCCGAAAGCAGTGTCTTCAATTCATTGATAGCAACGTTTACAGAAATCTCAAAAAATTAAGTGATGTAAAATGGTTGTACCCAATTCAGTTTGAACAAAGTGAAATGAACTGTTTCGCAAAATGAATCCCAACAATAGCGATAGCGCCCACAAAACACGTGGTTAACACAATACAATTTTTCCACCAATGAATTACGACATCAATGTAAAAACGCTGCAATACTCTCGCGAAATCCTCACAAATTCACTCGGAGCACATTTCGTATTGTCGCCAACGAAAAAAGCAACAAAAAGAAATAATTTCGCGATACATGTTAGCAAATGAAAAAAAGTCTCTCGTCGGCCATCCATCATGGCAGTAACGAACAAAAGCTTTTAGTTGTACAAAGCGGGCGAGTCGCGTGTCGCGCTACGCCCGCCGAACCGCGCCGCGTCGCCGTCGCGCGTCGCCTCGCCGCCTCGCGCGGGATCTCGCGTCGACATGTATGCAATCAGCCTTATTGCATGCTCCACATTTTGTCACGAGATTATAAACGGGAATTTTAAACAAGAGTAGGTATGTTGGGTAACCTGATTTGGTAAAGTATTAGCTGCATCGAAGTGCCATGGTGGCCGCATAGGAAAACAATCGCATTAAGATGATGTACACGCCACACAAAGAACACTGCTGCTGTGGAATACATGATTTAATTCTCTTCTCACTTCGTAGATCCAGCTTCGTTACCATGTTATCCGCAAAACCTTTTCGTATAACAAATTAAATTAAGCGGGACACGTGAAAAGGTTTTTCATGTACCTAACTTTTCAGTCTTCACTCTTCAATATCTATTTTGTAGATCCGTCAACAATGACACGAAAATGGGACCTTTTCTATATAATTGATAGACTACTATTAAGTAGTCGTATCAATTTGGAAACGATTCAAAACTATACTCTCATTAAATATTTCGACTGAATTGACATGTCTCTTCATTTCCAAACAATCAACACTAAATATACTTACCTACCTACTTCATGGTATGGTATCCATCTCTGATCATAAATGCTTCATCTCAAGCGGTTTCTGGAAACTGATACCACGTACACTTACAATAGTACCTAATGCTGAAGCTCAATAATATTCCTACTCAATGATACTATATCCATCTCGATACACTATGTATTTAACACCTAGGTACGAAATTACTATAATAGATACCTACCTATAGTAATTTCATAATTTTTCATTCAGATAATACATATTGGTACTTACTTATCTACAAGTATTATCTCATAATATTGTAAAGAGGTAAAATTTGTTTGTCTGTCGGATTGAAAAACTGATTTTGCATTTGATAGCCCAATTCTTGAGGAAGGCTATAGGGCTACTTAAAATCACGTCCCAGACCCAGGAGGGTCCCAGACCCAGGAGGTCCCCAGACCCTTAGGAGCCGATCAAAAACAAAAACAAATCAGAAAGAACGTTAGAGAAAACGAAGTAATAGCTATGAGGAGTTTTATAAAAATGTGGCTGATATTTTAGTATAGGCATTGTGTATCTTACTGTAACAGTATACACGCAGACGAAATCACGGGCGGAAGCTAGTTTAATAGGTATATACTTATTAAATTGACACGCTGTTTTCAGGAAGGTAAGACTGAAATGATTTAGGTACACATTTTCGCCTATGTAGGTAGTATAGGTAGCTAGCTACCACTAGATATTTTCTAGGAAGCCTTTCTTTTCAACTTAGTTCTACAGAATCCGAGTAGCATCAGCTGGGAAGAAAAAAATTTCTCTTTTTGCAATACCATGGAATAGATTCTCTGTTTTTGCAATACCATGGAATAGATTCTCACAAACAGCTTTAAATGATCAAATGCCGAGGACCAGAGCCTAAAAAACCCTTAGAACTTCACAACGAACAATAATTATGTTTAGAATATCTGTTAATAACATTCTTCTCCCACAATCCTTGTCCGAACCGGGTAGTCCAATAACAACAAATTAATTAATAGTGGTGAAGCATTCCTCCCGGCTAGCGGCTCAAGCGCTGACATCAAAGCGCTGTCAGCGCTTTATTGTCTGTGGTAATCGAGTTATTATTACAAAGCGCTCATCAAGCTCTCACTTATTAATTACGACACAATTCTAATAACTCTACGGTTTACGGATAATTAATTAAAAGTGGTAGTATCTATCGGAGGGTAGCTAGGGAGACGCTTATTGTGGAATGTTTGAGGTTTTAATTGATGGAGTCATCAGGTTGAAAGCCCATCCCGAGTTGTGGCGACCGACGGGGGATTCTGATTCAGATCTGCACCCTAATTGCGATAATACACTACCTATCAATCTCAATCTAAATCATTTTGAAAGATAATGTTAATCCATTGCTTCATATGTTCGAAAAATGTGTCTGCTCAACAACGTAAATGACGCAATGAATGTTGTTGTGTGTGTTGTACTGTTAGTGTAACGCAATTTCCCTGCTGATCAGAAAGCCAATCCCTGTAATTAAAAACGTTCATGATCAGAAAGCTATTTCCTGTAGGTAATTAAAAACGTTCAAAATCTAGTCACAAATCGCAATCTCATCTCAGTGACAACCAATGTCAAAAATGTAGGGAACACAGGGATTTTTGGCAGATTGAGAATGATATCAGACTGTGAACGTTCTTAAAATTACGAGAATTGTCTTCTGATCAATTACATATTCTGAACTGAGCAAGTAGTGTTATCGCCTCATAGATGCTCTTTCTTCTATCTCTACAGTACAAGTCTACAAAAATACATAACTCAAAGTAAAAGTTATAAAAGACCCTTCCAGTAAGGTGTTTAGAATATCTGCGTTATTTATTCATTGCCCTTAATAGGAGAGTTAAGTCCCATTGTCCACCCCTGGTCCAGCTAATAAATCGGCTGCTAATCCTGTGCCCGGTACCTACATAAATAAGGTGAACGACAATAAGCCATAAACTGCAACGAGCACATGACACATAGATGTGGAGCTATATCTACCTACAGAGCAACAAAACGCGGTGAGGAGCGAACGTTGACCCAAGCGCACCTGGGACACTCGCCCTTTAGTAGGGCTGACACTTCCAGGACAACAATAACAAAGATTTTAAAAACCCTTCCATAAATATCCATGGTTATCATTTTGCCGTATTTGCAAAATTAGAGAAAATGGAAACTCAAAACTGGAATTTTGCGAAATTCTGTCATAACTTTAAAACAAATGGACAACTGAACTTTCAAAAGTTTGTGCAAGTTGTGGTCAGCTTAAACGATATTCCGCAGGTCTTTGTCACGTACCATAGACTTGCATAGATAATTAATAGAAGTCGTATGGTAGCAAGGATGACTTGGATATTTTACTATAACTTACAATATAGATAGACCGAAAGAAGATAAACAATATTCTTTAAAGCCGGAGGGCTTTACAGACAGAGTTTAATATGGTTGGTAATGTAAATGTCAGCATCTCAAATGTCAAATTCGTGAGTGATTTAGGCGAGAATGAGCACATCGTATTTGTGATTATAGGGAGCCATTTACGCAAGCGAATTGGGGCAGACTTTCAACTCCCATCAGAATCGCCAACCCTATCGAAAGTTCACAAGTGTCCACGTTATCAACAAACCGTGTTCATAATATAACGCATTGATTATCAACTAGTTTTCCCCTCGAGGATTAATTCAAAGCGTTTCATGTCATTCAAATTGAGCCGCTTTGTGCAAGACAAAGGAGCGCGAGTTGCGATGGTTCAACGACTTGATTCTACTTTGTTAAACGGTGTGTTACTCTTATAGTACTCTTTGGTGTTACTCCTCGAACACACACATTTCGCTTTTGTGGACGAATTCAGGTCAAGTTTTTGAAGTTTGGTGTTAAATGTAGGTTTTAAGTAAGTGTTGGTTGGTCATGTAGTTGTCAAGCTTCAATAGATATTTTTTATTTGAGTTACGAAAACTCTTTCTCTTTTACTTAGTAGGGTGTGGCAGTTCGTTACGCAATGTTTATTACAAAATATTTCTATCTCATGCTAGCATAGAAAAATGTCTTGATAAAATTAAATCTTTGACAAAAAAAAAACTAAAATATCAAGTCCCCTACAAAAACACAAAGCATGCATTAATCCGAGTACCCAGGTCAACATAAACGAATGGCATAAAAGGACGGTAGCTCACACTTGTTTACAGCCCATACAAGTTACCCCCATTACGAATAAAATCACACTATAAAACGTGAACCTATTGAAAGCGAGCCCTTTGTTATTTTGCACGTGGCAACCCAACTACTTTTTCCCATAGCAACCCTTTATTTTCACTCGCCTCTTGGTTTATATAAAAGCTAATAAAAGTTTTTGAAACGTAATAATTACATGCTTACTTATGAATACAATCGCTATTGTTATCGTTCTTTTTGCTCTGAAAAAGTAAGTAGACATTCGTTTATGGTGACGATTAGACTAACAAAACTTGCATCTACATACATCAGCTTCAATCTGATTGAGAGAATTCAAAACAATTGACTAAGAACATAAAAACAACTATGAGAACAACCCTGAAACTGTGAAATTGCGAAAAAAAAAATGCTATTCCATACATTTATGTTCGCATATCTTGACAAAATGCTATTCCATACATTTATGTTCGCATAACTTGACAAAATATAGATAACAGCAGATTTTTGGTCACGATTTCAGGGTTTCAGGGTTGGTTTCTTAATTGTCCCTTAGCCATAGTACAAAGAGAGTTGCTATCTAGACCAATCGAATGGTAAGTCCACCATAATGAGAAAAATACGCAACTTCACAGTAAAGTTGACGCATGCCATGCACACAGACCGAAAAAGCATTTTTAACAAATCTATTCAAAAAGAGCTAGTGTATTCTTCGGAAACAGGGAGGTAAAATAGCTCTTTAATCAGGGACTAAAAGTGATTTGAATTTGTAATTTGGATATTGTTATTAAAAGTTCCAATCACCAAAGCGATCAATCACGAACATTGTCTGAACAAGTTGTTCAGGGCTGTATGATAACATAAAACGCGCGCGACCAAAGTGACAAAAGTTGTTACGATGCATTTCCTTAATTGTTCAAATATAAACATTAACCTCTAACTATTTACTCATTCTATGTATTGCTCCTAATTGTATGTAAATAAATAAACGTACCTACTATTCTTATTCATAAGTAGGTTACTTATTTTTTCATAGAGGGTGATAAAAAGTAGAGTGTCCACCTCGGGAGCGAGGGATTCTACTTTGGAACCCCTCGCTGCGCACGGGATTTTACTCTAGACTCCTTTGCTCCGCTCTGGATTCAAAGAAACACTCTCGCCTTCAAAATAGTTGTTTGCTCCCTTGGCAAACAATCTGCTATTTTATAATTATTGTCAAAATAAATGAAAGTATAAAAAACGTTTTTTACAAAAAATACAACCGACTTCCAAAAAGAAAACAATACAAAGTGCAAAATAACTTTAGTTTAGGAAGTCGGTGTCTTGGTTTCATTTTATTTCTTGTCAAGAAATCAAACTTCACTTCACCCAAGTTGAGTTCGTTTAATTCTCATTATTGAGGAGGTCCGTTGTCTGTTCCTTTTAAGGTCGTTTAAAAAGGAGGTGGTTCTCAATTCGTCGGAATCTTTTGTTTTTATCTTAAAGTTTAGAGAACAAGTTAGTACAAAGTATTACAAACCTGAGGTTTCTCAAGCGGCAGTCCGATATGATGCTGATTCGCGAGCGCGAGTCACCCAGGTCGAGCGGCGGCAGCGTTGCTTTCGACTTGCCGCTGCAACCAACCATAGCAAGCGATGTAGTTATACTACATGGGTACATTAGTCTACTAAATAAAAATCTTGAATTCATTCATTCACTGACAGCACAGTAACGCACAGCCTTTAGGCACCTGTTAGCTTTTAGCTTTAGCAGAATGTATAATAATTAAAAACGTGCTAAAAGAAAAGGATCGGTCTTGGGATCGCACTTGGGGATGGGGCCCGCTAGGCATGGCGGGCTGATATCAGTCGAGGGTGCGGCGAAAGTACAAGTATCTCTCGGGGCTCTCGGGCGCCCGTCTTATGGTAGTAGAAGGAACAGTGGGGTTTTAGCTGGTAGGAGTCCGACATAACCCTCCGTTCATCCCAGACGGAGGGTTTCCATGAGGATTTCCCAAAGAAAAAAAAAAAGAAAAGGTTAAGGGCCAGGCCCCCTCTGAAAAAAAGTCCTAGATACGCCAATGCTTACTGCTCACTGCTACGTAACATAACACGCTGTCAATGTCATATAGTTAATATTGATGTGCAGATGACCGAACGTCAACAAAAATGTAGGTAAACTTTTTGTTCGCTCTATTACTTATTCCAAGTCCGTATAAGTAGCACTACCGGATTAGCCCATAAGCAAATTAAGCAATTGCTTAGGGCATCACGTCTCGGGGGGCACCATAAGGCAGAAACAGCAACAAAACAGTATTTGCTAGCACATGAAAGGCAAGGCTGTTTATCAACAAGATATTACAAGACCCAAAAGTCACTCTAGCTAGAGATGTGCGCCAATCTTTACAAATCGCTCGTCATTGTTTTGAAAAAATACGAGGTGACTAGTGGATAGGAGGGCCTACAGGCGTGGATTGCTTAGGGCATCAAGTAGTCTTAATCCGGCACTGGTAAGTAGGTAAACTATTTTTATTTTTAGTAGGAACGGGCTCACTTCACCATACAGGGTCAAATCAAATCAGTTAGTCAGTCGATATCCATCACGTGTGCGGAGTAGGTATCGCTAGCTAATTTAATTTGATCCTGTAGACCAACGAATAATATTTGCTGGTTTGTGAAAACTCAGGTGAAGTCAGCTGTCATTCCACCTCACGCTACGGATTGTCATTATTGACATCTCACTTCACCTATGTTTTCACGGTGAAATTGTATCTGAATAGAGAGTGTGATCTCTCTCTCTATCTCTCTTACAACGTTCTGATGAAACTCTTGCTCTTCTCGCGGCGCTTGGGTCGCATGGTGACCGCGGAATCGCCGGCGCCATGCAGAGGTCCCTGCACGGACTCTTCGTCTGCAGGGGTCGTGGTCTTCAGCTCGCCGTAAGTAGATGAAGAATCCTGACAAAAATCATTACCCAGAATTAGTAAATCATGACCATAGAAATCAAAATATATTATTACCCTAGGGATCAACAAACAGCTACGCTGCGCAAAATGCCCTTCTACACCCAAGGCCCTGCTACAATCATTGCATTACAGGGCAGGTCAAGGTGTCAGTTTATAGTTGGTACAAAATCGCATGACACTTTACTTTTCGTCTGTTGCAGTAAAAGTGGAAAGCCACTAGTCATCAAAAAAAATGTTACAATGAAAGTAATACCTTTCCAGACATTCCCTCAGTGCTGTAGTCGGTGACCTTCTGCAACACTTCGCTCTCGGTGTTGAGGTCCTCCGTCGTGGCCCGACTGCCACTGTCCGAGTCCTGCACATAGTCCCACAACCCATCCTTCCCCATAAGATTAACCATTAGAGGTTTTTTTAGCCCCTAACAACCTCCCTGGATTAAACAATCACAGTTCCCCGCATAGTGCAAAGGTACTATTCAGTTTGCTTCCCACTTTGCTCCATGCACCAGTCTAATTAACCTCGGGGTAAAATAATGATTACTTTGAAAACCGCAATCATAGGTAATGGGAAACTGAATATGGAGGAGGCCTGGTCCAGATAAATTAACAAAGGAGATGTTTTATGTATTGGTCATTTTAATTCACAGCGTGTGTTGACCACCTCGCCGCGTATCTTCAAGTAGCGCGTATAGCGTCCTAACCAAGGCAATCGTCGCGTTCATTTTGTTCGGCGAACCCGGTTTCCGAAAAAATGAGTGGCTTAATATGAACGCGACGATCGCTTATTCGATCGAACGATCTTTTTGGTTCAGGACGCGGGCTAAGAGTACGCTCGGCTCGTTCGTTCAGACGCTAAAAGCACTCTACCCTAGCATGCAGGTGGCATTTTTACAGATGCGAAAGTATCTTATAAAAGAAGATGGCAGGAAGTGAAAATAAATACCTACAAGTCCCTTCACTGCGCTATGAGGAATAGTACTGTTTGTACCATAGAAATGTAAAAAACAGATCTAGCTATGGTTTGTACTGAACATTTTGTACAGATACCTACAATTAACAATGTTCTAGACTTACCTCGAAGCCTTTCTTAACCACCCGCCGCATGTAGGATGGCACGTTGATTTTGCCCGGGAACCTTAATAGGGGCACATTTAATGTCAACCGTTTAGGAAACATACTCACCCCGAAAATCAATTTTACACATATCCCAAGCTTTTTTGTTGTGGGGATATCGCTGTGAGAACACCAACGTAGGACTACTATGTTTAATATCTACTATTATATCCCTAGGTCGACAACAACACACTAGTCGCTAAGAGCATTGCACGACATTGTCTGGAGTCTAGTGTCTCCAAGAGTAATAAGTGATAAAGATCCCGAAGCTTATGTCTCAATCTGAGAAAAAGATTGTAAGGAATAGACCCATGAGACACCACGTTTCTTGCCTTGTTGTCCTCCATACAAATTCACCTCATCAAAACGTAACCAGCGTGCAGCGGCTCCAAGTAGGTACAATAATTAAAATAGTGCTTACAAAGATTATGAACTACTAGCAGCGCCCCGCGGTTTCACCCGCGTAAGTTTCGATCCCGTGGGAATATCGGGATAAAAAGTATCCTATGTGTTAATCCAGAAAATGGTCTATCTATGTGCCAATTTTCATCCAAATCTATTCAACGGTTTACGCGTGATTGAATAACAAACATCCAAACATCTTCACAAACTTTCACATTTATAATATTAGTAGCATAGTAGGATAAATACCAATACTCCGAAGGAATTTCTTCAACGACTGGTAGATCCAAAGAGGAAGAGCTAGGCCACTTCTGCAGGACGGTGTCTGGCGTGTCTTCCACTACGTGGAGACTATGCTTTCCCCACGTGTCTTTAGGGGAAGGGTCGGGCCTTTTATCGGGGATCCAAGACTCCTCGCGTTTAGGGATGTAGCAGGGTGGATACGCGCTGGTTTCCTCCCCAGGATCGTGACGGTAGAAGTGCCTATGGGACAGTTTGGTTTTTTCAACCAAACCCAAAATGTTAGCATTACCGTGCAAATAGTGTTTGAACAAAACAGAAAGGGGTCGTAGTCATTTAAAAATCTTAAGTAGGTACAAACTCAAAGTGCTTTCGTAACTTTTCCTCAGATACTCACAACAAAATAGATTCTATGGTTGAACACGTGCTTTCTACAGGGATCAGGGAAAATAAAAAGCTAAACCCCGTTATGAATTTATGTAGGTACCAATTGATAAGCTTCAACCAGGCCTCGGTCACGCAGTGCACAGTGAACACGGCGGTCTGCTTCTCCATGTATTCCTGGTAGCAAATCTCTAGAGCAGCCTCCACGATTTCCTCTCTGATATCAAACACTAACAGGTCGTTTTCTTCTTTTTGAAGGATTTCCGCCCTGTTTCATAGTAGGACTAAAATTAGACAATTTATTTGAGAAACAGAAAGAAGTAGCCTATAACGTTCAAAGAAGCCTGCCTACAGACAACATAAATTGGTGCGCGATGCCTATCTGTGGGTGTAAGCCATGCGTGAGCCAATCACTCATCACTATTCATCATCACTCATGTCTACAACAGATTGGCAGTGCTACGTCGTGTTTAGCCAAGTTGAGTTTAATTTCATGAGGTATCTGTCGAGATTGAGACAAAGTGCATGTGCCAACCAGTTAAAGTCCATTTTCTTTGTCTGGTCTTGCCAGTTCAATTATGAGTAGGCGAGTAAAGTATGGCCGGTCGAGCAGACGAGTCCTGGAGTAGAGACCGCGTATCGGCAAGCGTAGTGTGGGACGCCCCCCAGCTAGATGGACGGACGACCTAAAGAAGGTGGCTGGGGAAGACTGGATGCGGAAGGCGGAGGACAGGGTGTTGTGGCGCAGTCTGGGGGAGGCCTATGTCCAGCAGTGGACTGCGATGGGCTGAGTTGATTGAGTAAAATATAGGTATATATTACCATGTCCGTTCAGGAACATCCCTTGGCAAAGCGACCAGGGTCCTTTGGTCATCTGATACTTGGAGCTTGCGTCCCCTTCGGGAAATTTTATACTTATTAAATGGTGGTATGATATTATTAGTCATGATTGGCCTGAAATATTCAGACGTTACGTTACAAGTAAAATAATGATTCTTTCACGAAAAGGAAAAATATCAAAAATGTAAACAAGCTTTCGAAATAATATTCTTGACAATTCAAAAGTGCCTGTAAATCACTGTAAATGGTTTAATTTAAATAAATGGTTTGAGTTTGAGTTTGAGTAGGAAATTAATAATGCACGTCGACGCGTGAAATTGTCAGAATTAAAATAAAAAAAATGAGTTTATTTTTTACTGTGTCTATTAATTTTGTTTTAATTGAAAATACTTTTTGGACATTTGAGTCTTAATAAATGCAGAATATACTCAAATTCTAAGTCGTAGTAGTTCCGCTGGTTCCGCGATGGCTTATCCGTTGTACGACAAGCGAAACTTCCTGCCTGTAAAGGCGCGCGGTCGGTCAGTGCGCTTTTAACCGCCGCCGCTACACCAAAATGGAGTGGACTGACGATTAAGTTCTTTTATTAATTGATTTGTATCGGTGTTATGGTACTGTCGGAGTTGTTTTTGTAGAAATAAAATCAAAATGAAATGATGCCCTGATGGAGATTTCTACATGCTTATTACTATAATGCTGCTGAAGCTGATAGCACAGCCTCTTCTTCATACATCTTGAAAGTAATACCGCAAGGTGGGCTGCGAGGCTCTTATAAAGGGGACGCGTTGTAAAAAACAGCAAAGGCCTCGCGAGGCCGGGTGTACGGCTCGTACACTTGCAGAGTTGTTAATGTTGTTGCTGAAGTGTGTGAAGAAAAGATCACGAGGTTGATGGCACTTAAATAAGTTTAATGCACCCAAGTTATGTACAGACGCCAGCAGTCCAGCACATCAAGCTACTACAATCTGTCAGATTTCTTTAATAGATTTTCAACTTTATTGCTACATCTTCAGGTTCAAGGTTGATTGCGAAAATGTGACAGTTTCGGGTAGCTTGACCTTGACGTCCGTACAATATTATAGTGCACAGTTGGCGATTTCTTTCTTTATTGACAACTAAGTGAAATATGACTTAAATACTTAAGCAAACTGACGCGCGTTCATTCGGATCGCAGTGTCAGCAAAATGTTATGAACAGTTGAAGAGTGTAGGTGCACCGGGCCTCGAGGCCCCAAAAGGCCGCGCGGCCCTAGTTGGGGACGCGCCTTATTGCACAGATTTGTTTACCTATGTTCGGTAGCCGGTTACACCTCTGCACTCAGCCCGCTATTTTAATGCGGTACCGCGTTTGTTTCTGTGGCAGTCGACAAGTTCATAAAGCGAAACTTCATTTTTTACCGACTTCAAAAAAAAGGAGGTTATCAATTCGACACGTATAATATGTAGGTAATATTATTGGAATTGCATTATATTCACTTAAGACAATCTATTAGGGCTTCAAACAAATATACCAAATTTTATAGACGTATGTATGTATGTAATGTATGTATTTCTAAGCAACTATTAATCGCATCGTGGCCATTGTTTTTTATTGGCTTACATTTACTTCAACTTAGGGAACAGTGCAAGTTTCATCAAAATTGATTCAGTAATTGTCAAGATATGGACTAATACGAGTAAGTGTGACGGCCTGGCTTATTGATACGAGCTACGGGTGTAGTGTCAAAAGGAAAACATCTCAAAACTTAAAAAAAACTTAACTTGGTAAAGTTCTAGTGCAAAAACTAAAAATTACGAAATAAAAAAGTAATTTTAAAAAATTAAACCGACTTCAAAAAGAAATTAACTCAAAATTATGAAATAACTTTAATATCGGGAGTCGGTGGCAAAAAACTAAAACTATAAAATACAGATCCCAAAGACACCGACTTCCGACATTGAAGTCGGTTTAATTTTTTTTTTATTACTTTTTTGTAAAATGGATGTTGATTTTACGGAAAACCTCATCTAAAGGCGCATCCCCACTACGGGCCGTGCGGCACGTCCCCATTATAAGAAGAACTCACGAGGCTCGGCCGCGCGGCTCGGCCTCACGGAGCCGCGTGGCCCTAGTGGGGGCGCAGCTTAAGAGGACCGAAGTAGACGATATTTTGCTCCGATTCAACTTGAATTCAACTGACTCTCCATGTACAGCTTCTCGGATTGCGATATAATGTAGTAATGTTTCCTAGTGGAATTCGTTCGGCGGCTTTCCATGATCATTTCCGCGACGGAGGTGTATCTAAGGCCCTTTAGATTAATTAACAAATCGCTGCCCGCTCCGCTGGCAGCTCTGCTATTATCACTACCACGCTGCCCGCGACTCTAGTAAACACAATATTAAATCATATTTATTCGCACATAATTAATTAATTTATTTATTTATTGGCCTATCTACAATTGTTACACTGTTTTTGTTTTAATTAAACTTGGTTCAGCCTTTTACTAAACAATTCATCATTATTTTATCATACTTTATCTGATATATGAGCGGCTTATTGAAAGCTAAAGGATTATTTACCAAGGTAATTCAATAAGCACAGTCATTTTATTTTAGTTGATTTCACGTTAGTGAATGTTGATATTGTTATTTTTAAATACCAAGTTGTAAATGAAAACAAAAAGTGGCCAGAAACAAAACTCGACCATAGACAATATTAATGCAGTTGTTTGAAAAAGTGACAAAAACCGAGCGCAAATTACAAAAAATCATTGAATTATTTTTATCTTGAAAATATCTATAGTGTAGAAGGATGAACATTTACATCAATTAGATAAAAGTGTGCTTTACATCGAACGCTAAATAATGAGTGTATATTTTCTTTGTTTAGATTTTGTTAACGTTTGCTAATAACAATGTATACTTTGAAGGGTATCTTCCCCGAACCAAGTAAGTAGTTCCGTTACATTTGATTTTTACTCTAAATACATAGAGCTATTGTCATGGCCATCAGTTTTATTTGTTGTGACGTCGCCAATGTTACTTTTTTTATAAATAAAATTACGGAAATTACTGAGTGACTTCTTTTACACAAACTGTCATGGCTATCAGTCAACAGAACAAGAATTTGAAGCTGTGAAGTCTTCAGGCTATGATCGTACCTACAGTTTTGTAGTGCATCTTTATCTTATAATATTTTTTTTTGCTATAATAAAATTTAATCTCTTGTATTTCAAGTTTGCATGACTAATATCTTCAGTCTGTACTGTGCAAATGAATTGACTTTACTGCTTCTAAGATGTCTTCAAATTATTTTTTAGAGAAGGAACAAAAAAAGAACTTCATCAGAGAAAACATGAAACAACTAAAGTACATACAGAGTCAGAAATCTCCTAAAGAACCAAAATATAACACGAAAAATGTCCACCCGCCGCGGTTGACCAACCCCGTCGCGACCGGGAGCTCCCTCGGCCAATTGAAGTCTTCACCTTCTAACAAGAGCGGGAAGATCTCACTCAATGTTGCAAAGACTAGCTCTACCAGCACTCGCAAAAAAGCGACAGACATAAGGATCAAAAAAGGCGACATGGCAGAGTTTCTCAAAAGAAAAGAGTTGAGACAGAAAGTAGTGGAAGACTGCGCTGACGAGGAAGTAAAGTCAACTGAGTCATCAGGTCGTCTCAGAGATATTGCTTGTCAAACCATTGAGTCTAATCTTTCACAGAAACTGGCTGACAGCACAAAGTTAACTATGTTATATCCTAAAAAAGAGAATGATGATTCCGAAGCTAATTTGAAGGCCAGTGGAGACACCGGACTTCACAGAAGTCCCCCTCCATCGCAGGCTCCTCGCCGGGCTGGTGATGATCTAATAGAAATCGATAGAAATCGCAGCCGGTTAAACGCCATTTTAGAGAGAAAAGACACCCGGGACCCCTACTTACCATCAGGTTAATATAATTTATTTGCTTACCTATACCTGGAACTTTATTTAACTATTCAGGTGCAATCTTAAAGGAAAAGTCTAGGTAGATGATTACAAGTTGTAAGGTTTTTGGATCTCATCACTAAAGATTTATTTGGTCATGTTGAAACAATAGTAATCACTTGGTGGGAAAAAACCAACAAATGGTCCACATTATCCCAAAATTCACATCATCATCACAAATCATCATCCCCATGACTTCCAGCAAGTTACAATTCCCAGAAACTTGGTGGATATATTTGATTGATGATGTTAGTAAGCAGCTGGTAATGCATAATCCCTTACTCTTTGGTCTTGACTGCCCAGTCTTTATCTTTATATTCAAGCAAATTTAAACTGTTTGCTCTTAGAAATAATTCAATGTTTTCAAAATCTAATCAATAAACCTACCACTTGTTATTTCCAGGTTACCAGAAGGGTGTAGTACCTAAATACTTACGTGAGCGCAAGGAACAAGGGCCGAAGGAGGCAGAGGGCGTCAGGGCCGACGATGACCACTCCATGTGTCCACACGGACACGTCACACTGCCGGACACCGAGCGCAAGGAAACGCTACGAATGCTTAGGAATAGTAAGAAACTTGACTTCAAAACTACCATCATATTTACATGGGACATTAGTAACCTTGTCGGCAACCTTTAGGGAAAACAGCATTGCACCTCTTTTGGATATAAAATCTCACCATTCATACCTCATACATGTCATTTGAATAGATGGTATTAAAACTATGTACAGGTATATGTAGAACGCTGGTAGCCAGCGCCGATATGCCAGCGCCTCGCCGCCGCCGACAAGCGCTGGTTGTCAACGCTCGCTCCGCTCGTCGGCGCAGGCGGTCTTCATACTTTTAGCCAAATCAGCACAAACCGTCGCCGATAAGTGCCGACAAGTTCATGTCTGAATCAGTCGGCGCCGGTTCACACTGGTTTACCCTTAGTACAATTCTATTCACATCCTTGGTACAATTTTTTTTTCAGAAGTTTTTCTCTATCACATTTGGTATTTTAACAAAAAAGTTCACCTCACCTTTTTATTTACTTTATTTTACCACTTGTTTTTTTTTTTTTTCAGGTTTTGCAGAATTAGTAAGTGAACTGAACAAATTGCCGGTAAAAACGGACACGCTGAAAATGCGTAACAGAAAAATGGATCTAGAAAAGCAGTTGGCAAAGCTTGAGGAAGGAATCAAAGTATTTTCCCGACCCAAGGTGTTTGTAAAAATAGGAGAATGAGTCGCCGGAGCTTGCTCAGAGCTACTACTTGTAAATTTGTGGTGATCAACAGGGCAGTATAGTGCAGTCAGATCTGTAAATACCTAAAAACAAACTTTGTGTTATGAATGTGAAACAGCAATTAAGCAGTTTCTGGTGACGTATGTATTTTTTTATATTTAAGAAAAAAATTATAGCCATAGAAATTATGTCTACACTTAGTTGTTAATTGATGTATGTTCACAATCACAATTAAATACAAAAATATTTGAAAGAAAAAATCTGAAAGAACAAGAATGAAATATGAGGGGTATAGCTTAAAATCCTTGCTTGTTGTTATATTGATCTGACTGTGCAAGCCCAGTGTCAGATTCCGTCCTAGCCAAATCTAAATTGTATCTTATGTCATGTATGATGTCTCGAAATTATCGTGAGGTTGGTCAGTTAGGTTAATCCGGTGGTATCGTATGTTAGTATTAATTATATTATTGTATGTTATTAGTTGTTGTAACTAATATAATTAGATACGGTTGTATGATTTACAGTGTTTCTATAACTTTTTTTGGTATTTAATTACAACAATTATTTGTGATTTTGTTGCATTTCTTTGAATAATGAAAGAGGTTGTAGAAAATAGAACTATATTTGCAAACTTGACAAGATGCAATATGCCATCATTATTTGGTTCATAAAATAAATTAAATCTCTAAAGCTAATTTACGATTTTAAATCACAATTTAATCATAGAGGCAGTTATAATTTTTCACAATAGCATCCTGACAAATGTCATCCTTTTAGTACCTATTCTACTATGACTGCTCTAGGGGCTGCCTCCACGAGCGAAAGAATCGCGGCGATATTATCGTCGTGCCACGTATTTCTATACACTCTCTTAGAACGTGTCTCCACACGGCGATTTCATCGCCGCGGAAATTTGATGGCGCGGCGAGACTATCGCCGCGATTCTCTCGCTCGTGGAGGCAGCCCCATAGTCTGCTAAGTAGGTATATTCACAAGAGGATTGTAGTTATCAAATTTCGGTATAGTTCAGGCTCAGTAATATAAGGCACAAACATGTAAAAGTAAATACCAGTACACTTAAAAACACAACAAGATTACATTAAGATGTAGCGTTTCAGTCTATCAAAAAGTACTCTGTGATGTAGAACAATAATTCAATCTGAGTTTATCTGATTTTTGAAGGAAATAATTTCGTGATAATTATTAAGGTCTGAAATCGCCTATCCGCCTTGAACAATGCTCGTGCTTTCTGTAGGTTATAGATTCGTAAAAGCATTGCGATGGGACGTAGTCCAATAGTAAATTTTCACTTTGCTTTATAACGGACTTATAAGACGAAAGGTTTTGTAGTTGGAAGGAGAGTCCAGCAACGGACTGCGAACGGCCGAATTAATGCATTGTGTGTTCACAATAGTAGTAGACTGTCCTGCTCACACCTGTCAGTTCCGGATTAGCCATTAACCAATTGCTTAGGGCATCACGTCTCGGGGGGGGGCACCATAAACAGCACCGAAAAAATATTTGCTAGCACATAAAAGGCAAGGCTGTTTGAAAACCCGCGTGTTTTGTCGGCGGGAGTTGCATTGACGTTGGAAAGGCTCGATGCTTTACCAATAATAAACAGAATGACTTGTAATTTGACGTATTCCTTCCAGCAAACCCAGGAGGGCATTCTTAATCCGGCACTGAGTCTAGATCATGAAGACGTGTCGAGAATTAATAATAACCAAGGTACTTCTCTGCTTTAATCAGGCATCAATCGTTTTCCATCAATCATATTCCTCGCTAGTTTATATTATCACAGAACATTATAAATTATTAAGTTTATTAAAACAAACAAAAACAGGATTACAAAGCAATTCTATACCTACCCATATTTGCAAGACTGCTTCATAGTTTCCAGATAAGCACTATCCCCCAGGTAAATACAAAAATTTACCTTAGGCTGCCTCTAATTCAAACTATCGATATTTTTACCCCATCGATATATTTTAACGAATTAAATATCGATAGTTCTAATACTATCAATAGTAGGTATAAGACAACATTGACAACTCAATACTATCGATACTATTGCTATTCAGCAATAGTATTACTCATGTCTGACGATTGATACTATCGATATATTGTTATTAGTTTTCGAGGTCACGATAGTATTGAAATACTATCGATAGTTGAGCAACACTATTAGGCACCTGTACCACCGCCGACGAGGAAGCGACAATTATATCACTTAGGAAACAGACTACAGTCCGCGCGCGAGCTCCGAGGAATGGTGGCTGAGGAAGGAAGCCGTTTTTTTTTTTAGACGCCAGCACAAGCTACCGAAACCGTAAAATTATCCTAATCAATTTTGAACCTTATGCTTTCGCGATAAAGTTGAAAATCTATTAAGGAAAGAAATTTGACAGATTGTAGTAGCTTGAAGTGCTGGAGTCTGTACATAATACCCCCGTAGAATTATGTCATAATTTACACTCGCGTAGGCTTAAGATGTGTTAGTATCGACAGTGCAATATCGACTAAATCACAACTCTTAGCTCATTACCTCAACATTCTTTATCATTCCTCGGAGCTCGCGCGCGGATTGTAGGTCTCGTTTATGTAAAAAAGATGATGCAATCGCAGGGACTATCAAAGAGAATACTTGCTCAGCGACCGTTGATTGGCGGGCGGAAGACTCGCGCGTAAAACATTCGTATACCAGCGAGTAGTCGTCGCGCACTCGATGCTCGCCTACTCGTTTTTAGTTGCTAGCTCTACTTCGCGTTAATCGCCGGCGGTGATGCAGGTGTCTAAGGGTCTGTTTTAATGTACGAAAAGGCTACATTGCGAATCACATAAAGAATTTGTAAGAATTTATCTGCAAGATAAATTGCCAACATACCTACTATGTTGAAAACCTTCAGCAATTAATTTTATAAATTAATGCTCTGTTTGTATCTAGTTTTCCATCATAAATGATACGGGCATGCTCCCATAAAATATCACAAAGTCACAATACTTTTATCTGTATTCTTTAATTTATACATCAATACTTAATGTTGTCTAGTTAAGCTAGTTTCTTAACGTGTTGGAAGAAGTGGTCATTAAACACAATTGGTCCCTTTCTGAACCATTCCTCATCATCTAAACGCCAGTGGTAGAAGGAGAATTCTGGGAAAAAGAACTTTATCTCCCTTTCAGCTGAATCTTGAGAATCTGGAATAGCAAACAGTTCTTTATGTACTATACAATATACAATATTACCCTAGTCAGATGCAGCTGTATGCTAAGAGTTAAGAGACAACAGACAAACATATTATATATATCAGAACCAGAACTGACTGGAGCTGACATGGTTGACAATTAATTCATGAATTGCTTAAGTATTTTGCATTTCTTCACTTAAGAAAATATTCATCATCAGCTAAAACACATCCACTGCTGGATGTAGACCTCCCTTAGAAATTGCCATAAAAAAAAATGTTTTTGCAGGTATAAATATTGTAAATCGAACTTTACCTGATCCATGTGCTACATTTCTAGTGTCTGATATTCCGAACATGCCTCTCAAACAGTATGGATTTTCGAATTGTCCTTTGTACACGCTGGTAGGTCCTAGGAGCCGCCTCCACAGTTGAATGGCATTGATGTGACCCAGGACATGGAGGTCTATGCAGCCACTGAAATAAATTACTTATGTCAAAAATGTAAGGGGGAATAATGGTGCTGGTACTGGTTAGCTAACTGTGTACAGTTCACGTCAAATAACTTTGCCGCTTTGAAGTAGGCAACAAATCACTGCGCAGTAGAATCCTATGAATAAAATAGTAGCGCGCATGGCGCGGATTGGCGCGGCTAGCGAAGAAGAGCCTAGCTTCAGAGCGGCAAAGTTATTTAACGCAAACTGTAAGGCTATGTACTTAATTACTAAAATTGTTACGGTTCGCACCACATATGTATTCACTGAGAGGTAAGCAGACGTGTACACCCACATTTTGCCATGTTGGAAGTGATGAAGAGACCCTAGCCCTACTGCCATGTGCACCAGGCTGCTATTAAGAAATTCCTACTATTAAACCCAATAAATCTTCGCTCACCCCGGGAATGAACCCTATGAACCTACACTCAACATTCGCGCCTACTACCACTAGCCAGGCCAATGAAGCAGTAAAATACCATCATAATATATTTTGCCTATTACCTTTTATTTATAACTTAAAATACTAACCTAGCCATAAAGGTAGTAAGGCGGTTATAGAAGAATTTGCCAACATGTTCCTGATAAAATCTACAAGCCGTATCTGTGTCCAAAGTAAGCCGTTTCGTTTTTACAATAATGAACTTATTCTTCAAAATATTTCTGATGAAAGATCGCACTACCGGGTTTGATACCGCGTGTGGTTTTATTATAGCCAGAGTTAGTTCCAGCTTCTGCATTGCGTAAATTTACGTAAGTTTTCCAGTTTATGTCATAACTTCTATGTTAGAATTACGTAAAACAGCAAATTCACTTTTTCCTTCCGCTTTTCCTTTTCCCAAAATTATCTAACAAATCAAAAGTACTGTCAATGTAATGTCAAAAACATATGAGAACGATGTTGCCAGTACGAACATGAGTCCATGGAATTATAAAAAAAGAATACATAGAAAAATCACAAAACTCGACTGCACCAAAAATGTTTTTATTTCTTCAATTTTTTTTTTTTGAGGGTTTGATTATCAATAGCTTGTGGCGTGGCGTATTTTCTTAAGGAGAATGGGTAGTTGAGACCGCGAAATTCAAATTCTCTTACGTTTTTTGCAATTTGCAGGTCAGTGTCAGGTTGTATGTTGATCAAAATATGATTCGCGACAATAACAGGTACGTATATAGATAGGCACTTTTCCGTAAGAGATTTATTTGTTTATATGGTATAGTCATGTATTTATGTTCCATCTATAAGTTGCTGTCATATATATTGTATTGTGTCATAAACACGTATTAAATAAAATATTACTTTAAACTATGTCTTTCCACGGAATTAACTCCAACAAAAAGTAGATGATTAAAATCAGAAATTCAATAAGAGTCAAAACTGATCACGAATATAGGGCAGCTGTACTAGTACTAAATGTTTGGTATAATTTACAATCACATACTTTTGAATCACTTCGGCCCCACACAGTTCTGACACGAACTCCGTTCATTAGTATTGAATTTCTGATTTTGATCATCTACTTTTGCTGTTGACTGTACTTAAAAATCTAACAGATCATAACAGATGTATTAATGATTGTAATAATGATTATAATTCTGTAAAAACGTCTCCTCAAATTCCTTTTTTTTTATGTATTTTGGTCCTACATTTTCATGATACATTTCATCTACTTTGTTTGACGCCATCACCCGGCATCGGCATTTAAAACGCACCTTACTAAAAATGCATGGGAGTTTATTACTTATTAGTTTCATGGTAAAAATGTTAGAGCATCAAGCTACATCGCAACGGGAAAATAACAAAAAAAAATCTATACCATAGAGATAAGCCACAGACTACAATATAATTGAGACTAGTTCAAAGTACTCTGTGGACTAGTTCTGTGGACACAACAACAATAACATTGTAGGTTAGAAATTAAGTGCTACAAGTAAAACTTTACAAAAATGCCTGAAATAGAAGCAAAACGTAAAGCGGACGATTTGTCCGTAGTTCCATCAAAACGCACACGAACTGAGATTTCCGTTGTTGGTACTCGAGAGAAAGCAGTAGTCACTTCATCCGTAAGTTTGTCCCTAGTTTTCTGATTATTTTCCTGAATAAGCGAAAACAAAATTAAAGTACAAGTACATTTTCCAGGTGCCTCGTACTTCAAGCCTGTATGCACCTATAATGTTATTGGAAGGCCATCAGGGTGAAGTCTTCACATCTAAGTTTCACCCTGAAGGCAAACACTTGGCTTCGGGAGGTTTCGACCGACAAATATGTAAGTCTACACGGTTTTAATGGTGTATTATCTTAATTAGCTTCGGTTGTATAAGTATATTATTATTTGGTTAGACACTAGCAGCTAATTGGCTGATGCGTGTGTATCATATATTTAGTATGTAGGTACTATAAATAAAGTTGGTAATGTTTGTAATACACAAAACAAATACTTAATTCATTTTGAAATTCATTACCACCATATCTATAATTCTCTCTTTCTAGTCTTGTGGAATGTCTACGGTCAGTGTGAGAATGTGATGGTGATGAAAGGCCACACGGGTGCTGTGATGGAATTATGCTTCTCTCCGGATGGTGCACATCTGTACTCATGTGCCACCGACAACTCAGTGGCCGTATGGGATGTACCCACTGGTACCAGAATAAAGAAACTTAAAGGACATGCTAGTTTTGTTAATTCAGTGTCAGGTGTGTAGCGTTAGCTTGTAGCTTTTTTATTCATGTTTATTAATAATAATAATCTGTTTGTTCAAAACTTAACATAGTCAGTGCTTTGGGAAGGCCTATGTCCAGCAGTGGGCATCTTTTAGCTGAAATAATGATGATGAGTCGCTACAAATATAATTTGTGTGACTTATCTAGTCCATTATTGCAGAGCGTGAACTTAGCGCCCAAGTGTAGTGACGTTTATTGTATACTTTTATAGCTTGTGTGACAAAAACCCGCACTAAGTCACGCTTTTGTGGGCCTACTTAAGTCACAGATAACAATGACTAAGTGCGGGTTTAAGTTACAGAGTGCTATAAAATATATTAATATATTCTTTAGATATCTCTTTTAACTATTAAAGGTTGAGGTCAAGAGCAAGTCCATGTGGCAGTAAAAAATAAAAAAACAACAAATCATACTCATACTGAATTGTTCATTTGCAGGTGCAAGAAGAGGTCCTGAATTACTAGTATCAGCATCAGATGACAACACAATAAAACTATGGGATGCAAGGAAGCGCAACCCCATAGCATCCTTCGACAGTGGGTACCCCGTCACATCAGTCCTGTTCAATGATACGGCAGAGAAGATTATCTCAGGAGGCATTGACAATGTTGTTAAAGTGTGGGACATTAGAAATAATCAGATTTCATACAAAATTAAAGGGCATACAGATTCTATAACAGGTAAATGATGAAAAAATGTTGCTACTCTAATACATTGAGATTTCCTAGTTTTTGTTAGGACACTGGAAATCTAAATTGCCCAGATGGTATTGTACTTTTACAGTCAACATCATAATTGCTACTTTTAAGTTTTTGACAAAATTCCCAGTAAAACCCCTATTAACTATACAATATTTAGGGCCCAATATTTAGGTGCTGTTTTTTTTTAATATGGGCTCTTCGTCCGTTTCTCTTATTTCACCATCCTGATTCAGGGAAAGGGTCCCTGAATATCGTGTAGTGTAATAAAATAAGGCTTTAAATTGAAACTTCTTTTAGGTTGAAATTGTCACATAGACATGTTTTATGATGTGCAAGTGATATTCAACTTTAGGGTGGTAAAGCAATTATGAGGTTGACTATACAGATTGGCAGTTGGCACAGATGCTCCTGCACTGGACAAACTACACATATTTCTTGACACAACTACACAGAAATCGTCGAGCAGTTGCCCACCAGACACAACACCTGTCTGGTCGGAGGAACCTCCCTTCTTTATAGAGAAGGAGTGAACATTACACCCTGTTTCTCATACCTCTAAAGTAGTTACTTACCTTAATCTGGCTAAATGCTTGATCTTAGGGTGTATCCCTAATGATATTGTGATAGTAAATCATGTTTATTTAGAGCCTAGCAACAATTTCAATGACTTCCGCTTTACTTTCCAGGCATGGCGTTATCCTACGACGGATCATACCTCCTCTCAAACTCTATGGACAACACTCTTCGCATATGGGACGTGCGCCCGTTCGCGCCGTCCGAACGCTGCGTCAAGCTCATGTCTGGCCATCAGCATAACTTTGAGAAGAATTTGCTACGGTGCTCATGGTCACATGATGGATCTAAGGTGTGCTTTTTTTTGCCTAAGTCCTGCTTTTGACCTCGATCTCGCCTGAAAAAAGTTTGTTATGTTATTTGCAATAATTGGATTAGCTCTAATACTAATTTTTACTTTTATTTGAGCATGCAAAAAATACATGCTGAATAAGGCCCGCCACCACTCACTTAGAATCTCCTGGCATAGATCCTTGTTTTTGTTTCCTGACCATCGAGGCGAGAATTAAGTAGAAGAATTAGTGCGACAAAATCGACTGGCGATTCTCGCATATGAGGCTCGCGTGGACATTCTCTCCTCTCGATGGTCCAGATACAATATTCTTTATTTAACTTACACTTAGTTCATAACAAGTAACATGGCATGAAATTCTAACTAACAGAAAACTTTAGACAGATTTACCATTGGGTCCCAAACTAGGCACAGCCTGTATCTTGGTGACCCTAACACTATTAAATGTGTTCTGTTCTGCTAGTGATCATTCCAAACATAAATTAATATTATTAAAAATAAAAAGATGTTAAGTAGGTATATAATAATAGAAATACTCGTGTTAACGTGCTTTTATTCTATAGAATCTAGTAAAATATTATGGATCATAGACTAAATATTGATATGGATCAGATCGCCCACTTATATCTGTTTTATCACTACTTATCAGCATCAGTAGGTACTATTTCAACTATGTAAATCAATGCTTTCGTTGATAGTGAGCTCGCGTAATTATTGCAAGCAGAATCCCGACTTCTCGCTTGCCATTGGTCCCCTTGCATAACTGTTGCTCTGCATCTTTGTAAATCTATGCAATGTCCAGCAGTCCATTTTCCAGTTATTGCATAGATTTGCATACGTTCTATCGTCGCGGACAAATTGTCCATCGTCTGCTCAGAGCCTAAAGATCTTTGTTTGTGTGTCAGGTGGCAGCAGGATCGTCAGACCGCTTCCTGTACGTGTGGGACACGACGTCGCGCCGCGTGCTGTACAAGCTGCCGGGCCACAACGGCTCCGTCAACGACGTGGACTTCCATCGCACGGAGCCCATCGTGTTGTCCGCCTCGAGTGATAAACAACTCTACCTCGGGGAAATTGACAGTTAGGACTGTGAAGTGATTGTGGATTGATTGTCTCTTGTTATAAATATTACTGATACTGGAATATAACTTTATTATAGTAGATTATGTGTAGGATGATTATGGAATCTATTGCATTACAGAAAAAAAAAACATAGCAGGCATGTTACTATGTTTTTTCTGGCTAGTTTTCGTTAGGAACAAACAAGGAATAGAAAAGAAGTAAGAACCACCAGTCTAGTTGTAGTCGGTACTCCATTGAATGCAATGTAACATAATTAAAGCAAGACCTCATACACCCCAATTAGAGTAGGTATTGAGTTAAAATCATAGGGTTAAAATCATACTACAATGACCAAAACTTATTTTTTTTTAAAGCTAAAATTGTGTTGACCCAAACAATACTTTGTGCATTTAAAGTTGAGTCTTATTGCCTTGAAATAATATTTAATTTTCTTTGATTCCATCAGAGGTCAGTATGGGAAAATACACAATAAAAAAAAATACCTATATTAAAAGTTACTGAAATCGTACCTAGTCAATTGTGAACTTCCAGGACTTGCGTTTATTCTGTTACACCTTGTTTATCAGTGCCACTTCTCCAAAAGAAGGCACAATGTGTATCTAACCCCTAAATGTGCAAACAAGATAACAGAAATATTTGTAAGAAAAGTCGTAGATAATATTTTTTAAGATAATAAAAGGACCATCTATTTAATTCTGCATTTTAATTTATTTCAAATATCACATAGAAAAATACAAATCAAGTTTCCTTTTCAACTGCTTGTTGAAATAATCAGCACTTACATTTTATTTTATTGCAAGGGTCACATCTCAAAAAATTCAGATGTCGCCGATGCTGTTGTTCACAAACTAAACTAAATTTAAGTTTATGCATCTTTTTCTTTCTATTTCATTAAGAAAAGGACAAGATAAATATTAGTTTAGGCCTGTCAAATTAGTCAGCGCCTGACGTAAATTGACGTATTTTTAATAAGCAATTTTTTAATCACGTCTAAATTGTCTATGGAGTATCTTAATTTGACAGTACTAAACTAATATTTATCTTCTGTCCTTTTCTTAATGAAATAGAAAGAAAAAGATGCCTGAACTTAAATTTAGTTTAGTTTGTGAACAACAGAATCGGCGCCATTAAGTTTATTCTTACGGGGAAGGAAGAAAGACGCACTAAGCGTCCAATGTACGCGTAGTCGGTTACGCGTACACAGGAACGATAGTCCGTACCTCTATTAAGCCTTGTACGGACTAATCGTAACCGACTCCGTGTACATTGGAACGCTTAGTCCGTACAAGGCTTTACAGTTACATAATTTTAACGGGAATTTAATAATAATAATTTTTATCTTAGCATCCCGCTTCTCTAATGACGTCTCAAATACATATCATTGCAAATGAGTACCAGTGTTGCACCCAAAAAAATAAATTAATAAATTATGTCCGTGACTACCGCCGCCCCACCAACGCCAATAGCTTCCATATTTGGTAAATAATATTTGTACTCGAACAACAAAATTGGTACCTTTGTAGTTTTCAAGAAAATCGACTTTGAAGGTAGTCACGCTCCCTTCAGCAGGACCACCATGAGCGCCGAAAAATGTGGGGCATGCTACAGCTATTCTCAGTATACAAATAATTAGTCCCCTTTTATGTGATTCATTTGGTAAAAAAAAACAGAACTGAAACATTTGTATTTACCTACCGAGAAATCAACGATGATAACTTTCGCGCTCTCGTTCAGTAGGGCCACGACATAGCCACAGAATAACTAGGGGGACATGAAAGGGTATTTCGTGAATCGTGATAGACCCAAAGCAAAAAAAAAAAATCATCAAAAGAGCTTGTCGAAAAAAGTATTATTAGGGGTATTATCACTTTTTCACGGAGATTGGATAACCGACACTAAGTAGGTTTTTCAATCTCCGCGGAGAACGGTTAGGTACCTAGGTACTATTATCAATGAGCGCAAGACGGCGCGGCGCGGCGCGGGTGAGCATGTTTTTGTACGGATGAATAGGTACCTAACTTAACAAGCTTATAACTTTGTGATTTTTCATGATACAGTTTTGAAATTTTGTACATAGATTCTTTACATAAAAATACTAGACACGTGTTTCGGGTTTCGCATACTTATACTAAAAATAATGTTGTAGAAGACTAGCAGCGCCCCGCGGTTTCACCCGCATAAGTGTCGATTCCGTGGGAATATCGGGATAAAAACTATCCTATGTCCTTCTCCGGGATGCAATCTATCTTTCTGCCAAATTTTCTCGAAATCCGTTCAGTGGTTTAGGCGTGAAAATGTAACATACAGACAGACAGACAGATTTACTTTCGAATTTATACTATTAGTGTGGATAGTATGGATAGCACTTTGAAATATGTTGGTCCGTCTAAAAATTTACAGCCGCAAAAATAGCATTTTTTAGGGTTCCGTAGTTCCTACAAGGAACCCTTATAGTTTTGTCATGTCCGTCTGTCTGTCCGAGGTTTTGCTAAGAGACCGTTAGTACTAGAAAGCTGTAGCTGTGTAGGTGTAGTGTGTGTGTGTTAATCCTATATAGTGACTAAGATGAAGTAGTTGCTTGTTTATGACGGGTAAAGACTTGCATTAAAAAACAAAATATGAAATAAAAAAACTTTAAAAAAAGAACAAAAGTATTAAATTATCATAAGTTTCACAATACTGCCGCTAGATGGCGCTGTACCAACGGGTTACGCTTTCATTCGAGTACCTATAGAAGTCACAAACTAACTTTGTTTAATTTTCGAATTACAATTTTGTGAATGAGGGATTTTCCTTTTTTTTTTAACTCTTCCCTAGTCGCTGGATAGATGGCGCTGACCTTTGTAAGTTACTGCAAGGAACGGAACTTACATCATTTTTTGATTAGGTATTTCACTTGGATGTAATTTTGAGATCGTAAAACGAAAGCAAACGAAAGTGTCAGTCAACGAGCGTATGTGACGTGGCGCAATGTTTTTTTTCCAAGCGTTTTGACTTTGGAACCTATAACGCAGTCAGTACAACGCCATCTACAGAGTTCTTGGAAACAATTTTTTTTTTATACTCAAAAAGAAAACGAGAGCTTTTATTTTTGAGTACTTATAAAAAAAAAATTGAAATAATAACTTGGCAGCAATCGTACTCTTATTTTTTAGCTTTACAAGGAAGAAAGTGGTTCTTATTAGTTAATGTCTAATCTGCTTAACCTTTTGAACGCCATTGTCACATATACGTGACAAGCAAGCGCGTGCCCTGTACGCCAGTCGTGTGTCGCCTATCCTATTACGAGCGACACAAATATGTGACAAAAAATGCGGTGCACTTTATCACGAAATAAACAATTAAGTCATTACTTTTGTGTGTTTTTATTTGTATACCTTAAATATTTAAAATTGTGGCTTGGCGTGGAGGGCACGGGCGTGCGTTTATTCTCTGGCATACAAAAGGTTAAATAATTATCTTTGAAAATCAAAATTTTGTTGTGTTTAGTATCGCTATTCGATAACAGATGGCGTTGTGCCGTGACGTCACTTTTGTAGTTCGCGGTGTTAAGATTTTCTTGCAAGGTATGACCTCCGTGGTTACGTTATGTGTTAAAATTTGTGGCCCGACACGCACTTGGCCGGTTTTTTTAAAAACCATTAAAAATACTATTTTGTCGGTTTGATAAGCATGGTACTTTTTGTAAGATATTTCTGTCCACTTCCGACTTCGCCGTTGTCTCGGACGGTACCGAGAGCACCTGCGCGAACGCTTAGCGCTTACACATACATTCACAATTTCACAGCGTGATTGTATACATTGCAACCACAAGTAAAGCGCGCGTTGCTTCGTGAGATAGAAATACTATAATAAAACATAGGGTGCCCATACACTTAAAATAATAAAAACATAACAACTTATTTCTAAAATTTTCTACATTATCAGAAGCGTAATAGTCCGGTCAAGTTCGCTTCAAAAATCGGGGTAAGGTTACATTATTTCGCAAAAAGCTGAAAATTGGAATAAATGTTGGGAACACCATTACAAATAAAGTGTCAAAAGGCCCCATCGATCCGACGGACATGTGAAAAAAATATTACTCAAGGTCAAATGTTGCATTAATCGGTTTTTTGCATTTTTCAGCTAAACGGGAAGTTTTATCATAAAAATAGGTGAGACAAAATTGTTCATCATGTAATAATCTACAAAAATTGTTCTTACACTTTTTTTCCAAAGAATCACCATTTCGGAGATAAGCGATGCAAAAAGTTGAAAAAGTTTTGTTCATAATATGCACACATTTCCGCGACACCCGTGAGGTAGTGTACTTTGCACGTTTTTTTAACGTGGTTTCCCCGTTTTTTAACGGTTTTTCTAACGTAGGTAATCGTGTAAGTGGGCAGGGCACTTTGCTCGCAGAACAGATGGCCGATGGGGCCGAAAAGTTCTGGACTGGCGACCGCGTACCGGAATACGTAGCGTTGGAAGACCTCTCACAAGGTGGACCGACGATTTTGTGAAGGCCGAAGGAACCCGTTGGATGCGAGAAGCACAGAACCCAGCTTGGGGGAGGTCTATGTCCAGCAGTGGACGTCTTTCGGCTGAAATGATGGTGATTACCTACGTTAGAAAAACCGTTAAAAAATCCGGGGAAACCACGTTAAAAAACGCGCGAAGTACTATATTACTTATGAAGAATACAACTTTTTCAACTTTTTGCATCGCTATATCTCCGAAACGGTGATTCTTAGGAAAAAAAAGTTTAAGAACAATGTATAGTTGCGTGATAAACAATTTGTCTTACCTATTTTTATGATAAAACCTTACCGTTTAGCTGAAAAATGCAAAAAACCGATTTTTGCAACATTTGACTTTAAAAATTTTTTTTTGCCTAAGTCGATTGATGGGGAGTTGGGGACTTTTGACAATTTATTTGTAAGTAATTGTGTTCCCAACATTCATACCAAATTTCAGCTTTATGCAAATTAATGTAACCTTGAATGTCTATTTTGACCGGGCTATAATTAAAACAACCGTGTTCTTGATTGGGCAGAGCACAACTCGTGAGGGGGCGGAAGTTCAGGAATGTAACCTAATTGAAAACTATCGCTTTTGAAAGCATCCAAGTATATGTCAGTCAACTCTTCCATCTTGCTGTAGACACTTGGATCATCTTCTGTTTGTGGTATGGTATTCACTTGCCCGAAAATAGATGAAGGATTTTGAGCAGGCTGGAAAACATTCCCTTGACCAAATGGGGAAGGATTTTGACTTTGACTTGGCTCCCTAGCAAAAACATTTTGGTTTGCAGTAGCAAATATGTCAGATGGGTTGGTTTGGATATAATTATTCTGAGCTGCTGAAGCAAATATTGATTTAGCATCAGTAGTTTGGTTCTGTTGTGCAAATATGTTTTGAGATTGATTTTGACCAAATGCATTTGGATCATTGGCTTGAGCAAACAATTGCTTAGCTGGATCTGCAGCTTGAGGATTGAAAATGCTATTCTGTGCTTGGCTAAATATTGATTGAGCATTATTCACATTCTGATTCATAACTGGAGAAGTTTGGACAGCACTTTGGAATATGGAAGCTGCTGCATTGTTGGAATTGATGAAGCGAGTCTGTAGCTCATTTGAGAATGGTGAAGAAACTAACTCTCCTTTGTAGAGGCTTCTTAAAACTTTGATTATGTTGACATTTGGTTGTAGCAGTTGTTCATATTTTAGTCTTGTTTCTTTAAATAGATTGTTTATGTATACTACCTGTAAGAGACATTTATTTGATTAAAACACTTCCTAATTTTCTAATATTCAAAATAATGAAATGAAATTTATAATAAGATTTTTTTTACTTGTACTTACCGCTTGTTCGGTATTTTGCGCCTCATAAATGAAGAGCCGAGCCTCTTCCGGTGAGAGATCGGTGATGCCGGGAAATATTGGTTTTTCTTTAAAGGGAGAGTAGCATGAGAGGATCCACTGGCCTCCTCGGAGGGCTGCTTGCACATCTGACTGCACTTGCTTGACAAGCTGCTCGTCAGTTATGCTAGCAGCCTGCGTAGGTTCTGGTGTCAAATTATGTGTTGAAGGATTATTTTGATTTTGTGGGTTTGCTGAAACGCATAGACATAATTATGTAGATCAGAATTCAATTGTAATGTTCGCCAACCCCCCCCCCCCCCCCCCCCCCCACCAAACCCATAACCTGCTAGAGACTGTGAACATTATTTGTGATAACCTCGGCCTTTATTTTTCTTTTCCATTTTATCTACAATCGGCTGTTTAGCCATGATTACATGTGGTCTACTATGGTGGAATTATAACCTTGTAACTAAAAACTAATTCTTTGGTAAATCCTATCTGCTGAGAAAGTATTAGATGGTAACAGCTGCATACTGTGATCTGGCAGTTTTGTTGTCTAATCTGAGGTTCTAGCATTCAAAGTAAACAATATTATTATCTACTTTTTTTCTTTTTGCTCGGCTCCTAAGAGTCATAGCGTTATGTTAAAAAGCCTATAGCTTTCCTCAACAATTGGGCTATCAAATACAAAAAGATTTTTCAAATCCGTCTGGTAGTTCCAGAGATTACCCCCTACATACAAACTTACAAACTTTACCTCTATATAATATTATTATATAGTATAGATAAAATACACAAATAACAACACAACAGCAACATTAGGGACTTAGATACGTAGAATGCAATAATGTGCAGAAAGTATGCATTTTCTGCACAATATTGTTTTAATTGCATTGAAAGCCACTCATAAGGTGATGTAGGGTAAAGGTACCTAATGAAAGTTGTAAAACTCACCGTGATAGGTATACTTGGATCCGTAGACATGTTCAAACCTACAGTTCTTTCCATAACGACAGTATCCTGCCTGGAAAAATTTACAAACAACCATTTTATTAATTTAATCTTTCATAAAATTGAAAATTAATTTTGTTGACACTGTTGTGTTTTTAGTTTTTTAGACCCGCCGTATGTTTAACGCCAGCACATCAAGCTACTACAATTTGTCAAATTTCTTTAATACATTTTCAACTTTATTTTTAAAATTTAAGGTTTAAAATTGATTAGGAAAATTTGACAGTTTCGGGTGCGCTAATGTGCTGGCTTCTGTGCTCTATGGTGTAGACATGGCCACAGACTACAATATTATAATCTCTGACATTAGGTTGTCACTCTTGTCACCGTTATCGGGCATGGGGGAATAAAACCTTTGTTACACTGGATGCAGTCTAGAGATCAAGACTAAGACGTCATACAAAAAAGTAGTGCAGTTCAACTTCTGCCCTGCTTTAAGAGGTGATGGTAAGCCCCCAGTGTTCTCTTGCCGCGAGTCTTCTATAAATTACGGTTTTTTAAATGAGAGACAAAGCTCTCATTTCAAAAACCGTACTTTGCCAGACGAACTCATGCAACTTTCCCTGCGTTCCGAGTTGGGAAGTAATCGATTTGAGCGTGCTTAAACCCGTACCGTTATAAGTTAAACTGAAATACGGTCAGCGAATAAAGGCTTTTATTATTATTAATATTATTATTAAACCCGTACCGAATTAGCGTAAGCGCGATAACGATGTCCCGTGAATCCTCATAGATGACGTCATGACATGCGCCATCTTGCGATAACGCCCGACCATGCCTTATCACCGTGAGCGCTGTCAAAAATGAGAGCGAGTGTGAGGATTTGTCAGTGTGTGTTTTGTTTTGAGTCCTCATCCTTTCTTAGTAACCTCTTGTCCCTCAGTACTCCTTTCCTTAACTCAATACTTTCTTTACTTTGTACAAATAACTTTTCTGTATATAAATGTATTGTCTCATTCATTACTTTAAATAATATTAAGTTATAATGTTTCGTCATTGTATTTAGCTCATTATTCTATCCGTTATAAATACTGATCCTATACCTAGTTATTTTCCATATATCCCGATATAATTAATTCGAATAATATTTTTTTTTTGTTTCCCAGTTTCCCAACCTTTATTTCCTTCGTAATAAAAAACAAAACGTGACATTGGCTAAATGCACAAACCGTAGACAGAGTAATCTATAGACTCATGGTATCCGTGTCACCGAAAGGGACAACAAATTCCGACAATCTTCATTATACTATCATTTTTACAGCTTATTACACTACATTTTACCATTTTCACAGTTGCGCAAATGTACTATTATTGAATTATGCACGAAAAAGATCTTATTTTCAGTTTAATCGCGGTGTAGTTTTTAATAGTTCATTCATAACTTTTATTATTTCATTCATAAACGTCAAACTTGTTGTGCACATTGATGTGCTTAGCCGACACGCAGTAAGGGACAGAAATATTCTTACTCTGTCTCTTTTCTTTGCTAGTGACGTTTATATATTTCTCCTTTTCTTGTGCGAATGAAAAAGAAGATATGCGGCAGTCTATAGTTTACTCTGTCTACGGCACAAACCGTGCGAATCCCAAAAAAAAAAAAAAGTACAAGCCGACTGAATCTGACATCTGTGCACACAAACTACTTAGAGATACTGTCTGTGCACATCTGTGTGACATCTGTCACAAACTGCTGTCAAAGTAAGTAAATTAAATTAGTAGTTTCAAAACTTTCAAAATCTTTCATTCTCTTTTCAAGTTTCTCACTTGTTTTGAATAGTTTTGATTACATTCACAGAGTACTTTGATAACATTACATGTACTCTGCATGTATTGAATGTTTTGATTTAGAATTTAATTAGGTACCTCTTGTTAGAGAGTAGTATATTCCTTGTTAGGTACCGTCTGAGTCTGAATTATCTATCGGTAACGAAGTTTTGTTGTTTACAAAAGCCGCCTTTGCGTTATCATGACTTTATTGTTTCCAACCTAAATGAAACTTTTGTATGGTCTGATACCTAATTCTTTAATTAGAAATCTTTATTTTCTGCCTATCTCTTTAATATTAATATACCTATTGTGATTGAAAATTGTTTTTAAAGGTTGGTTTTAAAATTATATTTTGAATAAAAGAATCCCAATAGGCTAATTTTATTAATCTATCCTTGTGTTAATTTGCTTAATGAAATGGATACTTACCTACAGATTTTCTGTATTCCTCCAGGTAAAAGAAAAAATGGATCAAATCTACATCTATCTATTTTATGTAATACTTGCTATGAGCATTACATTTGGTAAGTTTTTGTTTCATTCATTCATTTTTACAACTTTTGATCCTTATTATTGATGGATATCATCGTTCCGAATTTTCTATCGATGGCGCCGTATTTATCAAAACAACAGAAGAAAGTAATAATTAATGTCGTTTAAAAATAGTAAAAAATAAAAAGGAATAGGTAGTTTTTATCGCTTTTATTATAAAGATAGGGCATTTCCCCATACATCTATATTAATTGAGTTAAGACTAGCAGCGGCCCGAGGTATCACCCGCATAAGTTTCGATCCCGTGGGAATATCGGGATAAAAACTATCCTAAGTCCTTCCCCGGGATGCAATCTATCTCTCTGTCAAATTGTATCGAAATCCGCAGTCGTGTATTAGGCGTGAAAAGGAAAAGGTAACATACAGACAGACAGACAGGGTTATTTTCGAATTTATAATATTACTAGCTGCGCCCCACAGTTTTACCCGCGTAAATGTCGATCCCGTGGGAATATCGGGATAAAAAGTAGCCTATATGTTAATCCAGAGTGTCAGCTACCTCCATACAAAATTTTATCAAAATTGGTCCAGCCGTTTGAGCGTGAAGAAGTAACAAACATATAAACACACTTCTTCTTCGGAAGAAGAAGAACACACAAACTTTCGCCTTTATAATATTAGTGTGATTAGTTTGGATAGTATAGTCATCATCATCTGCCTAGCCTTTTCCCAACTATGCGGCTTCCAGTCTAACTGGATGCAGCTGAATACCAGTGTTTTACATCAGTGTGTGCGTGTGACGACACATACGTACGAGCGCGCTCACACACAAACCGTGTTCGGTGCGTTTGTGTGAAGATATCCTACTCATTTAGTCATTTGTATTTACTCTACCTATGGTAAGGGGCATCGCACGAATTCGTGAAATGTGTAAGTTATAATAATTTACTTAAATATCTCGACTTAGCACACGAGGTTGTTGACATGTGGAATATGAGCTCGGCTATCATTGTGCCGATTGTCGTATCGGCCAATGGACTGATGGCCGAAAGCCTCGATCAACATCTATCGAGGCTCTCTTTAGGCGGTTGGATCAAGGGCCTGATTCAGAAGACAGTACTCCTCAATACGGCTCGCATTGTGAGGAGGTTCCTGTATCTGGAGCCCTAACCACCGGTAGCTTGAACCCTGCGCCCGACACCGGCGGATCACTATTTTTTTATGTTTTTATTTTAAATGTTTTTTATACTTATTTTATATTTTAAGAAATATTTAAAAATGTAATTAGGTAAGTAAATAGATAAATAAACGAAAATAATTTACGTACACTGAGCAACAGAAGTGGATTGGCTTGTATTGCTGGCTGTACTATAACTAAACTCGGTCACAGTATAAAGATCATACTTTATACTGTGACTCGGTTGTGTGTATGTTGCAGCCAAGCCAACTGGCCAATTAGCCGTTTAATTAACCGCACATAGTACACTATAATATACGTTAACCGCAACCACTTGGCTTTTGGAAGTAGCGCTCGCCTCGCTTCGCTCTCTAGGCTCGCACGCGGTAGATCACAGTTCTAACCTAACCCATTTGGTTGCGGTGCCCGGCTTAGTTACTGCGACCAAGTCGGCTCGCGCGTGATTACAGTTCCAACTTAAACTATAATTGAACATCATTCAGGCCGTTAGTTGAACGGCCGCCGCCGTTTAGTTAAAAGGTTAACTAAACGGCCAATTAAACTAGTTGGCTGCGACTGTATATATCTATACAAATAAAATTGAAGTGTCTGTTTGTAATGTCATAATAACAGCTTTTGACTAAATCCTTATGAAAGTATATTATTATAATATAATACCTATATTACTTACAAAAAAAAAATGTTTGTCTGTCTGAATTTCACTGGCAGATACTTGATGGTATAAGAATTAACTTAGGTTAATTTTATTTTAGAAAAATGTATTAGAGTTCTGCTCAATAAAAATATATTATTGTTTTCCGAAATGCACGCGAACGAAATCGCGGGCACAGCTAGCTACTTACCTATGCGATAACATTAGTCCCGCGAGCACAGCTAGCTACTTACCTATGCGATAACATTAGTCCCGCGAGCACAGCTAGCTACTTACCTATGCGATAACATTAGTCCCGCGGGCACAGCTAGCTACTTACCTATGCGATAACATTAGTCCCGCGGGCACAGCTAGCTACTTACCTATGCGATAACATTAGTCCCGCGAGCACAGCTAGCTACTTACCTATGCGATAACATTAGTCCCGCGAGCACAGCTAGCTACTTACCTATGCGATAACATTAGTCCCGCGAGCACAGCTAGCTACTTACCTATGCGATAACATTAGTCCCGCGAGCACAGCTAGCTACTTACCTATGCGATAACATTAGTCCCGCGGGCACAGCTAGCTACTTACCTATGCGATAACATTAGTCCCGCGGGCACAGCTAGCTACTTACCTATGCGATAACATTAGTCCCGCGAGCCTCGGGAGGAAACGGGGTATTATATTCGTGCCTTTCGTTGTAACCAAACATGCACAAAATATTATCCTTACTCCTGAAGTTTCAACAATTACTCCATTGTTAGTTGTATGATTATAAATATGGCTGCATTAACAGTAACTCTTATAGTAACTTTATTACTTGTTTTAGGGTCATCATATTTGTACTTAGACGATAAGTATCAATGGCCGTTCAATTTTGGTGAGTAAAAATATGTAAATACCATTAAGAATAATTTTTTTTAGGTATTGAGGTATATTTACACAGGAGTCAACGCTACTTCACCTCAACTAAAATTTCAATAAACTGTCTTAATTTTCAGTTCAATACATTGTTTATATCTTAACAATAAAAGGAACCAGAGATTTATGCACAATGTGTTATAGCACATTGATAAACGGAAGATTGAAAACTGGGCGGCTAAACAATATCATCTGGTTTCAAATAGTGAACATTGCATGTATAGTCTTTCTATTATGCAATAATCAGAGGTGCTACACTGAAGATTTCCCTTTGATTTTTATTGGTTACTTGATCGTGGAATATCCAGAAGTTGTAAGTTTATTTTAATATTTTTTATTGTTTGCGTGTGTTGTTGAAACTGTGAGTTCCAAGTAGTAAGTGGTAGACTGCTATGTTTTTGCCCTTCCTATCGCAGTCTGTTTGAAACTTTCGTTCAAGTCCATTGGAGCTATGCATATAAAATATATTTAAACAATCGCAATGCGCACATTGCGCACTTGATGCTATAAACATTTTTAAGTCTCGGGAACTCCCAAATCCCTTTGTTATAATTGTTGTCAGTCGAAAAAATTCTGATTAGGCAAATCGTGGCTCATTATTTCTCGATTTTTCAGATGGACAAATCCGAATCGCTCATAAACTACGGAGTGGGGATGGCTTGCAACTTTTACGAGGGATATCTCATGATCGTGATACCATCGGATGGCAGCAAGTTCGGGGGCTTTGTGCAGAACATCCACGCCTTCGAATCGCGCGAGGGCGTCGTGGTGCCGGTCAAGAAGCTGTTCATCGTCATCACCAAGTCGCTATACAGTCCCCCGGATCTTCAGCTGTTCAATAAAACAAACAGAGACGACCTTCCGAAGTTGGAAGCCTGCTCGGTGAGAATCGGTGACATTTCACAGGTTTGTCGCGCCTTGACAAAACTAATAGACAAATGTCTCACTCACTGTCAATACCTACCACTTAACAATTATGGCTTTATGTCGAAATCATCCTCATCCGAAAAAACTTCAGCGTGTCATCTTCTTTCACGCATCTGTGTTGGTATTCATCTCAGTATTCGCTTCTTTTCCACTAGTCCACCTATATCGTCTTTCGCACAATCTGTCCATCGTTTCTTCGGTTTTCCCCACTCTCATAGCCATTTATAGTCCATTTATACTTCTCATAATATTAAGTACAACACATTTCGCATTCTTCTACATCACATGCCCATATCTTGGCAACCGATTTCCACACAGCTTTAACTATTTTGGATTTTAGTGATATCTTCTGATGTGAGAGTCAAAATGGCGGGTGTACCATAACTAATCGAATCCTTCCATTTACCAAAAAAATGTACCTAAATTGTACTATTTAGTACCTAGAATAAAAAAAATTGTACCTTCTTCAGAACGAAACTATTTCAAAATTTAGGTACACCCGCCATATTGACGTCAAGATAGAACCTATTTTAAAAAAAATTGTACCTTCTTCAGAACGAAATTGTATAAAAATTTAGGTACACCCACCATATTGATGTATATGAGAACGTTCGGCCCCCGACTCGATTGGCCGAACGTTCTGATGTACATCAATATGACGGGTGTACCTAAATTTTGGCACAATTTCGGTTTGAAGAAGGTACAATCTTTTTAAACCGAGGTACTAAATAGTACATTTTAGGTAATTTTTTTTGGTGTAATTATATTTAATGATTAATGGTTAAATAATAAAATACTATAGAACACCCGCCATCTTGACGTCAATATGGCGGGTGTACCTTAATTTTGAAATAATTTCGTTCTGAAAAAGGTACCATTTTTTTAATTCTAGGTACTAAATAGTACAATTTAGGTAATTTTTTTTGGTAAATGAAAGGATTCGATTAGTTAAGGTACACCCGCCATTTTGAATCTCACCTTCTGATTGGGCCTTGTTTCCCAAAAAGCGGTTTCTAAGAGTGTCTCAAAAAAAGGTCATCTGTATTTAGAATGACTGTCTTGGTGGACAATTATTGACAAGCGATTCTTAGTTAAGTACTTATTACAATTTCTGGAGCAAAGCTCAACCATAAAATGACACTAAAAGAGTTACTTCATTTTAGAAGAAAAACTTTAATTCCCAGGAGGTTACTCCGTGTGAGGTTGCTGATGATGATCTGTTCCAGTCGCTGGATGACGTGGAGAAGGACATCGCCGGCGTGAAGAGTCGCAGCTACAAGAACTCGACGTACAGGATCTACCGGCCGCAAGGCCCGCCCGTGTCGCTCGTGGCTGAGTGCGCCACGCCCCTGCACACCTTGTACCAGGTCACAAAGAACCAGGATCTTTATGGAGGTCAGTAGAGAAGTGGGAGTGTGGGAGGAAAGTTGGGGAGCAGGCAGGGGAAAGGTTAGAGCTTAAAATTACGGGCAGTTATTCAGTTGTAGGTATGAATCAGTCCTTTAAAGACAGACTTACATTGCGTCTAAGTGTTGTTGTCTTTTTTCTGGGTATGTGCTAGGGTAGGATGATATTGTATCAATTTAGACTCATGTGGCAATTTTACTGTGTATTTTTCGTTTTGAAAAACCAAAGTTTTGGCTATTACCAAAATTTACATAAATACTCATAAACCAATAAAACACTTCTATTTCAGATCTAGCCGAAGTGAATGTGGAAGAAGTATGCCGTGACTTCTGCACCACGCTGAATAACATCCTCTCTAAGAGCTCTGAATGCAGGGACAGGGTTGAATTAGTTTTCTACGATGGTAAGTTTACAATGCTACAAGTCTTAAGAGCCTATACTACCTCAGCTAAAATTCACTCTTTATCTCGCTCGCACGATACTGCTCGCGGACTGTGTGAAAGCGAGACAGGGTGCGGTGCTGGGCGGGAGGCAGCGCCAATAGTTTAGGTATTTGCTTTTTACGGTGAAAATAAAGGTAATTCAAAAAAACTAACTAACATAAGACCTGCTTTATAGTTAGTTCAGTTAGTATGCAAAGTTTCATGATCTAATTTGAAGTATTTTTTGAATACCAGCGGTTTATTGTTCGGTTTGGAGGTAACTTTGGAATTTTTTTCTATCGAGAAAATTTTATGGAATCGTGTTTTCGTCTAACATAAGACCTTACATTAATCCTCAACTTTAGCATATATTTATTTCAAAATTAATGCTGCAGTATTTTCGACATAATGGAGGATCATGCTAAGCCATTTGAGGTAGTATAGGCTCTTAAGTCTCAAGTTCTTTTGGGGGTCGAATGACATTGAAGTGGGGCGCTGTTGGTAAATATTTGTGTAATTCCTTGTGAAATATCACTTGAAATGTATTTAAAAAAACAAGCATAAGCATAACCAGCCTACTTATAATGTTCCCACTGCTGGGACACACGCCTCTTTTCTGTAAGAGGGAGTGGGCTGTATCTACCACGCGGGCCCAGTGCGGGTTGGGAGAAGTCACATGTCTTCCAAGTTTTTGGTTCTAGGACATGCCGGTTTCCTCACTGTATTTTCGTCACCATTTTGAGAACAGTTGGGATGAAATTATTTGAATTTGAGTACACAAAGCAAAGCGCCTGCCTGTGTTCGAACCCACGAACTGCTACTCGTAAATCGGAGCCGTTACCATCGGGCTACCTATGCTCATGAAAAAAAAAAAAAAAACAAGATGGCGGTGTAGTGTAAGTTCCGATTATGGTCACGCGTCAACAAAACCTTTCACTATACATGTCGCTTTATATCATACAGTCAGCAACAAAAGTCGTTAAACATTAGGCGATGTTTTTAATAAGATGACGTTGATATACCTACCTACTTACGTAAAAAATAATAGAAGTGTTTTTTTTGTCGTTTTATTACAGATAAAGACCCAGAATCTAACCTGGCCGATGTGTTGCTGGATAGAATTCATCAACTGGAACCTAACTTTGAAACGCTAATTAGTGTTAGGAGGTAAAATTACAAACAACCTAATCTTTTTAAGCTGCTAATCTAATGTACCTAGATACGTAAAATGTTCTAGTTTTTTATACGCTGATTATTCTGAGAATAATATTTTAATAAAAATAATTATAAAACTAAAAAAATGAGTATTTTATTGTTCAGTATTTAGAATATTGACCTTTGCCTATTTAAGAAAATAGCCCTACGTGATAAAGATATTCCTTAAAATATACAGCATGTGTCAGAAACGTGTTAGGAGGGCCAATTCTCGTAATTTTAAGAACGTTCTTATTCCGATATCAGTATCAATCTGTCAAAAATCTAATTACCCTAGATTGTGGCTAAATAATAACAGCCGCACAGGTCGATCGATCAAGTTAAGCTACGCTTGCCGCGGTTGGTCTGTGGATGGGTCTGTGTGGGACCATCTTTACATACCGTGATCCCTCCGTGCCTCGGAAAGCAAGTATTTATTTGTGCTTATATTTAAATGTAATTAGGTAAATGTATATTATCTTCAAGTTCTAATACGTTTATGCGTATCTTTATATTTAAAATATTTATTCCTCAATGTTCTTGATTGCACCTACCACTGTTTGTCTCTGCATCACCCAAAGGTTGACTGGTAGAAAATGCCTATGGCATTAAGTCCGCCTCTGTACATTTATGTGCTTGAAGTATTAAATAAATAAAGCACGGTAAGCCGTTGGTCCCGGCTGTCATTCGTGGATATTTGACATTCGTTACGGGTAGTCAGAAGCCCGAAAGTCTGACAACCAGTCTTATCAAAGGGTATCGTATTACCCAGTAATTGGGCTGTGGAGGTCAGATTAGGCAGTCGCTCCGTGTAAAATACTGCCGGTCGATTCTGTAAAAATCTCACCGTGAACACTTAGGTGAAGTGAGTTTGTTTTTGCTAGGAATTGACACTATTGACAGCTCACGCTCACTTCACCCAAGTTTTCACGGTGAGATTTTTACAGAATAGCACCGCTGGTATTCAGCTGCATCCGGTTAGACTGGAAGCCGGCCCCAACATAGTTGGGAAAAGGCAGGCAGATGATATCTCAGCGACATCATCTGCCTAGCCTTTTCAACACGTTCAAAACGTTTTTAATTACGGGAATTTGCCTTCAGCCGGTCGATTCTGTAAAAAATCTCACCGTGAAAACTTGGGTGAAATGAGTTCGTTTTTGTTAGGAATTGACACTATTGACAGCTCACTCCAACGCGCAACGGTGAGATTTTTACAGAATAGCACCGCTGGTGTCGTACAGACCGTCAAACTGAACTACTTTCTCTATGGGACCAACATGGTAATCGCGAAAAAATTATCAACTGTTCCAAACTTCAATCCCATCATGGAGAAAGTTCTTCAGTGGTCTGGTTTAATCAATTATGTTTTAGATTAATAGTATTACAAGTTAAACAAATAACAACTTTATTTTAAGGACAATTAAGTCGATTTCAGAGTGACTAGCACTATGGAAAAAGTTATAAAAAAAACACTATAAAGTGAAAAATAACTTTAATTTCGGAAGTCGGTGTCTTTGGATTAAATCCAAAGACACCGACTTCCGAAATTAAAGTTATTTTTCACTTTATAGTGTTTTTTGGAAGTCGGTTGTTTTTTTTTTAGAAAAAAGTTTTTACTTTTTAGTGGGTGAGTTTGTAATTTATCAAAGTTAAAATAGCCTAATGGCAACTGCTCATCACATGTTACAAAATATTGCTTTTCCCGATGCTGGGGCGTTAATTGTTGAGGAGTTCTCCTGGTAAGAACCAGGCGAACTCCTCAACAACCACTCACCATACGTATTGTGACGAGCATAAATTGCTTAGCAATCTAATCGCAACCCGTGAAATATTTGGCATTGAGTAGTTCCGATGGCCATCTGTGGTCTTCATCATCAGCTCTACTTTACCAAATGATGATTTCCGAGAGCAATTGCTCAAGTTACTTTAAAAAATACCCAAATCGCTATAGGTTTGCCTATAAAATTTGAGGGTTTCCCTCGATTTACATGGGATCCTCTCATCAGATTCCAACTTGATGATGACGGGACCACCTCGAGAGTAATCCCTTTCAAACAAAAAAATATTTTTTGGAATCGGTCCAGCCGACTTCGAGTAATTGGTGAACATACCCGAACATAATCTGACTGTAAACATAACCTGACTGCAGCATCAGGTCATGACTTGATGATCATGAGACCAAATGTGGCAAATGCCCTATCAAACATCAAAACAGTTTAATAAAACAGTCCTTGCCTGTTCGAGTAACTTCTTACTGTTAAGGAGTTGCACCTTCCATCATCAGCCCAGGTACCCGAGATGGTGACAACCATACGCAAATACACAAGATACTTCATAAAATATGCGAAAAACAATAAGTGAGCCTATAAAATTTGAGGGTTGCCCTCAATTTCTCTAAGATGCCATCATCAGATCCTAACTTGGTGACAGTGGGACCACCTCAGAACTATCTACTTTTGAACAAAAAAAGAATTTTGAAAATCCGTCGACAATTGGCGGAGTATTCGATGAACAAACATACAAAAAAAAAAACATACAAACATCCGAACATAGTACCTCCTCCTTTTTGTGAAGTCGGTAAAAAAATACTTGAAGTTGTAGCGTAGAACTTTATAGTGTAGGATTTAAAGTTATTTTTCCATAAACTCATAAGTATTTGTTTATATTTTTGGCAAATAAATCGCGAATGCAGATTAGATGGTTTGTACACTTTGTACTACCTACAAAAAGGGTGAATAAACAACAAGGGCATCATCCATATTAATATTATAAATTCGAAAGTAACTCTGTCTTTCTGTTTGTCTGTATGTTACCTTTTCACGCCTAAACCACTGAACGGATTTCGATAAAATTTGGCAGAGAGATTGATTGCATCCCAGGGAAGGACATAGGATTGTTTTTATCGACATAACGCGCGGGCGAAGCCGCGGGCGGAAGCTAGTTAATTATAATACAGTAAACATAGTCTTTTTTGGCAAAGAACTATTATTTCAATGTTTAAATTCCTTTTAAAGTTATGTCTTGATTCACCCCTGCATCCCTATTCACCCGGTACCACACCCTTAATGAAATATGACCCCACCTGTCACAAACTCACACCTTTCTAATACATGCTAATATTTATGACGGCCGCGGCCGGCCGTCATAAATATTAGTGTTTGTTGTTAAACACTAAAAACAAAATAAAATAAATATTTAAGGGGGGGCTCCCATACAACAAACGCGATTTTTTTGCTCAATATCAATAATGGCAACAGGTAGACACTTGAAATATTCACAAAATACTCAGTTGTATTTTTACTTTAATAATAGGTACTTAAGTAATAAAATTACTTAAAATAAAATAAATATTTAAGGCCACCCATTCAAAAAAAAGTGTTTTTTTCGGCGTTTTTGCTTTGTGGTACGGAACCCTTCGTGTGCGAGTCCGACTCGCACTTGGCCAGTTTTTTATTATTCGCTTCTCTCGTGCATTGAGATAGGAAAAACATTCTATGTCAATCTGAGTAGAGAAGAAAGAAAAGAAATTCTTTTGTTCATAGTCTGATACCGCATAAACTTAAACACAATCGTGTTCGCCATTCGCCTCGTCACTTGACGAACTATTCGACGAACCATTCGTATACGAGGGCCGTCGCGAACTACTGTTCACACACACATTCGCTCGCGGGGTGAATTTTTTGACAACGCGAGCGCTCGAATCGCGAGGCGAGGCACGAGGCGGATAGTGAGCGCACTGTTTACATAATATGCGTGTTCGTTATTCGCCTCGCGATTCGCACGAATGTGTAAATGCGGCATGAGATGTCAATGCTCGCGTGCGATGTCTATTCTTTAATCTGTGCACCTTATAAATTTTATTTTATTTGACAGTTTGACAGATGTCCAAATCGGCTTTTATTTACGAAAAATACAATCCGATTTTTGAAAATTCTAAAGATAGGACGACATTTTTGATGACATTAAATTATAAATGTGCATGCAGCACTCCGGAAGTAACTGTATCACTGTGTTTCACTTGTAATTAATTAAACAGTGGTATGTTAATGATTGTTAATCATAGTTAACTTTAGTCCAAGTCAAAAAGTTTGTAGATTAATGGTAAACTTGAAAAGTTACCTACTTACATGTAAGGTTAAATCACGGCTTCAACGTACGTTCATTGAATATTTGGTTTAGACCTCTGACTTTTAAACAATTTTAATTAATCTTTTGACTAAAGACATCTTTGACGTACATGGAAAGACTTAGACGTCGAAGTAACAGTGTTGAAGTAAGTATACTTTTGTCTTAACTGATCCCATGATCTAACACGTTACCGCCCCTAAGACGACCCACTGACCGGTTAAAGATCCAATTGCTTAGGCTGTATTTTTAACCGACTTCAAAAAAGGAGGAGGTTTTTCAATGGTCATTTTCAATAGCAGCTGGTCTGGCAAATGAAAACGAATCATAAATTGACATAAAAACCATTCCTCAATTGGTTCCGGAGTGAGCTTTGAGTTTTACTAGATGTGTCTGATTCTCAGTATGCAGACTACGTGACTACTTCACATGGAGTGCATGACATTTGACCTCAGTAACCCAATTATAAAACACAAATTTGTTGTTCCTACAACAAGGCTCAAAAAAATAGGTGGCTCGTTTAGATGCCAATGTATACGTTTTTATAATAAACTTCCTAGCCACATTCAAGAACTAAGCCTTAATAAATTCAAATCTTTTATAAAGCGAAAACTATGTCAGAAAGCCTATTATACTGTAAAAGACTATATTGAGGACAAAAAGGCTTGGGATTGAGCTGCTCCAATAGGTTTAGATTGTTGTTTTTATTTTTGCTATTTTACACTTTAATAATTTTCTTTTTTTTTTAAGTATCTCTTTACTTAAATAATGACATGTACATTTACTGTATAAAGTATTATATGATTTTAATTATTGTGAATGTGAGGACTATGTGGGTAATTTTTTTGTTTTTTCTCTCTTCGTTTTAATCATGATCTGGCAGTTTGAGTAGTTTATGCGGCCTACCCAAATGTCCTGTCTTTGGTATTGTTCGTCGAATCGTTGAGCTCCTTAAGTTCTGAGTTGAGCTGCACGGTTACTGACAAATGCGTGCACTGACTGGACAGGTCCGCTCAATCTGTGTGGTTCTTTCCTCAAAAGACCATTTCAGACACTAATCTACATGGTCCTCAAAGATTATGTCCGGATTTTTTATATACACATTGACATTGATGAATTTTATTTAGACAATGACATGAATATTTACTTTGTAAGTAATTTTTATTATTTTTTTTTAATTAATTATTGTGAATGTGAGGACTATGTGGGTCATTTCTTTTTTCCTTCTTAGTTTTAATCATGATCTGGCAGTTTGAGTAGTTTATGCGGCCTACCCAAATGTCCTGTCTTTGGTATTGTTCGTCGAATCGTTGAGCTCCTCAAGTTCTGAGTTGAGCTGCACGATTTTTGACAAATGCGTGCACTGATTGGACAGGTCCGCTCAATCTGTGTGGTTCTTTCCTCAAAAGACCATTTCAGACACCAATCTACATGGTCTTCACACGATCTGACCAAGATTTTGTCTGGACTTTAAAAGAGACTGTGACTTCTGAGTTTGTTTCGGCCTTTCTTCTCAGAATAGTCAGTTAGGAAACGCCGACCTCATCTAGTTTAAAAAAAATATGATTGACGTGTAAAAGTGTTTGTACAAACCTACTTACAGAAATAAAATCATTTATCATTTATCATTTATCATTTATCATTTATAGATAACCATACAAAGAACCTTGTTTACAGGATGAAACCAAGTATGGATCAAAAAAAGCATGTTTACATTTTGAGAGTTATACTTGTTAGCGGTATTGCAATTGGTAAGTTATTAACATTCAATAAAATATTATTAATTCACTCATTCTATCTACAGATACACATAATTGAATTAAGATTGGATAGTTAAATAAAATGGCTTGATTGAATAAACTGTTGTACATAGTCTAGCTAGATTGTTTGCACAACAAGATTTCACGCTATACATTTCCAGTATAAGCTGACTGCTCATTATGAATACAAAAAGCCTATAGAATGCGAGGTCAGCTAAAACTGGAAAGGTATAGCTTATTATGTAGTCATGTGTACATTTACATTGTGCAAATGTTAGTTTAATAATAAAGGATTAGTAAAAACATTTCATAATAATCTTTTGAAGCTTGCACAAGTTCAGTACAATGGTCAATTGACATGTTGGTGTAAAAGTGATTCTAATATCCTATTTACAGAATAAACAATTTCATTTGAATTCTCCCCACTTCTGCTCCAGAGCCAGACTGCTCTGGTAACCAAGTGTATGGCTTTCTGTAAGTTTGCTCTGAAAAATTGCTTTGTCCATCCACCATATTAGTCCATTACTTACAGTAAAAATAAAAGCAGTGGAAAAAGTGGAGTACCATGTTAATACAATGGGAGCTAGTAAACTTTATTTTCAAAACAATGCAAAACAAAGCCCCTGTTCCTGTTCTCCTGAATGTTTACAAAGTTACTGGCTTCAGATTACAACTTGAATGCTCAACTGTTTCTACAAATCCTTTGGAATAATAAACAATCTATATGGCAACTGGCCATGACTCATGTTACCTTAAAATACAGTCTACAAAACAGTTAAAATCCAACTACAGTCCGGGGCTCGGAACATGAGGCGAGTCGGTGCACAGTAACAAATTCATATGTCAGCGGGGGTGAGGGGTGAGTGAGGTACTACGCAGCGAGTAGCGCACTTCAGAGCCGCCATAAAGTTTGAATCGGGAATTCTTATTTATTTTTACTGTCCTATCTAGACAGGGCCGATCTAGCGATTTAGCCGCTCCGGGCAAAAAATACATTCGCCGCCCTTTACACTAACTCCATATCTCAATTTAAAAATCATTAAGTACATAGCCACAGAATAACTAATATGACATACCGAAAGAGTTTGTTCCTTCTTTCCTATTTATGTATTTTTTCTTCTTTCTTTCGACTTGGCTTGCTTAGTGCTGTCTTATGATTGTCTCAGGAGAAATTTGCCCGGCTTTTTGGTACTTGTATCATAAATGCCCACAGAAAGAATAACATGGATAAGCCATTTTCCCGCAATATTAACGTAAACGTAATTCCGGTATTTCCGAATCCAACTGAGTATTGTTAATGTTGGTAGTGATTATTATTACTACTCAATTCAAAATTTAAAGGAAGGTCATCATTCTCCTGCCCTTATCCCAATTTATTGGGGGTCAGCGCAACATGTCTTTTCTTCCATACTACTCTATTAGTCGTCATCTCGGTATTCACCCCCTTTCTAACCATATCATCATTCACACATTCCATCCATCGTTTTTTTGGTCTTCCCCTACTCTTATAGCCATCGACATCCATACTCAAACCTCTCCTCACGACATTTTCCTCATTTCTTCGTAGCACATGCCCATACCATGACAACCGATTCCCACACAACCAGGGTTGATATGATTTAAATCACTTGATTTAAATCATGATTAAAATCAAGTGATTTTTTTATAAAAATCAATGTTTTAAATCAATACTATTTTACTGCGACCAAATCAGCCAAAATGTGTCAAGGGACTTCCCCCGACATCACCTACAGCGCGCACACACGTGTCCAATGCTGTTTATACAGGGTTATTGGTAAAACATTAACAACCTCTGAGGTCATTGTACTCATCACTATGAACAACTTTTACTATGGGACCAAACCTGAAATGGCGAAAAAAAATCAGCTGTTCCGTACATTTTGACGAGTTATATGAACATAAATGTAGGGAACAGCTGATTTTTTTTTCGCGATTTCAGGTTTGGTCCCATTGTAAAAGTTGTTCATAATGATGAGTACAATGACCTCTTAATAGGTAGTTAATGTTTTACCAATAACCCTGTATATGTAGTGTTATTATTTAATTAATAACTGACTTCCAAATTAAGAAAGATCAGAATGTAAAAAAAAAATCAATAAAATCCGATTTAAATCAAATAAATCCGATTTTTTTTTATAAAAAAAAAAATCATGATTTTTATCAACCCTGCACACAACTTTTCAGTTACCGGTGCCACTTTCAAACTTCCTCTTATGTACTCATTTCTTATTCTATCCATTCATGTAACCCCACACATCCCTCTTAGCATTCTCATCTCTGCTGCATGCAATTGCCTTTCATTCATCCCTTTCAAGATTTAAAGGAAGGTATCAAAACTAAATTAATTTATTATTTATCTGTTTTCACGTAACGCTTCAATCCCAAAATTCCGGAAGAATGTCCATATTCATACATACGTTTCGGATCAATGGCCCCAATTCAATCTACCTACTCTGATCTATGAATTCACAGACATATGGACTGACAATTTTAGCCAAGAACATAGTAAATAATTACCTATGTTCCTTGATATTATACCTTCAGAATTTACGAGATTATACAGAAAATACTTCTACATACCTGTTTTGATGACTGTACTGTAGAACATGACTGTATGTAGGTATGCAATAAAACAAAAATGAACAACAGGCATTATTTTAGTAGTCAAACGTGTTCAAACGTCCATAGTGAGCTAACATGGTGCGTAAGGAGGTTATAGTTGCTAGCACAGTAATTCTATTGTTGGTTGCAGGGTCCCAGAGTTCGAACTTAAATGATAAGCACATTTTGATGTACAGTTTAGGTAAGTAGTAATTTTTTTTGTAAGTTTTTTATAAGTATTACTTTATTGTAAAATTTTTGCCAGGTAGGTATTAGAAAAATAGGCTCATGCTCATCTTTAAACATCAGTTGGTTTCTGACTGGCTGTGATAGCAGCTCTTCAGATCAGATAATTCATCAGGCTTCCTAAGGGTCGGCGAATTTGGGAGTAAAATTAGATATTTAAAATCCAGATTTGTCCCCTTCGGATAAGAAGGAACATTTCTTTATGTCAGAACTAGCTTCCGCCCGCGACTTCGTCCGCGTGAAAATTCACCCTCCCCCCATTCACCCTCTTAGGGGTGGAATTTAGAAAAACCCTTTCTTAGTTTCTTGCTTATCAACCAGACCAGCGGTTTAGGCTGTGCGTTGATATAGTCAGTCAGTCAGGACTTTGAATTTTATATATATAGATTATGAAAATTATTTCTTTTCAGCACGATATGTGCTGTACATACTGAGTGTGCGAGCAATGTACGGTGCTTGTGGGCTCGCTTACGACGTGGTACGCAACAAGCGGGTCATAGTAGACCAACTCCTGAAAAAAGTCAAGAGATACCATGTCATGATGTTCTTCACAACCATCGCGTTCTTACTGTACAACGAGCAGACTATCGTAGATAATAGCTTCTTTAAGATCTTGATTGCGACAGTAATTGCGAAGTATCCGGAAATTGTAAGTGTATCAAACTTATTTGTAGTAGCTCAACTGTGGCTAATGAAACACAAATTAATTTCTATTGTTATAAATCAAATTTTGATTTTTCAGCAGTTATTCTTTTTTTTTGCTGAATAGGTATCCATACTGAGGTGGTCAATGATGTTTTATGTTTTACTTATAATGTAATTGGTAGAATCACTAGTTAGGGGCCTTTGGGTTTAGAGTAAAAACACCAAATTATTGGACTCTACTGAGGAGCTCCACTGTATAGGTACCTCAACTCATTACCACTTATTTAAAGTATAATATAATACTTACTTACATGAATGGTCTACACCTTTATTTCAGAAGAAGAAAAAGAAAATATCAGTGAACTACGCAGTGGGGATGGCTTGCAGCTACTTCGAAGGTTACCTGGTCCACATCCTGCCTTCAGACGGCGCCAAGTTCTTCGGGTTCCAGAACAACATCCGCGTGTATGAGGCCGTGCAAGGAGTTGTCTTTCCTGTCAATAAGCTGTTCATTGTGGCCACCAAGTCACTGTACAGTCCTCCCGCGTTGGAAGACCTCAACAAATCTGGTAGAGATGATGTCGCTAAGTTGGAGGCTTGTACTGTAAGTACTATTCATTTATTTTTGTCTTAATTTTTAGGGTTCCGTACCAAAATGGTAAAACGGAACCCTTATAGTGAGACTAAGTCGGTCTGTCTGTCTGTCGGTCTGTCTGTCTGTCTGTCATAGCTGGATATCTCAAGAACTACTAATGCTAGATGACGTTTGCCCAACTATTTTCCAAATAAAAGAGAAATAAAAATATTTGTATATTTTTTGCAAAAGGGACTGAAAGGGGGTCTGAAAAATTCGAAGTGGGGCTACTAGGACATGTGGGGTAGCATATGAAAGAGCGCACTTTGCACATTCTCAAGCATATTTAATTTTATTATTCGTCAGTTATTTTTCGATAACATAACAGAGCATGTAAAACAAAAAAAGTGGCTCTCCAGGAGTGCCGACAGAAGTGAAAACAAAACACAAACAGAATATTTTGCCATCATTCACTGAAGTACATCCCGGGGACAGCCGAACACATCCGAAGCGGTGTCGGTTACGGTAACAGTGGCGTGAGTTCAATAGTTTTTCCCATCTCAAAATATGCCCAACGCGTCTAAAGAAGTCTTCACTTCAAAAAAAATGTATTCAATTGTCCGTAACACCGCAATCATTCCGTTTCAGGCACTAAGCGAGATAGAGAAGGACGTGGCAGGCGTGAAGAACCGCATCTACAGGAACTTCGCGTACAAGATCTACCGTCCCAACCGCCGGCCCGTGTGCCTGGCCGCGGTCGGAGGCACGCCCATGAACACGCTGTTCAAGGTCTTGAAGAACAAGGACTTGAGCGAAGGTGAGTGGCTCATTAACTTTCAATGGAACGGTCGAAACTGATTAACCCTTCGTATGAACGTGGATCCACGCAAGACACAATGGCTTTATAATTGTTTCTAAAATTACGGCATTCAACCGGTTCAAACCAGCCAAACAGCTGGTTGAGACCAGCGCTGTGGCTCTGTCTCGCAGTCTTACAGCATTATGGTGTGCGATGGCCGTTTTACGGGGCATGAGACACATAATATTTTTCCCTAACTTGTTCATTAGTATGTGTGTGCTATTTAAAAAAAAAAATATGCGTCACTTTTAGTACTTACAAATAAATGTATATTCTTTCTTTCATTATTGTTTTTAAAGACAAACAAAAAGTACCTTAACAATAATAAACACACATACTTACCCCCCCCCCTTTTTTTTCGGATGGGAAATCATCAAATGACCCCTCCCGCTCTGGGTGGAGCGGAAGGGAGTGTCAGACTCTTACTGACTAAAACCCACCCGTGTTCCTTCCTTAGCCCTTTATGTTCCGGGCCAGCGGTAACCCTTTCGGATAATCCCGCTAACCCGGCAAGCTTCGGCCCTATGGGGCCCCTCCTCGATGCTGAGAGGCGCGCATGGAACACGTACGCGCCGTCCGGCACGGGCTTGGTCCTGATCGGACGGTGAGCTACCCATTACTCTCCGCCCGCAGGCCCGCGCATACTTACCCCCTTACTAATAAACTTTGTACAGCGTCTGTATTACATAACGCTTTGTAATCTTTTTTCGAAATTAAAATTACTGACGACAATTCACAATTATAGTAGGTATGCAGCAAAGCTCTAAGGTCTTAGCCAACCAAGGCTGTTAGTTAGGTGGTTAGATTGTTGCAAAATGTGTCACATTACTAACCATGAAGCTCTACCAAATTGTATCAACGGTTCAGTATATTTGGAACTTATACCACGTTCGCCCGGACGTAAAATTATCGTGGCGGCATTTTATCGCGCACTGGGTTCCCAACTCTCGGTGTTGAATCGAGTGTTGAGAATCCAACAGAGTGCATCCCAGCGCGTCGAAGAAACGCTCTTGGAAAGATCCAATGCGCGAAAAAATCCTAGCTGGACTTAGTGAAGTTCCAAAAAAAGAAAACAAAAGTTGTCAGAATTAAATCCTTTCTAACTCCGAAAGGATTTAATTTGAGAGCATGTTTGATTCACAAGACCAGTGCAGTGTATCAGCGGCCACCAACGAGTGGATCGAAGGGGTCTATACTTACTGATAACTGTCAATAATTGTCCGTTTACAGAATTGGCTGGTATTAACCGGGAGGAAATTGTGGCTGACTTTTTTAAAGCTTTACGCAAGATCATAGCGAAGAGTCCAGAATGCAGGGACAAATGTGAGCTCATATATTTCGACGGTAAGTTGTTTTATTGTTAGTTTTTCTTGGCGTATCAATGGCAAAACGTTCAAAATCTTTGGCTCAAAATTCAGCTGCGCGAACTCCGCTCACTGACGCACTTTAAGAATTTTTTTTGTTACTTACAAAAAAAACAGTCAACAAAGGAGATAAGTATGCAGGATCGTCGGACATAGTTGAAGTTTAGTAAGAAACCGATGGATGTGGTCGACTGAAATTTATTTTGATAAATGAGCTGTTTGTTTTCTATTACTAAAATTAAATGTTATTCGAGAACATCATCGGTTTCTTACTAAACTTTAACTATATCCGACGATCCTGCAAACTTATCTCTTTTGTTGACTGTACTATAGGTACAGTCAATCGGATGCCAATAGAGGTAGAGGTGCAATGGTGGTGTCAATAGTTTTTTTGGTACCTTAGTGCGGGAGTTTTCATTTGAATTAAAGATATAGCGATTTCAGGGCTTACTGCATTGTAAAAATAAAAATACTGTATTTTTACAGATATGGATCGAAAGCTGAACCTAGCTGATGTGTTGTTGGACAGAATTCGTGAACTGGAACCTAACTTTGAAGAAATAATCGTACAGAGGAGGTAGAGTAGAGACTAGACTAGGGTTACACAAGACTGGGTGCTTCCTATGAGCTCTAATCGGCACTTCTATTCACCCAACGTGCCATATTATCTTTAGGGTACCAAACAAAATATTAAAAGTCCACCTTTTAGAGCTTGTAGATGTATATAGTAATTCTAGTATGGGAACGAAAGAAAAATCAACAATTTTTTATTAGTATTTTTTTTCTTGATATTGTTAGATTGTATTTCGAAGTCTAGTCAGTGTGTAGCGGACAACTTTCCTAATACCTAGATTATGTTTTTAGTAAAATGTTGAAAGTACTGCAGAAAATAGAGGAGGGCTATTTCCAGCAGTGACTGTGATGATTATGGGCTGAAATTATGATGACAATGTTGAAACTGCAAAGTGATTATTTTTATAGAAATTGTTTTTTTTTTTTCTATGTGAAATTGCAATGATTATTTACTTCAGAATTTTTGTTCGGAATTTAATAATGTTACCCTGTAAAATTTTGATAAAATACTATATTTTTGTATCTAGTTGTTCACTTTATAGTAGAAAACTCTATGTCCGTGCTTAGAGCATACTGAGCTACCTGTGTTCATAAGTTTTTCATCTTTATGATAATAATTGTTTTATTTTTATTTATTAACTTTAAGAATAAACTAGTCGCGAGCTCGAACTCACTGGTGGTCATGGCCAAAAAGCACGCTGTCTCACCTGGCTTCATTTCTGACAGAGCTAATATCAGTGATGAGCAGTTAGACGCTAGTCTACATGCACAACGTCTAATGCTCAAGCACAGAAACATCGTTCTGAACTGAAAGGAGCATAAAAAAAAACGAAAAGTGCTTTGGAAAATCGAGTTTTATGTAAAAAATCAATTACAAACAAAGTTTATTTTACTCTTCGATAACCGAGCTTTGTCGGTACGGACTTCGTTTTGAAAATTTTACAGTTCTTTTGTAACTTATTTACACCCAAAGTTACGTTAAAAATAGCAAGAAAGACGAATCTTTGTTGGCTCATAACTTTTTTTTTACTATTCTGTTTCCGTACAGACAAAATTAATAATAAGTCAAAAAGATATCATGTTTAACTTTGGATGCACAATGTCAAACAGGAGCGTATTGCTCCTCCGTTTGTATGGAAAAATATTAACTAGTGGCACCTTAACCCCATGTCATAACCTCTCTAACTGCCGTATAAACGATGCATTCCTTGTCAATTCACTTGGAGAACAACACAATGAGTCGGTCTCCCTCGCTATGAGGTTGAGCGCGCGGCTCAGGGCACGCGCCGTCCGGGCGGCGCCACTGTCGCCTGTCCGCGCACACACTCTCCGGCCCTGAAAACTGCATTATGCACCTTCTCTCTCTCAGTTATTTAAATATATATAAGGTGAGTTCAAGATCCCTTCTAAACCATAGCTCATTGTATCCTACCATACCCAAAATAAATAACATTGGATACATTAAGGGTTAAAATGGATTATTATTTGAAGTTGAACCAAAGTTAAACATTATAATAATTTTAATGCATAATTTGACAGATTATGTGAGTGCATGTTGTTTAATAATTTAATAAGAACATCATTTATAGTTTTCAAGTAATATAAATTAGGTCATAGATCTTTGAATACAGATAATGATCATAGTGTATCGCAGATGTTTTTGCATCTCGCTAATCTTCAGCTGCATCTAAAATTACGCGAAATATTACGCTGCGAAATATTACGATAGGCAAATAGTCTATAGGAGCTTAATAAATAGGTTAGATTATTGTTCGTAGGGTCAGCAAGAAAAGTGTCAACATTTACTTAAGATTACTTGGACTTTTCAACATGTCCTACGTCAAGAATGTGTGATATTTTAAAGTTAGGTACATCTGTTACCTCTTATAAATAACATTGTGTTAAACTGAATGTTTGGTTCGATTTTGGAAAAGTTCGCTACCGTGATCTTCTCTAATTTGTAATATAGGCCAGGAGACGCTTTAAGTCTACTTTCTGCTCAAAAGCAGTGCCTTATTATGTTAGTTAAGTATATATTTATTGTTTTAATAAGTTACCGGCTTAAAGTCCGATAGCTCATAGTGTCTACGCTTAAAAATAAATCAAAGATCATTTTTATGTATATACTTACCTACTCTTCGAAATTCTGTTACTCTCCATAGACATTAGTATATAGTTAGCATTTTAAAAGCGAGTGACAAGATTGCACACAGAGTACTTTAAATAAAGCTTTATTTTTTGTAACCCAATTGTTTTATTTCATTCATCTTTTGGTTACAAAATCTTGTTATCGTCACCCTCCTGTAGTCCTGTCCCTACCCCAATATAGGTACTTGTGTGTACACTCAACAGCAAAAGTAGATGATCAAAATCAGAAATTCAATACTAATTAACGGAGTTCGCGTCATAACTGTATGGCAGAGCTGTTGCTGTTGTTGTTGTTGAGCTGTGTGCAGAGACTGTGTGGCTGTGTGGCAGAGTTCTGTCTGACGCGAACTCCGTTCATTAGTATTGAATTTCTGATTTTGATCATCTACTTTTGCTGTTGACTGTACCTGCTGAGTGCCCTCGTACGAACGAGAGTACACCCACAGAGCATGTAACCTTTTATACTCCCACGAGGCTCTCACTCAAAGATACGGGTACAGATAGATATTTAAAATAAACAGTAATGAGCCATCTTCAGGGTATTGAATCGAAGAAATTGAGACTACGCTCGCGCTGTCGCTCCTGGTTATTTTTATTAAAAAATACAGTAAATTGACTCGTTCTAGCTGCGCGAAATTCAAATTTTCTTACGTTTTTTGCAATTTGCTGGTCAGTAGTACCTACGTTGATTCGTTGATTAAAACATGATTCGATAATCAAAGCGTACAACTTAATACTGACCAGCAAATTGCAAAAAACTTTTAAAGAAAAAAAAATCGCGGGCGCTTTCACCCTGCATCATGGACGTAATATATATTACGTCCATGCCCTGCATTATTTGGGCGCTTTCCGAATTAGCTATAATCGCTCACAGCGCTCACATCATCTCACATGCGTTCCGATTTAGATATCACGATTATGACAGCTGAGAGCTGTCAACAATTCGGAACGCCCGTGAGCGCGCTCACAGTGCTTACTCAATGTAAAAACGATATTATTACAGTATTTCTTTGTATAAACACCACATTTCTTCTTCTTTGATTAGGTGGCGACTATCAGCTAGAAGCACAATTTCGAAAATGCCACGTTAGTTTAATTTTATGATAAGATGCAAATCAAAACAAAACACACACTGACACATTCTCACACACACACTGACATTTTTGACAGCGCTCACGGTGATATTATTCTAGGGCATGGTCGGCGTTATCGCAAGATGGCGCATGTCATGACGTCATCTATGACGATTCACGGGACGTCGTTATCGCGCTCACGCTAATTCGGTACGGGTTTAAGCACGCTCACATCGATTATTTCCCAACTCGGTACGCAGGGATAGTAGTATGCGGCGCCCCCTCCCTCGAGCAAGCATAAAGAAGTCTACACACCAAACCCGCCGACACCACGGCGACATGATGACCCGGCGACACGCGCGGGTACAAGTCACCGACATGATTCTTTTGAAATAAAGCCGCCGACAGCGACATCAAGCCAGTCTGTGTCGGCGGGTTAGGTGTGTAGACTGCTTTATTTTATGGCATTTATTGTAAATGTTAACAAAAAACCGGTATTTTCTCAAAAGGCAAGATGCTAAGTAACATCATTATTAATGTGTCAAGTTCACTGTCAAAATATTTTAAGAAAGTATATGTCAAAACATCTTCACGTGCGCAGTGCTTTGAGTTTTATTTTAAAAAGATTAATTAAACAATAAATGAGTAAACATGGGCAAACGTAAATTCGACGACCAAAAAGATAAGTCGCCTAAAAAGGCCAAGAAGAGCGAATCTGAAGACATTGAAAATGTGGACGAAGCACAACCTCAAAATGAAGTGGTGGATACCGACAATAAACATGCATTCGTATCGAAAAAGGATAGTTTTGATGTTAAATATTTTCGCAAAGAGCTAGCAGCCAAGCAGGGCCAGACAATGGGTAAGTTTAAACTCGACATTCCTGCGAATTTAAGGTAATTTAAACACTTCTAATTTCAATATGGTGAGTTATCAACTGTACTCCACTAACATTGGAACATTGGAACCACTAGCCATGGCTAATGGTTACTGTCGGTCCCCTCGGCCAGCAAAGAAGTGTTGAATATTTACTGTATGGATTATTGAGAAACATTAATCTCACTATCAACATTTCTTTAGTGTTCTCCTGCTTGTGGTAGTAGATGGTGTTGCAAAGGTAACTCAGGCTGCTAGAAAAATCTTGAGATGTTAATGAAATTAACTTCCATCTATAGGAAATAGCAACAAAGAAAATTATTAACAATGTTATAATTTGTGTTCACAGCTCTCACACAGTTTCTGCAAGTATGCCTAAACCCTGACAGCCCTGCAGACTATGTGCTGGAGTACCTTAAATCTGGTGGCAACTCCCATGAAATACTAAGGCAGATCACTGCAGAGAGTAAGAAAAACCTCACTCTTGCCACACCGGTCTTTCACATCTTTCACCTGATCATTGTCAAAGTGCAGTCTTCTCTCCCGCACATGATTACAATCACGGAGGAGGCATGCCGCTACTTCCTCAACACATTCATGTCAACTATTGAGATCATGATCAGTGAGAGCTCTGGTCCTCGTCACAGGAAAGTAGTCCTTAAACTATTAACCTCAATGGTCACATTAAATTCAGATTTAGGAGTTGAAGTATTGAACCAGGCACCCTTAACTCCTAAGCATTTGCAGCATGTAGTTGAGAAGCCTAACTTTAAGGAAAAAGACAATGTGAGGACTTCATTTGTTCACTTTATGACATCATTCTTGATAGAAGGACACCTGCCTTTGATCAAAGCTCTGTTAGAGAAGCAAGGCTTGCTGGCTCTAGTTATACCAGGATTGATTAATGATGAACCAGAGGCAGTATTGATATTCTTAAACATTTTGAAAAAGAATGTTGTTGATAATGCATTGATATCAAAGAGTCTCAAGTTAAAGACCTTCAGTCATCAAGTCCTGCATAATTTGTTTAAAGTGTTCTCTTGGAAGGGACCTCCAGAGATGAGCCAGGAAGTTAGAAATGAATTGCGTCCAGAGGTCTTGAATTTACTGAGTGAAATAATACTAACATTATTCACATCACACAAAACAGGTCTTTATTTTATAGACAACTCATCAGGAACTGTTGATGCAAACAAGAATCAAAATCTGTACAAAGCACTGCTCACATTGAAGAGGCCCTGGGAGAATGACCATGAGAGGGAAGTTATCTTAAATATTATCTACAAGTGTCCTGATCTTCACAGGGCTATATTTAGTGTGATGGAACACAGCTTTGATCCCCAACATTCTCCAATATGGGAAAGAACTATAGATTTTACCATCAAGCTGCTGAATAAATTAAAACCAGAAGACATGGTATCAAGAATGACTCAACTCAATCCAGTACAAATTGCAAACTTCATCAGGTTTATCACATTACCTGTCCCATTACTAAAGTTTATCAACATGAATCTAGGGAAAGACCAAACAGTGTCTTTGTACTGTGTGAAAGTTCTAGTAAAGATTTTGCAGTCTCTAAAAAGATACTTACAGATTTTGGAGACCAAAGAAACGGCACAGATTGCTGATTTGCAAAATAAGCTGGAGTACTTCATTCCAAAGCATTTACCAACTCCGGCTGCAATAGTATCATTGATAGAAAATGTGACATCAGGTAAAACTGATGCTGAAACCACTAAGGATTACAGACTTCCTAAAATAAGTGACACGGATGCTCTGATATATCTTGTTGATCTACTGCTACTCTACAATGACATCCATCCTGCATATTTTGAAACATTAGAAGGGAGTATAGATATGAAAAAGATACTGGATTTCTCTAAAACACTAGACACTGGGCATGTAGCTCTCTTGAAGTTTAAAGTTGTATCTCTCTGGCTAACCCTCGACGGCTCTGCCATATCTCTAAAAAATCATATGTTCAAAGAGCTCTTCCTAATCATGTTAGATGTGTACATGAGTGACGATGACGACACTTGGATCGAAGCTAAAGATACTTTGCGCATTTTCTTCAAAAACACGTCAATATTTGAAGGAGATGAAGATGAGATACATTTAATATTGTACACTTTGAGAAACGCCAAAGTGAACCCATCCTCTCTAATTAGCGATATTGTGGAATACGTACTAGAAAATATTACAGACCTAACAGAATATGTAAGAAATCAGTTAGTGCATTTCGAAATTTCGTCAGAAAACACTGAGGATAGTTTGAAAAAGCTATTTAATGACCTAATGGAAAATAAGAACACAGAAGATAATGTGTTTTTAGAAAGTAAGATGCCATCACCTTTCATTGTAGGATGCATGCAGTACTTACAGTCACACAAGGATGCCAAAAAGAGTCTGAAACATTTCCTGTCTCTATACATTGCTAATTTACTTCACAGTAACTATACCCCTGAGTTAACTGAAGTGTTAATAGGAGATTGTAAACTAGATGCTAGGAATTACGTCGGAAGTTGGATTGGACAGCCAGTGTCAATATCAGACACCATTGTAGGTCAAGATACTGTTCTGAAAGCGATATCAAATTCCATAATAGACAATGAAGATGTTTCTTTGAAGGACGTGTTTCCCTTTTTAGAGGAGGTGACAGAAGATGGTGACTTTATGATTAATAATGTCCAATACAAAATCGACGGTACTAAGATTGTCGACAGTTCGGAAATGTTAATATGGGCGAAATATCTGATATTTGGCACAATAAGGCTGACCAATATGGGACAGTTGAATGAAGAACAACAGAAGAGAATAACGGATTACTTCCAATGCATTATCGAAATCGGTAAAAAGCATCTTTTGGTAGATGTATGTCGGAGAATAATACTAACGCTGTTCAAAAACCCACAGTTCCTTAAGATCTATAAACCTCTTAATTTGGGCAAGGAGTCGTCAGGATTACACGCAACGGAATTTTTATTACAAGTATTAACACAGCACAAAGAAATTATAAACTATTTAAATAACAAACATAAGCTCTTAAAATCGTATCAACAAAAGAATTACAATGAAATCGTGAAAGCGTTCATCAAAATTAATAAGAGGAAGAATGTGGATAGTCAATACACAATCCACGTTTTAGAAGCAGTGGGACTGTCCAGTGAAGATGACGTGAGGTTGTTCAATCTTATTTTTAGTGCAGATACAGATGCTTGCTTAAGAGATGATAAGGAACCAAGTTTAGTGCTAGAGTTACTAAGATATTTAATAGAGAAATATTCAGAAACAATCAGCTTGGAGCTACAACCTAATGTTTTGAAGAAGAGTATCTCTTTATACACGAATTTACTTTCAAACAAAGAGGTGAATCCTAATCTAACGAACTTGGAGACCGCGTTAACGAAATACTTCGAAAATAAACCGCATCAAGCATTACGTGTATCTAATGAAGACTTTAAAAAGTTCTTTTACGTTAACAACATAAGGAAGTCTACCGCTAATCTCGCAGCGGTATTATTGAAGTTTAACGTAAAATTCTGCAACATTTTTAAAGAAGAAATCGTCAGGCCTGAGATATTAGCCCAAAGAGAAATAACGTTGCCTTTAGGCAATACAGTAATAAACCACAATCAATTCTTACTAGATAATAAGGAGTTCTTAGCAACTGTGTATAATGAATATAAATCTAATATTATTAAAATGCTGGAAAAGCCTCATAAGGCTGGACAAATCTATGTTACATGTTGGCAATTTATTAGGAAGTTGGTAATCGAATGCATGGACGTACAAGATTGCTTGAAACTATTCAATAAAATCCACAAATTCGAAGCTGTAGAGTGCAGCCACATACAAATATTACGAAGTATATTTTTGAAAATATGTGAAAATGTTGCGAAAAAGGATCACCTTATCAACTATTTCTCGTCTATGCTGAATTTGACAACGATAGCACTAAAAGAAACAAAGGTAGATGCGTTAAATGAAATAGTTACCAGTATGCATATCGTTGTTCAAGTTTGTAAAGTCGTCGAAGGATTAGAGACTGAACAAAAAGATGATTTCAAGAAAATGATCGAGAGCGCAATATGGCAGAATTTCTGCAAAGCAACTTTAAAGGATTCTTTGAAAGTGAAAACAGTTGATCAGGGGTACACAATTGGCCCTAAACTCCTTGCTTTACTTACGGAACTGGTCAAACTAATGTATCCAGACAGTCACGATGATATAACCACATTATTCGACATGGTGACATCCCATTCGGAATTCTTGAATGTCATGCTCAGTCTTTACAGTTCGGATATCAAATCTAGACTGATAGAGTTTCTATACACACTAATATTGAAGAACAAAACTGTGATGAAAACGCAACATATTCCTGTGTACTTAAGCGCGTATCATGCTACTAGAAGTACATGCGACCGGCTAATTGTGGCGATTTTACATTTCTATGAGACGAATGGCCAGCCGGTCAATGAATACAAACCTTACGTGTGGGGCGATTCAGCTGCAAACTATTACGCTGTCCGCAAGAACAGGTCATCATCGTTATGGTCTCATCCAACGCCCAATCAAGTTCTGAACATATTCGACAAAGAAGTTATTGAGAGAACTGTAAGTAACTTCCCTGTAAACCAAAAATTCGAATACCATTATGAGTTAAATCCGAATATTGGAGTAGCGAGTGAAGTGACAGATTCAGTAAGATCTGTCCTAATCGAGATGTTTGAAGATGGAGTGTTGAAGCCTTGCGTGACTAAAGATGGTGAAGGGGCGGTAAGGAATTTGACAGTGAAAGGGAAATACGAGGGTATAATATCTCAATATATTGGAAGGGATTTGCTGCATGTGTCGAATGTGGATCAAGACGAAGGGATCTACGATCCTGTGTTCGTGTTTCCGCTTCTGAGTCACTTGTTGGCGCCGGGGTCAGTGGCCTCGTGCTTCAAGATGTTGAGGAGCGGGCTGCTGTCGGTGCCGGTGATGGCGCTCAGCTCGCACTGCCCCTCCATGAGGGCGGCGGCCTACCACGTGCTGCATCGGTTCTGTTTGCTGCTAGAAACTGAAACGTAAGTTATTTTAATTTTGTATAGACAACTATGTAGTTACGCATTGCGGGATTTTCATAATCATTAAAAGTTAGAATTCGTATCTTGTTATACTTACCACTTAATATTTGCTAATTGTTTATTCTTTGAACTAAATGAGGCACGCAATGGGTAAAATTGGATGTGTTTTCTTAAATAATACTACTTATTACGTTCTAATGTTATAAAATATTGTTTTAATTTTTTTTTTAATCTTCCTTTCCAGACGACACAAAAACGACAAGTTATTCCTGACGGACTTCATCAACACGTTGCGTCGTAGTCTCACATCTGCCATCACCAGCTCAGAAAACTTGGATGGCCAAGACATGAAGAACCCCAAACTTCCAGCCATTGACGCCCTGTATCTCGCCAGAGCTCTCATGGTCTCAACAGCACCCTTCGACCCCTTGTACAAACCAGTCAATAACTTCCTCATAGCCAAGAATTTCGTCGACTGCACCCTGGTTCCTGATTTTCTCAGCCTCTTCCACGACAGTGATGTCGAATCTATCGATAGAAGACTCTGGATACTTGATATCATCAGGGACGGGACTAAAACCATGACAGATATAGATGTCGTGTTCAAAACAATGTGCTTGAAAATGATTATGGATTTCTATTCCTCAGTTTTAAGTGATCGAAAAGTCAAAGAGAGAATTTTAGGCGTAATGAGTTCAATAGTAGCTGTGCCCAGAGCTTTTGAGATATTAATTGAAGGATACGGATTGCTGTCTTGGCTACATTCAGTGGTGCGGCAGACAAATGATAAGCTGCTAATCAAAGGAGTTTTTAGACTCATCCAGAATATGATATACAGTATGAATATTGCTGCCTTCTCCAGAAACATATCAGCTAAGAATGGAAAAGTAAATGAGTTCATAGAATTGAGAACCAATAAAGATGTGGAACAAGAAATATTAGTGATACACTACGATTTACTGAAACATCTAGATGATTTAGAAGTTGAAGATGCAGCTGACTATGTAAAGATATGTAGACTTATGTCAAAGAGAACTATAAAAAGTTTATCCAAGAAACAAATGTTAAGTTTAGTAAATAAAGTAGGTATTTGGTTGAAAGATAATGAAGTGATAAGGTTGTTATCAAAGGCGTTACTTGCTAACGATTCTCTTGTCTTAAAGAGTCATAATATGGCTGTTAGTTTCGAATGTGAAAATAAAACAAGTTTAGTGAACACCTTGACAGAAGTTGTACAAATGTATGTTTTTTAAGAGAGAGAATAAATTTTTATAAGAAGTTATTAATAAATGTATACTTAATACAATAATTAACGGTTATTTTATTTCCCAGCAAGATAAACTTCTGTTTAATGCACTTTTCATCATCATCATCATGATCATTTCAACCGTAACACGTCCATTGAAGGAAAGGCCGATGCATATTTAAAGATTAGTTAAAATACTAGACAAATCTGAATCTAAAATGGATTAGCTAGAAGGTAGGCAAGTAGATGTGTGTTTGGTCTACATGTCGCCATCGCGTGTCTTAATGTTTATAGTTGCAATTTGACACCATGCGCGTTGCGTGTGCAGCTCTCTTACATATCGACTCTTATCTGATCACTGATGCTGATTCACTGCAGTCTGCAGCATCTCGTAAGTGACGGCCGGCATTAGACTGATTTACGCGAATACGTTTATTAGGATCCTTGTCGAGTATTTAGTTTGTTGACTAATTGTGTCGATCTTTGATGTTATCTCATCATATTTATAGCGATGTATATTATAGCTTTAGAACTTAAACAAAATGGTATCGAAGATGATTCGGAAGTACCCACTTTGGCGTAAAACCAATTTTGTATGGGAAATTAGGTTTCTCCTAGTGACCACCAGGTGGCGCTATAACTTTTTCCATTTAAAATTGTAACGCGCTCGCAATCGAACGTGAGTCGAAAAAACTCACACTAAGGCCACAGAACCTGATTTCAATACCGAATACCTATAGATACCTAGATAAGCTTGAAAGCTGCTATATGCTTCAAGCCAAGTGTATAGCGAACTTTCATAAGGCAGCTTGTTGGAAGGGTAATAAAACAGCACTTTGTTAATACCAGCACCATTTAGAGGATATAAGTTTCTCCAGATTGAGGACTAGGTACCATACTTGCTCTGGCGCACCTGTCGACGAAAGTCGTCCTTTTTTCTATCCAAGAGAGATAGATTAGCCGTCATCTGCCTTGCAAACGAGAGCCGGTAGGTAATCTATTTAACAACCATCACGTAATAACTTCTCCAATTAACAGCTAGTGCAGATAAATGGATGTGTAATGTATCTTACGTTATCGGACGCAGCTCCGACGCGGTGATTTTCTTGTCCGGTGCTCGCCGGACACTTGTATGAGAGCGGTCGGCAATGCGACAAGTTGATTCTGTAGCCGGACAACGCCATCTAATTATAATTGTATTTAAATATGTTGCCGTGTTATTTATGGATGGAGTCGGTTTGTTTATTTTCCGTTTACACAGTTATTTGCAATAAGGCATGTTGCTTTGAGGTGACCGAACTTTGGGATCAGGTTGGGAAATGCTACAATGAAGAACGAGAGTTTAAGTTTAACATGACAAACCAGTTTGTTATGTTTGCAATATATAGGTATCAATAAAAATATCACAAGCTATTTCTGGTCGTATAATCTACTCTCCTAAGTTACGCCACACCCAATTATTTTTACGGTTTCGTACCCAAAAGGTGCCAACGGGAACCCATTAGTAAGGCTCTGCTGTCCGTCCGTCAGACTGTCTGTCACAGGGCTGTATCTTTTTAACCGTAATAGGTAGACATTTTAAATTTTCACAGAGTGTGTGTGTACCTACTACTATCACCGCTATAACAACAAATAATAAAATTAAGTTACGAAACTTTTTTTTTATATGTGGTGTTAAATATTGTTCAGTGGTACCTACGGAACCCTCCGTGTGCGAATCCGACTCGCCCTTGGCGGGTTTTTAACATAAATGAGGTCAATTCCCTTACCTAACGACCTTGTCGGAATTTTACAATGCTTTCAATCACCAGCCAAAAAGGAATTTGCATATCGCGTCATCTAATTAGGATCACAATGTTCAATTCAGTTCGCGTGCAGCTTATACAGCGTGTATTTAAAAAGATTTTATTTTTGGACGAATGATTTGATTTTATCTGATAGTCATGGGGATTACGATCACCTACAGGGTTCTCCATACGTTTTATAGTGTCCTCTCAGGGTGCATACCAGCTTTAAGTGACGTATGTAGTTTAGGTAGATACCTACCTTTATTTTTTATGTAATGATTTTTGCAGGACCCGGGAATTGAACCCAGGACCACACGATCAGCAGTCTTGCTTGCGACCATGAAACCATAGGGCAGTCTTCTTCATTATCTCATCGCTAGTGGCTCAATCAATGAAGATCAACCCTGCAATGACCCGTGCTCTCTGCATGGTTGATTAATCATTGCTTGACGGATTTGCGCGGTGTTTTTAAGAACGCCCTGTATAGGTAGATACTTGGCGACATGATGACATGGCCGATCTTTGTGCCTCATTTAGTAGTTCCCACGGCGCCGCCTACAATTTATGCATTGTTACATATACCTACTGATGTTCCTGCTATGCGTCGGTATGCGGTTTTTGTCAAATTTTAGGTGCGGTTGTAATCGTAAGTGTATTTCGGTTTTAGCACTATTTGGTGTCGAATCGAAAGAGATCGAATTATAATAGGTATGGGAAAATAAGAGTTTTATGCCTTCACCCCTCTGGAAAACCGAATGATGAATACCGAAACGCTTGACATCCAATCAGAACTTTATTTCTATTTTTAACCGACTTCAAAAAAGGAGGTTCTGTATTCGACCCGTATGTATGTAGGTATGCCCGCGATTTTCTCAAAAACTAATGAACCAATTTTGATAATTCTTTCACTAATGTGATCTACATACTATCAGGAAGGTTTTAGTATATAATACATTAGGTAATTATTATGTACGAAGTTATATGCATAAATGTAGGACCTACTGCCTCTCCGGCATTTCTATGCGAATTTTGATGATTCTTCTAGTCGGTGTCGTCAATTCTTTAATCCACTTGTGTTAATTGAATTTGAGTGGGGTAGGTACAGCTAAAAAGTGTAAAATAAAAACTTTTTCCAAAAAATACAACCGACTTCAAAAAAAACGCCACAGTGATAAATAAACGAAACGAAAATGCGGAACCGACGACACCGACTTCCGAAATTAAAATTATTTATCACTTTGTGGTGTTTTTTTTAAGTCGGTTGTTTTTATTTTTTTTAAGTTTTTTTACGCAAGCTTGTTGTGTGGGCTTCATCCAGGGGCTTATAACTGAACTGTATTATTCTTAACACTACAAGTTAATCTAACAAATAAATGAGCAATTGCTCAACTCTCTACAGTAATCTGAGCATTAGACGGTATTTAGACCCACCAAACCTGATCAATGGGTCTGTTTGACCGCCTGTCGGATCAGCATCACATGTCGCGGTGTCAGGTTGAAAGGATTTAAGATATGGATGTGGAAACTGGATACTTACGTACACCAACGAGTGTGAATTGTTAGTGGGCTATAATTGAAGAGATAAGTAAGAGGTGTCGAACTTTATTAAATTGTAGGCGAACATAGTTGTTATTTAGGTCAAGTTAGGTTATCCCACCTTTCAAATAGGTACGATGGGACACTTAATATCATGTCCTCCATGTGCAAGTTATAGGAACTGATGGATGCTAGTGATGGCGCTAAAGGGTCAGCGCACACCAACAGCAGAGCAGAGCATTTTCTGAGATTATTGAAAACAATATCTTATGATTATTATTTGGTCGACCATGCGCGAGCATTTTGCAGTTCGGTCCGCGCTGACCCAAACGCGTAGCAGAATTTATTCTGGGCTGAGTCCATTTAGATTTCCATCGACGCACTAAGAAGAAGAAGAAGAAATATGTACGTACCTACTTAGGTGCCTTCAAGTATGTCAATAAAAAGTTACTGGTTATACAAAACCTACCTATAGTGGCCGAGGTTCCAGTAAATAGCGTTATCATCATGAATCCATGAACACATTGTATTTCAGTGAGACGTGTAGGTAGGCTCAAAGTGAACACATAACAGAATATCCATGCTCTGATACTTGTATGAATACATTTGCGCAAATGCAAAGCAAAGGTTTCATCGGCACACCTTGTAGGGTTACCTACAAGGCAGTGCAAGGTCCGGATATTACTTTAGAATGTGTGACTTATAATAATAATAATAATATACGTTTATTTCTCTCAAAAAGGTACAATTTGGTACAAAAAATATAATTCACATGCTTATTCAAACCTTTGTGAGAGCTGGAGTCTATACTGGGCACAGGGCCTGTATGACAGAACTCCAGGCTCACACCCTTTAAATTAAAATAAACTAGCACTTACGTACACAGAATTGTGAAAGCTCTACGTATTGAGAGAGAGATAAGTAACAACAATAATTGTTATAAAATAATAATAAAAAAATAAAAATAAAAAATAACATGGTCACATGCGAAGTGTGTCTTTGACAAGGTTCCAGAAGGTCAAACGCGATAATGAGAATTATTTTGAAACATTAAGGATGTTCTCAGTCTCGGCATAATCCAGTTCAAGTAACCAACTCGAAACAGTTCTTTTGCAATTTGATCTGGGCATGGCGTAGATGTTCAGAATTTTGTTTGCCTTATTGTAGATGTGTCCACTGAGGAACAGGAAACTACGTTGGGCCGATCGACAATTTGTTCGGGTGGTGGGACAGACAGCGTGCTTGCGACGTTGGGAGATGAACTTAGATGGGGTGTATGGAGTAACAGAATGGGTTGACAAAACTAGGTTCAGGATAAATAGTTTACGAACAGAGAGCACCCTGCAGGTTTTATAGAGATCGATAGTGGGAAAGCGGTAAGGTAGCCGCCAACCGACCTTCAAGAGTGCTCTCTGGGCTCGTTCTAATTTCAGCATATGACTTTTTGCTGATCCGCCCCAGGCGACAATGCAGTATTGGATGAGCGATTGGCAGAGGGAGAGATACACCAACCTTAGCACCGTAGAGTCCGCAACGTGACGAAGGGACTTAAAAATGTAAATCAACCTGCGTGTTCGAGAGGTGAGTGCATGTATGTGAGTAGTGAAGGACAAACAATCGTCAATTTGTACTCCTAGATATTTAACAAAGTTGTTACGGGAAAGGCTGGGGCAATTACATGTTAAGAGGTGTTGGGAGCTACAGGAGTGGGCCGTCAAGGAGTAGTTTGAGGAAGGTTTCCCAGCGGCATTAAAGGAGAAAGTTAGATAAGTGGTTTTGTCAACATTTAAAGTAAGGAGGTTTTGAGTCAACCAATTGGTGACATGGTTGAGACCAAATTGTGCATTCCGGAACACTAGCTCCCAGGAGTCTCCGTGGAATAATAAAGCAGTATCATCAGCATAGGTGAATATGGACACGTTTGGAAGCGTTAGACGACAGAGTTCATCGATATAAATGAGAAAAAGGGTCGGGCCGATGATGCTGCCTTGGGGAACTCCGTATGCTATAGGAAGCTCGTTGCTAATCCATTCACCGATCCTGACACATTGTCGCCTACCCGTGAGGTAACTTTCGAAAAGAGCAAGTTGAATGCCTCTAATTCCGATCCTTTCGAGTTTAGCAATTAGTTTGGGGACAGAAATCGTATCGAAGGCTTTTGCCAGGTCTAAAAAAATACCAATTACCTTCTGCTTTTTATCGAGGTTGGAAAAGATGTTAGTTGTGAGGTCTAGCACAGCATTGTTTGTGGAGATTCCGGATCGGAAACCATATTGAGAAGAAGAAAGAAGGCGATTTTGCTCCAGGTATTTAACCAATCTGTTATTCATAAGCCTCTCGACTAATTTTGAGAGTGTAGGCAAAATGGATATAGGCCTATAGTTATTTGGTCGATCACTATCCCCACCCTTATGCACAGGGTGCACTACTGCCAACTTAAGCGCATTTGGAAAGATTCCGGTGGCAAATACCAAGTTGCATATATGAGTGAGATGTGGAATGAGAAGATTTTTAAATCTCTTAATAAATGTGCCCGATATGCCATCAGAACCCACCGCACAATCGCCCCTCAACCCTCCGATCAGTATATCCATTTCTGATTCGTCAGTACCCAACATGACAAAACTATTGTGATGCCTTGAGAGATCATCGGAATGTTGCGGTATGGATGTAGAGGTGTATGTGATTTTTTCGGCCAGTTTGCGCCCAACGTTAGAGAAGTACGAGTTCACTTCATTTACAGAGCGCTCAGGTTCGGATTCCGACAAAAGAGCGTTGGCATGTGTTTTTACTTTTGATGTATAGGTAATAGATTTTACAGCGTCCCAGAGCTTTTTACTGTTTTTTTGTGCGTTAGAAATAAGGGCTTTATCATAATTAGCTTTAGTAGTCTTAAGTATTTTAGAGCAAAAGTTCCGGTATCTTTTAAAAGTTATTTGGAGAGTTATATTTTCAGGATGTTTTTTTAACTTCAAATGCATGTTGTCGCGATTTCGTAGGCATCTAAGTAGCCCTAGAGTCATCCAGGGCTTACTGAGCCTTTTACGGTTGGGCACAACTTTCAAAATGGAATTTTGGACTATAAGACGGTTAAGGGTGCTGATGAAGAAATCTGTTGCTTCATTAACATCTGGGGTGCTATAAACGGGGCTAAAATCAGTTTTTTGCAACTCCAATTCAATTTTGCCAAAATCCAAGACCCGGGTCTGTCTGGCTTTTTTTAATGTTAAGTTAGGACGGTCATTACACTCCAAGAATAATACAACGGTGTCATGATCAGTGAGCGAAGTGTTGGCGATAAAACAGAAAGCAGGTCTTCTTGTTTTAAAATGAGGTGGTCGATGCAGGTGTTATTTTGCCTCGTGGGAAGAGTGTGTGCTGGTAGCATACCGTGATAAGCGAGCATTGTCAAGTACTCAGTTGCTCGTGAGTCAAAGCTGGTGTCAGAAATGTTAATGTTTATGTCACCCGTTATGATTACGTTTTTGTAGGAGGATACACTTCTTAGTAGAACATCAAGGGAGTCAACAAACGCGGACACATTATGGACAGCAGGCGGGCGATATACTGTAATCAGGGCGGTATCATTGTTGACTATTATTAACAGACAATTTGCATCTTGGACCTGGGGCTCCGAAACTGAAACTTGGAAGTGGGAGCGATAAAACACTACCACACCTTCATTCTGCGATCTATGTTGAATAGTAGAGGCACAGGTATAGTCTTGAATTGAGGGTATGGGAGGGGAGTTATAGAGCCAGCATTCCGTAAGAATGATAAAATCCCAGGATGTATTACTTCGCTCCAAGAGCATTGACAAACCATCGAAGTTCTTAATTATGCTTCGAATATTTTGACAAAGAAGCGAGAGAGAATTGTTATGCAAAACAGCAATATTTTTGCAGTCCTCAATCATACAGGTCGCTGACTCTGCCACCGAAATACTGTCCAGATCGGACTGTATGTCTCTTAAACTATCGAATGTATTCACAACAAAGATCAAACATCAAAATAATGAGGCAAGGGTTAAAAATTATGACATAAGCAATAACAGAGAACTGTGACTCCTTATTGGAATAGTTATGCGAGCTATGTGTGAACTGAATAAAATGCAGAAACATGTATAAACAGATGCCGTCTACTGGTGCAAGAAGGGAATCGAAAGCGTATGAGTTTACGTACGTTACGTATAACCTTGCGTAGTTTTTTGTACGGTGTGACAATAAAAGCAGAAAAAATAAAATAATTAAGAAAACAATGATAAAAGAGCATGCGATATTAATAGGCAGAATATATGTAACCTTGATGGAATCCAGTCACAAGGCGGCGCCCATAAGTTTTTGTAGGTCGCTTTCGCAATTTACACAAAATGGATTCGAACCTGCTGCCTTTTTTATGTAGATTTTCCCGTGACTCGACCAGCAGCTATCACATCTACCTTCTTTCTGAAGTCTGCGTCCCAAGTAGTAAAGATGCTTAGCATATGAGGTCAGTGATTCAGCTATATATATAGGCTTTGACGGGCCTGGCAGCTCAATACTGGTTGTTGACAGTTTATTATTACCGCTGTGTTTGTTAAAGTTCCTGGTGGCTTTTAAAACATTTTCCTTCACAGTTGCTGACTTAAATTCTGCTACAACAGTACCATATGTGTGCGAGTCCTTTTTTGCCTTCAATCTGTAAATATTGTTGATTTCAGATGGTTTAATTTCCTCCTTAATTACAGATCCAATTTTGCAAAGGTTTTGAGTCAATGTTTCTTTACTTTCCGAGGCAGAAGTTGGCAGGTTATTTATCTCAAGCAGAGTAGAGCGAGAGCAGCGTTCCAGGTAATCAACTTTGGTTTCAAGCGAAGAGATTTGCCGTTTCAGGGTGGAGTTTTCTCGTTCAGTTGCTTCCAGACGTTCGATTAGTTCATCGTACTTTTCGCTAACAAACTCCACTGATGTTTGGATTTTTGAGTTCTGATCCGAAATTTCGGCCATCGAAGCTTTTAGGCAATCAAACTTTCGGTTTTGTTTTGACTCAAAATCCGAGAAAAGCTTAGAGATTTCAATTAGAAGCATCGAATTGTCCGTTTCACTATCCTCAAAATGTGCAGCGGCGTCGAGACGGCGTTTTGTTCTACGGGATGAGTTTACAAAAATATCTTTAATTCGCTCTTGACTGCCGGATAAAGCGCTCAGTTCCGGCTCGGATGACGCTGCGTGGAGACCTGAGGCCATCGGCGATATACGTTCGGGCGCAGGTGGCTCTAGCGCAGCATTGTTTGACGGTGGCGGAGAGCGCTCCATGCGCGGCATCGTTATCAGCTGTGCAAGTAGAAACGTCCAAAAGTACTCACTATTTTTGCTTGCAAGATTAGGAAGGCACGTACGAAGCAATGTATATGTTTGTCGCAGTCCTTATCAAACCACGCCAGCGGAGCGCCGAACGCAGGGTCTTGGTGTGAGCGAGAAAGCAATTATGGAGACCGTGCTGTTCCCACGGAGGCGAAGGCGGTGCACGCGGGGCGAGGACTCGCTGCTGGTGTCCGTGGTCGCGGTGGCGGGCGTTGAGTTTATTAAATGTAAAGATGAAGTACGTAGGAGATTGGGCACTTTGTCTGTATCGCTACGTACTAGAGTCGCGTATATGCAAATTAGTATTTTTATCGGAACAAAGTCACACGTCCACTCTCGAATACGGTATCGGGCGAAGGGGAAAAATTATGTAGGTAGTCCATCGTGAGGGTGCTAAACGCCGTGCAATAGTAGACTACATAAGTCACACTTATCGTACCTATACTATTTTATAGCTCGTGTGTAAATCTGTGTAAAAATGGACTACTTAAGTCATAGAAAAACTGTGGGTTTAGGTCACACAGCGCTATAAAATCTTCTTGTCCCACTTCACCTATTTATCATCATTACCTACAGGCCACGTCAGACCTAATCAGATGATTTTAGTCATAGTTGAAATAGGTTTCTATATAGATACCAAGTGCCTCATCTGCTTGAATACTGAATAAACCCTAAAGAGAAGTTTTAGACTGTAATTTGTTAATGTGTATTTCTCTACTAAGTAACTGCTACGCCAGAAGTTTCCAAAGAAATTACTACCTACCTATAACTACTGCTTCATTTGAAGCAAATTCAAATTTATTAGCAGTAGATACCTACATTGTTTATCTCATTTATGGTCCCCCTTCATCTTCATTCCTGATTCGCTTCTCATTAGTTCCTTTGTGCATCAGATGGACGGCGGCCATTTTCCAAGATGGCAGCCCTCTTATTTTGCCGCCAATACCCATGTTAACGTCGAACGCACAATATCATGCTGATCTTGCAATTCTTTTATTTATCGGTAAAAAGAACAAAGATATAATTGACGGAATGTTTTACTGAGGGTTGTGTAGAGTTACTATGTTTTTGGTTTGTAGTTAGGTGTAGTAACGAATGTTTACTAGCAGGCTAAATTAATCGATACTTATAATACCTACTAGATTTATTCGATACATTTATACCTACCTATATCTTTAAAAATACCTTTAGCTTTAATTAAACACCGAAAAAGCGTTTACAGAACATTTAGTTTCTTAAACAAAACACTAAATAAGCTGTTAATTAAATGGTGCACAATATTTTTTCATTACTGCATGATCTTCATTATGATAGGTACCTACCTAACTAATTAAGCGAACTCGCTTTTAGCTAGGGGCCTAGGGGGCTGATGCATTATCGCAATCTCACTCAAGTGATGAGTGATCTGATTGGCTGTTGCATGGTCCTAAAATAAAGAACCTGTCGCTCAACGTTGAAGGCAGCGTAATGGGTTCAAACACCAGCTCGCATTTTATTTATGATCCTTTTCATTATATGATATAACTTGTCAGGGCACTTGTAAGGGTCCGTTGTAGCACTGCGGATTGCGGCGCGAAATTTCGACTACCTACTTACGTAGGTATATCTGTAGATTATAGGTAGGTAAGTATAATTTTCTGCCTGATTTTCATCTCGCACAAATGGTTATACATTATGTTAATAGGTAATGTAACTATTTGGTATCTAAATCGCATGGCTTTGCTTCACAAAACTAGATTTAGCCTGCATGTTAAAACCCTTTTTTTTTTTGGGTGGGAAATCATCAAATGACCCCTACCGCTCTGGGCGGAGCGAAAGGGAGTGTCAGACTCTTACTGAGTAAAACCCACCCGAGTTCCTTCAGTTGCCTGTGCCAGGGGCCACGGTATCTCTTTTGAACAACCCGCGACCCTGGCGGGAAGTGTTAGAACCCTTAGCTGTTAATTTACAAGTAAAAATTTTCTTTTACTAGGTACCTACCTAGTTAACCCGAGCCCAAGTTCTTATGTTGCCCTCATTCTTTTGCTTAGGCGTTGCCTCTATATGTGAAGGGAATATAAGAGTTATTTAACTCTCTAGTACTATCTGCACCCACCACCCACCGCCTACATGTTACGGAGTTGCACTAAACTGAATTCGAAATACCTACAAAGACTACAAACTTTCTACAGATCACGTTTGACGTGTACAACTTTATACTAACGACCAATTTGTTAGTTGATCTGTCACGTCAACGTCGAGACAACTTTGTAAAGCGTCGTTCCAACCACCTCCCACATTGGCCACGGGGCCGGTTTTGTCATTGGTCGGTTAAATATTCAGATCAGGACATGAAATAATCTAACTAAAGAAGCAACTTTGACAAAATATACCTAACACTTAGACAAATGATATCTCTAGCTTTTAGTGCAAAAATCAAGGCGAATAATTAATTCTACGAATCCTTGTCAACTAGGCAGCACTTCGCAGTTTCGCAGAAATTGAAATGTCGTGATTTCTATTGTCCTTAAACAATTGATTTAAAAAAAACATCATTTTATAGTCTTGAGATATTAATAATAACCAATAATAATAGTACGATCACCTCGTGAAACGAAATGGTACCTTTTTCTACTCTATGAAGAAGTGGGGAAGAAAAAGTTAGTGCGCCGACCATAAATAAATTGGGCTAATGTCAAGAGAATGATGATGATGTCCTGCAGAGTCCTGCGTTATCAACAAGTCGGCCTGATGTAACCGCAGCCTATGAATTAATGGCATCAGTTAGCTTTAACGTATCGAACTTTATGTGAACTAATTACGTAACTCTGTATGACTTAATAACTGGCCGGGACTTATTGCTTTGTAATTTATTAAAAGCTTAAATGCGTGTGGTCTCTGGCTAAATACAGGCCAGGTTTTGCCATGGCGCTCTTTTAATAAATGTGTATTTTTTTTGTGAATGGCATCTAGCAGGTAAACCCAGGAAGTTGCCGTCTTTTGGGTGCCTCAATAAATTAAGGCGTCCAGCTAGGGCTTAAAAAAAAACTTAAAAACTAAGCGACTACACGCTAAGGGCACCCCCTGTGGGGTATGGACCTCGAAAATGGTGCAGTATATAAATAAGTACAGACCTACTTATATACGGTAGGTACACATTCTGACATTCGTGAAAAGTTACAATCATAACAAATATATATTGCGTCATTGTTATGCCTTTCTACTATCTTGTAACCAAGGCAACGCAAAAGGAATGCGTCCCTAACATTAACAGTCATTGATCTCCGCATTAAAATTTTAATAAACACAATGAACAACAATAAAAACTTCAGGGAAAAGCGCTTGAGAAACACGAAAAGCTGCATTTTTTTGCAGTCCTATCAAGTTCTGAAGAATACATTACCTGTCCCTTTCTATAATACTGCAATTTCTCAATGTGGGGAAAGGACAGCACGTTTCGCCGGTGCAAAGCCTCGCGGTTGTATTCCCGCGGTGTTCGCCGGAGAAGCACGAACTCTGACGAATATAAAAAAAAATCGTTATATTTTTTATTCGCTTTTGAAAAATGTCACGTAATGTTTTTCGGTTTGGTAAGAAATAAACAGTGCTCGTGTTTGTGAACAGTGTGATGTGATGGTGTGAAATTATTTAGTGAAGGTGATAGTGGCTGGACAGGCAGTTGATGTAAGTTTATTGGATATTTTTTTATGCATGTTGGGTTGTGGACTTGTGGCATGTTGTGGGTTCAAATCCGAGCAAGTACCAATATGACTGTTTCAATTTATATGCACTTTCTAAGTTCATTTTGGACTTAACTGACATCGGTGAAGGAAAATATCGTGAGGAAACCTGGACTATTTAATATAGAGTCTGCAATATCGTGAGGAAACCTGGACTATTTAATATAGAGTCTGAAATATCGTGAGGAAACCTGGACTATTTAATATAGAGTCTGAAATATCGTGAGGAAACCTGGACTATTTAATATAGAGTCTGAAATATCGTGAGGAAACCTGGACTATTTAATATAGAGACTGAAATATCGTGAGGAAACCTGGACTATTTAATATAGAGTCTGAAATCGCTAACCCGTCTTGAGCAAGCGTGGTGATCAATGCTCGTGTCTTCTCTGTATGAGAAGATACCTTTGCCCAGCAGTGGTACAATATTAGGCTGGTATTGTATTATTATGTTGGGTTGATAAATTATGCTCGAAAAAGTTAAACACTAAAGTTAACAGAACTTGAAACCACCTTAGCCCGTTAAACGCTCGCCTACTAAGTATTTAGAGGCCGTTTGCTTGTAACCGCTAAACGGTTTTCTTTCACGATTATATTTATTGTAGTTTCGAGTGTATTTTTGTTATGAACCGGTGGGGTCATACTACATTTAAGAGCTTAATGGTGACAGAACCTGAAAATTAACATCCTAAATTAGTTATGCAGGAAAATGTCCAGAGAGTTTAAAGTTAATGAAGTTTAGACCAACTTTTCTACGTAAAGGAGTTAAGGGGAAGATAATTTAAATGACTAGCATCAAGATTTATAATTTACTTTTATCACGATAGTATACTATAAGACCATATTTTATAGTATCTAACCACACTGTTGTGAGTGTTCGGAAAGGAGATAGAAAAAGCCACGGTGCAATCTCTGAGACTTTTCAAGCTCAAATTACAAAAACAAAGTGCATTAAATCATTTGGTACCTAAGCTGTAAGTTGAAACCCTGATTCGAAAAGCCAGGGAAAGCCAATAAAGCCTAGGGCACAAGATCGATACAGACATCATCGGTAATGTCACGAAGGTCTGTAGGGTGCAAGTTGATCACGACTGTCTGTTTATAGCTTTATTTGTACACAAAATATGAGATTCCACCTTAAATGGCAGCTGAAGGTTATGGTCGTGATGTGTCAGCTGCTTTTTATTGTTTCAATCGAGTTTCCACGCCAAGTCAAGAGCTGAGCTGAGGTAAAAATGATCAACCCTATAATATGTTGCGTGTTCTGATGTACTTACTTTGTCTTTTTTCATTAGCGCTGTGTGAAATGATAGACCGTATGATATCGTGTCAAAATAATAGGAACCTCTTGGGAGCCAATAACTCTATACTACAACTGCAATCCAGTTCCCATTCGGTATTTCTAAATATTTTATGCGGAAATCCTAACTAATATTATAAATGCAAAAGTAAGTTTCTTTGTTCGTTTGTTAACTTTTCGCGCCTAAACCACTGAACCGATCATCCTGAAATTTTGCATATACGTATACGTTGTCAGGTGTACAGACATGGACATAGGGTACCTTTCATCCTGAAAAAAAGTGCTGTTCCCGAGGAAAACAACAATAACGTTATTATGATAATAGATGGCGCCACGTGTCTTTTGAACGGGATCGACACATAAGCGGGTGACACCGTGGGGCGCTGCTAGTCTATAATAAAGCTACTAATAATAAAGCTGAAGTGTTTGTTTGTTTGAACGCGCTAATCTCTGGAACTACTATTAAAAAATCTTTTTGCATAAAAAACATAGCTTAGTTGAGCCCGTTTCCACCAGTGCTATGCTATGTGGACTGTGGACCAATAAATATGGTTGGTGGATATCAATCGCATCCATAGCAACGTGGAAAAGTAGCCTAAAGCCCTTACGTTACGGGTCAGTTTCCACCACAGCAGACAGTAGAGATGTCTCAAAAACAAAGGTTTGCGTTACTTTCACATTACTCCACTTAGTTTCAACGCAAAACCTTCTGATGGGTAGTTTTTAAACCAGATCTCCTCCGCTTTGGTGGACAACGGCCGTTAGGCTTCAGATCATAAAAACTGGACCAATATCTTTCATAATTATACTTTCTCCTGTTTGTCCTGCTTTCTTCTCCGATAAATTCATCATCAACAGTTGTGAATCTAGCCTGTTTATAAATCACTGTTTGCCTTCTAGTAACTACCACATGCAACAGTCATTTCCACAATACCAGCCGCCGACGTGGTAACTGCCGACAATTTAACGGCCATCAGTCCTGACCACCGCCTGCAGGTCTCCTCGTGAATATAGACACTGTTACAAAGATTAGTTTTAAATAAGGTTGACTAAGTAAGGTGGAAAGGCGGAAAAGTTGCCTAAAGCTGTCGCGGTGAACTGCTCCATAATTTCTGGGAATTATTGATTAAACAGAAGTCTGAAGTGGTTGGGTTTTTTGCTGAGCTTGCTACTCTTACAGACGGGTTTGAAAGAAGAAGTCAATACTCAATAATTTTATTGCGTTCCACATGTAGGTATTCGTAGGTGGTAAACTTATAATTAGATTATAATTATGGACCCCGTCGGGCACAGCAAAATAAGCGGGAAGCATATTTTGTTAATTTTATAACATTACTTATCAAACTACTATATCACTTATAATAATGATGTAGGCATTTTTTGAGATAAACTAATAGCTTTAATATAAATAAATAATATAAAATATATAAACAGGTATCTATTGAGAGATGTAATAATCCATAGTAATATTATGAATGCGAAAGTGTGTCTGTTTGTTTGTCTGTTACCTCTTCACGTTAAACCGCAATCTTTTAACCTCAGTCTTTTAAAGTACCTGTGGCTTTGCTTTATCACGACCAAATTTTAAAACTATGGGCCTTTATCTATTTGAATAAATATATTATCCCTGTCTTAAGCCCTATTGAAAAGGAGCTCGGTTAGAAACCAGTCCTGATAAATTCGAAACTTTTACTGACATGGCATTTATTTTCGGTAGTTGTAACTACCGAAAATAAATGCCATGTCAGTAAAAGTTTTCCCACAAATACTTTTTGAAGTAAGTTATAAAGGCAAGTCTTCTGTAGAACATACATAGGTCTTACCTAAAGATCGCCGTAAATCAGGCATATTTCTTATTTATCGACGACGATTTTTTTCTCATTAAGATCCAATAAGTATCTACTGTTTTTTGCTCGACCTGATCTGGCTTGGAAGCCTTTAAGACTAAACAGACATAATACTTATGGATATTATGGTAATAATTTCTAAGCTCTATGGCTAGATAAACGAGGGAAATACAACAGATGCGCTGTCATGGACGTCGTATATCAGCATTATTGAGACATCCATAGAGGTGGGATTTACGTCGATATAATCAGATTAGCTTAAGATTGCGACGTTTTTATTTATTGTTGTTGGTTTTCTTTATTTTTGATGATGCAATAGTTTAGTGTGAACTAACGGCAAATACTCTAGAGAACGTTTTTTGCAGGTAATCGTCATTGAGGATTTTTTTTATTATAATGCTTCTTGCTAGTTAATCGTGTTGGTATTATAGTAGTTCGTTATTTTTTATCTACGACGGAACGGAGTAGGCGTGTGCAAAAAACAAATGTGTCCTTATCTCCAAAACGGTTTGACCGATTTGGACTGTAAAAGTTTTACGATTCATCGGCGATAGTATTATAAAAAAGTTTTTGTCCTATTTATACTTACTTAATATCATAAATGTGAAAGTTACTGTGTCTGTTACCTTTCAGGCCTAAACCACTGAACCGATCGTTATGAGACAGATAGGTAGTCTCAGCCTGGGACCTGGAGAAGGATATGGGCTGCTACTTTATTTTTGTATTAAAAACAAAGTACTTATCTAATTTTTCAGCTTATTTTAGGTAATAAACGACTTATTATTAACATCTAAAGTACCCATAAACATTATTCCTCCATCAGAGCGGTCGCATGTTCAGTTAAATGAAATGCCTGTGCGTGACGCAGCGCCATGTTGCGACTTGTACAAAGTGGCACTCAGTGAGCCCGCGGCGCGAATTAGACGGATGCTGTGCTTGGATCTCTTGGTTAGTACCCCAGTATCTCAGCTGTAGGGCTGTGTGGAAAGATAACATTAGAAAGCGGCCTAAATAAGAATACAGCGACAATTTGAATTTATTATAATGTAGTTTTAGTTGTCTTACTAATTTATCTTTGGTTGAGTTTCGTTTGAATTAAGAATGGGCAAAAAATTTGCTAGGCTTTGGTTCCACCTTCCTACATAAATTATGCCTAACCCTGAAATATGGCAGCCGGTAAAAGCCGGTCGAGTCTGTAAAAATCTCACTGTGAAAACTTAGGTGAAGTGAGTTTGTTTTTGCTAGGAATTGACACTATTGACAGCTCACTCCACGCTCACTTCACCTAAGTTTTCACGGTGAGATTTTTACAGAATAGCACCGCTGTGCGTGGACAGTTTTCACACGCACAAGTCCGTGCCTACCTAAAAATTTTGATGAAAACTACGTTCTATCACGTCACGACTGTACGAGATGACTCATAAAGATGTACAAAGAATGCTTTCACCAAAACTATCAAACATCTTTATTGTCTATAGAAATTATGAAAGTAAACGATATCTGTACTAATAATAAAGCTGAAGAGTTTGTATGTTTTTTGTTTGTTTGTTTGAACGAGCTGTCTGGAAATAGGTACCAGTCGGATTTGAAAAAAATCTTTTTGCATTTGATAGCCCAATTCTTGAGGAAGGCTGTAGGCTATTTAACATCAAGTTAGGACCCATAGAAGTCGAGCAACGAGAACGCTAAGTGAAAACAAAGTAGGTGGGGTGGGTCGGGAGGGCAAGAGAGACTCGAAAGAAGTCGTGGGCTAGCTAGTGGAAAGATAACGTGGCTAGCTAGTGGCTGGCTAGAAGCTAGTTTATTTAATTAAATGCTTTTCAATATGCATACATAGTCAAAGTCAAATCAAGGCCATTAAAGTTATTTTTGAATTCTATAGGTAGATGCGCTTTTCAAAAATAGTTTCGTATTAGAACGAATGGACAAGAAACTCAAGTCTTATAAAATGTTTTATAATATTTTGTATACATACTTACCTACGTGTTGTGTAGTTTGTAGTAGGTATGTCATTCATATATTCTTGAAGACTAGTTTATTTTCAAGTTTTGTTTCTGCTACACTATTCAACTCTCGAATCAACAATATTTACCGTAGTAGCCTGGGGGGTATGTGGACTACGGATCAATAGGTCACGGGCTCAAGTCTTACCTCGTTGAACTATTGTGACCCCATTCTTACAAGACTGAATAACTTAGGAGAGGTTCTTAAAGTTCTATAGAACAATTTTATGGCGCGAGGAAGGATCTGGCTGGCTTAGTGCCGATGATTATTGAATGTTTAAGATAATTCAATTCTATTATTTGAAAACTTTTCAAGCTGTGATTTAAAATGTACTGGAACTATTTATAATTTCTTTATCTTATCTGTATTTTAAATTATATGCAAATACATGATTTCTATTTGTATCACCGCTGACAGTTTTTCAGTCTGTAACAGTTCTGCAAGATTTGCATCTCCTCGGTAACCCTTGATAAATTAGACTGCAATGAAGACGTGCCAATGATCTCCGCGACGCCTTTAATTGGATCACATTTGTTTTAGAGACGTAGAGATAATTTCTAATCCTGTTTTAAATTGGCCCAAGTATCTTTTCAAATGTAGCACTTAACTGCGCACTTGATGACCACATCAATCGTTTCTGTGCTCTACCTACCTACAGCCTACAGATTTCAAGAGCAGTGTTCAAGTTTTCAAACGAAATATGCATTTCAGAATTTCCACAAAAGCTTATTCGGCGGATACAAGAACTAGTAAGTAATAGTTTATTTTTTAGATGCATCATCCACACACCGACTTCGCCCACATGACTGCTGGGCAAAGGCCTCTCTTTTTTAGATTAAGACTTTAATTCACATGCCTAATTAATTAATGTTTTTATTTCTTAGTAGTGAGTGACTCTACCTACACAACGCAGTTTATGTTCTTTGATTATACCTACGTAGTTTCAGCGAAAAAAAGAAAAACACGGACTGTCTACGCCATATTATGATTCATAATGTTATCCTTTTATGATTCTGCTAAAGTGGCCTTTAGGCCCCCAACCATACACCAAGCTTACAGCCACACAGATAATATAACATAAGATCAGTGTCCTCACCTGCATAATACCTGCGTATAAGCACTAAGCTGGTGTGGCGTTACAGAATGTGGCGGTCGAGGGAAGCCCGCGCATCGCCACCGCGTCACTGATACCGACACGGAGGAGTCACTGATACCGACACGTTACCCGTTCATGTGTCACTTTGCTGCTATGTTCATTTTATGCATATTGCGGATTTGAGGTAGACTGCAACAGGGCTAGGCTCGGCTAGGTATTTATCGTCTTATATGTAGTAGGAAACTTACTAAAGGTTGCATATTGGTTCTAGAGATGTCTTCGGAAAGATTATTTATTAAAGTAACGGTGATGTTAAGTATTTATAAAGAAGCTAATTACAACACATAGTTGGTAAAAAATTGCGACTTTTAAATTTGGTGATAATTTTGTACGAACTAAATCAACATAATATACCTACCTAATTGGGATCAAAACCAGTGAGTCGCGCGCCATACAATACACATAAAGGACGCAGCATACCTTTAACATACTTCTTTCCATAAAAATCCCACGATATCCAATAATATTTAACCAAAAACAAACATGAATGGGCGAGTAATCCCACAAGGCTTCATTAGTGAATACCGCAGTTACTTCAACCGCGATATTTCACTTCCAGAGTTTTATGGTGGTCTTTAACCATTAAGCGTATTATCGGCCGGCCGGTATTGAGAGCTCGGCCGGTATTGAGAAATCATCGCGGATTATGATCTTAAGGCGAGCGATATTTTATAGCCTGTTTATAGCTTCTTAAACGAGTTCGAAATTAGATGTTGGAAGAAATGGTCTTTATTATGATTGTGTTTGTTTAAAGAAATTTAAATGAGTTGTCGCTCATGTTATTTTATGACGACTTTTAATGGTATGCAAGGTGAGAGCTGAGCTGGAGTATGACATACAATTTTTAAACAACGTCCTTCAACGAAATATTCCTTGTCATTACATTCGGTTGGCAATCCATCAGTTTCGTCATGAACACTTTCATACTTTTCAGTTGCTTATGACGTAAAATCTTTTTGGGTGGCTGATTTTCTTTTAGTTAGGTATAGAAATATCTCAAATAGCTAATTTATTACAAACTTCCTCACGGCCATAATGCTCCATGGATACTTTTCTTTCTAACGCTTGAAACAAAAACCTACACCTGCCTCTTAACCCACTTCAGAACATTTTCTCAACAATTTGAATATAAACTACAGTATTACCACCTTCTGTGGGTACTGTTAGTAATTTTACGGAACAATGGCGACTGTAATGGCGGGTGTCATCCATCGATTATGGAGAAAGCCATCATTTGAAGCTAACCGCTCCGTAAGCCGGCGTCCTACGTGACAGACTAAAGCTATGCTACGCGAATGAGTTTTACTGGAGGCGATGTGACACAATAAGTCTGTGCATAGGAAAAGGACGGCTGTATTCGCTGCCTATTTGCTTGATCATAAGAGGGAACCCTTACTAGTTTCCGTACGGGTTTGAAGAGTGCCGGTGTAATTTTAGGTAGACCATGACGCACTTGAGCTTTGTCTTTGGTGGGACAATGTGTTTGTGATGTGTCTATGGATGTCTATAAGGTTTTGTCGCATCAATTACATAGCGCCACGTCCCTGTATAAAGTACAAAAGCCTACTTAAAGGGCCAAATTAAATTAGGTAGCTAGTGAATCTCCGCAGACGTGATGGGATAAGACAATAAAAAAAGATTGTATGTTTTTTTTTATGTTCAACGACCTCTGATAGTGGAAAACAATATTTTTTATTTAATTTTATTTGATCCTGAAGTATAGTTACTATATCGCATTGCATAGCTCTATTGCATGTGTCTCTCAGTTCGGTCTTTGAGAAATTGTTCAGAATGCGACAGCGATTCTGTGTCAATAGATAGTTTGTAATGAGGTAAATAGAAGCGTCTCAGTTAAGTATTTGTAATTATAAGAAAATAAACGGTTGACTTTTATGTACAGAACAGGTGGCCATTGGAAAACTTGCTTTGCTCCGAGTAAAGAGAGCAATGAGAGGAAAGAGACAAATGGGAGCTTTCTTACAAAGCGGGTTATGAAGGTTTTATGCGACCGTAAACTTTACGTTATTCTTGTGCATACAAGGCAGAATAAGTGCATGCCTAAGACTTGGAATAATTTAAAACCTACATAACATAAAACTACGCCTGTATTCCTACGGGGTAGCTAGCGCTGGGATATGCACTGCGTTTATTATACACTGCCTACCTGCCTACCAATGTACGGATGTGCATTCCACATCCCTTTATTTATGAAAAAAAAAACAGTGGAACTCCGGGAGTACCGACAGAAGTGAAAACAAAACACAAACAGAATACTTTGGAAAGGGAATACCTCTATTGTCATCACTCACTGACATATAGGATATACATTAAAACCGCATCCCGAGGACAGCCGAAATCATCCGAAGCGGGTATTTTTTTAATCGTCTTATAAACAAAACACGCGCAGTGTTGCTTACGGTAACAGTGGCGCGAGTTCAATGGTTTTTTCCCATCTCAAAAAATGCCCAACGCAGCTAAAGAAGTTTTCACTTTAAAAATAATAGAAGCAACCTATTGGCGTCAGACGAACAAATCCAGACCCTGGACCATACTCGAACAGAAATAAAATAAAATCAACTGAATCAGATCAATTCTCTTCCACTTTATATCATCGCGTCCATGGCAATTGGTTGAGCTGATGAGGAAGGGCGGAAGGCCACGGCGTGCGTCGCGAATTTATTACTGGCGGGGCATCGGTACCGTACAGTACCGCTCGTGCTAATATAAGTACCGATAAATTAACCGGGAATTGTGACACGCGGTATTAACGGTGATATTTTGCAATGCATGCCGAAAAGTTTTGGGAGGGTGGAATGAGAAAGTTTATAGTGGATAAGACAGAGATTAAAACAGAAGACGAACAAGCAGGGGATCGAGGAGGGGGGGGGGGTGAAGGTTTAGGGGATCAGACCGGAATAACCCGAAAATGTTGAGCTATAAAAGGGAACTATTTAATTGTTTCAGGGTATGAACACTTGCGATTATTGGAACAAGGAGACGCTACGTCTCATCATCCTCATTTCAGAGCGGAACTGCTGGGTATAGGCCTCCCCTTTCTTCTGCCACACTTCCCCGTTCTGTGCGTCTCTCATCCAAGAGTTTCCCGCGACTTTGACGGTATCGTCAACCCAGCGCGCTTTTGGACGGCCCTGGTTTCTTTGGCCGAACCTTCGCCACTATTCGGTCACGCACGGCTATACTCCATCGGCTATTTCTTCGTCAAGCTAGATGTCCTGCCCAACTCTACTTGATGAGGTGCATTGCTCTATCCACGAGGCTAGGTTTGGTGGATGATTAACACCCTTCAAATGTGGACTAAAGTAACGCACATTTTCAGATTGGCATAACTTCGGGTTTCTTTTGGCTTTGTTTAGTGAATGAATCAAGCGAGGTAGAAGCACCAGATTTATCTGTTTGCCCGTCAGTATTTACTTAGGAAGATAAAGGCTATCGCCTACATATTAGGTAGTAATGTTCTTGTTTTGACATTGTGTCGATATACTGGAAATCATTCTGTCTTTCGTAACAGAAGAGCTCGCTCCCCATGTCCCCATCCACTTAAAATAATGATTCCGTTTATCGCCTCTTTGGCATTAAAAGTTTGACAATACAATAAAGCCAGACCAGTCGGAACGATGCAATTCTTTTGACTTATTCCGACATAAAAATCAGCAGTCGTGGTGTTTCGCGTTCTCATACTGACGGGCTGGCTTGCTCCCCGCGGTGAGCGTCGCGAATTTATTATTATCGCCGGTACCGTGCAGTACCGTGTTGTACCACCCGCGTTTTTTAAATTAAGGCTGTGTTACGTAACTGAGGTATTATGTAAGATGTTTAGTTTAATTAAATGTCGTTATTTCGGGTAAATGAGGAAAATGTCGTGACGAAAGTTTTGAGTGTAAATGTCGATGGCTATAAGAGTAGGGGAAGACCAAAGAAACAATGGATGGAATGTGTGAATGATGATATGGTTAGAAAGGGGGTGACTACTGAGATGACAACTAATAAAGTAGTATGGAAGATGAAGACATGTTGCGCCGACCACAAATAAATTGGGATCATATCTACCTAAGGGCAGGAGAATTACGATGATGATATTGTATGTAGGAAATTAGGAAATACCTACTTATCTAGCTTCCTTCGTAAAAATTAAACAATCTGCTGATCTTTGCTGCTATCTATCTGAGGATTCAAAGTGTTAAAGATATTCAAAATGTTTGTAATTGGTTGAATCTATTTCTGTTACATTATTACATACCTTACAAAACACAGGTAAATGCCACGCCTATCATAAACAAAAGGTTAAGGTAGGGTCATTGAAGTGTACCTATTATCATTTTCTCACAAAGCCACAGAATAACTAATATGATAAAGCCAATGGTCTTAATCCTACTGTCTATACGGCCATTTATTATTATAGCATTAGAAGAATAACGACATGTAATATTGTTAGAAAAAACTGCATTTTACAGTTGTTGTTAATAATTGGTAAACAGATTATATTGCTTTGTTTTTATCGTGAAATAACGAAGTTTTATACGTTTAAAAGTTGAAAGAACGAAAGGGTGATCGTTGTTTTTTAAATTACATAATTGAGAATGTTATATGGATTATAGTTGCCTCTCTAACACTCGTATTGAAAAAAATAACTTATTTACTCTCTTAATCTGTCTCGTAACCTGTCTCCTGGGATACAGGCCATCCCTAGCTTAGGAGACAGGATTTCATTTATGATCTTAATATAGACAACTGTTTTTCTCCCCTTGTGTCCATTGTTAGTTGATCAAGTCTTAGCATGTAACTCCTACAACCAGTGTGTATATCTTTGGATCAATAAACTTATTATTATTAATCTTAAAAATAAAAAATATTTAAAGGTAAGAGGTAGGTACACAAAATATGTCGTGATTAAAAATATGAAATCACGTTCCAAAACCAAGTACCTATTTACCGAATAAAATGAAAAGAAACGAAATAATCGATGTTTGTCGCGTGACCGGCGATGTTTCGATCGCGATAGCCTTGTCGGAGTACCACTAGCCGCGGCCACGGAGCCGCGGGGGGTTCGGCTAAAAATAAACAAATGAACCGATAATAATAAATTTTGACAATGAGGGTATTAGGGGAATGAAAACTGGGTTAGTGGGAAATTATGTCTTTAGCATTGGTTTATAGAACGAACGAATCAATGGAACTTGAACCGTAATGTATTTTTATTGTTTCAATCAGGTATCTTCTGACTAAGAAGTGGTTTTGCAGAGTTTGTCAATTGAAGTCCTGCTACTGTTCCCATTTCTGCCGTCAAGGTGCATTGTTGTGTTCTAATTAACAGTGTCTTTAAGGAAATTACCGGCACTGTGACACAAGATGTGAGGGTCTGGCTGAGAGATTCAGGCTCCATACAATTCACGTCGGTACACCCTAAGTGAAGACGAGATATTATAGATGGATAGGTCATCCACCACCAACTGAAAATAAAACATTTCTGCTCCCTCGTAAAAGGAAACCACCAGTGCAGTGTACAGAAAACGTGTCCTATAAATAGTAGCCCATAAAGGGTTAGTAGAAAATAAAAGTGCCGGCGCGGCGCAGGCGCCCAGTTCCCAGTGCCGACAGTCGCGCAATCGTTACGTGTGTAATTGGCCTAATAGTCGCAAGTGCGCACCGCCCTTAAATTACCGCCAGTGCGCCAGGATTCCTGTCCACTATTATTTATTTATAAATAGCACGTGTACTTTAATATTTACTGCCTAATAAAATAATCCACTTTGTAGAAAAGTACTTGGTTTTAATTATTGCAGAGAATAATAAACAATGTTCAAAAAGGGAACTCCAAGAAAAGAACACAATTAAAATAAAACCTGATGCTATGCTTGTCAAGCCGTTAGGACCTTATAAACATATACAAATGTGGCCTTCAAAGCAAAAGGAGTGTAGCTTGTAGCACAAAAGTTAAAAATGAAGAAATGAATCAACAGTATCTATTTCTATCTTACAAAAACAATCAGTAGCCTACTTCCATTAACAATCTAAACTCCTTGTAACAAACGACAGTGAGTCCACCGGCCAATAAATCTATTCCAACATAAATCGGTTCGATCGGTATCGGGAAATAAATACCTTTTTACACTAAACCGGCTCACCGGGCGTGGCTCGCCTTAAACGGAGCTCAGCCGGGGCTCGAACCCACGGCTAGAACGGTGCGTCTTGTTCTGCTAATTGTAGCGATGGCGAATAAAAAGTGCGTGTCGCTGCAGCTTTGAAAAACACTGACAGTATTTTTCGGTTTTAGTACTAGCAAACATTTTAAACTTGCTTTCACATTCTCCTCCGTTGCGTTACTTGCAGTAAACTTGGTTGGAAGGTTGATCTAAGGGGCAATTCTCGTAATTTTAAGAACGTTCACAGTCTGAACTCAGTCTCAATCTGACAAAAATGTACCTCTAATTTCCCTACATTTTTTACAAGTTTTTGACATTGATTGTCGCTAAGATGAGATTGACTATATTTTGAAATTACGCTAGTAGCATATGCATTAGTTTTTAGTTGTCTATAAGTAGGTAATTTATTTTGACTCAAGGTGACACTCACCGGCGAAATAGGTAGGTAAGCACTAATATTGTTCCCGTCTTGATTGAGGGTTTAAATAGGTACCTGATCTACATTTTGATCTCATTGCAAATAGCCGCAGGGTATAAGTAAATTAAGTAATAATGTCCTTTCTCTATAGAACCCTTAAAAGTGCCTCTGAAATATCTGAAAACTTGATAGTCTGTCAGACTCAAAGATAATAACTTTACCACAGAAATTTGTGAGTGTTAAAATACGAGTTTTAATTAAATAAATCAGCTTAGAAAGTCTTAAAAAAACTAAGGCTTCTTCTTCCGTTCGTGCACTTAAAAAATCTTTCTTCAGTCCCAACTATATTGATTTTCTTAAAAGCCGCGAAGACACTTGATCCGGGAAGCCGTGCAAACATCGAATATGTTCAGCCGGAGACTTGTACTTATTGTCAGTGTACCTGTCTGCAACACACACAAGTGCGGTAAGCGGATGATATTACACCCGGCTTGCAGTGTATGGTAATATATGTATATGAACATACAATTTTTCGTATGTATGACAGAAAAGATTTTTAAGCGTTTATTTATTTTTCTTTAATGGCCAGCCAACAATTGTTTACATGATTTACTGAAATCTTGGTTAGGGTAACAATGTCTTATAGGTTAGAACCGCATGCCTCATTAACGTAATAATTGTGCGACAGAAAAAAAAACAAAAGAAGAAACTACGTGAGATATTGCGCCAAAACATTGAAAAGAATTGTCAGTCAGCATCGGCATCGTGACCTGCCTCCTAGTGATGCAGGCCATCTGATGGCGAACTCACACCATTAACTCAACACTGAAAAAAATAATTTCTTACTACACCACATTAGAGTGACTTTATACAGTAAGAAGAAATGTTTATAAAAACAGTAAAAGACAAAACAGTAACTTTTAATGTTCAATCATTCTATTTATTGAAAAAAACAACAAAAAGAAAGGAAAACCACCATTACTGTAATGTAAGTAAATTTCAATGGTTTGAACGATATCACCAAATGAATAAAACAGTTAATTTTGTGACCTTTTAGCTAGGTACTTAAAACGTTAAAGTTTACTGTCATGACGGTAACATTTTCCCTCAAGTTCGGATCCGTAAAAAATACTATTTTGAACGTTAGGCTCATAAGGAACTATTTAAAGCAGTTCAGATAAATGTTTTTTTTTTCATTTTTATTTACTGCTTAGGTATTTCTTTCAGTGCAGGTTTTCCTCCACCTTTAGTTAGCAGAGATAAAGATTTATTAGAAGTTCAAGCAGTAACTTAACTGAATTAATTTACTGAATTTACAACTTAGATCTGGTAATATTTAGTAAGTAGGTAGATAGGTAATAAAAAATGAATCATTTAGCAAAGTTCTTTATCCACCTTATTAAATATCTACTTCTATAAATAGTCCAAAATAAAGTCTCCTTGCCGTGTCTGACTGTGTGACCACTTAGTTTTCCTAAACTCATCTGTCAAGCCTTTTCCCAACTATGTTGGAGTCGGCTTCCAGTCTTACCAGATGCAGCTGAATACCAGTATTTTACATGGAGTGACTGCCTATCTGAACTTCACAACGATACCCCTTGGTAAGACTGGTTGGCAGACTTTCGGGTTTCTGACTACCCGTAACGACTGTCAAAGATTCACGAATGACAGCCAGGACGTGCTTTCCGAGGCACGGAGGGGTCACGGTATGTAAAGATGGTGACCCATCCACAGACCAACCGCGGCAAGCGATCGATCGACCTCTGCGGCCACGGGTCCCAGTTTTTCTAAACTACACGATGGATTATGATGACGGAAGGTCAATGTATATAAACATTCATAATAAACATAAATGTTTTAAAGAAATCTCGATGTTTTAACTAAAAACCGCGCGAAGCAGGGGCGAGTCGCTAGTATACTTATAGCTTACAACAGTTGCACCTATGTCTACCCGATCATAACCGTGAACCGTGAACCGTAAAGCAATAAATCGGTGATCAATCCAAGACTTGTATTACTTAGGTACTAACGACCGCGGCAGTTTAATAACTGCCTCAGTTAACTTATGTACCGAAGCTGTAAACTCATGAGTAGACATCCAGACAGGTGAATAGAAGGACGGATATTATGACAGAATTGTAAATGGTTAATATTAGCAATAGTAGCAATGTTCCATTACGAGTGGCGTTCAATGTATTCTCGGTGTCGGCATGTGAAAAGTCGTAAATTCAATTAAAATTATTTTTATTTTTCAATGTAATACCCCATTACCCCAATGCATTTATTACAACTCGAAATTAACTTTTCTATACCTGGTCAAAAATAACTTTCCTCTTTCTCTGAACAATGCGGACTTATTGCCGCCTGAGCTCTTCATCGTTGGAAAATCGTTTCCCAGAAGGTATTTTTTAGAGAACAAATAATAATGACTGACACTTGACCACTTTTGAACCGTAGATAACGAAGGTGCAGAATCTTGGTAAACAGCCACCATCTCTTCGTGAATAGTTTTTTGAACTTTTCCTTGTTTGGTAAGGAATTGAATAACAGCGCGGTGCTCGATTTTCTTCAAAATTGTCACATTCGCCATTCCAGTTGTCGTTGACTAAGAATAACTATCAAACTAATGATCACAACTATATGAAATTTTACCTTACCCTTAGATAATGTCATTAATTAGTAAAATGACCCGATACCGAGAATACATTGACCGCCCCTCGTATGTCCACATGTCCATTCTACTGCAAGAACATTTTAGAAGATAAGTAAACAAAACGTATATTCTTATCGCTAAAGCTTTTTGAAAAAATAAAACATAAAGCTTGCTTTGTCTAGATTTTCCAATAACAGTTAAGTTTGGTTAAGGTTCGTGAACATATATATATAGGGTGACTGGTAATTAGTGACCGATACTTAAACACGTGATTTTACTCATCATTATGAACAACTTTTACTATGGGACCAAACCTGAAATCGCGAAAAAAATATCAGCTGTTCCCTACATTTATGTTCGTCTAACTCGTCAAAATGTGTTTTTTTTTTCACGATTTCAGGTTTGGTCCCATAGTAAAAGTTGTTCATAATGGTGAGTAAAATCACGTGTTTAAGTATCGGTTACTAATTACCAGTCAATCTATATAATGTGGTTAATACATTTTATCAACCTATAATGTTTCACTCTGTGACACAGGCAGTCCTCTCGGTGAGAGGGAGTGGACCGTAATCGTGGGCGCAGTGTGGATTGGTAGATGTCACATGTCTTCGAATTTTTGGTTCTAGAACATGCACAATGAGGATACCGATCCTCACGATGTTTTCCGGAGATGAAATACTTTACACAAAGTAAAGAGCCTGTCTGGGTTCGGACCTACGTCCTACAACTCGTAAGTCACGGCCGTTACCACTGGGCCACCTGCTCAGTTAATTATAATATTTTATTTATGATCTTCAAATCTTTCCCGGTATTATCAGCATAGGTTGGTAATTCTAAAAAGTAAATAAGTTAAAATTGCGGTAAAATATTATGATGCAAAAAAAAAACATAAACACAATGAAGAACATGTTGGGGGAAAATATATGCATCACATCCATGTAAAATGGTCTTCACTCGGCATAATGCTGTGACACTATGACAGGCAGAGCCACAGCGCTGGTTTTCAGCGACCGTCGTCGGCGTGGTCGTGATGACGTCGACCGGTGCAGTATAAAATGAGTTACAAAAAACAAAATAAAAGAAAAACACATCTAAATGTTACTTCTAAATCTTTATATAAATAATTAGTTTCTGCCAGCGACTTCGTCCGCGTGAAATTTCTTGTTTCCCGACCCGTCGCATCGCATCACCTGCCCCGCGCTATCACTACGTTTTCGATTAGCGTTCTTTCTGACTTTTTCTTTTTTGATGTTACCTAGCCTATAGCCTTCCTTAAAAATTGGGCTCTGAAATGCAAAAACATTTTTCGAAATCCGACCGAAAGTTCCAGAGATTAGCGCGTTTAAACAAACAAACTATTCTCCTTTATTATAAGTGTGTTTTTAACGATAGACATTTTTTAAGCAGCATTAACATTTTCTGTAGGTATTTTTTATAATTGTGAAACCTCTTATTTCGAAAACTTATAAGGAAAAAAAAGCTATACCTACCCGTGCTGTACGCAACGTGTACCTAGAATGGTCGCAGTACTCGCAGGACCCACTCATAAATAACTAGACAAAAAACTCCGGCGGCTTACTAACGCAGGTAACCACCCGTCCCGTCTAGACCAGTAACCTAATCTAAACCTGCCGCTATTAACTATTAAGGTATCAGTTACTTACAGTAATGTCTGTAATAAATTATTCACTGACAATTGTCTCCTTTATTTTAGAGCAACGTTTAGATAACTAAAGTAGATACTAGTATCGAGTGTATTGAATCGTGACCAGCTCGATAAAAGCTGGACTATTGAAGGAGAACACTTCAAAGTTCTAAACCTATAAGTAGGTATGTACTCAATACTTTATCATTGATTACATTCCTAAATGAGTACCTACGTACGTGATATAATTTATACTAATACTACCTTGCCCGCGAGATATGTCGATAAAAACTATCCTATGTCCTTCCCCGGGATGTAATCTATCTCTTTACCAAATTTTATCGAAATCCGTTCAGTGGTTTAGGCGTGAAAAGGTAACATACAGACAGACAGACATACTTTCGAATTTATAATATTAGTGTGGATTTTAAAGAGATAGGATTTGATTTTTTGTATATTTGTTTGTTACCCTTTACGTCACGACACACGGGTAAACCATGATTTGGATTAGGACATAAGATTTTTATCACGATATTCCCACAGAATCAAGACATCTGCGGATGAAACCGCAGCTAGTACAATAAACCATGACAATCAATCACGATACTGTTTACTGCAAATCTGTGTTTCTTTTTCAACCAAGAGTGTCAAGCATTTTGCCAATCAATATAGCAGACTTACAAAACAGTCTTCAACAACAACAGCGCTATACAATACTTATCCGTAATTTTCCATTTTTTCCCTCTCTCCAGGGAGAACATCCCAATAATCGTTACTCACCCCTAATCGCAGAAAAGATTAACCTAAATGCATCGTCAACAGCTTGTTGCCAATGCAATCTAGGAATTGAAGAAAGTGTGTCAGACAGATTCTTACCTAGCACTGCGTGGTCTGAGTCTAGTCTAGATCTAACGAGTTCCAATTAAAGAGCTTTATCTTCTCCTTAATTAATTGACTGCTACTCGCAAAGCGGTAGGCGCATGAATGTGTGCTGTTGATAGCTTTCTTAATTTACTTGAAGGAAGTATCTACTCTTGTACTTGCTTAAAAAACTATCTGGTTGATTACCAATCTATTTTATTGAGCTCCACGTTAATCAAATTACTTTTTCTAATCTATATTTGTTATCTTAATATCTTAAGTAAGAGGTATGTAGAGAAATCGTATCAGCAACAAACGACTTAGTTTTCAAAATTTATCCTTTACTCTCTTAACTTTATAACTACTAATAGTTTCACAGAATGTACTAATTTAGAGAGACTTTTAAGTATTTACTTAAAATACATACTCACAAGTTAAATTCCTCATAAACTATGTCTGGTTTGGTCTGAATGGGCCGCGCGAGACGTGCGCAGACGCAGCCGCGGGTCGACGACCGCGTGCAATTCGTCAACGAGTGTCACTGCACCCCGCCTTCGCGAAAATACGCGGCTTATTGAATAACAGTCTGGAACCACTTGACAGTTTAAGTGGTAAGAAACTCTAGCGCAACAAAATTAACTTAGTTACTTTGCCATCGCCGGCCGACCAGTGTGGGTATAGTTTCTTTATCTATGAGAAAGATCTCTCATTATGATTTCCAGTTATATCGCTCTAGTCGAGAGTTTATCTTGAGCTAACGATAATCATTTCATTACTTAAAACTTACCTGAGAAAAAATATCGGCCAAGTGCTTGTCGGACCACGAGCAGTAAAGGGTTCCTTAGTCGGGATGAATACTAACACTTGCACAATATTGATATTATCAACAGCAATAATTAGTGTTGTATGTCATATTATTTCTCAAACAAACTAAGGATGAAAAAAAAACAAAATCGCGTGATCTTAACATCTATTCACTAATAAAAAGTTAAGAAACATCATAATCTTTTCAATTAAGGATGGTGTCCAACAATACCCTGAATTGAAGATGAAGTGATGAAAGTCACATTTACTCATTTGTTTTCCGTTTTTCTCTACACTAGTATTTAGGGGTTCATTGGAATACACCTGTATACACCCTTTCTAAACATCGATATGGTGACAATAGTCACCGAGTAAAATAGCTGTGAAACATTCGGACGGACAGATTAAGTGGACAAAATTTTAAGGGTTTTGGTTACGGAACCCTAAAAATATGGTTTATATTTTCCAGATTTTCTTTTAACGAGTAAAACAATTACATACGTGAGGCTCAATAATAAATAGTAACTTTTACGACTTTCAGTGAGAACTGTTTACTCACTAACGCTTCATCAATTTTATGAACTACGTGGGAGTACCTACATGTGGATGTGGTCTTCCTGGGTCGACGCATGTGCCGTTAATTTAAAAGAGACACTACGTGCCCAATAGTAATGTTCATCCTAAGATATTGTCGCTTTATGTGCTTTAATATAAATAATGCAGCGATATTTAATGTGTAATAGATTGAAGTGCATCGTTTAGTCTCGGTAAGATCATAATATTCAGATGTAAGTCCAATAAACAATGGATGCTGAGCCCATACTGCGCTGGTCCATCGTAATTTTAGACAAAATTTACCATTATACACCACATACCTTACTACCTATTACCATGTCCGTATTGTTTTATGTTTTTGCTTTATTTTGTGCAGAGTAATTTCTCTATACTTCATCAGATTTTTAAATATGGTATTTTGAACCAAGAGCATTACAGGATAAGATTTTAGATAGGGAATCTCTTCTTCTCAACGATGCAAAGGAAGTGGTGCGGCATCTAAATCGCTACATTACGAACTACGCATCACACTGACGTCACGCAAAGTCCTGCATCGCGCAAGCAAGGTTTTCCGCGCAACTCGTATATACATAACAATATCCCGACATTAATAGTTGGGCAGTAGGCCACCAGACGTCACCCGTTTGGTCGAAGGATCCTGCCTTTTCTATGGAGGATCAGTGAACTTTAGACCCTGTTCCTCATACCCCGATACAAGAAAGAAAATACAGGATGTTCTCTGAACACTAGTGACAAAGGAAATCTCTCCAACGGTTCTCCAAAAATAAAATGATAATATTGGTGCCAAGACCGTAGTATCTCCAAATGTGACGAAAAATGTCTTCCGATCATTTCTGAGAAGCCCGTATTGAGTGGACGTCGCATACCGTCGTGTATCCCTATTTAAAACTTAATTAAGTAATAATGTACCGCAATTAGTGCTTCGGTACACGGGACGAAGCCCGGCTTCTTTTATTTTCAGCGCTAAGTACTTGGTATTGCACTCAATCAGCACTTGGTAGATCGAGAGATAGGATGGTAGGTTTAATAATGTTAAAAGAGGTGACTGTACGACTGTAGATATCATATTCTTTACCGCCGGGGCTAGCTTCGGCCTGTGGAGCTTATAAGGGCGTTACTCCACAGCAGCGAACAAGAATTGCGTAGCTGTAAAAAAAAATCTGCTGACAAAAAGTTCTGACAAGGTTTTTGAAAAAGATGTACAGTTTTATTACATTACAATGGCACGCCAATTATTCCTCGTACTCAGTTACTTACGTCTGAACATATCCTTAATACGTGAAAGTAGCAAAAACTCCACAATTGTTAAAGTTAATACTTTTATTCGGTTCACCGCTGTGAAGGAGCGGCTTTACAAAAGGCGGGCGTCAGATAAAATCTACATTGATACACTTCTTTTATTCCCATATCAACACTCGACCAAAATAAAAAGCTGCAAACGATAATGCCTTATCTTAATGCAATGTATCTCTTTAACATCGGCTTTCTGCGACGATCGACTTCGACTTAAACATGGACGTGTACCGGGGCACTTATACTTAATACAAGTCTACCTTTATTTAAGCATTTTGTATGAAAAACCTGTTGTATAGCCTCCTATTGTTTTACTTTCCTTCCTTGAAATATAACTGGTACCAAATGATTGTATATTTTAATGTAATTCGTAAATGTTTATTATTCGTTCATCCATTGCTGGTTATGTTTTGACTGTCGAGTGTGTAGTTGAGACGTAATTAGCAATGCATGGAGAATGGATCGATACATAGTTGTTGTGGAGTGTCATGATACTCATGATGCAAGTTATAGCCGGAGGCTACGTTCTCTGGTCCATAGTACCTGAGACAGGTATTGGCTGTGGTCTAAGTTATAGAATATTAGAGATTAGATTTTAGTTCATGGATAATACCTAACTTCAATGTCAACGAAGCATGCATGCAGCACGCGTAGCATACCTACTCTACAAATAATTGATCTTCCTCCTTCTACAAAATTAGCGTTTTTTTTTCATTTTTAACATCGCGCCGTAGAAATCAATGTGTCATTTTGCCTTTCGTTTTGCTGTCCGGGTGATCCAGATTCTGACTTAAAAGGTTCCGTTGTTGGTTAAATAATAGGCGGTGTGCCAACCTACGTGCTCAAACTAAACGTGCTCACCTACATTTTGGTCAAATAGAATAAACACTATTTAACCAAAATGCAGGTGAGCACGTTTAGTTTCTTCCGCTGATTTAGCTATGAGTCTATGAGGCTCTATGACGACAAGTTCTTGGACCAAAAAACCGCCATCCTTTGCACCTTGCACCACACACGTAATAGCTTATTAAGAACGTTCCTGAGATGTTTCCCGATGGTTAGCCGCGGCCTGCGCCGGCGCGGCGCAAGAATGTATTAATTCTCTATAGCCGGCTGGTGTAGCGTCCGACTCGTCATGTCATGCTATGTGCTACGCCGATTGTGTTTCAAAGCTTTTTTAATGTCTTGGGTGCTCGTTTTTTCGCATTTAGGGCTCCTGCAGACGAGGAACTTTTTGTAAGTTGCTGGGGTGCACAAAAAGTTTGAAACTCTTTTTTGTGGCGGTCTTTTTGTGTGTCATAGGTACTTATGACTATTTGGACATAGAAGAAGAAATAATAAAGAATAAAGAGTGATTAAGGATAATATCTAATCTGTGTAGGTCGTTAGGGTTACGATTACCTAATTAAAATCCCCGCCAGCTTTAAAGCCATAATTTATTCAATTGAATGGCGACAGACTTATAACACAGGAAGTTCTAAGGGACACAAATAGATCGTAAAATCACTCAATTTCTCTATATAAATTTTCGCAGTAACTGCACCACTACCGGCAGTACCTTATAGTCTCTTATGTCACCTGCTTGCTGCTGGTCGGGTCCATGCGACAAATCACTATACATCAATGTTTCAGTGTAATTGGCGGCGCTTTCTATCGACACGTCGCATTGGCGAGGTGCAGCCGGTTCTCACTGCCTCGGCGTGTGCGCACACCTATGCGACATTAATATTTCATTGGAAAATCCCACGGTAGGGTTTAAAGGTTCCCCTTGAAGCTCTTTTCATTGGTGTATATGTCACGGCTAATAGCCGAAGTGCGGCTACACCTAGTTTTAGCCGGGTACAACTAGGTGCAGCCGGCCACATGCGGTTCGTGTGTAGTTACTTCGGGAGGCGACGTAGGATGCAAGAGCGAGCGAAGGGCACCCCGAGGTTAGGTTTAGGTTAAAAATAGGCCGACTCGGTGTCTTCCCGCATTGTCGAGGCGGGGGAGCTTAGTAGCCATGGCTTGGTCACCTACGGTGAAGCGAAGAGGAACCCGAGGAGGGGCCACTCGTCAGGGCATTTGCCGGTAGGTAAGCCGACGAAGTAGCGGCCAACAAGTAGGTTGCAGTTCCGCTTAGGCGACATCGCAACTGAGGCGGGCCGCGATGTCGTATGGCATCGCGGCTGAGGGTTGGAGGCCGCGGCGAGAGAGGAGTACCGGTATTGCGGTGCGCCGCTCTCCCTATCTTCCGCGGCCATGATGGGGTTGCCACCGTCTGATGGCGGACGCGGTGGGGCCGCAGGGGAGGAGGAGTGTTGGTATGACGTTGGCCGCTCTAATTATTCTCTGCGGTCGAAAATTGGTAGGCGACGGGGCCAATGACCTGACCCGTCGCAGGGGAACCAAGGATGCCCAGACAGGGGGTCGTCTGGCGCCCATGTGCTGGTTTGGTCACACGTAACACGCCGTGACCACCTTACGGGTCACGGCGTGTTACGTGTTCTGGTGCGCCGGTGATGGGGAGTACTCCCCAGAGGAGGGTCCGGTGACGGACAGCCGCGGCGGGTTCACGGATGAGTGCTAACGCGTGCCCGTGTTCCTGCCATAAGCACCAGAGGAGGATACCGTGGAGTTTTAGTGGGTTACAGTCCCACATAACTACACCATCTCCCCGTGGTAGTGCAGAATGCATGAGCATTTCTCCACATAAAAAAAAAACAGAAAAAAAAAGGTGCCCAAGTTGTCACCTTTTTAGGCCAATCTCCTTTGGTTCCTTAACTCTATATTTCCAAAATTCAAAGGAGTAATCAAATGCTCTTTGAACACGTATTTCTGCTATGACAACTAATACTCATCCTGCCTCAGGCTTGAGGAATTATGTACTAAATTGTGAGGAGGGATGATTGCTGTCGTTTTTGTTGAACTGTGTGAATGATGATAACCCTATAATTTTGAGGAAATTAACCCCATATTGTTGACCCTCATTACTGACAGGTAATATTGGGTGTAGCTACCCCTAGGGTTCAATTCATAGACAACGAAATGAATCTGAAAAAAGAATTGATATAAGTAATGCACTCTATAAACGGCTTCTCATAGAAAACTACATGATCATCTTTTGTTTTGTTTGTATGTATTTTATAGCTGTCGTAGTAGGTCATCAGCTGCGTAGCCTTTTCCCAACTATCTTGGGGTCGGCTTCTAGTCTAACCGGATGCACCTGAATACGAGAACTTTACATGGAGTGCCTATCGGACCTCCACAACTCAGTTACTGGGTAACACGATAAGTACCTCTTGGTAACACTTGGTTGTCAGACTTACGGGTTTCTGACTACCCGTAACGACTGTTAAAGATCTACAAATGACAGCCGGGACCAACGTATTACCACATACCGTGCTTTTCGAGGCACTTACGGGTCTCGGTAATGTAATGGATGGGATCTTGAAGATTGAACGGTGGGGCTGTTATTATTTACCCACGAGCCCCTCGAGCACCCCGAGCTGTCGTAGCCGGTAATCGGTAGTTTTGACTCACTGACTGAGAGGTGACGCTACGCTACATTTATAGATTTTTACATTGTGGTCTACACACGAGGAACTGCAGCGGTGATCGGTCCTTCTTCGGCAAACATGGCCAGCCCACTAGTTACCACTTCAGCTTCAAAATAAACGGCCATCTTTCGTTTTGCCTCGAATAGTTACTGATCTCTTTTCAGCTGTGTTTTCCAACCCTGGATAAAGTTACAGTTAGCTTGTCATAGTTGAGCATGCGTCACTCTGAACTGGTCCAATGTCGTACCTCGTTATGTCCTTATTATCACGCTGCTTTACGGCCAGAGGTGGACAGGGGCGGACAGAGCTTTATGTGGACAACTTGTAGTAACGTTGGAGGTGTCCGTGTTTGTAGGGACATTGATGGGATTTCTATTTGTATTATTCAGGTTGTGCCCAACATTACTGTTAATTTACAAAAGATTCGTCTTGGCTGCTATTATGTTAGCACTGTACTGCATTTATGACTCTAACCAGTTACTAAAGTATCTATAGTAAAAACGTTAATAGCGGCTAGTGGTAAAGTAACAATTGCCATCATAAACTGCGCGTGATTAGTATGCTACACTTCAACTTCAAGTCGAAGCTTCCCAGAAGAAGGTTCGCTGTTAACGATTAACTGACTTAAAATTGAAATCGATGTTGCAATACAGCACCTTATTTTAACTTTAATGTGTGAAGGTACAACCGCTAAGGGTTGCAATAGGCATAAGAGCACCATCCTCAGTAGTAGTCAGTGGAGTCACCTCATTATGCATGTTCTTTTAAAAAAAAACAACATTTATCAATCAATAAAACTAGAAAATCTTATTGCTGGACATAAAACTACCAAAGCTAGATAAGAAATTCCTACAATATCCAGAGATAAGATAGGTGCCAGGTGCCACCTATAGATATACTGTATTTTACATTTCTGTGGTGCCACCTATGTCAGAATAATCATTGTCAGAATAATGAGGAAGTATTTTCAGTAACACCCCACACGAAATACCATTATTAACAATAGTTCCCGCATACCACAGTAATAAGTGTTAATACACTTAGAGTTAATAGCCCGGGAACCGAACCGGTCATTTTGTGCCCAATTACATAATAATACCCTCTTTGGGCAGAAGAATGGACACAATATCAGACAGTCATGGACGCTAATATGAGAATTTTAAAACATGCCGGAAGTTAACTTTAGTTAATAATTCAATTAAATAGGTTTTTTTAGGGTTCCGTACCACAAAATGAAAAAACAGAACCCTTATAGGATCACTTTGTTGTCCGTCCGTCCGTCTGTCTGTCAAGACCCTTTATCTCGGGACCGCGTAGAGGTATCGAGTTGAAATTAAAACCATATTAAACTCAGGTCTGCGGTCCCTTGAACGCGCTCTTGACCGGTTTTTAATAAAGTTGGACGAATTCCAATTACGCCACATAACATTAGTCTTATGCCACATAACATTATTTAGTACATACAGTGCTCTTAGATTAAATTATGCAGCAAATAGCAACAAAAAGATTGCTATTTGCTGCATAATTTAATCTAAGAGCACTGTATGTGCTAAATAAGGTTATGTGGCATAAGACCCTTGGTCGGAGGGCGTATAGAGGTATGAGGAACAGGGTGTTAAGTTCACTCAGCCTCCATAGAAAAGGGAGGATCTTCTGACCAGACGGGTGTCGTGTCTGATGAGCTACTGCCTTACGATTGATGTCGGATGTACATATATACACTAGCCGCGCGGTAAACTCTGCTTGCGCGATGCAGGATTTTGCGTGACGTCAGTATGATGCGTAGTTCGCATGTGGCGGTGAAGATACCTCTATATTGGCTACTATATAGAATTTAGCAGACGAGAACTCCCTTAGCAAAAACCAATGTAACACAGGTGAAGATTTTGGATCCATTTTCTTAGTTAAGTAGGTACATACTACTTCCCCTTTAATTTCAGCACAACCGCTTCCACTTTTCTCTTAAGACTTAAGCTCATAAGATCCTTATAATTTTTCACTTTTCACGGTTCAATACTCTCAATAGCCTGTCTTCATTGGCACTCAAATCAGGCACGTGTATAAATAAATACATTTACTTGTAAATTCGTAAGTAAGCGAGCAGTATCGTAAATACAGTTCACAGGCGGCGAGGCGTGGACGCCATTAATAAAATTATGCTATATCACTGCTTTCCTAATCGGTTCACGATTACCATATATTAATTGCCAACTATACTCGACATTGGCGCCATCTGGTTACAAGTTATTAAGCGATTACGTTAATATTTGTAAACCTTAGTGGAATATTTAGGTATACGATAAAAAGTAATTTAAAAAAATTAAACCGACTTCAAAAAGAAATGAACTCAAAGTTATGAATTAACTTTAATTTCGGAGGTCGGTGTCTTGGGATCTGTATTTTAGTTTTAATTTTTTGCCACTGACTTCCGAAATTAAAGGGTGGGCTATGGACCTTTTCCAGACGTGCATTTTCACTTGTGATAGATCTACGAGTATCATAATACAGGGTATAAACAGGGTTATTGGTAAAACATTAACAACCTCTTAAGAGGTCATTGTACTCATCATTATGAACAACTTTTACTATGGCACCAAACCTGACATCGCGAAAAAAAAACTGCTGTTCCCTACATTTATGTTCTCGTCCACGTACCTACGTTCTCGTTTATGTACTCGTCGAAACGTAGGGAACAGCAGATTTTTTTTCGCACAAAGTTTTGGGCAGATTGCAATATGCGTTTGCTATTTGCATACTACTTAAGTATGTTAATTATGTTGCAGTCCAAAACCCATGTCCCTGGCAACTTTAGAGGACAGTTGGCTTAGGTTTAAAATAAATCAAAGGACTGTTTATACCCGTTAAGTATTTAGTACCGTATTTCAGATCTTGCAACCATTAACCTCTAGTTCTACTTTCAACAAGGAATTACATCTCGACAAACGTGCCATTAAGCGTAATTTGTGGAAATGTACAGAAATTCGCGTGCCGGCAATGTTAGGACTCTGACTACCCTCGGGGGAACGATGCGCTAGCGCAACATAATTGTCGCTCCGAGCTTACATGCGCGTACCACTTAGATTTACTTGAGATATGTATCGCAGGAAAAATGCTACGCTTTTTATTGATGCTGTGGAGATGTGCCTTGGGTTTCGATGTAGTGTAGTGTTAAATGGCTATGTTTAGATGAACCAGCCTTGGTTGATTAGTATTGATTACGAATTATTTATTAAAGAACACCAACAGCATTCAACATAAGTTTACAAAAGTACCTATTTAGGAAAGGTATTACTATGCTAATGTATACACACATTATAGGTGTACATAACATTAAAAGAAAAAGGACCTTTAGAAAAAAAAAATCAATAGGTTAGGTTATTAATGGGGCGCAGTTGCACAGCTTCTGTAATGTGTGTATCATTCGTAATGTGGAAGCGAAAGATGAGTACCTACTTACATATTTGGGACAATAAGACGAATTTAAACATGGTAGAATAAACGCCATACCTACGGTAAGTCTAATGACCTGCACCCTTATTACTCTCAATTTGAATCATTTTGAAGCATATTGCTAATCCATTGCTCCATATGTTCGTAAAATGTATCTGCTCAACAAAGTAAATCACGCAATGAATGTTGTTGAACTGTCAAAATGAAACCCATTGCTACTGATAGTGTGTTACGCAAATACCCTGCTGTTGGCGAAAGCTCCGAGTTGGTTTTTCTGAGACCATAATTACAATTCAATACTATTAGATTGAACTAGATTTCGAACATTAATTGTTGTACGAGAATCGGCCGTCAGGGGTGGTCTGTTCTCCTTAAGACATTAAAATCATCAGATTGCCCCAAATAATTCAAACCTGAGTGACGTAGCATAGCCAACGTTAACGTGCGAACACTTCACACAATACCGCTCTGCACTGATTGAAATGCAAACAAACGGAGCACAGAACAGTTGCACGTTGTAGTGAACGGGCACAGGCGATGTGAATGTAGCATTATGTAGCGTTGTGGACCATTCACGTCTGGATTCATTCGTATAGTGCGTGTCGACGCAGGTGTAGGCTGATGGGGTGAGGAGAATCACGTGCCTGATTGTGATAGTGGTGATAATTGTAATTACTAGTTATAACGTGTGGCTTAATGAGGTACTTTTTACACTCTGCCCATAATTTTCGTTTAGGTATTCTGGAGGTTTTAGGGATGAAACCTCTAAGTTTATGTCTATGCTTCGAATCTGTTGAAGTTCAGACTCTGGGTACTAATTACCTACCAATTTGACCAATGTCTCTCCGAATAGATAACTTCCTAAATTCCTTTTAATTTTTTTATTGGTTTTATGTCAAATTGATATTTTTTATTTCCTCTTTTTTTAATCACTCGGATCTCCAATCATCATTCAATTTCAGATTCATTGAATCCTAACATTTAACCAACAACAAAAAACCTTACACAAATAACGAAGTTATTTCACAGTTCTCAATCCCGCAACACTAACAAACGCGCCGCGCCATTAATCCGAACACTTTAATAAAGGCACGGCCATTACATTAAACAGCCAATTAGTGATAAATGTTATAATAAAACTAATTCTGTTGGTTTTGGTCATTTCCGCGTCAGTCACGGCTTCATTACGACCGACCGTTGAAGTGTTCAATCATTAAAACTGCTGAATGGTAAGATACTCGTATTGTGGTCTATGGTTATGTGTTTTTGCGGCTTAGGCGCAATACTAGTGGGATTTCCCATCGACAAAAATCTACCTCGTTTGTCTAGTGGTCGAAAGCACTAGTTACTGTACATGAGGTCCTGGATTCGATAAGTTCGCTCCCCAGGTGGGGTAAACCGTTATTGGGATTTTCTATCAGGACTTTCTCAGTAGCAGCCCGGAGTCTGGATTTGTGCCTGGTGGATGGCAATAGGCTCGCCCCCTATTACAAACTCAAACTCAAACCTTTTATTAAAAAAAAAACAATTACAGGTACTTTTGAGTTGTTAAGGGGCTGGTCAGTCAGAAAAATGAAGCTAATTGCCCATTTTAAAGCGTAGTAGGTACAGAGAAAAACATGGGTCAATATAATTGGCGAAATGTGGATCTACTGTAGGTAGGTGCAGCTCTGCCCAACCCTTCAAGGAAACAACACGTGATATTATGTTATTCATATTCGTGAACCTTGATTCATGGGCGTGAGAGAGTCGGTTCGATTTTATATTGGCGCAGTTTATTGATTTTAAACAAATCAATATTTGTTTTAACTGTTTTATTTGCGAATCCTAAGAAATGTGATTGTAGGACTTAACAGGTGGTCGAGAATATGAACTTACGATCAGTGGGCAAAAGACGATAACCCAAGCATTTAATATTCTTTAATCCTCTGCTTCCTTAGTAAAACATGCGTTTTAATCGCTCCTGTAGTTTAATTTCCATTCCAACTGGGAATTGTTACTATGCTATAAATTGATGCAGTAACATTGCAGTGAAGCAGTTGGCGAGATAAGAGCTCGACATATCGGGGGGCACGGCAGTGCCCCCGCCAAGTCGAGCGCGAAGCAAACTGCCGTACCATCCTTTACAGGAACCATTTCGCCGCATTTTCAGGCCCCTATTTGAGAACCTCTGGATAAGACCAGAACGCAGAAATTTTCGTCATCCAGTAAGCTATACTCACATACTTATAATCCAAAATTTCAAGTCTGTAGGTTATTCAGTTCCGAAGTTAAGCGACAGCAAAGTTTCGCATTTACGACACTCACTCACTCACTAATCATCAAAATAGAACTAGTACTTCCCATAAACTCAGAGTGCTGAAATTTGGTACAGAGTTAGGGTTTAATGGCCACATAAAGGGAAAACTATAAAAATTAGGATAATCGAAGATCTGGAGTACCTGGTGACCCTGATTAGAAAACACAAGAGCCCAACCAAACTATTAGAGATCGACATACCGCCTTTACAAAAAATATTTAACTGGGTGGGCTGCTTCATTTGATGTGAAAAATCGAAGGTCTGAAGTATCTGACAAAGGAGGATGGGCAAAAATATATGGAAGCTGGTACCCGAAAAACATGGCAACCAAACAAAATAATTTATATACAGTTTTAAAGGTCTAATTAGATAGAGCAATAGTCGTTAGGGGGGATAGTCTCAGTTCGCTGTCCGTTCAGAGATATACAACCTTTAAAGGTTAGGTTAGGTTATCGTTAGGTTAGGTCATAAGTAACAATAATAGACTCTTGCTTTATCGTGACGCTACCTTTTTTTTACCCCGTTTTTCCATTTACACTACGCTGGGGGACGCGGGAACGTACAATCCTTCCGCAACGCCCTAACCTAACCTTAACCTAACCTACATAATGTTAAAGGTTGTATATCTCTGAACGGACAGTGAACTGCGACTATCCTCCTTAACAACGATTGTTCTACATAATTAGACCTTTCAATCTGTGTATAAATTATTTTGATTGGATGTAATTAGTTTTCCGGTACCAAAACGCCCTAACCTAACCTAACCTAAATGTATAGTGTTAAAGGTTGTATATCTCTGAACGGACAGCGAACTGGGACTATCCCCCATAACAACTATTGTTCTACATAATGAGACCTTTCAATCTGTATATTATAAATTATTTTCTTTGGATGTAATTAATTTTCGGGTACCAAAACGCCCATCCTCCTTACGTCGCGTCGGTCCATCTTGTGGGAGGCCTTCCAACGCTACGTCTTCCGGTACGTGGTCGCCACTCCAGAACCTTTCGGCCCCATCGGCCATCTGTTCTGCGAGCAATGTGCCCTGCCCACTGCCACTTAAGTTTGGCAATTCTTCGGGCTATGTTCGGGGTATGTAGAAAGTTCATTGATAATTAATTATTATATTGACACTTGTCTAATAATTAAGAGTTAACGTTTTGTTAATAGTTTGAATAGTGAGCTTCTTTTTTATTAAGACAAAAGAAGTCTTAAAGATATAGGTTATTATTGTTTTAGTCTAAATATTATCGGTATTTCTGATTTGTTGTCCATATACTAAAGGTCGTTGAGTTTATTTGTGTTTGATTTCGCAAGATAATATCGTAAAAAATGTCGATAATATTACAAGACGACGATGAACTTATTGGCTACCAAGAGTTGGTATGCCCAAAGACGGGTCTTGTCTCTTCCATACAATATCTTTCTTGGTGTATGGTAGAACTGACTCAACTTGCAGTATCAGATCTGTTATAGTTGCATACGTTGCTGAACATTGGGACGAAGTGCAAGTGTACACGTGTGTTGCTGATGGTGACGTATACACGAGCGCGCAATCCTACACGAGCGATATGATGAAACCCACTACTTACGGCTCAGCTTCTGAGCTTATGGCTGCTGGAAAAATTTAACCCTTCACTTTTGAAGTGTATGAGAACGGTATATACTAAGAGGTTCCTTTGGCGATGCTGGCCAAAAAAAGTGTTTACGTTTTACCGGTAGTTACTTAAGCGGCCACTACGATGTACTCATTCCTATACGAGATGCCTCTCCATCTTCTTCCCCCTTTGATCCCATAACATTAAATTCTGTAACATCAGATACTGCTGTAAGTACATTATAAATCATTAAAGAGGGAGCTAAAGTAATGCTTAGGAGAAACATTGATATTAGTTTAGGTTTAGTGAATGGGTCGATAGGCATTGTACAAAAAGTGAGGTGGGACCCGGAAGACCAAAGAAAGACTAAACAATTGGTAGTAAAATTCGCTAATAATTTGATTCACGAATTATTGCCTTTTAAGTCAAAATTTGAGATCATACCCCGGGCATACGTGTACAGAGAACAATTCCCAATCTGTGTGGCGTATGCCCTAACAATTCACAAGAGCCAAGGTCTAAGTCTAAAAAATGCCCTCATGGACATTGGCACCTCCATATTCTCTTGTGGCCAAGCCTACGTGGCGCTTTCACGAGTAACCAATATTCATGGGGTGCACATCATAAATGTTGACTTCAAGAGTATAAAAGCTCAAGGTACAGCGATCACCGAATACAACCAGCTTAGGCGTAAATACCGAGCCGATCTTTCAGAAATTAAACCGTCTAAAATAATAAATTATGAACGCTAATGGGCAATACGCAAAACTGTTGCTACTGTACAAGAATCAGAACCGGAAAAAAAGAAAAGAAAGATTTGTAATAATAAAAAAACTACTCCTAAAAAGAAAAAAACTGTGTCTAATAAGAAAATCTAATAAAATAAATCAATATACGTACAAAAAGAATACGTACGTACGTATACGTTTCTACAAAAAGAAGTGAAATCCCACCAAAAACATTCTGTAAAAAACTAGCCAAGTCTCAATGGAGCTGCTTGTTTATCTCTAAAAAGTAATGAAATCTAGACAAAGTCGTACCAAGTCTAAGGTTCCTTACTGCGATTTCTTTATTATTATAGTTAATGTTGTGTGACTTGGCCGTTGAAGGGTACACAAGGGTACAAAACCAGGTGCTCCATGACACCATTGCACCAATCTGTCGCCAGAACCGCTACCCATTGACGATGGAAAATTGCCACTTGGAAAACGTTGATTCAATAACCAGTCAATTGTAGGCTTGATAAAGCTGCGTATTTCAATAATACTTATGTATAGGCGAGCCTAAAACAAACAGTATTAAAAATTATTTCCAGTACAGACGGACTTATAATCATTGATAGAAGTCCGTCTGTACGTCTATTTTATGTTAGATCGGTGGTCGATTTGACGCTCCAAAAAGAAGAGAGCAGAAGTCAGCATTGTCAATGCTGAATGCATGTGTTGCACAATCAACAACAGCCTAAAATGAGACACTAGCGTCCAATTACCAATACCAGTATGGGCTATTATCTCGCTTAACAATAATAGGTAGTTATAACAGATATAACATTACGTGTAAACAAAATTGACTTGTACCCACTTAACGTAGGTATATAAAGAATGTTCAACGGCCAAGTCACACAACATTAACTACACACATCAAAAGTGTGTAGGGATCAACATATATTTTTGCAATAACTTTTCTCCTGATTGATATTAATTAAAATTTTCTTTAAGGATTCATCAAATAAAGTGTTTTCGTTTGTCACAGTAACGATAAACCAAGTCACCTTTGCATTAATAAAGAAATTTGCCATTTTCCTAATAAAGGGATTTTTGACATTTGAACCACTAACACAAAAGTTCGAAAAAAAGACTGAAATAACAGTTTTCTTTAAAATTTTATTGGGTAACTTAAACAATTAATAATCCGTGTTTCTACCGCGAACACTAACAACACAAGAACATCGGTTTGGCATACTCAAAATGAGTTCATCCAAATCACGCTGTGGAATGGCCGCCCATGTTCGTTGCAACAACAAAAAAAGGTCTTCTTGCGACTGGATACCCTCCATATTCGGCAGAGCTCTTCTCTGTAGCATATCCCATGCATGCTCAATCGGGTTCAAGTCTGGCGACTGAGCAGGCCAGGGCAGGACATTGATGTTAGCTGCGGCGAGAGTCTGTCTTACAACTCTTGCGGTGTGCGGTCGTGCATTATCATGCATTAACTGAAATAAGGGACCGATTTGCACTTGTAGAGGAACGATGACGTCTGATACAATCGTCTCAGCATAAATTTGAGCGTTGAGGTTGCCTCTGATCCAAATCAACTCAGTTCTTCCGCCGATCCAAATACCCGCCCATACCATGATGGTTCCACCACTATAAGGATGGACTTCCTGGCAGGATTTTAATCGCTGTTGGCGTCCAGGGGTTCTCCAGTGTCGTGTACGTCTTGTATCCGGTCTCATACCAAAACGAGACTCATCAGAAAAGCACACGAAACGCCATTGTTCTTCTGCCCAATTTCTGTGTTCAAGAGCCCATTGATATCGAATCCTACGATTGTGCATTGCTATAGGTGGTACCCGTAGCGGTCTTCGGGAATGAAGGTTCACTTCATGCAAGCGGTTTCTGACTGTTTGGTCGCTAATTAAGTTCCCTGAAGAGTGATGAAGCCTCACGGCTAACATCATGGCGGTTATTGTTGGAGCTCTTCGAGTTAAGATTTGAATGTATCGGTCTTGTCTCCGTGTGGTGCAGCGATACCGTCCTCCATGGCGCTCAGCCACGGTACCAGTGCTTCGGTAACGTGTCCAAAGTCGACTGATAACACTCTGACTTGTATTCAGAGCTAAAGCCACAGTACGTTGCCGGGAACCAGCTTCTATCATTCCCACGGCTCTGAGCATTTCTTCCCTGCTTAAATGACGTCGCCGCTCCATAATAACGTTGGTTTTAATCAGTAGTAGGGAAACAGTAGCACTAATAATGTCTTCAATGCGTTGTATGTTTTTATAGGGAAAATATTGACAGCTGATTTTCATCTTTTACTCGAATTTGATTCACAGTTTCTGATTCAAATTATGAAATGCACCAAAAAGGATCCATATAAATTTATAAAATCATAAATTTATTACAAAGCCACATCTCAATCTCAAGAAATCCGCATAAAAATGCTTGATCCCTAGACACTTTTGATGTGTGTATAATAATAAAGAAATCGCAGTAAGGAACCTTAGACTTGGTACGACTTTGTCTAGATTTCATTACTTTTTAGAGATAAACAAGCAGCTCCATTGAGACTTGGCTAGTTTTTTACAGAATGTTTTTGGTGGGATATCTGTTACACGATCGACGTGCGCGGTTTGCTGATATATCTTACGGTTTTAGCTTTAGCTAAGCAAATAGAGAAGTCTTACAGTAATTGCATTAGCACTGGGAAGCGCCAGGGTAGCCTGCGAAATTATTTTTTTCTTACGTTTTTTGCAATTTGCAGGTCAGTGTCAGCCGGTCGATTCTGTAAAAACATCACCATGATAAAGTTATCAGTGACAGCTCACTTTAAGCTCACTTCACTAAAGTAGGTGAAGTGAGCATAAAGTGAGCTGTCATTCCACATGATGCTAGGGATTGACACTATTGACAGTTCACTCCACGCTCACTTCACCTAAGTTTTCGCGGTGAGATTTTTACAGAATAGCACTGTAGTATGTTGGACAAAATATGATTCGTTAGGTAGCGTAACAAGTATGTATTTACAGAATTATAATTATTAAAATCATCAATACAGGGCTGATTTTTCCTACGCCAGATAATTTTAACGGAATAATAATTTTTGACAGTTCTACCATAATACAAAAACTGTCAGACGTTAATTTTATTCCACGAATAAAAATATCTGTCGATTGAAAAATCAGCCCTTCTCCATAATATAATCCTATTGATTTATATTATTTTCATGAAATAGCCATTCAATAGGAGTATGTACTTAACTAACGCACCCGCGTTACAACGTAGGTACAGACTGGCGTCTGCGCACATCAAGCTACCCGAAACTGTTAAATTTTCCCAATCAAATTTGAACCTTATGCTTTAGCGATAGCTTTAGCTATAAAGTTAAAAATCTATTAAAGAAATTTGACAGATTGTAGTAGTTTGATGTGCTGGCGTCTGTACTACGATTTCTGCTATCCAGAAACATCTCCAGAATATTGGCAACATGTTGTGGGCATGTGTATTGTCGTACCTACCTAAGTTGGAGAGGCTGAAGGTGTATTCCCGCGTGGCGAGTTTTTTTTGGAGTAAGAAAAAAGAAAGATTTTTATTTTCTGCTCAAATAAAATAATTATGGCGCAGCAAGGGGGAGGAGTATATTCCTCTGAATTTCCCGGAGCACCACCGCTTGACAACGCTTGAAATTATGGATATTTAGATACCTGCTTCTTAAAGTATACCTACTGTACTTCGATTTTGCAGCCCCTTTCCGATATCGACTGCGCTTGCTATCGATATCGACACTTCTACGACTGCGCCGGCGCAGGTTTATAAGACAGTTGATACAGTCGTTGACGTTTGATTGTAGGCAAAATATATTCAAGATTTGAATAAGAATTCATTTTGTAGCTGCTGGTGACATTTAAAGAGAGCTCTTTAATGGAAACCAATTGAGATCACTACAATTTTAAAGTAAATCGCTTCTTAATTTGGATTAGAGGTACTCATTAAAAGGAATGGCACACTTATCCCCCCATCATCATTCTCCCGGCCTTAAACCAATTTATAGAGGGTCGGCACAACATGTCTTTTCTTCCATACTTCTCTATGAGTCGTCATCTCGGTAGTCACCCCCTTTCTAACCATATCAGCATTTACACAGTCCATCCATCGTTTCTTTTTTTTCACAATTATCAACAGTAAATAAAAAAAAGGTGTTTTATACCTACTTAATTACGTCTCAGCAATCTTAAGAACCATTTCAACACAATTTCTTTGCCAAACGACTACTTCCATTCTCTAACTACGATTATAAAAGTTATTCTGTAACACATCAGCTGCAGTAGCCGCACGCTTTTATAGCGATGTGTGGCAGTGATAGCCCTCTGACTACTTTAACGGTTATGAGCTCTGACCCCAGCTCCACAGCTCCACTACTGGGCTTAAGATTGTAGAAATGAGACAGTCGTATGAGCATTAAGTTTTATAGTGATTATGTTCGTGGATTTTGGACTCGTGGTTTCTGTCTGTAGGACATTGGCTGTAGATGTAGAATGTAATTAAGTGACATTATTTCTTGATTTAGGATCTCCAAGGTTCAGGGGATCAGACCGGAATAAATCAACAAATGAAGTACACAATAGGTACTATGACACATAAATAAAGGAAAATATCAGGTATTAAGAAGGTGTAGCTATTCCTTCACTTATAGGAGAACACAATATGTACAGTAAACAACGTTAATTAATATATTATTAACGTTACCAACAGATCAATCGAGGATTTTTTGTGTTCGTTGTCTATCCTATCTTATGCTCTTAATTTACACCATCAAGTATTTCTTAAGGGTGAAGAAAGGGTGGGTCTAGAAGTAAAGTGTCATAGACATGCGCGGAGATATGATTACTCCAGAAATATCTATCTATATGTATATTAGAGGCAAAGAAAGAACCCCGTTTTGTCAGGCGTCGTAGGATGTGTAAACATGAGTAATTCTTATAACCAATGACATGGCCAATAACGCTAAACCAACATTAAATATTTACATATTTTAATCAGTTCTTTGTTTTACTCTCTAAATCAATAACGCGACCACAAGTTGGTTGTCATTTTCACGCCTCACGCCATGACAGTTATGTTCAAAACCACGCACTTGTTCGATAGCAAACAAAAACGGCGCGCGCGCAGCGACCGTTATTGAGCCGAATTCGAAAGTTAACCTCTGGGGGATTGGGCGGACGGTATGGAATCGTGAGTCGTGAGGTGTAGGAAGCTATTTATGAATATGAATTGGTCGTAAACTGTAATATTGTGGAAAACTTTCATTGTTAAATTGACACTACTGAATGTATTATTGATTAATATTTGAGAGGCTTCAAGTCAGGAGGAGGTTCTAGGCGCTGCGCTGCTGCCGGCTTACTGACTATACTAATAATAAAGCAGAAGAGTTTGTTTGTTTTAACGCGTTCATCTCTGGAACTAAAAGTCTGATTTGCATATGATAGCCCAATTGTTGAGGAAGGCTATTAAAAACACGCTAGGATCCTTAGGAACCGAGCAAAAAGAAAAAGAGTCTGAAAGAACGCTAAGCGATAGCGCAATGCGACGGGGTGGGTCGATGAACAAGAAATTACACGCGGATGAAACCGCGGGCAGAAGCTAAAAGTAAAATATTTATCTTTCTGAAACAGATTCTTTCAATTGAAAAATAGAGACTTTTACTTATCAGACGAAGTTTCTAACTCATAAACATGGGAATCTTATGATACTCGTACGTACTCTTGAAATGACGTCATCCTTCAGCATTAGCATTAGCTCAACGCTGAAAAAGTAGCAAATACTTAAGACCAAAAGTTTCATGAATGAGATCATTATTGTAAATGTGTTTCAATATAAACCACAATATCATATGGATGGTATTCGGCAATGGCTTTGTACCAGTGAAATAAATCAGAAAGATTTAATTTTACAAATAATTATACCTATAATAATATTAGTTTAGATACATATTGAGAGTAATCTTACTCCTCTTAATATTTTGACGTATGATACCAGTGAGCGCGTTAACCGTTAAATTTGGAAGTGGAACTAATTCGGATCCGATGTTAGCGTTGCGCGCGCGCCGGTCTAACGTTACATTTACCCTGTTGACATACCAGGTAATGATGCCGGTCATGTAGTTATAGAGTTTAACCAGGTTTCAGACTGGCTAAAGTAGATTCATCTTTTATGGGGTACTGTTTAAAATGTTATAATAAAATACCTGGCCACATTCTTCAACTGAATGAGACAAAATTCAAGTCTTGTATAAAACGCACACTATGCAGTCAGGCATATTATAAGTTAGGGGATTACATCGCTGATAAAAATGCCTGGCTCAATGCTGGTCCTGCTCCACAACCACAACTAATTGATTGACACTTGAAAGTATTGTTGGAGCTGCTGAAGATTGTAAGACTATCTTTGTAGTTAATTTCAATATTTGGAAGAGGTGCTTCCCTTTTTCTTTTTTTGTGTTTCTGACATTACGAACATAACTTTTTTAATTTATTCAATCAATTTTTAATTGTTGAATACTTCAATATTAAATATCTCTTCCTGTTTGGTAGGTAATAAAATTCTATTTACCTCTTAAATAAATTGCAAACTGTAGTTTTGTATAATTTAGAAGCAATTTTTTTTTTAATTTTGTAAATGTAAGAACCATGTTTCCGTTTATTATGATTTTTGATGTTGACTTGAAATAGCATGGCAGTTGAGAACGTGTCATGCTCACTTAAATGTCTCACCGATGGTGGCGCGTGTGTTGGATCATTCGGTTCCCTACAAAATGGTTGAGCTGGATGGTGCTGATCCACGCGTCATGTTCGTGAACGGGCGCCGTCGGTTGAGACTGGTCATCTCTTAACTGTCAAGGCTTATTTTTAATCTTATGTCTTGAATTGTTTCTTCATTTCTGTCTTTTTTACATTGTTCTCACATATAGAAGCAACAAGAATAATGTACCCAGGATTTTGTAATATCTTGATTTAAAAGAGTGTCCATGGAGTTTCTTGCCCGTTCTTCTCCATAGAGATCTACGCTTTGGAATGGGTAACTAGCTTCAACTTTCTGACTAACTGACAGACTATTTAATTTTGACAATTCAAAAGTGCCTGTACAAGGTTTAATTGAAATAAATGATTTGAGTTTGAGTTTGAGTTTAGATGAGATTTAAGATGAAGGACATTGCATAGATACAAAGCGGCAATTAGTCCAATGTTTAATATTTATATATTTTTTATATTTTATTTATCCTTTTGATAGATTCTTTTATGTTTTGTGTATAGGCCTTGTGGACTTTAGATCTGTAGACCATTTTTATTTTATTAAGTACCTGGTACTTGTTGACAGTCCTACGCGATCCTCCTATACCTACTGTCATTTGAAAACATTGTAAAAGCCAATTTTTTTTAAAAGAGGAACCGTGTAGTCTCTTTCCGACTCTTCTCCATAGGAAACGACCAATTGGAACCTTGCACCCAGCTTCTGACGTTTCATAAGTGCCCATGTAGGTTTATGTGAAATAAAATATTTAGATCTTTTGATTTTGAAAGCTGTGAGAGGTCGGTAGTTCGAAATTCTAATTTGAACCTCCAGGTTTTCTAGAAATCTTTAAAGTTATGAACAATGCGGTTTGATGAGGCTTTATTTATTAGGAACAATTATTATATTTTTTTTTAAGTTAAAATGTACTTTAAGCGCGTTTGGCATTTTTTGAGATGGGAAAAATCCATTGAACTCGCGACATCTCTGTTTTAAGTTTTGTTCATTATAAAGACATCAACGCGCGGTATATTTTCTTTGGGAAGAAAACCTTGAAACATATTTATAAAAATACTATGCTTTTTTAAGTTTTCACTTCTGTCGGCACTCCTGGAGTGCCACTGTTTTTTTTTTCATTAATCGTAATATAATTCTTTCTTAAGTTTTCAAAAGCAATGTTTATAACTAGGTACATTATAATTTATATTTCACTTTACAAAGGATCTTCGTTCTGTGTAAATAAACATAACATAACGGCTTGTTTCCCCGAACGGCTGGGCAAAGGTGCAACTATAGTACACCCACATTTTCGCCAGTTATGTTCAAGTCCTATGTAACAGGGGACGAGCCTATTGCCATCAACCGGGCACAAATCCAGACTCCGAGCTGGTACTGAGAAATTCCAGATAGAATAACACACCAATAACACTTTAACCGACCTGGGAATCGAACCCATGTCTTCAGGCCCAGCAGTAGCGCTTGCGACCACTACACCAACGAGGTAGTGTACCTAAATAACAACTCTACGACTCAAATTAGTTTAAGAAATATATGGATTACATCTTCCGCCCACGGTTTCGCCCGCAAGGTATGTCGATAAAAAGTATCCTATGTCCTTCCCCGGGATGCAATCTTATCTTTCTGCCAAATTTTATCTAAATCCATTCAGTGGTTTAGGCGTGAAAAGGTCACATACAGACAGACAGACAGAGTTACTTTCGAATTTATAATGGTAAGGTTTCCAAATGATGCTTAAAGAAATTATAGTGAATTCTAGCTACAGTGTTACTAGCTAGAAAGGACGACGAAATTCTTCCCACCTCGTACAATTTCCGTAAGCCAGGAAAATGCAATGATTGAAGATGACGTGGTGATCATAAACTAAGTAAATGGTCAGTAACTCATAGGCAAATTGCTCCGGCGCGACGACAGTTACTGACAAGTATGACGTAGGTACTTCTTCAATGGTTTTCCATTTGTTATTTCCACATTCCCGCGAGACGAAATAAAGTATGCTTCGAAATAATATTCACTGGCTTTTTTTTGAAGATGGGTGGGCTTCATCTATGCCAGGACAGTCGACGTCCGTGTAATATATGACCCTCAGCTTGAAATGTCTAAATTCTTATAACCCATGTATACCATAGAATAAAAGTAGGTACATACTTATGCATAACTTCATGCACACATGCTTATGCTATACATAACTTTTAACTTTATCAGCCAGATCTTAAAGTCCAAATCTGAATAGACCAAAAAATCCTTGTTATAAGTCCATGGACATGCCATTGTATGAGCACATACATAATAATGCGTTCATCAAGGACCTTATGCTTCCAACAATAAGGCAGTTTATCAAATGGGGTTGTAGTGGAGTTATGTTGGTGTGTTGTTATTCAAATTCGGCGTCGGTACGGTCCGGCTGACAACTCTATAGTTTTGCATGGCGGGGCGGGTTTTGTTTTATTTGCTTCGTGATAAATGCGCATGTTTTGTGTTCGTATGCTATGGGAAATGGGAATGCTTCAGTAAAGTACATCACAGTTTATTTCACGTGAAATACCAATGTGGATGGTTATTCCGTGTTTATTTGCAAGCGAAAGGAAAAAGGGGGAATTTATCAGCTGCGCGGATCAAACATGTAGCATCATGTAGGTTACATGACAGCAATCTCAAAGTAAATTGATACTATTTGCTATTGGTGGTCGCACTCATTGTTTTGTAGTGGTTTGATTCTATTAGGTATGCGATGAACCCTAGTGTACCTGCCTTCATTGGATTATCTGACCATTCTGTATTTTGTTAAAGTGGAAGAGCATTACTGAGAGAGGCTTTTAGTATAACCAGCATATATTGTTCTCACAGCTGGGACACTGGCCTTCTCTCGATGAGAGGGAGTCGGCTTTAATCCACCACGCAGGCCCAGTGCTAGTTGATCGATGTTATATGTCTACGAGTTTTTAGTACTAGGACACTTATTTCAACACCGGTTTCCTCATGATGATTTCTTTCACCGTTTTGAGAGCAATGATGTTGAAATAATTTACACAAAGTCAAGTGTTTGGGTTCGAACCTACGGACCTACAACTCGTAACAGTTTTGTAGATTCTATTATGCGATGAACCCTAGTGTGCCTACCTTCATTGGATTTTCTGACCAGTCTGCCTTTTGTTAAAGTAGAAGAGCATTACTGAGAGAAGCTTTTAGTATAACCAGCCTATATTGTTCCCACAGCTGGGACACTGGCCTTCTCTCGGTGAGAGGGAGTCGGTTTTAATCCACCACGCGAGCCCAGTGCGAGTTGATCGATGTTACATGTCTACGAGTTTTTAGTTCTAGGACACTTATTTCAACACCGGTTTCCTCACGATGTTTTATTTCACCGTTTTGAGAGCAGTGATGATGAAATCACACTAATATTATAAAGGCGAAAGTTTGTGAGTGTGTGGGGGTGTATGTATGTATGTGTTTATATGTTTGTTACTTCTTCAAGCTCAAACGGCTGCACCAATTTTGATAACATTTTGTATGAAGGTAGCTGACACCCTGGATTAACATATAGGCCAATTTTTATTCTGATATTCCCACGGGATCGACACTTATGCGGGTGAAACCGCGGGGCGCAGCTAGTAATTTACAAAAAGTGCCTGTTTGGGTTCGAACCCACGACCTATAACTCGTAAGTAGCGGCGGTTACCACTCTGGGCCACCACTGCTTATGAGAGGCTTTTAAGACTGTAACAAAGAATGCCAACATTTGAATTAAGTTGCCAGCAAAATAGCAAAAAAAAAACCATTTTCCCATAACATTTAGCGAACGTAATTACGGAAAGTGCTGGCGCCACTTTTAGTAACAATGGTAATTGATTTTACAGTTGGACAGACCCAAAGTTCACACGTGTATTACGACAGTTGAACAAACATTTAATAACAACAACTATTTGAAAGCGTGACCAACACATAAGGTTATGCGAACGAGAGATTTATCACATCGTGTGTCGGTGAAATCCATTAAACATAAAACTTAAATATAGTTATGAAACCTGTTTGGTCACCTATTTACAGCTTGTCCAAAATGTCTAGAAACGAAGCTATTTTTCTGCGTTATCTAGAAACATGAGTCTACTTTTTAATGTACCTAAGTATGTACTAGAAATTATAAAAAATATATTTATAATAATAATAAATTTATTTGCCATAAAAATACAGATGGGAACCTAGTTGATATATTATAAGATACTGTACATTGTATACATATCTGGTTCTATGTTAAAATCTGTACTCAATTATTATAACCCTGCCTCTTAAACTAGGTAAACCTGTATCCTAAGAGAGAAAAAAAAAAAAAAAAAAAGAGAAATTCTGAAAGAGAAGTAGGTAATTAATGTGCTTTTCTGAAATCGCATAACATTTAGTTTAGGTACCTACAACTTGACTAAGCTGTAGAAGTAAGGCCGAGCAAAGAAACTGCACGTACGACTAGATTGCATAAATACAACCTTGGGGCCTAGGCTCTACAATGCCATAACAGTGACGGAAAAGTCAAAAATGTAAGTTCAGAAGCTTCTTTGAAAGCTATTTGCCTTGACTAGCTCGGCGCTTTTTTTTTGTAATGGGCGACTATAGAATCAATTCTATTTTGTTGTAATTTTTGACATTAAAAAGTGCATTTATTGTGCCTATTTGACATAACTTTTGACTTTTTTGACTCTTGTCATTTTCATTTTTCTAGAACATTTTGAAAAAAAACACCGGGGCTGTCTTGGTCGACTTCGTCATTTTTTTGTACAGTTTTTTTTTTTTCACTTTCTCGGTTCATTAGGGCTTACAACAACCACAGACAGACAGTAAAGACCTGTTTATTTAATCATAGTCCAAAATTATAAAGATATCTAAATTAAGACTTTTGACTTTAATACTCAGACATGTGAATATATTTTATATTCCAAAAACCAGTTCTAAAATACCATCATATATTTTATTTGGACATGCACGTCAATGTTATTATTTGGACATGCACGTCAATGTTATTATCATTTCTTTAAACTGCAGACATGGAGCATCGTGAAATATGGACGGTAGGTACGGTTGTTTATTTTAATGGTCGTTGTGAGCAATTATAGCATACGATATATGTTTCTATTCTGGCTTTGGCAATAAAACTGGTAAACGAATTCCTCGATGTGGTTACATGCTTTTATATCGCTCGCAATATATCATGAGCAGACATCAAATTCTTAGAAAAAAAGATTCAGGTTTTAGATTCTTATCCTTAGATAAAGAATTAATGTTGAAATTATACGAAAGTCATCAAGACTATATTCAAAAAATCTGATCTATCATATGCCGCAAGAGGTTAACCTATAATATTTTGAGCCACAACATACATACATATGTTATTAAATAGGTATTTCTTAGTTTATCTAAAGTCGTTGTGCTTAAATTGCCCCTTATTTAAAAGGGGATGTTGGTAGGTAGGTATACCACCAGTTGCCAACGTTCAATGTAAAAGTTTTTTATAATTTTTTATATTAAATATCATCGGGTTTGGTAGATACGAGTATAATTGATGATATTATGTCAATAACATATATGACATCAATCACAATTCATTTACAATATTTTTTTTCTCCGCTTCTACTTATGAAAAAGCATATCCCGTCGCATATCCGCAATAGTCGAATGAATCAACTGCGCCAAAAACAAGAATGACCATAGAAAGAATCCGAGACATCCCAAAACTTAAGCTTTATCGTCTCATAAATAAAACGAACCAAAACCCGAGATAATATCGTGTCGCAATTAATTGTAAGTGTTTTAAGTACCGCCAGTACCGCGGCCATCAATAAGACCTCCGCGCGGCGGCGCCTGCGCAGGTGTGAAACCTCTCAGTCCATACATCTTGCAGATTAGCGCACTTTCATATGCAAAACTTGAGATAAACAGTTTTGTGTTGACATGTCTGTGTTAACGAGAGGAATTAGTATGACATGTGTATTTGTAATGTTTGTTTTTCTTTCTTTTTGTGTCAAAGAGAGTGTTAAGTTTTGACAAAACTTCTGCATTGTCCGTGTTCGATTTCTACAAACTCCAGCTTTTGACAGTCTATCAAAGTTAGTAAGTAATTAACTATTTATTTTACTAAAAGACTTAGCCTAGGTAACATCAGTGTTAATTCAATAAGGGATGGGAATAGCTATTATGTTTGAGAAGATCCCTGCCCTTCAAACTAGGAAAATCCTGTATCTTGAAGGACAGTGTACTTTTAAGGGATTGACACTTTTTACAAAGTATTCATAACTGCGTAATAACACTGATGCGTAGTACGTTCGATAAATTGTGGTGATTTCCCACAAAAGTTACAAAACAACATTTAAACTTCAAAACAGCAATTCGTCATTTTTGTTTATACATGGATAAACCACAATGTCAAAAGCAATGCAGGCTGCCTCCTTGATTTGAAATAAATTTGAGGAGAGGAGAGAGATGAAGATGGGGGGGGTTGAGGGTTTTTTTTATTATTGATCGAGGTCTGTGTCTTTTGAAATCGGGACATATGGGAGTGAAAGGTTATAATATAATATTTTTATTCTAAACATTGATAGGGATTCTGAATTCTAATTGAGCACATACAAAAAGGAATTAGATTAGAAACGCTGAGAGGACCCCCCAGGAGGACATATCTAGTAACCTTATTGGTGACGTTCTTATGAAAGGTCAGGTGCGTAGTACTCACAACCGGCGTCCGTGTATGACCCTGATGTATGAGTTAAATGAAGCTAAAGGAGTATGTAAGGATCGTGACAGGTGACGTTCTATATTGTCTGCCTACCCCCTTGGGAAGACGGCATGAGTTTATGTAAAAACAAATTAGCTTGAAATATTTGAAAGAAAGAAAATACGTTTATTTGTGGTAAACATGACGCAAAAAAGAACATAAACACAAAAAAAAATCTAATATTTCCAAATAGCTATAAAAAAAACATTTGTATCCATAGTGGAAGCCTATTCTTATGCTAAACACAATATAACATTAGCATAATGATACTTTCTCATTCATAAATAAAATATTTTTCCATAAACAATTTCTGAAGATGGTGGGCGTCAAACAGGCAAAAGAGCAATAAATTTAAGTTCTTACTTGGCTATAAAAGATTTAACGTTGAGTACCTACCACTTAAATGCTCTGAAAAATATCAATATTTAAGTTAGAAGTTTAAAAAATATAATACAAAAAATGACACAAGCGTTATTATGAAATGTGACAAAAAATATAATTTCGCTGTTTATGGTTCTACGCATTGACCTTGTAAGGTCGATGTTTAATACGTCGCCATCGGATATGATCGACCAAGTCTCCCTATCTTCGCCGAGCACTGAAAACCTCATGATTGCAATAAACGTTATTTTCAAAAATGCCCGAAAATGGCCGTCACTAACGTCCTCCAAAGTCCTCATTATTATCAATAGAATGCATTGGAAGCATTAGATAAGTACGAGGTGTTCTACACAATAAATAAATAAAAAAATTTTTTTTTTCTTTTTTCACTGCACGGCGACTCTATGGAAATGTATGTTATCGGAGTTAAATATAAACGCAGTTAGATGCAGCTTCCTGCCGTTGGTCTTGCAAGTAAATCTTCCTAGTTATTTACACCCACAGGTTCAAACTTTGACCAGAGCGGCTTTACAAACATCAAAGTATAATCAACCATCAATTAATGAACTAAAACATACCATAAAGATTAGGATCATAGACAACACGCTACCATAAACAGAAATGTTCAGGAAAACCATAAAACACTTTCCTTTAGAAAGTTAAGTGCCTTTATAAGACAACCGTCAAATTTTCTTAACTAAGTGGTCAAGAGCAAGCCGTTCTTTTGCATCGAGGGTTCCGTCTGTCAAAAACATTAGTGATACAATTTGTTTCAGCTAATAAACAAGATTGGTTAAATTAACCGGCAAATCTTCGCAGATGCTATAGGTATCGGTACACAGCACGTCTACAAACAATCGTCAGTTAATTTATAAAGAGCATTTAGTAATAATACTACTCAGGGCGAATTTCACCAAACTTTTATACTTGGGATAAGTCTTATTCTGAGAATAAATTTTGTATTTTTGATAGTTTTTCCATACTAGAACTGTCAGAAGTCCATTTTCTTCCACGGATAAAAGATATCTGACTCTGGTAAAATCAGCCACATTTATACGTATATGGGCCAAAACAACAGAGTGATATTATCCCGCATTATTAAAATTTTTACTTTTTGTTTGAGGAACCGCAAACCTGACATTGACATTATTTGCTTCCACGGCAGTGGGTTTTACCAAAAGCTAAAGCACCCTAAAATCGCACCTAATCACCGTGGATAGTTCGTAAACAACCAATTAACTTGGTTATCAAATTACTAATCTGGCCACCCGGGAGGTCGGCGCGTCACTTCAGACACCTCTCAGGTTACATTCTGTCCGAGGGCTTCCCGTGCCACTGTTGACAGTAGCTGTCAAATTAATTACAAGCATAGATAATATGTAAGCAGAGATTAAGGTTTTAAGGAATTGTGATGACAGGTGTGTAAGTTGGGTAAATATTTAAGTAAAAAAAAAGAAGTAGCCCACCAAGTAGTCAAAGCAGAGGTTTATAGTCTCTAAAGGGAAGAACTTCCAACCAACAATGCGATGCCTTTGTGTAGTTTGTGTCCAATACCTGTATGTTTTATTCAAGCCCTGGAATCTATGACTGAACCCAGCTAAGGTCAAGTTTTTCTGTCAGTTCTTGCTAGTACCTACAATCATGTTTAGTAAATGTTTAACCATATGTTTTTTATCTTTGAACAATAAAAGATAATAATTAATTCTATACTCAAAGTATTCCGTCGGACGCTCCTTTCAATGACTTTTCCATTCTTCTAAGTTGTTTTATCTCGTATTGGCACTAAAATTATAATAATAAGAGAATAGCAGATTTATTCATTTATTGGCCTGTCTACAATTATTACATTGTTTATCCTTAAAACCAGATGCAGAAATATTGACCAGCCAGCAGATAGCAGGACTTAGGTACAGCCCAGCCCAGGGTGCGTCGGACGTATAGGTATTTAAGCTTCACCACTCGTGGATAATCCTAAACCTGTACACTCCAGGCCCATGTTTGCATGTAGTGGGCGTGTCAGGCTAGCCCTTAGTCAGTTCCCCTGCAATTTGCATGCACCACAGTGTAATGTATGTGCTGACTCGAAGTTGTAATTGTTAAGTAATAACAGATCGGAAGATATCTCAGATCTGCCTGTAATCGGCTCGGCTCGGCTCGGCTCGGCTCGGCTCGGCTCGGCTCGTTTGCGCGTGATATTGTTTGTACAGGGTTGTAAATTGTTAGCTGAAGCACGTAGGCGTAGGAAGTGTTTCTTAGTACGGTATTCATCGCTAGCTGTGTTCAATCGCAACTTGCATAAATAATGCTGAGTGTAAAAATCCAGCCGTCAAATATAAAGATTATTATGCAATGAGCTACAATTTTATATTGACGCTATATAGGACTAATAGGTAATACGGGCGTTAAAGCGCGTATTTTGGCTTAGTAAATTATAAGTTATCGAGTTAATATTCAACTCTCCCCTATAGCGGTGATTGCGTTGTGGGTTGGAACACTTGGAACGACGACATCTTTCTTCCCAAGGTTGGAAAACTACCAAGATATTTTTGAGGAATAAGTACAAAACTAGCAATTTTAACCAAAATCATATGCACAAGGGAATGCCATATATACCAGTATATTACTCAATTAAATATAACTGCACCATGGCTTACATATTACTATTCAATTAAGAATATGCTTCGGAAAGCAATTGAAATGTTTTTATGTTACAAACAGCATGAAATTCCGCTTAGTAATAATGCTGTTTAAGAAATCACAGCAGATGTAAAGCTTTGCTCAGATGCACCAACTTTTGGGGCACAAGTCAACCACACGAGAGCGTCGGCAAGAAGAAAGATTTTGTATCCAATTCCATTTGCATTTGCTCATTACATAAGCACTTAATACTTATGTATCACTCAACACCGAATTTTGCCACAACTCTTCACACTGACGTCTTCCTACAGACGTCTAAGTCAGCCTATCATTATCTCGGATCTACTTATTACAGTTATTACCACATAAACCCTTTCTCTTAGTCGACATTAGGACTTGCGAAAATGAGTGGGAGTAGGTGAGTACAACTGAACAACAATAGCATATTAAGAATAAAGTGGGACAGCACATAAATTGAAAATATTAAGACATAATTATTTCGTTTGCCGACAAAAGTGATAGTCTGCTATTTATGATCATTAGTAATTTTTAGGGTTCCGTACCCAAAGGGTAAAAACGGAACCCTATTACTAAGACTTCGCTGTCCGTCCGTCCGTCCGTCCGTCCGTCTGTCTGTCACCAGGCTGTATCTCAAGAACCGCGGTAGCTAGACAGTTGAAATTTTCACAAATTATGTATTTCTGTTGCCGCTATAACAACAAATACTAAAAACAAAATAAAATAAATATTTAAGGGGGGCTCCCATACAACAAACGTGTTTTTTTCGGCGTTTTTGCCTTGTGGTACGGAACCCTTCGTGTGCGAGTCCGACTCGCACTTGGCCAGTTTTTTTCATTAATGTCAATCTTAACAGCCATTCTCTCAATGAAAAGCCTTCATTCATCTCAAATCACATAAGGTATTATAATAATACCAGAGATTAACGCGTTCAAACAAACAAACTCTTCAGCTTTATTATTCGTACTTATACAGATATTTGCGTCCTATAAAATGGCTCCCTCTGAACCCAGCCTTCCTTCAAAGCCACCGCAGGTTCCCTCACTAATTGAGCTAACGCGGATTATGTCTGAATTAATTAAACGTTCTTATTAATTATGTAATTAGTAGGCTTATGAGCCGCGATCAGAGCGCACCGGGAGGGCACGCCTGTACCCCCGGCGTGCGATCTTTTTCATATGTTATGGATTACTATGTTATTCAGAGAATGTAAAGGAAATTGATTTGGAAGTTTTTAAGCATGTTGATAATGTGATGCTGATTTGGTAATGAAGCAATTTATTAAAGTTGTGGGGGATTCTTACGTGAAAAAAATAAGAGCTCGTAAGAGATAAGCTGACTCCTTTTAGAAGTGTCCTTTCATTTGAGTCCCAAAAAAGATTGTCGCAAACGAAACGATTCCATGCATTAGTGTGCACCGTAAAGGATTACGTCTTGCTCTTTCTGTCTGTAATTATCACCAAATTAAGAATTCTAGAGCAGTGGTGGCCAAGTGGTAACGGCCGCGACTTACGAGTTGTAGGTCGTAGGTTCGAACCCAGACAGGCGCTTTACTTTGTGTAAATTATTTCATCACCACTGCTCTCAAAACGGTGAAGGAAAACATCGTGAGGAAACCGGCATGTCCTAGAACCAAAAAATTCGAAGACATGTGACATCTACCAACCCGCACTGGGCCCGCGTGGTGGATTACGGCCCACTCCCTCTCACCGAGAGGAGGCCTTTGTCCCAGCAATGGGAACATTATAGGCTGATTATGATAAGAATTCTTGTAGTAGCATCCCCACATTGCTATATAATAATGTAGAAAGACTCAAAGACCAAAATAAACCCGAGTGCGATGCTTGAATGCCTTCAAGCACTAACTTCAATTATTGTACAAGAAACTCTACTCCATACGATAAGGGTTTCTAATATGCGGGAAACCGAATAAGATCAGATTACATAATCAAGTGCAGGATATAAGTCCTTTACCCGATAGTGCATCCCCGATAGTGCATCCCCGACATCATCGTCACGTGTGTCGGTTTACGTGATCAAGTAGCGTGCCTGATGGCGACGTGACAAAAAATATGTTATGAGCGTGTATCGATCTATGCGTGATAGAAATATCAAGTAACTGGGTATTTGTTTAGGTAAGGTTTACGATCGTGACTAAAGAAGGAGGTAAAGTGGTTGCTGTTTTACGAGACCTTCTTGTTAATTTTTATTGACTACAATTTCCGCCGATAACTACTATGATCATTCAAAGAGGAAATTGTTACTTTTCATCATCTTAAACATAACTGGTGAAATGTGGGTGTGCTATAGGTACGCCTGTGCCTAATCCTTCGGTGGTTATTACAGACGTGATGTTATGTCGTCATAACTTTCGGCAGATAGATTAGTGATCTAGAGATCAGCTGCATACATATCCTCGCATGTAACTTGCGTAGAGTGCCTACATGTATTCAATGTTTGCATGCCTAATTTAAGGTAGATTGATTGTAAACAGTTTTGTAAACACCTTTATTTTATGGATCTACTTTCTTAGCAAATAAACGATTATGATTAACGTAACGGCTTGGTCAATCTGATCACCGAGTGGTGACTTGTGCCATGTCCCTGCTTTGCTGTGATTGGAAATGATGAACTTTCCTTTCAAATGAACTGTCTTTGGCACCCACTACATTACCACACCACAACCCAAAACCCCATGGAAACCCTATTAGGAGTTAGGACAGAACATTAACTAGATAGCTAGCAACATATTTCCGTAAAAGGCTTTGGAAAGCATCGCTGCGGCAGTGTTCACTCGATCGCTCGAGACATGTCATGTGTTCGAGGAATGGCCACGATCGGTGCGACCCCCGAGTGGCGCGACCATTAGCCGTGAACCGGCAGATGTCTCGCATATCTGCCTATGCCTAGTAGATAGACAGGAATTATGGTTGTTGAGTTCTAAAAAGTTTTAAGTTGAAATGAATGAATACAGGGATATCGACGCGTAAACTATGTCCATGAAGTCAGCACATGATTCTAGAACCCCTAGTGTAGAAATTTTTCGTCGGTTATCATTAAAAAAATCGGCTGTTTCTTAAAAAAGTGCATTACCTACGCGGTTAAAATGTATGGCGGAACAGCTGATTTTAATTAAGAAGGCAACCATAGTATATACTAGGGTAGTCTTCTTAATTTAATACAAGTAAGTTATGAAAACAACTATTCCCAATCGTTGCATCTCCTGAAGCCGAGATAATGAAACTTTACGAGACCACGAGAAACGATTCAACTGTAAATCTTCCTTCTCACCACTCTTGGACATCTAATTTTAGTATATGTACCTACTGCCGAAGCAAATACAAGTAGTCCTACGAAGCAGTTGTGGCCAAGAGCTAACGCCCGATTTACGAGTTGTAGGTCGTAACTTCGAACCCCGACAGGTGCTTCACTTTGTGTAAATTATTTCATCACCACTGCTCTCAAAACGGTGAAGGAAAACATCGTGAGGAAACCGGCATGTCTTAGAATAAGTCGTGTGACATCTACCAATCCGCACTGGACCCGCGTGGTGGATTATGGCGCCCTCCTCTTCACTGACAGAAGGCCTGTGCCCCAGCAGTGGGAATATTATAGGCTGATTATGGACATCCAACGGTCACCCCATCGTAACTCCAAGCACAAGTGACAGGCAATTTAAATATCAAAGCTTCAAGCCTTCTCACCTAAATCACTTATACCGGGAAATATTAAAACTAACAAACTATTGTTTAAAACTTCAAACAATAACGTTCAAACATTTCCTTAGAAGACTTGAAAGCGCACCGCTCTCCTGCGCATACAGAGAGCTTTTAATAAGTGTACTAGGAATAACATAGCTTAGCCTGTGGTTTTGCCCGCATCGTGTTGTAATTTAAAGTTATAGAATAAGGATACTATTGTAGAACGAACTTAGGTAAGTACTACGATATAGCAGTACAACGATAAAGTCTATCCCAATAGAATTAGACACAAATGTAAACAAACCTGTTAAAACTAAACATATTCATTCGTCATTTTTCCGACAAAATTCTTCTGAATAAAAATGAATAGTGAAAATAAATGAAATTCATCAAAATTCAAATGATAAATATCTTTACGGTTTATTTAAATTCATACTAATATTATAAAATCCAAAATAGCTCTGTCTCTATGATACGTTTTCGCCTAAACCACTGAACGAATTTCGATAAAAGTTGTCAAGGTGATAGATGATATCCTAGGGAAGGACATAGGCATACCTACTGGTAGCAAATTAAGACGTCTACGCGAGCGAAGACGCGGGCAGAAGCTGGTATTCTATAAAAGTTTAAATGGTATATACCACACTTGAGTGTCCACCGTCGCGATGCGATAATGACCCCTTTTACTAGGCTTTTGTGACTTCTATTTTATAAAATTGATTGAAACAGAACTTAGGAATAAGCACAACCTAGCTTGGCCTGCGGTTTCGCCCGCATCATGTTATAATGTCTGCGTTTCCCATCGAGTTTATGGTTAGAGTCGGTGAACGGGTCTGAGCATGTGGTCGAAGACCTTACATAAAATGTGAAGCGGAGCGAAAATAGCTAAGTTTTTAGTGTTGGAATAGTTCTTAGAGGTGCATGATAGTTGGTACAGTTGTTCGTACTAAAAACGAGCTGTGGCCCTGGACTGTGTGGTTCTGTAAAGACCTAGGATGATCTAATGGGTGTATAAATATAAATATCTAAATACAGTTTGATGCTCTTACAGTTTTTCAATCTTAAAAGTGGAATAAAAAATGTAAGCAGGAACTCAAAAGTTTTCTGCTACGGAATTTTCTATTCCACTTTTTAGACAGATTGTTATCGACAAAATAATTCCAAGGAATTATCTAAATGAAATAATATAGAAATCTACCTGTTACGACAAGGATCACGGCTAAAGAGTAATGATGATCATGAGAAATATTCAGCTTACAACCAAGCCTTACCAAGTAAAGATTTTGTATGTTTTTATCATCTCATAGAAACTACACAATCCTTGTTTGGTAAGAATTAACTTAGTATGCATTCAACACTTAGTAAGAGCCTGCAGTGTTATGTAGCGTCGTTATCTGATATTATTTACGAAGCGCGCGCGCACGTGCGGCTCTATCGCGAGGCTTTTTACCGAACACCGATAGAGTCGACGAAAGTGCTACTTGTTGCAAGATAGGTTTATTTTCACATAAATTACATAAAGATAAGCCATGCGATAGGGTGTTACAATGACCGTAACATTAGTTGGAAATAGTTTTTTCACTGGAACTACTTACAATCATGAATGTGTTCCACTGTTAAAGTAATAAAAACGGTATTTTTCTCTCCATGATTTTGTCATTTAACTTAATGTTTTTTTGATTGGAACCATAAACAAATTGCGCACTACATACTACAATATCAACAACTGCGCCCCGCGGTTTCACCCGCATAAATCTCGATCACGTGGGAATATTAGGATAAAAAGTATCTTTTGTCCTAATCCAGGTCATGGTCTACCCATGTGCCAAATATCATCTAAATCCGTTCAGCCGTTCTAGCGTGAAACCGGTACAAACAAACATCCAAAAAATCATATAATATTTTCTCTTTATAATATTAGTTTAGATAATATTGATAATAACTCTTATTTCTACCCCAATTAGAGTGTTAGGTATTTCTTTACCTGTGATTGATGCTATAGGCACTATCATTGGTTACATACATTGTCTAGTCAACATTTGCCTACATCTATAATAGTCCGGTAGTAGTCAAATAAATATACCCCCTCACTAATAAACGTATTATATCAGATGAATAGTTACACACCGATTTCTCTCTTTCAGTGGTCAGTGATTTGACTTTCGAAAGAAGAAGACAAAGCATTGTGTAACTATACAGACACTATACAACGTTTATTAGTAAGGGGGTTTAGGTTTAATTCAAAATACTGCCTTGTATAGCAACCAGCAACAGAGACTATTCGATAAGTTACTACGATACGCCGAAGCTTACGTACAAGTAAAATACCTCATTACGATTCACAACATGTACGGAATCGATACTCCATTCTGTGCGCGGCAATAAAATATCAGAATAACCTTCGTTGATATTGACTTAATATGGCTCTTGAGCACATCAACTACCAATCCCATTAAAAGGTAGATTTACAAAAAGAAATTAAGTTTATACCTTCCATTCCAATAACACACATCGTAAGGGTTTTTTAAAAGCCCTTTGCTGAAACCCTATTCTGTATTGCTAGGACCCCATATATCGTAACCGAAATAGTTCCTACCACGGGAGAAAACTTCCCTGTGAAAGGCAAGCAGAGAGGAAACAGCTATCCGTACCACACCTTATTGAAAGAGATAGGAGTCCTTCTGTCTGATTGCTACTTCACAGCAACGCTATGCGCAAACTTTGACTACTGGCAGTTTGAAGAAGGACAAAGAGTACATCTTGTTGTTTATTTTTATTTCATGCTTCTTCGTTATTGGGTATTTCTATCAGGAATTCCTCAGTAACAGCCTGGAGTCTGCATTTTGCCAGGTTTATGGCAATAGGCTCGCCCCCTATTACATGGGACTTGCACATAACTGGCGAAATGTGGGTGTAATACAGGAATATCTCTGCCCAACTCTTTAGGGTAGACCGGGGTGATGTTCTGCTCTGATTATTAACAGTTTAAGAAAACATGAAAAAGCCTATCATTGGTTAATGAATTTTTAAATGATAAATTGGGGTATTCCTCGAAACGCGCCAACTTTGACCAAAATCACCAAAAATATTCCTCGAAAAAAAATAATTAATCAAAATATTATAATTTTATTCCTCGAAATGCATCAACGATGAAACAGAGGAGGGCATGAAGGATTCGTAATAAATGATATCGATAGCCGTCTCATTTGGTGCGTTTCGAGGAATACCCCGATAAATCGCTCTGTAGATACTGACTGCATCTATTCTATTTATTTTAAATCGCATGACTATTGACCTAATTGTTTAAATTTAATTCTAATGTCAACTGTTGATTTATTTATATTATTATTCTTTGTATTTTTATTATGAAATCTTAATGTCTTTCGACCTAATTTGAACACCAGGCATGGTCAAACATGTTGAACCAAAAAATACCTTGTAACACCTACAATAAGCAGAATACCATGTATATTATTATCTACACATGTTTTTACAAATAAATGAATCTGAATCTGTGATAACACCCAGTTTGGCCTACTAGTTACAATAATAATCCTACCTCTATGATAAACTTATATACTTTCAAACATATTAGTACTAAATAGATCCAAACCCATTCGCAAATTACCTCCACACCGATTTCCGAGAAATTTATTCAAAAAAGAAGTCAAAAAACTGTCGCACACTGCACACCGTCACAGCTGCTTACCATTGAGTGATTTAGCAGTGACAGAGTCGGCCATTATCATAACAGTCTGCGGTAGCTTTTTGCCACCGTCGATGTAATGGTAGCCTGGTAGGTGATGGCAGCTATTACCGTTCTTGCTAACAACTGGCCTTTCAAATGGTCTATTAATCTTAGGATGGTTGTTGTTGGTGACGGGGCGGAATTAGGTGTTTGATTCTCATGGCTTGGGTGTTTTTTCAGGTTTCATTTTTATGTGTGTAGATGAAAGTCCCATAGATCAAGAAGCAGTGTGAAGTCATTTATGGTCCAAGCTATGTCTCCATGTACGAGCTTTTGCCGTTAATGAACATAATTTCATAAGATATCAGAAAAAAAGCTGCACTGCAGCATCTTGCTGCGAAAAAATTGTATCCAATAAGAGTCGTGCTGTTTCTGTCAACTTGACTTGCAATAAAAATCGATTAGCACATATAATTATAGTTTCTTGACCAAAAAACAAGTGTTTCTGAGTATCATACGACACACAGGACTGGAACTAGCAACAAGTTACAAGACCCGATTGTGTCCATCGCGAACCTTCATAAAATTACAAATCAACTTTTTTACCAAAGCTTTCGCTCGTCATCAAAGTTGTATACATTAATCATACCTGTCTGTCTGTTGCAGCCGCTTATGGGGGAGCTTGCGTGTAGGAAAGAGAGGAAGCGATAGCGCGAGAAGAGCGCGCGCGCCGCGTCCGCAGCGCCGCGCTGCGTCAGTCCACGAAAACCTCCGGACGGAACAGTCGCGTCGAGTGATTTTTTTATTTTTATTAAGTAATAAATTTTCTATTACAAAGTGGTGATACTGTACTACAGTGTAAAGTGTGTGTTATCAGGTTGTGTGTCGCGGGTGTCTGGATGTGTACTCACAGTACGAACAGTGCAGTTTTGTGTTTGATTGTGTTTCATCTGTCGTGTTGCTTCACGGTGATGATTATTGGATTTGCTCGAGGTATAGTATTTTGTTTTATTGTTTACATTGTACCATAGGACTTCGTACAATCTAGATCCGCACGACTGCACCATAGTTTAAAGGAATAGCTTCAGGAATTTCGTTAACAGGAAAATCTGTAGATTTTAGTCTCTACCTGACCAATTTAATGGCAGTTTCGGCAAATGGGCATGATATATCAAATAATACACTATCAAATAGGCATGATATATCAAATAATACACTATCAAAAACTCCATACATAAAAACAGTCATTAGGAAATCAGAGAATCTACGCCTCACAGAACCGAAATAGTCGAACCGAAAGAATCTCTCACATCAGCATTGTATAAATAAAACAGATCATTAATCAAAAGTACGATAAAATCGTTAGCGACAATAGATCGTTAAGTCGAACGAAACGAGACAAAATGAAATATGAACTTGAAAATACGCCATTTGGAATATGCAAGATAGTTGCGATCTTAGATGTTATCTAAGAAAAGACATCAACGCGCTCGCAGTGTTAAGGTGCTGTATTTTCATTTCACAGAAGATTTTTACGATAGAAAGTTATTTAGCGCGATAATCTTAAATGCAAATACAATATTATTATTATTATTAAATATTACTAAATGTTGTGTATAGATTTAAGATGATGTTCGGAAGTTGTTGACTCTCACTGCCTTCCCGTTTTTGAGGAAGCTTTAAATCCACAATGGGAAGAAAATTGGATAAAGATTTACTAAATCCATTCTCTGAATTGGTATACGATTATTGAAATGTCAAATGCTTTTTAAAGCCGAATCTTCGACAGTTTTAAAAGCTCTTAAAATATTTATTGAGCCATAAATTAAGAAGCAAATCACCCAAAATTATGTTTTTCTGCTACATTTTTATCAAATCTTAAATACTTAACCTCTTAAACATCTTATTTTAAACACGAGAATACCTACTTAAGAGTGGTTATTTGCATACCTACCTCCGGCGATTCATGAAGCCATGAAAACGCCAATGTCGCCAATAAATGCGATAACGATACGAATACAGCCTTATTTACAATGCGGGTTAAAATCACTTGTAATCCTCACAGAATAAGGTTAAAAATCCTTTTAAACTTGATATAGTAGAATTTGTATGCAAGTCAGGTTCAGCGAAATTGATATTAAAATTCAAAATTATGGTAATTTGGACTTTGTTACTATAGCACTAAAGTTCAAATACTGTTGTTAGCTAGTAGAGCTAGAGAGAGTAGTTGTTTCTTGGAGAGATTGCGCTTAGTTTTTTATAATTTTGTTTGTTTTACAAATGTATCTGATGCAATCGATGTCTATAAATTGTGCACCGATGAAATTGATCTTGAAATAATTCAAACGATATTCAGACAAACAATCAATTATATTGTGTTAAGAAAAGTGTAAATTTTAGTCACCTCATATTGTTAGCACACTAAAGGGCCGTCTCCACGAGCGAGAAAATCGCGGCGATATTATCGTCGCGTCGTGCCACGTATTTCTATACACTCTCTTAGAACGTGTCTCCATGCGGCGATGACATCGCCGCGAAAATTTGATGGCACGGCGAGACTATCGCCGCGATTCCTCGTGGAGACGTTCCCTAAATTTTGAGGCAATGCAACTGCATTGATGCCTTGATGAAACTTGATTCTAGGTGACACGAGTGGAATCAAGAGTCATCATTTACAAAATGTTGACACCACTTCAAGACATTCTTGTCTGAATGCTTTTTAAAAGTGAATATCAATGAGCTCAACTACTTGGGTATCAAAGGAACATATAACAACCGCGGTCCTGTCCGCCTAAAAGTTACGAGTAGGTAGGATAATTACATACTAATTCAACATAAAACCTACGTCACATATCCACATCTATTCAACAAGCACCATCATTAAGTAACAAACTTAAACTTTCACTAATTCTAATGAGCATTCTATTAATTCTCTACCAATATCATTCCCATGACAAATACGTTAACTAACTTAACTTCACTTAAGACTTCCGTAACTTACACAGAAGCATTCCTAATCTTAAGTAAGTCTTAAGTTCATTAAGTTACCAGTGGATAGCCAATCACGCGGCTGCTTACCGAGAGACCGCCCACGTCGAACGCCTTCCTATCATTAACATAATAAATCACATACCTATACATACGACATTATCAATATATGTACATATTAGTTAGTGTCGATCCCGTGGGAATATCGGGATAAAAACTATCCTATGTCCTTTCCCGGGACTCAAACTATCTCTATACCAAATCTCATCTAAATCGGTTCAGCGATTTAAGCGTGAAGAGGTAACTCACAGACAGACACAATTTCGCATTTATAATATTAGTATGGATACGACAATATTACAAAACACCTTGTTTTGATAGTAAAGACGTCCGTTTGGAAATCTGCGGCCACGGTTGTCATGGGAAAGTATTTGAGAGTGCGCGGGTGTGGTGTATTGATAAAGCTTGTTTCATTGACTTTGAGTAAGTAAGGTTACATGTAGGCACATGCCACGCCGCAGAACAATAAATGTTTTTGACGGCACGGTTGGCCCAGTGGTTAAGCGATTGACTGCTGCACTGCGTGTCGCGGGTTCGATTCCCGCACGGAACAAATCTTTGTATGACCTACAAGTTGTTGTTCCGGGTCTGGCTGTTTGTGTATGTGAGATTAAATGTTTGTAAACGCACCCACGATACAGGAGAAATTCCTAGTGTGGGGCAAAGTTTTTTATTAAAAAAAAAAAAAAAACTTATTGTTCTACAAGGCACATATCTACGATAACAGAGTATTTGGAAGCTGAGTGATAGTAGTGAAGGGAGTGATAGTTGACACCGTTTGCAGCATTTTGAGCCATACATGTCTTAGACGAAATATGTTTTTTTTTATTTTTAACTACATAAGTAGGTACTTTTAGTAAAAAATAACATACCAAATTTATCTGAAAAAAAAAAATAAAAAAACATGCTTCCTCTATGAAATCATCACTAACCCTTAAAACATCATCATCTGCCGAGCCTTTTCCCAACTATGTTGGGGTCGGCTTCCAATCTAACCGGATGCAGCTAAATACCAGTATTTTACATGGAGCGACTGCCTATCTGACCTCCACAACCCAGTTACTGGGTAATACGATACCCCTTCGTAAGACTGGTTGTCATACTTTCGGGCTTCTGATTTCCGTAACGACTGTCAAAAATCCACGAATGACATCTGGGACCAACTGCTTAACGTGCTTTCCGAGGCACAGAGGGGTCTCGGTATGTAAAGGTGGTCACCCATCGACAGACCAACCGCGGCAAGCGTAGCTTAACCTGATCGACCTGTGCGGTTGTTATTATTTAGCAAAACTACTAACCCTTAAAACATATTAATCTTAAAAACATTGCACCGACCCCAAAAAAATGGATGACGAGCAAAAGAATAATAGAAAATAAAAAGAAGAAAAGAATAATGATGATTAATAATAAAAACCCATCACGGGATCCCGGACTGCACCTACGTGTCCCGAATCCGGTCCAGCTCCGGACATGAACTTCCTCTGGGAATCTCTGTGACTCAGTCGAGAGATAGTTCAATAGGTCTTTATAATTCAACAAGCAGGTATCTCATTGGTGTCATATTGGACTCTATTTGGAGCATGCCAATATTACTCATGCCAGCCATATAATGACTGATATTGCTGGCATGCGTAATTAAAATTATGTAAATTTATTATTTAACACAATGTATTATATAATGAATTTACATAATTCCTATTAATAGTTAAATACCATTTTACTCTTTGAATCGATTGTTATTTTGAGACCCAAATCAAATCGTAACGTTAAATTCGATTAGATACTCTTCTTTTCTGAGAAGTGCAAGAGAAGGATGATGAGATACTTTTCTGCACCAATCAATCTGCTTGCCTTCTGCCAACTATGTTGGGGTCGGCTTCCAGTCTAACTGGATCTGTTCTTTATTTTTTCTTCAGTGAAAACAGACATCTTAAGAATGCATGATCCTCGTGTAGCGCTGTTTGTTCCGCAAGTTACTCAACTGAACCGAGCGCTCGGCGCATCCTGGACCGTCAGACCCAACACCGTATTTGAATGGCCAATTCTTCCCATGCGGTGGTTGGGCTAGCGCCCGCCTGACTTACGACCACCCTCCCACCGGAGTTCGGCGTCAAACAGCCTGCTGTGTTCCATCGATGCGTGGGAGTTCCAGTGCCTTAGCCATCTTCTGGGCATGCTCGTTCCATCATAGACCTCATCCATCGCTTTCCATCACGCGTGATCGAGGTCAAGAGCAGGCCCATTCAGCAATAATAAAAAACAAACATCAGAGCCTAGACAAGTGGAAATCGCTTTCAAAGCATTTTATATTTCTAATTCAGCTCCACACTGTACTCATACGTAACATTACATAATCAGCCTATAATGTTCCCACTGCTGGGACACAGGCCTCCCCTCGGTGAGAGGGAGTGGGCCGTTATCCACCACGCGGGCCCAGTGCGGGTTGGCAGATGTCACATGTCTTCGAATTTTTGGTTCTAGGACATGCCGGTTTCCTCACGATGTTTTCCTTCACCGTTTTGAGAGCAGTGGTGATGAAATAATTTACACAAAATAAAGCGCCTTTCTGGAATCGAACCTACGATCTACAACTCGTAAGTCGCGGCCGTTACCACTGGGCCCCCACTGCTCGAGGTGAAACTGTATTCATAAAATCGTTCTTAATTTATTAGCACCATAAAAAGCACCAATGTTACAACAAGTTTAACAACAAAATACCATTTTCTCTCGTAACAGCCACTAAACTATGCCCATTGCTCGTACGTGGTAGTACTTGGTACTTTTTCTGCCGGAGAGTGGAATGTGTTCGTTACATAAGTGCAGAGGGGATGTAAAGGGCACAAGCCGGCTGGTGTGTGCACCTGCGTCCTCTTGCAGACTTGTGAGGACGTTACGACGTATGTGCACGCTTGTTGTATGTGGGGAGATGAGCAGGGTTCATTTGTACGTGGATAGATTGTAATGAATAACATAAATAATTCTAGTGTCATTTATACTGTGTAAATAACGTGATAGCTTCGTGCCATTCTTAAAGCTTTAGAAATAACTGAAGATATTGTAGTGGTTAACGTTTTGTTTCCCCCATTGTAGTCCTGTTTCATAAGCAGCTCGCGTAGCATGACCAACTATATCTCTATTCTACCAAGAATTGTCAAAATTCATTCTATCCACCTTGACATCTCTTCTGACTAGACTCGCGTTTCTATAAAAAAAAAGACATTTATTCTTTCCATAGCAACAGAAAGCAAATTTTAAAATCAATATAGATTTTTGTCTAAGTCCAATGTGATTATTAGACACTTGTTGAGAAGAAACGTTTCTACCCTCAAGTGTTAAAAGTAGAGAAAAATTGGTCGTCATCCTTGACTTTGTAGACTTTTGTCGACTGAAGGGTAAAACATTTCTTCTCTTCATCGCCATGCTTGAGACGCTAGACGGTAGAAATCTTTCTACAATCTGTCACTTTATCTATTCTTCCGTAGACAAAACCCGTTTCTATGGTCGTACTATGCGTGCTGCAACCAGGCAAGAATTTCTACACAGCTATTTTCCTCAAGATGACAAAGAGAAATAATTTCAAGTTTTTCCTTTACAAAACACTTCCATATCCGTATCTAAAAAGATATTCCACACAATTAAAAGATAAACATTTTACAAACACAAACATTACTTTCAAAGGAAGGTACATTATACACATCTTAATTTAGAGATCCGTCTGATAGCAGTCAACAATAGACGACTATTGTTTAGTCAGACGTTTCTACAAACACAGCCTGCCAGCGCTTGCGCATTCGGTTTCACTCATAGAATGAATAACAAATGGATAGCTAATCAGAAATTTGTAGGGTCAAATACCTCAACCTTTAGCCTCGCCGAATTTTCACGAGGCGTTAACGATATTTTTACGGCTTCAAAAATTCACATATCTATTTAATGGCTTGTTTCGCTCACGAATTCTGAAACAGTTTTAATAATTTAAAGTTTTGCGAGTAGTTATCGCGCAGACATGACATCTTAACAGTTTACTTTGAAAGGGCCAAACAGATTTCAGTTGATTTGAATCTGTGAAAAACTTCTGTCGGTGTCAATGGCCCAGAGGCCAATAGAAGAAGTTGCATGTACCACAGATGCAGTATCTTTTCTAATCGTATTAATTTCGACATTGCCACTCCATTTCGTGATTATCCATGTTTCCACTATTAATTTCAGTTCAAACTTAGGTTTTAAGATCAAACAAACGACCTCCTAGAAAACTGTATCTTAAAATAACTCATTAAGGTCCACAGTCGTTTAATAAAAGCTATATTAGCTCAATCATTTGAAAGACCCATTGTGTAGAGTTTGTTCGTTAAAGTCGTGTGCGCTCTCTGTTTGGTTAGGAGAGAGCTGCTCTACGGCTCTCCTATCATATATTTGCATATATTATACATGTAGACAGGTATGTTATGAGAAATCGAGAGCATCGAATGATAATAAAATAACTTAGAGATGCAGCTATGTTATCGGTGGGAGACTGTAGACTCTGCGGTCATCGACCTGCTAGACGAAGGTTGTAACTATGGAAATGAGCATTTGTTTCCAGTTTTTTCTAGTCTAGCAAGTTTTTGTCTTGTTTTCTGCCTGAGAACATAAGGATTGTCAACAGTATTTGAGTGATATAGAAATGCTCGATTTTTGACGATCAAAACACATAAATAATCGAGCAAATTAAAGGCACCTATAGAGATGCCGCACTGAAATCAATCAACTCAGTCAATTAATTATTATTTCTTCTTTCCTGTGCACATTAAAATTAATAAGAGCACGAGCTGAGGCATTATCCGGCCCACCATTTAAATTATGCACTCATTGTCAGCCGCACGTCTACTTCCTTCCCCAATCAAGTTTTAGGTTTCATTTCCTCTCCATTCATCTATTCACAAGCCCCCAAGCCTCCAATTACTTACGAAACTCCGCCATTGAATTAATCATTCATTTGTTTTCTCCAATCATTTGAAACCCGCTGCGATCAACCCGCGCCTACATTCCACCGCCAATTAATTCAAACTTTAAAACAAAGCCAGCAAATTTTGAAGTCGTTTGTCCCGGCTTTTATTCTGAAGTCGATTGTACGACTTTCACTTTTATCCGACGTGTTTTGTTTTCGCATGTATGTAAGTAATGCGTACTAGAAGACAATTAATAGTTATAGGCTTTATAATTTAGTGGTATGTAGGCTTTTATTGCTGTAATGGACACCTCGGTATCCCGAGTCTTACTCACAGTCCGCACTAAAAAGAAAGGCGAGATAAGTTTTATGTAGGCGTGGCGCAGATAACATTTGCACATGGTTATAAATTACTGGAAGTGTCTTGTTGTATCTTTATTTCTTCGCAGTTTTTTTTGGAATGGTTTCGACTTCGCCACATTGCGTTAATTCCTTTTCGAACGGTTTCTGATGTTTGAGCTTTTGAGAGGAATTCTTTAATATCCCTTGTTACATCATTAGAGTTTGATTTGACAAGGTACTTACGTATATTCTGCAGTGTTGGTTAAGATGGAAAAACATTCTAAATTAATGTCGCGAATGGATTATGGCAACATTGGCAACATGCTGCTAGCAACAATATCAAATCTATGGCGGTGGTTCTCTTTTACTATACTAACCAGCATATCTAGTTGGTCTGTTCTTTAGCGAGTCCATACAACATCACGTAATATTTTGTTGATTAGAAACACAACCTTGTCTCTTGTACTGTCCTCCATACAACACTGTCTATTTAGCCATACAAATTACCCACCATCCACATTGTGCCCAACAATCGCTCATAACCTTATGTTCCCATAGCCCGAGATCAGAGCGATAGCCGCGCGGGCAATTAACCCGTGACCCGCCGCCTGCGCCGCCGCCGCCCGGGCTATCGAGCTATCAGACAATGGCGATCAGCTATATGAAACACTGCCTAGTCTTTACTTCATTGTAGGGGAAAAGGCATTCATTGTAGTTTTGTTTAATACATAGGAAGTTTGATGTTGTCGTTATTTATTCACATTGAATCCATACTAATATGCCAATACTAATTCATACTAATATTATAAATTCGAAAGTAACTCTGTCTGTCTGTATGTTACCTTTTCACGCCTAAACCACTGATCGGATTTCGATAATGTTTGGCAGAGAGATAGATTGCATCCCGGGGAAGGACATAGGATAGTTTTTATCCCGAATTCCCACGGGATCGACACTTATGCGGGTGAAACCGCAGGGCGCTGCTAGTACTACCTATATAAACCCACCTACAGATACTGGGCAGTGGCGGCCCAGCGATAACAGCTGCGATATATCTACGAGTTGTAGGTCGTAGGTCCGAACCCCAACGGGTGCTTCACTTTGTGTAGGTAAATTATTTCATCACCACTGCTCTCAAAACGGTGAAGGAAAACATCGCGAGGAACCCGCATGTCTTAGAACCAAACAAATGTTATTTTGTTAATAGCTGTCCCGACAGACGTTGTCCTGTCCAAATTCGAAATTCTATAGAAAAAAGGACGCCCCATTTTTTCCGAATTTAAACATTTTCTGGGAAAACTCTCCAATTTTCTTTTCAAAAAAAGGTTTTTTTTAAAAGAAAAATTGGAGAGTTTAAACCTTATTACGAACATTAAAAAACAAAAAGCAGCCTAGCCGTTCTCAAGTGATGCTGTACCAACGACCAGCATTTCATTTTTAGGGTTCTGTACCCAAGGGGTAAAACGGGACTCTATTACTAAGACTCCGCTCTCCGTCTGCCCGTCTGTCACAAGGCTGTATCTCATGAGCCGTGATAGTTAGACAGTTAAAATTTTCACAGATGATGTATTTCTGTTGCCGCTATAACAACAAGTAATAATAACCTCCTTTTTTTTGAAGTCGGTAAAAACAGAATAAAATAAATATTTAAGGGAGGCTCCCATACAACAAACGCGTTTTTTTCGGCATTTTTGCCTTATGGTACGGAACCCTTCGTGTGCGAGTCTGACTCGCACTTGGCCAGTTTTTTATTTATATAGATTGATGAAAAACCTGCCGAAAACGATAGGTACCCTAATTTTGCTGAAATTAGAGCAACACTCTGTCTGACTCTAATGAAACGGGTAGGTATACGAAAAAAATAAAATAAAAAGGATGATGCTGAATTAAAATTCAACTGAACCTACTAACCTCCTCGCAAATTGCTTACTTATTGTAACAGTAACCAACTAGCCAAGTAGCATCACTTACAAATACTCATGTTGACCTCGACGCGGCCTCGCCTGACCTCGCCGACCATTCATACCATATTACACCACAATATTTACTGAATCATTAATACCTACTTACCTACTTACTATAAACACTATTCATATAATTCCAAACTTCAATTTGATTCGGTAAAAAAGCAAACGGAATGTGTGTACGTAATTACAGCATGACTAGTATAAGTTTACAGTTCACGGTGGCGCTGTTAGTCAAGGAAAAATGCAACTACTTGTCAAATCCGGTATATTTCGTTTTAGTTCTTTGTTTTCCCGCCTGCACAGATAACTTGGGCGCACTGTGCAACGCGGCATGTCCGGTGACCATGTAATTGAATGTGTATTAAAATTATTATAAATTATAACTTTTTTAGTAATGTTTGTTCTTGTATGAAGCAATGCATGTTCTTGGCCATTAACTGGTTGAATTTGATTTATTACCTACTGTAATGTCTGCTCCAAAAGTCGCCGATGAAAATGTAAACAAATGAATCAAAAAACAAACTTGCAGATACTGTTGGTTTTCTATATCTCAATTGTCGCCGAAGATTTTTCGATTACAAATTAATAATGTTTTTCAAGCAATAATTGTTGGAAAAAGTGGTGAAAGATAAAGTTGCAGCCTTCTAAATAAAGATAATGAGTTACTTGTTGTTGTTGTACGATTGTGTAAGAATTTAACTTGAACAGGTTTTGTTTACATTAGCATCGGATACGTTTGGAAAAGACTCTATTAGGTTCAGATTTTTTTTAATGCATACCTATCATATACGCAAGCTTCGACTACGCGTCGAGCATTTTAATGCGCTTTGAATCCTTGATGCAATGTTTGATCACTGTTCGCCGAGTAAGGAAAACGTGCGCGTTAAAATGTCATAGTCTTAAAGAGGCGTATAAGATTTAAGACCACGACTTCTTTTTATAAGACACTATAAGAAAATTGTGGGAGGCTATATGTATAAAAAATGTTACAAGACCACAAAAAATCTCTTGCTAAGAATTTCAATTCAATTCAATCTTTACCTATTGCATCCCGAATGTACACATACAGGTGGTAAGTATAAAACAATAGAATCAATTATGGACATTTTAAATAAGTTGGTAGGAGATAGGAAGAGAGCTTTTATGGTTTTCCTTATTATTAAATATTTATTGAGTATTATGTCCTTTCTATCTGATTTTAACAATAGTACGTATTTGTTTTTTATATATTATTACTCATTTATTTATTCTCTGAATGTAATTTGTATAAGTCAATCTATTTATTATTATTTTTTATATTAATCGTTTATTTACTTTTTGTGTTCTGTTAGCATTACTAATGTCACTGTCAAACAAACCATTCGTCAAACGAACCTTTACAAAAACTTCCAATGAGGAGGCACCTTTACGTGAGCATAGCGAATGGAAAGTCGATACGTTACCCAGCGGTCAGACTATCTGTTTAGTTATGTGTGTGTAAAAACAATGGGTTAATTTACTGTGATTAAAGGCTTTTGTGGTGTGGCCTTTTGGTTTGAGGTGGTCGAAGGTTTTTTAAACATTGTAATAACTGTTCTGAGGTGGTCCGGACTACTTTGAACATTTTTATAAGAATGAGTTTTGATCTTGAATTGTTTGGAGTGAAACATGTGTTTGTATTTCAATCACTGTCCTAGTTTGAGGTCGAGGATGTACAGATTGGCAAATCTAACGGATGCTTAAAAAAGTTTGGAATTACTTAATTTGCAATTGAGAACCATGTGACCATATTTTCAGAAACCAAGTTGTAGACAAGTGTAGTGTTGAAGACGTTATAATTAGTTTTCATTATGATAAAGAGTGACCCTACACTAAAACCAGACATGATTAAACTACCAGAAAAATATGAACCATGCCCACACGAAAACCCAGTTATGCAATAATATAAAAGGCAGTTTATGTCAACTAAAACCACATTTAAATAGCACTAAAACTCCCAAATTGTGTTGCGATAAATCTGTGAAACAATGCCGTTCGCCCACGGCTGGCCGGCGCATGCACATGGTTGGCGCTTACCGCGTACGAACCGTTGCCATAGGTTACCAGTGGTAATGTGGTGGTAATGCACCGTTACCGGCCGTAAGTTGGGAGTTACGTTTAGTTGTGTCATGTGTGGTCGGATAAACTTGGGACATGTTGATAGTTTAGTGAAGTTGTTGAGACAAAAACGGGTGTTTAAGGAGGTGATTACGTAACTTATTTATTAGATATTGTTGCTTGGTAGTTGATGTTATGTTTTGATTGAACTGATCTGAAGGCCAATTCTCGAACTTAAAATACGTTCAAATTCAAGTCGCAATCTCATTTCAGCGACAATCAATGTCAAAAACTTGTAAAAAAAATTCTAAATTGATAGTATTTTTGACAGATTGCGACTGAGATTAGAATGTCAACGTTCTTGAAAATTCGAGAATTGCCCCTCAGTATGCAAGACAGAACACCTTATTTACTTTTATGTCTATCTGCTGGCATCTGAAGGCATAGGCCTTCACTCTCATAAAAGAGGACCGCATAAAAGTCATGTAAAAAGAATTTTAATTTCCGCCCAGCGCGCAGCTTGCTGTGCGGTCGGGTTCTTGCAAAAGTAACATAATATTAACATCCATTGATATGCACTTTGTGTCTACAAAAATTTGTTTGATTAGGTATATCTACATATAAGAAAGAGTAACTATCATTCCTTTTATGTTGGACGTTCAATCAATCTAAAACTCTAGACATAAGCACACTATCATCCTCAATCATTAGTAAAGTTTTCTTAATGCCAGCCAGAGAGATAAATCGTCGAAATATCATAATGAATACGTCCATGAGAATAAAATCTAAAAAAAACGAATCTATATAAAAACCGATCATAACAGACGCTAAGCTCATAATAATTATAAAATATTTGAGTCATTAATATCTGGACCACATTCCGAAACACAAAAACGGTGAAATCTCATCTCATCTATGCTATGTGAGGATTAGGGCTGTCTCAAACAGTTTAAGTTTTTGTGAACATTTTCGAATTAAACTTCCTTTAGAAATAACTGAGAACGTTTAGTTTTTTATGAGAGCAGGGAATACTTCGCACAAGTTACAGGAAAAGTTGAGGCTAAGTTAAATGCGAAAATATTTTTTTTATTACTTACCTTGTTTTCTATCCCGTTCAAAAGCATGGAATACACGGTATATTGCCAATTTATTTTTGAAATCGACCACACTATGTTTGAAGATTCAAAGTCAAAGTTAGACATTCGTATAATGAACTCTTTAAGTATAATAAGTAACGTTATTAAAACTTTCTACAGGTAAAATAGCGTCAGAGTTTATCTTCTCTTTCCATACGGCAAGCCAGGGTAAGAACAGCATTCAAAAAGTTACATAAGTGTCAACATTATATTTTTATGAACACCTCTGCCAGCCCTGGTTATTACTCGGCTAGTAATTAACGAGTCGGTGCATTGAGCGCAGGAGTGATACTTCACATTAATGGGAGGGAGGCACTCGTAGAGACGCGGCGCGGGCGCGGGCGAACGACAACTCTTCAAAATGTGCGCCACCAGCATCCAGGTTTAACAATCTCATCTAATTGAGAGCGTAAGAGCAGGTTGGGTTTTTGAAAAGCTGTGAATACAGCATGTTTTACAGACGATCAAACTTCGCGATTACGATGCTGGTCCCATCGAGAAAGTTGTTCAGTTTGATGGCCTGTACCACACCCCTACAGACCACACCTTTCTGCCATAATACACGCTGTATAAGTACCTACTGTTTAGTCTTCTAACTCTGCTATCCGAGTTAAATCTTTTCTCTTTCTGGTTGTCAGCGCTCTCATTGCGTAACATGCTATCAATCTCATTCTGAATAATTTTGAAGGATATTGCTAATCTATTGCTTCGTATGTTCGAAAAATTTGTCTGAACAAGAACATAAATAACGCAATGAATGTTGTTGAACTGTCAAAATGAAAGCCGTTGCTACTGATAGTGTGTTACGCATTAACCCCGCTGGTACGTGTCAAAATTTGTGGATTGAGGAAGAGTTATTCCGTTCTGATCCTCTGAACCTCCCCTCCATCCTAAGTAGGAGATCAAGGAGTGGGGGGGGGGCTACTTAGGAACAAAGATTCATTTTGTTTCAAAGAAGTTATTTACACCATTTATAAGCTATTATTATTAAAATAATACTATGTACTTACATGTTTAAAATAAAAAAGGCGTCATGGAATTATACGATTGTCTGATCCCTGACATCAAAAAAAAAATTGTCCATGTTGCGCTCTGCTTATTACTTATCTATTCTTTCCTTAAAAAAGCTATGATCGTGTATTGTGTTGATCTTTTATCGATTGGTGTTATATTGATAATGCAACCTTCACGGTTCCTAAAGGTAACTACTAGGATTTTGCTTTGAAAACTTTGCTTGTTCAGGTAAGCAATAAGCGCATTCCTTACAAGTCGAAGAAAGAGCCCGGAGATGTTAATGTAAACAAAACAAATTACTTAATCAAGAAATAATTTGTTGAGGGCTATAAATGTCAGTGAGATACTTATGGGTATTTTTAAATGCCCATCACAAAGTTAGCTTGTAATTTAAACACAAACGTTGTAATTGATCCCGTAGCGTAAAACCTATTAAGTTCTCAATTAACATTTTATTTGCTTGTTGAAAAAGTCCCAATGTTGCGTGACTGATGGAGATATTAAACTAATTTATTGCTTAATCTTAATATGGTATATTTAATTTGTTTGTATAAAATTCAGGCTGTAATAAAAGTCATACTAATATTAATTCTTGTTTTATTCCTAGAAACATGACACTAATGCAAACTCTAACAACTACATACTAAACCTGAAGAACCGACTTTATTATTTTGATATTTACTTTTTCAACGCCTGTTAATAAATAGCTTATAAATAATCGTGAGATTATGGCTCATTAACTTATTTGCATATGAGCAGGTGGTAAATGCGCGGCATAAATTCCAAAGCACAGCACAGCTACTTCACGCTAATATTTATTACTAATAATTTATTTAGAAATAAATAACATCAATATGGCACTCACAACAGTCACACTCACAACAGTCACAACCATAGACTGTCACAACTATGAGGCTCCCGTTATTAATTCACATACACGCACACATTCCGGTCGTGGCTTGTATAACAAAAAGTATTTTAGCATAACTATTTCAAATCGTAAAGCTTTAACCGAGGTTGTATAAAAGATTCATCGTTCATTGGCTATAATATAGTCAATACATATTTATAGGCATAATATAAGGTCAAAGTATGAAGTTTGAACGTGTATATGGCGTAAAATTTCTAGTAAATATGGTAATAAACAAGATGAGAATGTCTGATTTGGTTATTGGAAGATAAGTTATGGATGCAATGGTCACGTCACGTCTCCAGAATGAAATTGTTTTTCTGTAAATCGGATCAATAATATAATAGGTATAATAAATATAATCAAATATATATAAAAAAAATAAGCTAGATGGAGTCGACATTTTCTATCTCACTAAGCCTGAGTGAAACAAACAAGTAATCGAGTTTTCCAGATAGTTTGTATATTTTCAAAATCCAGTTCTGATGATGGGATCCATGAGGAATTGAGGGAACTCCTCAAATATTATAGGCACACCTATAGCGATTTGGGTATTTTTTATAGTAACTCGTGCATTAACTCTCGGAAACACGGATATGCTCGGAAACCACCATTTGGTGAAGTGTAACTGATGAAGAAGACCACAGATGGCCACCGGAACAACTCAGTAATAAGTATTTCACGGGTAGCGATTCGATTACTTTAATATGGTTGCTAAGCAATTTATGTTCGTCACAATGCGAATGGTTAAATGAAGCTGATGGTGGAATACTAGGAGAACTCCTCAACAATTAACGTCCCTGCATTGGGAAAAGCGATGGATATCCGAGAGAAAAGCAATATTTTGTAAAAGGCGATGGGCAAGTTGACATTAGGCTATTGTAACTTAGATACATTATTAACAGACCCACTAAAAAGCAAAAAATAAAAACTTTTTGACAAAAGAAAACCCGACTTCCAAAAAAAAACACTCCAAAGTGAAAATTAACTTTAATTTCAATCAATCAATCAATCATGTTTATTGTGGATCATAGGTATAGAAATAGATACAGGTGTTAAGAATTTCGGAAGTCGGTGGCAAAAAATAAAATACAATCCAAAGACACCGACTTCCGAAATTAAAATAATTTTTCACTTTGTAGTGTTTTTCTATAATCATGTTTCTTACTTCATTTAAGGTCAATTATGGTCAACTTCTTAACAAAATTCAGTTTTCATTCACAAACCTTTAACATATTCTTTCTTTATCGCCCTTTCTCTTTCTGTCCATTACAATGACACGACTTCCGTCTTAGAACCAGTACCTATGAGTTAGGGAGTTAGCGTGTGTTTACATGGGTACTGATTTACTGAAGACCGCTTAGTTGCCCAGTGGGGGCTTACTCCAACATTGTACGGACAACAAATGAGATAAGGAAGCAAGCAGCTTACTTTAACTAAGTTTTAACTTATATTATGCGTGTGCTCAGCATGTACGAGTAGGTACCTGTGTAAGTAGTCAAGTCAATGGTATGGATTGTCTGGGAGTTTTACATTAAAGTTTATTTGACTCGACTTGAGCAAAGGAAATCAAGTCCGAGCGGCTAGCAGTTGAGAAGCAATCAAGAAATCATTTCTTTAGCACAAGTCGCTGTTTACAATTTTGGTCTATCTTTAGATCTCATTTGTTGTCCGTACACGTTGGTTAATTAGTAAACAAATATATGAACCTTGGAAGGGTTCTGGTTCTCAGTGCGTCGTAGTGTCTTATTTGTTTTACAAATAGTTTTTAATACAAAGGTAATGTTTTGAAGGTTTCTTAATTATTATTTGTTCTGTAAAGTGTTGTGTAGGCCCTAATGATTCTTCCGGTTGTAAAAGCGTCGTAGCATAGCATACTCAGCCTATAACATATCCACTGCTGGTACACAGGCCTCCCGCCTCCTCTCTGTGAGAGGGAGTGAGCTGTATCTACCACGCGGGCCCAGTGTAGGAAGGTGGCTTCACATGTCTTGGAATTTTTTGTTCTAGAACATGCTTTTTTATAAGTTTAAAGTTTATCTAGTTTTTTTCTGAGTGTTTTGTATAGGTAAACATATTTTTTTTAAAGATTAGTTGCTACAGTATAGTTGATATTCATCAACCAAATGTGTTTGTGCTAGGAGTGGATTTATTTATGCCATAAACGGGGCCCGGGTTCGAACTAACGACCTCTCACGCACCAGTCCGCGCCTTAACCGTTATACTATAGCCGCTTATTTACTCACTAACTCCCAAAGTAATGTTAAACATAAATATAAAGCGAAAGCCTAACATGGTCATGACACTGTTTTCTAACCAGACCAGCATTAAATAAGATAAACTGTGCGGTAACCAGCGGTAACCTTAGGAACTGGCTCTAAACCTAGGAGTACTATGTGACTATACAACGTTGTTTGTAACGGTCCGCTGTGTCTCGCAGATACAACAATGTTCTCAACGCACTTTCTGTGACGAGTTTACACAATGGAAATGAAAACCATTGACAAGTGAGTAAAGATAGCTGTCGTTTTAAGTCTTTATTGTGATGTGTATCTGGACTCTGGAGCAAAATGGTTTCATAGGCAGGTGGACACTGTGGATGGGCCCGTAGCTAAATAATAACAGCCGCACAGGTCGATCGATCAGGTTAAGCTACGCTTGCTCTGTAGATGGGTGACCATCTTTACATACACAGAGACCCCTCCGTGGCTCGGAAAGCACGTTAAACCGTTGGTCCCGGCTGTCATTCGTGGATCTTTCACAGTCGTTACGGGTCGTCCAAAGCCCGAAAGTCTGACAACCAGTCTTACCAAGGGATATCGTAATACCCAGTAACTGGGTTGTGGAGGTCAGATAGGCAGTCGCTCCATGTAAAATACTGGTATTCAGCTGCATCCGGTTAGACTGGAAGCCGACCCCAACATAGTAGAAAAGCGAAAAGGCTAGGCAGGAGATGATAGGCAGGTGGACACTTGAAAAATGTTTAGAGAATTAAACCGTTTAGAGGAATGTGTTCTGGGGTAGACAACGTAGTCGTGAATAGTATGCATATACACTATACATTGTAAACTTTAAGAATCGTTGTTGTTGCTGTTTCCGTCAACCAACCGTAACAGCTAAAGCATTCGCTGCAAACAACGTAGAACCTAAAATAAGGACTTCTTATAAGCAACCCCTTAGTTAATACCCACTTTAAGCCCCACTGTCCACGAGCGACGCTGCTCTAAAGTATCGTAGGTACTGTTTTAACCTTTTGACCGCCACACGTCAAAAAATCAAAAACGTGACCTCGGCGACAAAGTCTGTCATGTAGTCGAACCGTGGCGTGCTGGGCACATTTTGGTTTGTCATCTATACCTGACTGTGGCGGTCAAAAGGTTAAACTCAAATTACCAATGAGTCCCCAGAATGTCACAGCGCTAATATTTCAATGGCGGCCCGTACCAACACGACGTAACCAATCACAAACTAACTTAAATGTTACTTCGAGTAGCTTCGTGGATGATAGGCCTTACCCTATTAGTTAAAGGAAACGACTGCGGAAATCCATGAAACGATTACAGTATATAGGTACCCTCTGTGAAGTATCAGTATTACTGTCTAACCAATTTCACCATCTGTACCAAGTTTCACTTTTATGGCAAGTAGAGTAAATACTTGGCACGCGTGTGTTATAAGCTTTTAATTAAATACTGTTTGGTATGTGTTACTGTTCGTTACTAGAGCAGAACGTTGCGCTGAGAAACACGCCAAGAATTACAATGAGCTGGTTTTGGGTCAGACTCTAGGTATCAAACATAACATCACGCACTTTATTGTTACAAGAACTTGGTAGATTCAATGCATGTTATATTTGTGCCGTTCTCATGTTTGTGATTAATCTCAAAGTACAAATATTCCGTGAAGGTGTGAACAGGAATGCGTCAGTCATAAGTTTTCATAATACACCCACATTTCGCCAGTGTTTTATGTAATACGCCTATTAGCAAGGGGGAAAAGCCTATTTTTATATTATTAAACTTCAGACTTATTAGGAACTAGCTGTACCCGCGACTTCGTTCGCGTGCATGTCGAAAAACAATAATGTGTAGGGTCCACTCCTCCATTGAAAAGGAAGAACCATGCATTCCGCTCCTCTATTGAATCTTCCGATCTTGCCTGGAGAGAAGCGAAACCTGGGGTTCTCTAACACGGCCCTTTCGGATGCAGTCACTGCATCTCCAGTGATTATGATGGCAATGCGATGTTTGGTATAACAAAACTGACGAGATGGCGGGTACAGGAATGCGCATTTGCCTTCTCTTTAAGGAATACAGGCGGTATGTTACCTTATATTTTGCTAAATTCAACCGTTGTACTTTCTCCTTAAAAGTTAAGCCTCGATAAAATTAACGAACCAAGCTTTACTAGATGATCTATACTGGTTAAGTTACTTAAGTTATAGCTTACTCGGGATATAAAGCCTATCTTGGAACATTAAGTCATTTAGGTACTGATCTGCAACAAAGTACCTAAGTTTCGCTCATCGCTCATGATCATAACTACTGCGTGTATATAAAACTGACATTTTATCGCTTTCAATACGTACGTTAATATTCTGGTTCTACTATTAGTTATTATGTTTATGGAAAGATCGTCTCACCAATTTTGTAGCTGAATAGCAAAGACGAACAGAAAAGGCATAGTAAAAATATAAAAAAATCAAGTCACTTTAGTCTGTCTGTATTGTCATACAGACAGACTAAAGTGACTTGATTTTTTCAAAACAAACCAGCCAGCATACATATAGGTATGCTATGTTTACTAAAACTTAAGCTACATATTATGCTTATCCTAGGTTCGCGTCAATATACATACGTAAGAGTTTCAAATCACGCACGCCCACTCTCCTCTTATTTTATTCGCTTGAAATCGAATAAACAAAACTGAGGCATGGGAAGTCCTGCATTTATTACTTAAGGCCACACTAAGGGCACTAAATAACATAATTATATGCACTGTCACGTTCGCACCCAGCAGAACGTCAAATATACGTCTCAACGCATAAACTGAACAGCTTGAGTGCTTGTAAGTTGTAGCTCTTTGTTCAAGCTGCTGTTAGCATACCAAGCACTGCTTTGCGCTGGAGCAATGAGCGAAGCTGTATTGTGTTATAAGTTATAACTTATAACTACCTATAAGTTATTTATTTTCTAGCCTCTTCATTTAACTCTGCAAGTTCCTAATGTGATGGTTTTACGGCTAAACAATATATTACATCATAATTATATACTCGATAGAGGCACCTAGTGTTGCACGGCATAGCATACTGATATGCTGTAGGTAAGTGTAACACACTGTCGAAAATAGCGAAATAATCTTGATGCTTCCTGTTTGAGGATGTGTCATTTTAGTGTAGGTATGTACTGCATTCAGTTTTTCATTGGAAATGACTGAACTGATCACTTTGTCATGGTCCACCTTACAACTGCTAATGCTCGGTTCCTATAAACAAAACCGAATCGTTTTGCTTACCAATGGTAACATTTTTTATTGCCAAATAGATTCGTACTAATTTTATCTGTGATAGCTACTTCCATTTGGAAGGGTCTACTACGGAAAACTATGAGGTCTTTGCTGCACTATTGGTATAGATACAAGAATCTTAATTTTAACCAATAACGTTTCCGTAAATTATAGGAATTGGCCATAAGGCGGATCACACACTACAACGCGCCACGCGACGCGCGACGTGACGATTTTTGACATACAGAACGTATGTATGAGCTAAAAACAGCAGTAGCTTGAGTAAGAAATTGTCCATCATTATCAAAACGAGATTAAAATATTTCCTACCGTTCAACATGATACAGTTCTAAATTATAACAACATGAACATAAACAACGCCATTCCTCTACAATAGAACAATGACACGTAGATCATCAATCTACGCATCAAACTGATACATAACGCGTCAAGAAACTATCCGATACAATGTGACGTTAAAAAACTCATTAAAATGCCGCATGCCGGCGCGCGCGCAGCCACGCGGAAGTTGCTGTGATTGTCTGTGATAGGTAAAAACAATATACGCTATTTAAATTGACACCTTTGAGTGAGAGAGGAGTGATGAAATTTTTGATGTTGAGAGATATAACTGGACGGGTTTATGAAGGTCTAAATAACTTTAACGTTGTATTAGAACCATAAGAACGACTACTCCAAATCCTAGTTGGATTTGGAGTAGCTCACCAAAGGACCCGTCCACAGTTGTAATCATAATGTGATTCTGCGGGGTAACACACTAACAGTAGCAATGGCTTTCATTTTGACAGTTCAACAACATTCATTACTTTTTTTACGTTATTTAGCACACCAAGCCCTTGCTACTATTACCACTATTAACTACAATAATAAAATGCGCTGGTTCTTAGTAGAAAAACAAAAGTATAAAGTATAATGACAATCAGAAGTAAAAAACCAAAAGGTAGAAAAAGCATAGACAAAAGGAATAAAAAAGTAAAATATCAAAAGGAAGAAAAGGCTTGCACAACCACTATTACCCCGTAGCCCGTAGCGTGCCGTAGCTCTTATCTCTCTTTTACTTGTCATCGTAGTATTTTCTCTTAACAACTAATACCTCATGATCGCTTGTAGGTAATTAGTGAATTACATAATTCCACAGCCAGGTGTTTCCTGATTGGTATTTCCAATTAGAATTTTATTATAACATAACTAACCATTAAGCCCTCTTAATAAAGGAAAAAGGAAATCTAGACCGGATGCGCAGTTATCCTAGGCATCTTAAAAAGCTAGCTGTATCCAGAGCTACAGTCTATGGTTTTCCGGAAGCCGTAGCGGCCATACTGCGCGTGCGCCATGAATAATGTATCTGTGACAATTAACGCACGAGGAATGCTGGATTGTTCCCTGCTGAGAGCAAGGAATAGAAGTCCTTTAGTGTGAGATGTTACCGTCCTTAGTTATGTTATTTTGTTTAATTACTCTACCAGCCATAAGTTAAGCCATTGCCATAGCTTAATAGCTTGCCTTAGCCATCCTGTCTTAGCACACAGAGTGTAACTTAGTTTTACTTTCTGTGGTTTTACCCTTGCACTTAAAGACGACTGATCAAGTCAAACTTATACAATTTTTTGGATCTATCATCTCAAATAATATTATATGGATCAAAATTTACGGTTTTTTTTTTAAGTTTATCGAATATTCGTATTCTGAGTAATATCATATAATCATGAGTAATTATTTGATGTTTACATTCATTTGATTTAAATATGACTCAATGTATATTTAAAGTAGCTTTTTCAATTTTATTTTATCATTCTTAATTCTTCATTAAAAATGTAACACCCAGGTGTTTGTGTATGTTGCCACACTGCGCACGAGTTTCAAAACTAATTGACATTGTATACCAGGCTTATTTGCTGATAAAATAAAGCAATATTTACTTTAACACCCACAAAATAAGGAACAAGAGAGGTTTTTGTTTTTGTGGCGACTGGTTCAAGTTATGCGAGATACCGAATCGCTGAAAATCATAACAGAAAAATTTAGAAATATTATAAAGGGAGGAATTCGTTCCTATATTGAGTCTTGACTTTTGGCAAGCATGATGAATAACATTTATCATTGCATTTATCCTTTAATCTATGTTGCGATCTTCACCGACATTACCCACATAATCACAATTTGAAGCGATTTTAGGGAAGATTTTCACATTGATGATGTCCATTAGCAAGCATCTTCAAAAATTTTGGGTTTTGCATAATAATATTATTATGGCGATCCTGACTATCACTAAAAGACATGGGATTTTTTTGATTCAGCCAAAACACTCTGCCCTCCCTTCCAAAATACTCTCATGTAATCGCTCCCGCTCCCGCTTTTATCTTGTACCATCCATAAAAGAGCAATAAGGTTGTAAATCAGCGACAGATGCGAATGTAGGTGAGTAGTATAGGTAGGTACTGGCAGTTCGGTGCGCAGTAGGCGTGACTCCCGGAAGTGACACGCACGTCACATCCGTGTATTGCGCTAGCTAGTGTAAGAGAGGCAGGCAGGAGTGTAAGCAGAATGGTGTTTTGGCGACCACATTTTGTGTGGTGTAGAGACTGAACTAGATATTAATGTAAACAAGACGAACGAAAAATAATGATTCCTCAACTGGCTACAAGGTCAATGCCAGAAGGGGGAACTCCCTATCAAAAGAATATTTCCAAAGTTTGAGGAAACTTCAGAAGTTTTATGCGCGTGCTGAATTCTGCTAATGCTTAGATACCCTTCGTTGGTAAAACTAATAATAATCAAAATCAACTTCGTTTATTAGCATAAAACATGGTAATAAATAATCACTATCCCTTATTCGCTTTCACTGCCACCCACGACACTGGCCACAAACTACAGACCACACGGCACACGCATATTATTACATGCCAATAGTAATGTAATCGCACAATATATTCCTGTATATTACTGCGCCAGGGACTGTACAGTGTAATAAGTTTAATAACGTAAATATCTGTCTAATATGGCGGCACCTCGCGGCTATGTCATGTATGACATTGTGTTAGGGCTGTACGTATAGCGCTACAAGGTTATTTTAACGCGTGGCCAATATCGGAACTAACGCCGCCGCCATCTTGTTTTTTTTATACATTTCAAGTGACATTTGACAAAACAACAGCACAAATATTAATTACCCTTCTCTGTCAACGTCATACGAGCGTCAAAAGATCTTTTTAACAGTGTTTTCATAAAGGCAATTGTCTGACTTCGAGCATTTAACAAGATCGAATCAGCGGAATGATGATTGCAAGTAATTAACACTCAGAGGATAATGTTATCAGTGCATTGTGCGCATTTTATAAAATAGTTTTTGGTCCTAAAGTTCGCATTGCTACTTTAATTTATGATTTCTAAATTTCTAATACACAAAGTACACAAAGTTGGTTCGCAAATAATATCGATAGCTTTCTTTGCCTGAAACTCAAACTCACTCTACTCTGTGACGAAAATAAGCATTACATGCACATGCTTTATTTTTAATCAACCAGGGATCTTAATAAAAATGTCTACAACCCTAACTGTAACTTGTAATATTATAACAAGCCACTATCAAGTTGCGGACAGGACAGCCGACACGGTTGCAACACCGTGTTGTCACTTGTCGTATTGCAATTAACTGGCAATGTTTTCAATAAATACAGAAAATTAATTCATGTACTAGTCGATCATGATCGTAGGTATACCTTTTATGCGGAAAAAGATACGTGTCGTTGAATAGTATGTATGATGCTGTCTCTGTTTATAGCACACTCTGCACTTTAACCGCTTTAAGTTGAGAGTTAACTTTGCTCCGATTAATGTTAATAATTATAGTTACGACGCTAATTTATTAAAACATCTGTCAGCTGTCTCGCGCCAATGCTTTCGCGTTCTGCTTCGACATCGCTTCGTTGTATCCACAACACTACAACTCCAATTTCAATTTGCGTTTGAATGCCCTAATTGATTATAGGTATGCTAATCTAAAACAATCCTTGACTGAAACAATGCATTGGGTCTTGGGAGTAACATTCCTTTACTCAGAAACATTTGTTAACAACATAATACGCTTTCACGCTATACTTCCCATGTAAACAGTATCTACACGACCACACGGTGCGGTCAATCGCATTTTACAGTAACTCTTGATTTACGAAAACCGCCCTTACTGCTTCGAAATAAAGGAGCCTTCAATGTCAAATTATTGAATAACTGTATGAATTGGTAAGTAATCAGAACAAAGACAATAAAACCTGCATACTAAGCAGCATGAAGTAGGAACATGCAGTACGTACAAACAGGCTGGCTATAAAGTGTTTGACGTATTGGTCCATCTTCAAGACGTTTAGCGGCGGAAGGGCTGGGCTGAACCACTGGAGCGGTCGTAATTGCTTATTGTTTGTAATTGAAGGGTGAGTGCTGAACGGAGCGGGAGCGAGTAGCGGGTTTATTATATTTGCCTATTGATTAGTATTTTTATTTGGAAGAATATCGTTTTTTGAGATGGGAAAATCATCAAATGAATGCCCCCCCCCCCCCCCCGCTCTGGGTGGAGCAGAAGGGAGTGTCAGACTCTTACTGACTAAAACCCACCCGTGTTCCTTCCTTAACCCTTCATGTTCCGGGCCAGTGGTAACCCTTTCGGACAATCCCACTGACCCGGCAGGCTTCGTCTCCCCGCGGCGGCTGGGACGGGAGGCTCTCTCCCTCATCCATCCCGCCACCTCCTTCGCTAGCACACCACCTTCACCTCTCTAGGCACTCCTCAAAGAGGGGTCTTATCGCCGCTATCGTAGCGTGCGAGCTAAATTAAATTAAATAGAAGAAAATAGAAATGGTTTTTTGCAATGGAAAAAGTGTGCGGGTAAAATGCATTGGTATTCATAAAACTGCTGGCCCATTACATTATCCCAATCGAGGTTTTACTCAGAGTTTTATCGCTAATTGTTACGGCCTCAGAGATTATAAGCATGATATGTTAGTACATTATGTATGTTTTTCCGAAGAACAATAGTGTTAAATTAGCACACAATCAAATCGTAACTCAACTGCACCACTCAACCTAATGCTCAAATTGATATGATCACAGAGCATGGTAACCCTTCTATATGATCTTTCAATAAAATATATATTACAACGGTAGCTTGGTTTGTGACATTATCTATGGTTAAACAAATGACTATAGCAGTTATTTTCTCTATGATACACTCATAATTATTGCTGTTATCTTTTCTATTCAGCATTAAATTATAATAATATTTATTAGCAAACCCATTAATATTAGAGATGTGATTTGATTAAATAATACCGCTATGTAGCGGTCGTGATACAATAATCATTTTTCATGGACTTCATGCTTAAGTACATACCAAAAAAAAATTTTGGTAACCATATTTCTTTTGTAATATAGCCGATAGTAGATGCTGCACAAGCACATCGTCTTCTTATAATCTCGTAGTAACCTTTTTAGAAACCCACAGAAAGGTAAATAATTTCTCATCTAAGATTGTCGCAAGATAACATGATAGATAAATAAATCTTCATAAGTACATTAGGAACACACTTTAAAAACGAACGGATATTAATGACTGTTTTATCGCTGAAATCAAACTTTTTCTTTCAAACCGCCGCCGTTGCATGGGTTGTGTAGGTCAGATAGGCAGTCGCTCCATGTCAAAATACTAGTAGTTGGGAAAAGACTAGGCATGAGAACCGAACAGTTACCAACCTTTTTTGCTCATAAAGTTTTTCAAAATTTACTTATTTCTTTTAATCCCGCTCACGCACATTCCGCTTCCCGCCCACAGCATGTGACAGGCGATATAATCTGTAACGATCGACATCTACCTATGTAAAACAAGTATGCTGATGGTCGAGTATTAGTGCTTAGTGCCGATCTAAACGCACGCGATGTCTCGTGTGCAAGTGACGTGTTGCAAGTAATTACTTTACAAGTTCACGTGTCAACTTGAACTTGCAAGTTTTATTGCAGTTGGAATGCAAGTAAGTTGTAAAAAGGTATATGAAAATAGTCTTTGATGCGGGCGTTGACAATTAATTAAAAGATGCTGGCCAGGAATTTTACGGTGTCAATATAAAAGTAAAATAAAACTAATGGCTTTTCACAGTTTTTTTGGAGGAAAACAGCCAGTATTTTTTTTTTGTTGTTTTGACAGTACACTAGAAATGTGTGGTCCTTGTAAGTCGTTTTAGGAGCTGTTCGGTTAGGAAACTTTTTGCGATACTATTGAGTTATTACCTCTCTCTACTCTACGCTTAAGCCGTAGGCGACCAATAAAGTGAAGGTTTTCATATTTTATTACCTTATTAGGTAATGATACAGTGTACTTTATATTTATTTGTAACATCTGTTTATACCTACCTGTATTAAGCAAATAAATGATTTGATTTGATTTTATGACTGTATGTGTTACGAGAAATCATGAGAAAAGGGGGAACTAAAATACGGAACTCTTAGATTATTATACTAATTAAAACGTATGGTCCAGTGATGCGTATCTCATTCAAAACAATTTTCTCCGGTTTATACATACTTAAATATCAATTAAGTATACGACAAAAACGTGTAGTATATACCTATCCATATTTTAAAATATTCATTAAATTCAATCACCAGTTCCAGTTACTGATTAATTATATTTTTCTATGTAAATCATGGAATTAATATGTAATGAAAAATTGGCTGTACAAATAGATATTAGGAGTAATGAATACAGATTAAGTTGATTGATTATGTTATAAAATTATGAAATCATGTTAATTATTAATTGTTACTCGCTCTTAATATTATGTTACAGTAGGTACCTAATAAATAGAAAAGCAGGTAGCAAATCTTGAAATACGATACAAAATACAAACACGATTAAGTACGGTCTACCTAAATGTATAATTTTTTCAATCATCTGATAACTACATTCGAGGAATAGTTTTGAAATTTTGACAGTTTTTTCCATTTTTTTCCATGTTTTTTCTTACAAAAACTGTCAAACGTCAATTTTATTCTTCGAATGAAAGTTATCTGGCGATGGAAAAATCAGCCCTTAATGTACTATAATTAATAACAAGAATTTGGAAATAAAATGAAACTATATTCAACGAAACAATAGGCGATGATAAACTTATTACAATACCTACTTAGGTACTTCTACCGCTGGAAATTAAAAAAACATAGGTAGGGAAGCAAATGTATCTATTCTAATAAACACTACTTCGCCAACCATAGACAATGTAATGCATTCAAAACCGCAATGGCGCCTAAAGACGCACGTATCCATTAACAATTCTTCACACCTTTTTATTTTCAATACTCGGGTAACTATGCATGATGCTCATCGTTAGCAAAACTGAATTGAATAGCCTGTTTGCATAATAATATAATGCAAAGCAGAACGCAAGAACGCAGTTAATTGAACCGATTGAGATAGCCTTCAATGGCTTCATATTTTATTAAAATGAAACCCGTTAAAGGCAAAGGAACATGGAACTCCATTCTTGTCGCGATAATGTGGCCATTAACCACAATTATATAATATCTGATAATAAGATGAACGGTTCAAACTGGCGATGGCGGCGGGGTAGTAAAATCTTATGAGCGTTATTATGATCAGTAAAATTGAAATAACTCTAGAAATGGAAATAATAAAGTCATTTTCAATATTACTGGAAGTAATCATTGATATTACCTACTTATCTAGTTGTGAGCTGACCCCTTTATTCATAAACGTTGCTCAAAGATAAGTAGTGATTAGCGACTGTTTAACCATACATTTTTGACGTTTGAACGTCACCTAACTTTAATCATCGTTTATAATTAATTTATCTAGCTTAAACTGCAAACCTTCTCATAAGTACCTAGTTCTAATTAGTAATGAATCCTTTTAAAACAATATAGGTGTGCGATGGGTGTGCGCGAATAAAATTAAATTTTATGAATAGAAAACAAACAGCTTATTTATGAAATTAAATTTCAGTCGACAACATCCATCGGTTTCTTACTAAACTTCAACTATATCCGACGATCCTGCATACTTATCTCTTTTATTGACTGTACATCACGCCTCTAGGTATTTCAAATCCCATGTTTACAGAGGGCGAGACTATTGCCATCAGCCGGGCATAAATCCAGACTGCCATTAAATATCTTTTAGATGTTTTTTTTTTTTGCACGTAGATGCGGCATCCATAAAGAAGAAACACACACTTTAATGCACAGATAAAAAAGATACTCAATTTCATAACATCATGAAATAAAAATCAATAAAATGCAACTACGCTCAGTTCTATTGACGTTATAAAATTGCAGCCTGTGATCTAACCCCCATGACGCCGACTCGGGCACTTACACAAAATAGGCAGGCCTCCTTCGAATAGGCAGACAGCCTCGAATTATGGCAACATTGCTGGTTAGATGCTGAGCCTTTTTATAAAAAAACACTACTTTTAAATCTAACTGCAGTACATTTTAAACCTTACAACGATCAAGTTAGAGTCTATAATCTGTTATTTCTACATATAAATATATATTATTTGTTTTGTGGTTACTGAATGGAAGTCGTCTGCAAACGGGATATCTTATTGCAGTGTTATTTAACTTGGGTCGACTTAATGATACTCTTTTATGAAAACACAGCGCTTTGATCCAAATGAGGACGCCTGTGTAATCATTTTTGTAAGACAGGGATTAGTGGCGTCCTTTACAAATGTAGAGATCTTCAAAGTAGTCGTTATTTTGATTGTGTTCATGTAAAGTAGGTTGAGGTTCATTGTGATAGCTAATTTAATTATCCATACTAATATTTAAATGCGAGTGTGTCTGTCTATTGTCTGTCTGTCGTGTCTTCACGCTTAAACCGCTGAACCGATTTAGATGAAATTTGGTATAGAGATAGTTTGAATTCTGGAAATGGACATAGGAAGTTTTTCTCCCGATATTTCAACGAGTTCGACAATTATGCGGGTGAAACCGCGGGGCGCTGCTAGTATAACATAAACGTAACCTCCCGTCTATATTCACCGAAGGGTAAGGCAGAGGTGCACCTATTAGTACACCCAGATTTCCCCTGTAGGTATGTATTTTTTTTTGTGCCACTGCTGGGCAATGGCCTCCCCTTTTTCCTTCCAAACCTATGTCTTGACTTAGAAACAAGATGGCGGCGTTAGTTCCGATTTTACTTACGCGGCAAAAGATTTGTACCGTTCGTTGCCGTTGTACGAAACGCTTTGAAAGTGACTGACACTTTTGAGGCCCTCTAGACTAACTCCATATTTCTATCGTTGCAGTGATGGTGTGAGACCGTATGGGTCTGGCCGCGGCGCTGCTGGAGGCGGCTGCGCGCGGCGATGCGGCCCGGCTGGCGAGCCTGCTGGCCGCCGACGCAAGAGACATCAATGTCACTGACGAGGTAAATACACAAGGATCACTTCAGCACGAAGCGATTCAGCGATACTCCATGGTTATCCTAGCATAGGGTACAGCTGAAGAGCATAGCAACCATTAATCTTAAAAAGTTGCAACTAGGGTTACCATCCGCCCGGATTTATGCAGAGTTTTGGTCCCCAATTCGGACTTTGTCCAGCCTTGTCATTTGTCCGGACCTTCGACGTAGGGGGATTTGAAAATAAAAAAGCTAAGCGAGTAAATGAATATGGTAATGGTAATGTAAAAATAAAGATTTAAAAGTAAAATGGCCCGTTTTTTTTTGCAAATATCCGGCTTTTTGCCAGTAACCGTAGTTGCAACTAAAAGGTTACATCCTCTGTGGTTGTAACTGAATTTGTAAACCGCTTCAGCGTGCGTTGGACCTTGCCGTTGATGCCGATCGTTGGTAAAGCTGACAAACAGCGGCAATCACAAGGTTAGCTCCTACATTTTTCCTAGGGTACTGACTACAGAAAGTGGAGGGCCCTTTATTAAATAGCCACTTCTAACAAACATGGCCCCTGTATATGGAGAGACTTAGGTATAATACGTATGATACGTATCAGAAAACAGTGTTCCGTGTTAAGCTGAGTAGAGAATCTTCAAAGTCCAACCAAACCTATCTCCACCCCCCACTCCTCCTTCCTCCTTTTTACCTACATCTAGTGTAAGGCCCTATTTTGTAAATATTTATGTAAATCAATTATTTCAATAAACAATTTCATTTTTTCAATTTAAAACATATTTCGCTTTAGTTGTTTAGCGCCATTTGATAAGATAATACTAATGACTGCCATCACCAGTTTAATTTATGGCTACTTTAAAAAGGTGAGAATTCTACAGCCTGTTTAATTGAGCTTTCGTCACAGACATGTTTCTTTTAGTTTATTTATTAAACTTACTTTAATGTGGAGCATGACTTAGATAGATCGTTTTACTCAACTATAACAGGAAACGCGACAGTAAAAAGATTACTGACCGAGATTTATCTTCTTTGTCAGAATAAATAAATGGATTAGTTGTCTCGAAAAACATAAAACATGGTTCTTGCTTTTTTTTTTTCTCAGTCGTATCGGATGCGCGCCGCCCACGCGCTAATAGGAATAAAGAGCTCACTCTTTATATTATTTTTTCGAACAGGCAACACAACGAAAGTGTTACCATAACAAAAATAGCAACAAACAACCTCACAACAAAACCGACGCACAAAAGGATTTATATTTAATACAAAAGGCAATAAATTGTATTTATGATAAATGGCGGGAGGATAATAAACTTTAGCGCGCTATTTCACCCAACAATGTCAGCTGCGTTTCATTCCATGCAGTAGCATCGTTCAACATCGAATCGGCACCCAACCGCGAACAAATTAATACCTCGCGAAATTAATGTAGCTATCAAGCGAGCCAATTTAAGTCCTAAATCATCATAATAAAGTTTGTAATTCAACAGCATCTTAAGTGATTCTATAAAGCGTTTTATTTATGGCCAGTGTGTTCCCATCGTCCACATAGTTGTCCCTTTCGGAATCGATTAATAAATAATTAAAATGCATCGATTTATCGTGCGTCGGTGCCGATTTATCTACTCTTGTCGCTACAGGCTGGTTGGATATTGTAATTTGTATGCTCAGTAAAGAAATAAAAAACTTCAGGCAGATGTGCAGATTTTGCAAGACAGACCATGTTTTCAGCATCCATCGGTCCATTCGTCATACTAGAGGTCCGCCTCGTAGTTAATAAGTAATTAATTTAATTAATGGACATGGAGTCTAATCGACTACTCGAGCATAAGATGTATTTGCAAGCAAAGCTGAGTAGTTGTGGGCTAGATTTATTAGAAATTAATGTGAGAACCTGTTTGAATTTAGTAAAAGAAGACTATAAAGCATGATTTTGTAGAAAGTTTAAATTACTTTTGTGCTTGATGAAACGGATCACAATATTATCCACACAATGGCGCCGATTCTGTTGTTCACAAACTAAACTAAATTTAAGTTCATGCATCTATTTCTTTCTATTTCATTAAGAAAAGGACAGAAGATAAATATTAGTTTAGTCCTGTCAAATTAAGATACTCCATAGACAATTTAGACGAGATTAAAAAATTGGCTACTAAAAATACGTCAATTTGCGTCAGGCGCCGACTAATTTGACAGGACTAAACTATTAACTAATATTTATCTTCTGTCCTTTTCGTAATGAAATAGAAAGAAAAACATGCCCGAACTTAAATTTAGTTTAGTTTGTGAACAACAGAATCGGCGCCAATGGATAATTTTGTTAACAAAAATGATGTTTCTTGCTTTTAAATCCGTAATCACTTCGATTTGTTCACTACTCGCTATTGTGCCAAAATGGCAGCTTTCAACAACTTTTTGCAGCAAATAAAAAGTAAACAATCGTAATTGTCCATCCATAGATATTACAAGAGAGCTAATTGGATCCCACGGCGCAGCGTCATCAATCAAAGTACCTACCTACCTAGCTAGGCCCAGTTTTTCTAACACAACCATCAACCATTTTATTTTATTCTTATTGTTTTATAAAATGACCGCTGAGAACAGCGTACAGGCAATTAAAAATAGAACACAGTAATTACGTCATATTATTCTATAACAATTTTATTTCAAATAAATATTTACCGCTAATTACAATAATAACAGACAATGCGGTGATGTCGTTGCTCTCGTACATACACGCGATAAATTAAATAGGTAATTATAAGGTGTTAAAATTTTTATTGTTAATTATTTTGTATGCATGTACTCGTTACTGGCAGCATTTATGAAGTATGTTTCATTATAAGTCTTCATTACGTAAAGGTCTACACAGTTCTTCTGCTACTTTTTGCAATGATACCGACCAAATTTTTTTCAATTTCATCATAGCTTTTATAGCTAGATAACTAGGTACATATAATAAGCTCGCATTTAAACCTAGACTAGACTATTGGGGGTTTATTTATAAATGTTGATTAAAGTTAAGTGACGATTAAACGTCAAAAATGCATGGTGAAACGGTCACTACTTGAAGCAACGTTTATGAATAAAGGGGTTAAATGCGTTGATGTTTCCCGTACAGTACGAGTGTAATAATAGGCATGGAATTGCAATTGTTCTAACGCAAGTAAGCAAAGCCAAAGGTCAGCTAATATACTGCACCGTGTTAGCATCGCGATTCGCAACCTCTTTGCCACCGTATCGCAGCTACATCGCATCGGCGCAAACATTCGTTTTGAGCAAGCCTTAATTCGCAGGAAGTATTTTATAAACCTAACGCAACAGGACGTATTACATTATTTTATTAAATAACTCATAAATAACTTGTTTCGAAGAAACAGGTGACACCAGTCCTTCGTTAAAATACAAAATAATCCAGTAGTCGCCCGCCATTTCAAATTGTTGACATAGCACGATTCGTGCGGAAACTAATCATTTCGTGTTCTCCTACGGAAATGATTGATCATGGCGTGTGTTTATTCAGCCTTGTATGGTCAGTGTGTTCGACTTGAGTAAGCGTTTGACATAATCAGGGATCTTGACAGTATTTTAATGCTTAGCAGTTACAGTGTTGCCAGTTATACCTATTGCCTGGCTTAAGATTCTTGCTTGTTTATTTGACGCTTGTAAGAAAGTTGTTTGACCGTAATTTGTGAATTTGCTATATAGTCTCTGGTCTTCTATAGAGAAAATGATGAATTCAGCTTTGAAAGCGCTGTTTCATTTTATGGATTTACTTACCTACTAAAAACTTCGAATTGTCAAATCATTATATTTTTATTTCTAATTTATGTTTCATAAAATTTTATGCACTGAAACGTAAGAAGGTTCACATAACATCGTTACAATAATGGTATCGTTCTGGGGCCAGAAATATAAACCTTATGACCTACTAATAAAACTGCATTTGATTATAAGCTTCGAACCCATGCGAGCTTATTTTACACCTTCCGATAGGTTGTAAAATTTTATGATTGAAATATAATAACCACTTAGATAATTTCGCCATAAAGAAAAACCTCACGACTTTATTCAAGCGACCCTCAACCACATATTGAAATAAGTATGTAGAAGTTCGTAACGAAGATTTGCTTTATGTAGGAAGATAGTATCCAGAAAAAAAAAAAAAAAAAAAAATTAAACCGACTTCAAAAAGAAATTAACTCAAAATTACAAAATTATGAAATAAGTAACTTTAATTTCGGAAGTCGGTGTCTTGGGCTCTTTATTTTAGTTTTAGTTGTTTGCCACCATATTTTGAGTTACTTAAATTCTTTAAGAAGTAGATTTTTTTTATTACTTTTTTATTTCATAATTTTTAAGTAAAACCTGGAACATTTGTTTGTAATAACTAGGTACCTAATAGTTTTGTTGTAAATATTGCACTAGAATTTGGCCAAGGTTTTGAGATGTTTTCCCTTTGACACTACACTCGTAGCTCGTACCTATCAATAAGCCAGGCCGTCACACATACCCGTATTAGTCCATATCTTGAAAATGTCTGAATCGATTTTGATGAAACTTGCACTGTTCCCTAAGTTGAAGTAAATGTAAGCCAATAAAAAAATGGCCACGATCCGATTAATAGTTGCGGAGAAATGCGTGGACAAACATACATACATATACATACATCTATAAAATGTTGTATATTTGTTTGGGAGCCCTAATAGATTGTCATATGTGAATATAATGCAGTTCCACTAATATTACATACATCGGTAAAAATAAGGTGGGATATTTTGGAGCCTAACATTAATAAGGAAGATCTACCTGAACAGGAAGACTTAAAAACAGTAGCAGAAAATTTCATTGATTTTGATCGTATCGGTAGGAACCTTTGGTATAAGAAGTAGATAACTATTTAGTGATAGATCCCTCAGGTAGACACCAAGCCGTGAATATTTGTAATATCAACTTCGTAAATCGTAGACAACCCGACGCTGTCACTTGCAAGCAAAGAAAAAAGTGAAGCGCGAAGATAAATAATTTGTAAAACCATTCAGTGACTTACTAAACCAGTTTGAACTAGAGCGGTGTTCTTACTTCTCATCCAAAGAGGTGGCCGTCTTAAAGTTTCCAAACAATTAATGTATTCACAATCAGCATCGTTATCTCCTGTCATCTTTGAGCAACCGAGCCTCCCTCACCGGGTGCTCGAGATCATTAAAAAACTAGTCCGTTCAGTGGACCGGTCCCTGTTGTTACGCACACTATTTTATTTTGTTGGACCCCACTTTATCTATTCTGCATCTGTGGTGTCAAAATAACTTTGTTTCTAAACGTTTCGACGAAGTGGTATAGAAAATTGGTTGAGAACAAAGTGGCCGAGATTGGACAAACTGACAAGAAAATCTATATTGATGGACTTCTGTATGAATGCAGTACCTTTGCATGCATTGAATTTCGTCCATTATATTTGGCATTCAAACACGTAGCTACATAGGTAATTCGCAATCCGATATGCAATGCACATTTCGTAATGGTACCTGTTATAGAATTTAAGTTTATGTAAAGAAAGGCTAAAACCATATTAGGACACAAGTAAGAGCCAAGTTGGTCTCAAAAAATCTTTGGAATATGAACCTCAGTACCTCTGTCCGTAGGTACAGTCAACAGCAAAAGTAGATGATCAAAATCAGAAATTCAATACTAATGAACGGAGTTCGCGTCAGAACTGTGTGGCGTCGAAGTACTACTTAAATACCTAGAATACTTACTACGTAGAATACTTTTGAATCACTTCGACGCCACACAGTTCTGACGCGAACTCCGTTAGTTAGTACCTATTGAATTGCTGACTTTGATCATCTACTTTTGCTGTTGACTGTACCTACCCGCAATCGCAACTAACGAAAATAACTGTATCGCTGTTGTCACACTTATCTGAAGGAGACAGTTGCTCCACAGTCCTTGGATGATTAGAAGACCTAAATCGAGATCTAATTATAATTCACTTAAACCTTTGAGCTAGTTTTTTTTAACCGACTTCCAAAAAGGAGGAGGTTATATGTTCGACTCTATATATGTTTTTTTTTTTAATGTATATTCACCGATTACTCGAAGACGGCTGGACCGATTCCAAAAATTCTTTTTTTATTTGAAAGGGTATACTCTCGAGGCGGTCCCATTATCATCAAGTTGGAATCTGATGAGAGGATCCCATGGAAATCGAGGGAAACCCTCAAATTTTATAGGCAAACCTATAGCGATTTGGGTATTTTTTAAAGTAACTTGAGCATTTGCTCTCGGAAATCATCATTTGGTAAAGTGGAGCTGATGATGAAGACCACAGATGGCCATCGGAACTACTCAATGACAAATATTTCACGGGTTGCGATTCGATTATTTTGCTATTGTAACTTAGATAAATTACAAACTGACCCACTAAAAAGTGAAAAATAAAAACTTTTTTACAAAAAAACAACCGACTTCCAAAAAAAACACTACAAATTGAAAAATAACTTTAATTTCGGAAGTCGGTGTCTTTGGTTCCGCATTTTTGTTTATTGACACCGACTTCCGAAATTAAAGTTATTTTTCAATTTGTAGTGTTTTTTTTGGAAGTCGGTTGTTTTTATTTCGACTATTGTACCTATAGTGCTTAATACAAAAAGGACGACTTAGCACCGGAGTAAGTTATCAGTTTTGTATGAACAACTGCATTTCGATATCTAACAGGTTTTTAAAATTATAAAACTAGCTTGGGGTTTCATAATTTGAAGCCCCATCTAAAGAAAAAACTTGTTTTGTTATAAGGGGAAATAAATTGAAGCAATAGATATTATCGCTAACCCTGACTGCACTCAGGTTCAAGCCGTACGTCAAAGCTAATAAGTCATTGGCCACCATGTATTTGAGATGCGCGGTCACGTCCCAGACTCCGCGACTCATTTAAATTGACGTGTGATGCTAAAGGAGATTTATACATACTGGCTGTAACGGTAGGTGGCCACACACAGCATCAGTCAGGAACTTTGGTCAGGAAAGACAAAAGCTCAAAGCAAATCTAAATCTAAACTAATGTTATAAAGAAAAAGTAGGTATATGATTTTTGTATGTTTGTTTGTTACGCTTTCACGCTAAAACGGCTGCACGGATTTGGATGACATTTGGGATATGGCTAGACCATGACCTTTTTTAGGCCATAGGATACTAATTTTTATACCGATATTCCCACAGAACCGAGATCTAAATGGGTGAAACCGCGGGGGGCAGCTAGTGTTAGACAAAATTAATGTATTTTGAGATAGAAATAAATTAACAGCATCGATTTTCCATTTTTAAAATACCTATGTGTAAAAATTAACACGTATTTTTAATCAATCAGATAATTTTAAAGATAATTATGGAAGATTAGGTAGAAGGTATTTAAACATTATTCATAGAGTCGATTCCCAGAATTTGACTATTTTTGTACAAACTGGTAACATTATTGAGATACAAAAAACTTCGAAAAGCGCTAGCCAATTACATATACTATACTGTTACTTATTTAAATGCAAAGCGCCGTTTTATGTATCAATAATTTAAATTATAATTTTATTACTTAGGATCTAGAGTACCAAACCAACATTCAGCATGTATACCTATTAATGTTATATTTTATGGCATTTAGTTAAGTAGCTAAAATTATGTTATAAATTCTTATTTAATAAAGTTATTAACGTGGAATTTATTATAAGTGAGTTAGAGCTGTATTAATTTATAGCATTTGTATAATTCCTATAATATTTCATGGAGTTAATGGGTTATTGACTTTTTAAACTTATAGAATGTTTAAAGTATTTAACTTAAAATCTACTTTTCTTTATTCCAACTTTTTGGTATCTCAATGTTGCTTACCAGCCAACAAATTTTACCAGCTTCCATTAAATTCCCTTTCATTCTAAATTCATCAATTTTATGCCCGAATCATATTTAACACTTTGTCTCGGTCGTTTATCAACATATCCACGATAAATAGAGTCGGTTATAATATCTTTATCGCCATCTTTATATGGCTGCGCCCGCGCTGGTAGCCCGCGAAATTCAAATAGTCTTACTTTTTTGCAATTTGCAGGTCAGTGTCATGTTGAATGTTGATTAAAATATAATTCGCGAGCGTAACAAATATGACTTTACAGAATTATAATCATTTAAACCATCAATACAACCTTCTACGTTCATACAATCCTATTGATTGATATTTCATGAAATTGTCATTTAAATTCGCGGGTTACCTAGCGCATCAAGGCACATATAGAAATAGGTATAATACAATTTTGACTCGCATTCGCGTTCCTGACTCTATAAATATGAGATCTGCACTGTAGTCTGTACCTATCTAGGTCTGGTCTGTCGCGCGAAAAAAAAAACTAAAACTGTCTATGTCCACTTTTATAAACCACCTGCAGAATGTAGCTGGGCGGCCTACTATGGCAAATCATTTGAAACTCGTTTTGCTTTTCTAGGTACTGTAAGCTAAATTAAGCACAAATTGATAGTATTACATTGGAAAACTTGATCTTGAACATATATTTGAAGTCTAATAATGAAAGTATCCTTACCTACATCTTTCTATTGGAGTCATATATTAAGATGAGTGAGTGACAGACTCTTCTCTGAATTGCTGTGACATGACATGAGTTTAATTTTGACGCTATGTTGATATAAGCTTTTTAGGAACCTGGGGTAGAAGACAATTGTGTTAAATACTGATATCCGAGTGGTTCCTTTACCTAGAAGACATGTGTCTGGCGTTTGTAACACACACAGCATTTTGGCAGGTCATAAAAAATTGAATCATCCACCCATTGACATATATATTACTTTTGAAATCATTGCATCCACCTCGTTATTCATGCGATGCGAATAACCTTCTTTCTTTCCAGTAATAGGACACGAAAAATACCTACTTTTCAAAAAGCGAATCGCAATTTTAAATCGACCGTCCTAATCCGTTCCGTCATTCTCGATGCGCTCACTGATCGTTACCAAATCCTCCATTGATTATATTGTTGGTTTATTTTACAAGCACAGTGATTAGCCGGACACAATCCTGTTTCACAACAAAATTGATTAACTTTACAACTATTTTTGAAGCCTCAGCCTCGTTAAAAGTAGGAAGCTATAATTTGGTGTAGTCGTTACGGGCTTGCTAGCTTTAATTTCGGTTATTTGTGAGATTTATGAGGCTACACCGTTTGTCAGAGAACCGTTGTGGCGTAGAATGGAGGTCGCATGCCGTCGGTATGTGAGGCACAAATCTGACAGGTGGTGTGACGAAACAAAGTGTCGGAATGAACCTATCGTTAATCACGAGAAAAGTACCTAGCGAGGAAGTGGAATTTGGAAATCAGATTGCAGCTATTAAAGTTTGGCAACACTAGAGACTTGGTAGGTCAGGAGGCTAAGTGTGAAATCCGTAGTTTTGACCGATGTTGCGGGCGTTTCCTACTCTGCATCACCTACAGACATATTTATTAGTTTGGGGCCCGACCTAAGAATTAATGTCAACACGATTTTGCAGTTGTCCCTATTCCCGAGGTGTTTTCGCCCGCCCTGAAAAGTCTTAATCGGGTGTAGTGTTCATTGCAAAGTTTCGAATTACTTTCGGACGGGTCCGTATGTTCGTTGACGAAATTGAAAAGTGGCCCCCAGAGCAGAGAATACCTATAGATGCTAATTTTAATCAAGTTCGAATTAGATTTAATATTAAAAAGCTATGGGGTACGGAAGTCTTTTTATCTTATTTTTAAAAGGCAAGCTTGATTATCATTATGAGGAGGTATCCAGGTACGTTTTCAACTAATAAACGGGAGTTTACACCTCAATTTACACTACCATCATAATTTCTAAAACAGCAGAAGCCTGTTCCCAAGACTTTGTTCGTACCCAGTGTCCCAGTGTGGGCGGCAGACATCTATGGCGGCGCTCAACTGTCAAGTGTCAAGTTAGGCCCTTTCAAGCCTTAACAGCTTGTTGTCATTCGTAATAGCTTGTTTATTGCTGGTTTACGTCCAAGCTTCCGTTTTCATACCATTTGTTAGTAGCAAGCACGCTTTACAACGACATTAAATACGTAAACAGGTAGCAATCAGCCTGTTCTACGAAGATTAGTAAAAGTCTAAAGTTATAAATTCGTTGTTAATTTAACTACGTTTAAACTGGATCAATTAATAACTGTAAGTGGTAGGTGATAAAAGCATTTTATCGTCCAATTACATAACAAATCTCTTTGAGATAAAACGTCATGAGATCATAAATTATGGCAGCTTTCCTCAAAGACTTCGTGTTATTTTCTAATTGTGTTTGTAAACATTTTAAATTAGCTAAAAATTGTTACACGTAATTAAACAAACTTCGTCTGTCCGTGGGACATTCTCACTTTTTGTGAAGCTACTTAATTAACACGGACCGTGTCACTTACAGGGCGTTTTACCGCGAAAAAAAGACCGCGGAGAAGCGGCCATTTTGTTAGTGATGCGAGGCAATGGCGATACGCAGTAATGCCAATAAGGTTCTCATACGTGATAAAAATGATATACGATAGAGGTGTTGACAGCTTCGTGCGATGCGGTGGTATTTTTTTTATGATTTACCGCAGAGAACGAGTCAATCATTAGTTTTATGAAAAATTCATACGCGAAGGGTTGAACAGTGGATAAACGGTAGCTTCTTGCCCACTTGTAGATCTGAGGATGTAGACTGCTAGAAACTATCCTTATCAATAAAATTATTGAGACAGTTAGGTAAGTGTCAATTTATTGCATAGTCAACAAAAGTAGTTAAACCATAATTTAATAAAGAACGAAAGACCTCTCGAGTTACTCAAAAGTCATACAAGTTGACTGCAAACAAAAGCTGCTTATGAATATGCACAGTCAATAATTTGACACGCAGGATGAAGCCTACCTTTCCATTAGTTATAGTTTCTCTCTTACTTAAACAGAGCCAAATGAACCGTCCAGCACACCCGTAGTAAAATACGACCACAGCAGTCGAAGCAACAATACCTATAAATCGAAAGTCAGACATCGACTATTTATCGACATTTTCACATCACCAGCTAGAGTTGTATCGCTGGCACGACGCCTCGGGCCGAGAATCGTTTGCGTAACAATCGTCCCTTGTCCGGGCATTCCACCGCGCACGACTCCCAGCCATTCTGTCGTGTCCATTCGGCGCTGTACGACCACGTTCCGAGACAATTGCTTCGAGGAAACTGCAATATATAATGAGCACTGCGATCAAGGCGACCAAGGTACAAATTCGCCTGTGCAATCTTCATTATTCTCCAGTGTGGAGTTGTAGACTGCAGTCACAGTTCAAAAGCGGCGATCGTAAGAATAGGCGGAATTGCAAAAACAAACTACGTTAACCGAAATGCAAAAGTCTTGAAAGCTGGGGAAAAGAAAATAACCTCAGAATAATACCCTGAAATACACAGACCATCGACGCCACAGCCTTAGGACTGTTTCCCAGTTAGGCTCTATGTTCTATAGTCGTTCGGTCCATGGAGTGTCCCAGCATTAAAATAAATTAAGATAATAAAGTGTTAGATTTACCGCGCTATGTGCGTTTATTCTAGAAAGGAGGTGAATATACACGACATTTTCTAATGCATATTTCTGTGTAAAGATCACAATGTATCCTCATCTACAATCATTGTCGGAAGATCTAAGAAAACATAATATATTTTTAGTATGCTCCAAACTCTCTAAATACCTAGCAAAGAAGTCTTATGTAAGAGCAGCAGCTTACCTTCGTGATAGAATTTAATTTTGTCTTTATTAGTCCTTTCTACACATAGTCTTTAGGTCCTATATTTCTACAATGTTTTACACCAGTAATATCCAGTAATATTCTTTTTCAACCACCGCACATTTCTTAGCAAATGTGTTGCATGATTGTCGCCATCTTGCAACGGTGTTTGATGACTTTGTGCGCATCTCCGTCACGTCATGATTGCCTGGTCATTACTATGCGGCCGCGTCGATGAGTTGCAGGAAAAACATAGTTGTTGGTATGTAAATGTATGCGAAGTTTTTGGTGGGAAACTGTTAATCATATATCCGTGCTGTTAATTGATTTAGTAATGCGAAAGTTGTTACGAATTCGAAACTTACCTACATGTTAAAGAAATATCAGGTTATTAATTGGTTTAGATATCTATCTCTAAAATCAAGCACTCATATCTAAATTTATTTATCTACATAATATACTTATATAAAAATATATATTGTACACAACAAAAATACATAACAAAATAAATTGATCGAATATTAAAAATATATCTACAATGAGCGGCTTTACCGCTTTCTGCGATCTCTTCCTGGAAACCTCTTTCAGGCAATCTTAGGAATGGACAATGATTTACCTGGACATAAAACGGAGCTGTCGTTACTAATTTCACAAACAGTTAGTAGGTAACCTTTCTTTTCTTTCTTTCCACTCAAGATAGGGGTACATTATTACAATTTATACGTTTGAGTCTAAGCTTGGTTTTTCGCAGAGATCTCTAGGCTCTAACTGTATCGTGCATGGGCCATGCACGCCATGCAGCATGGCGCTATAATTATACTTAGCTTCAATGATTAAATGTTTATTACTCATTGACCCCAATTACTTACAGACAAAAGCTACTGATATTTTAAAGCCAAGTGCACTAACTCTGCTTATTTCAAATTTCAATATTGTTTTACAAGGCAGTAAAGAGTTTACTAACACTAAAGAAATTAAGTAAAATTCGTACTTATCCTATGGACTCTGTTCTATATAATCAGGTTAAGCTACGCTTGCCGCGGTTGGTCCATGGTTGGGAAAGCCCGAAAGTCTGACGACCAGTCTTACCAAGCTTAGGGGTATCTCGTATTACCCAGTAACTGGGTTGTGGAGGACAGATAGGCAGTCGCTTCATGTAAAATTTTGGTATTCGGCAGCATCCGGTTAGACTGGAAGCCGACCCCAACATATGTAGTTGGGAAAAGGCTAGACAGATGATGACTAGATGTTATAAGTAAAATTGTTACTAACGCTATGGATTCTGTCTGAAATAAAAGTTTCCTATTCTAAAGAGTTCCCAAAACGTTTCATTCGTAAATCTTTCCCAGCTTTAAGATAGATGGGTACTTCATCTTTAGTTAAAAGAAACATGTTGCCGTTCAGATTACCTCGTAGGTACCTAATAATGTGCATTGAGAGCAAGATTAAGCCCTGGCACACAGATAATAACTAAAGCAATCGAACATGCCGTAAAATCACGAATTTACTGAGAACTGTACGCACTGCACTAAATCGAGTGTCAGATATGGGAGAACACGGGCGGCGGCGCGGCGGCGGCGGCGGCGTGGGTTTAAAATTTAGAATATTTCAATTCCATACAGGTACTGTACCTTTCTGAAGTTTTAATAAAGTTAGTAGGTATAGATAGTAGATACGATAATTCAAAAAAATGGCTCGACCTTTACAAATAAATCTTGTTTTGTAATAAAACCGTAGACATAGCTTTTGGGGATAAGGATACAGAGTACCGTTCAATAGTATGAACATATTGATCGTGCAATCAAGCGTTCATCTGTGCCCGTAACAGAGAAAAACAATATTCTTGGGACTCTTTTTTCATTAGGGGAAGTTCAAGTTTGCACTTTGTCGGGCTTCGCTCTTGTAGCTTATTTCGGAATCTGGGAATTCTGGGATGACAAATCCTGTTACCGGTAAAATGGGGTTACATTGATTAATTTTGAAATAAAACTGACTGTAACTTCTTCAGTTATTTATAAAAAAATACAAAAAAAATACTGTAATGGCGACTCATGGTTTTTTATTGATAAAATTATTTATTTAATTTTTACGCCCTGTAGGTTCCGAGAAAAAAAACATTAAGTGGCTTATCATCTATAAACTTGATATGGGGTCGCTTTGATTGCCCCCGTTTTTTGTATGTAATAAGAAAGTAGCCCCTAACAGGAAATCATCATCATCTGCCTAGCCTTTTCCCAACCATGTTGGGGTCGGCTTCCAGTCTAACCGGATGCAGCTGAATACCAGTATTTTACATGGAGCGACTGCCTATCTTTCCCCTAACAGGAAATAGAAACAAAAATTAAAAAAATTGTTCACTCATTAGTTTTTGAATTAAAACACTCCATCAGTAATCATCAAAGACACCCCGCTATTCAAATGTCACCCCATTTTACGGTACGGACTTATTTCGATAAGGCTTTCTCACTGAGATCTTGATTCTTGATTTAAAAGAGTGTGCATGGAGTTTCTTGCCCGTTCTTCTCCATAGAGATCTACGTTTTGGAATGGAAAACTAGCTTCAACTTTCTGACTAACTGACAGACTATTTAATTTTGATAATTCAAAAGTGCCTGTACAAGGTTTAATTGAAATAAATGCTTTGAGTTTAATCGCAATCTGCGCTACCGAACTGAAAACTCATAAAAAACGTTCCCGGCCTTTATTAACTCCTTGAATTAATAGTCCGTTAAAAACCCGTGGTACAGTTTATTCCAACCCGTTATTAGCGCTGACAACGTAATCCACCTTCCACATGTTGCTCAGTTTCAATAATTACTAGGTAATCAAAATGGCTACGTTGACATTTTTAAACGCACGGGAGTTGATTAAAATCGCCGACGGTACACGTCTTGCCCGTCTTATAAGTAAAGCGCCATAAAAAGGGCATAGAAATAGTAGGTAGTTACATGGTTGATACCTTGATTCACTCATTAAGTGCGCCTGTTCATAGATTTCTTTGCCTTTCTAGCTGATTCGCACGCGGAAGCTGGGTAGAAGAATTTTATCCTATTATGTGCGTGCTTCAAGCAGGTGTAATTTACTATCTACTGCCAAAGAAAGATGATCAGGCGCCAACGACGTATCTTAAACCTTTTTTTTTTTTTTTTTTTTTTTTTTTTTTTTTTTTTTTTTTTTTTTTTTTTGGGTGGGAAATCATCAAATGACCCCTCCCGCTCTGGGCGGAGCGGAAGGGAGTGTCAGACTCTTACTGACTAAAACCCACCCGTGTTCCTTCACTTGCCTGTGCCAGGGGCCACGGTATCTCTTTCGAACAACCCGCGACCCTGGCGGGCATCGGCCCTAGCGGACCCCGTCAGTTGGTGCTGACATCTCCTTGAGGCGCGCGTGGAACACAACGCGCCGTCGACCCGGGCCTGGTCCTTACCGGACGGCGAGCTGCCCATTGCTCGCCGCCCGCAAGCCCGCGCCTACGGTGGCCGGGAATCGGCTATCGACTCCCGACGCCCGGGGCGTCTCCTGCGGCGGCTGGGGGCGTGAGGGCGCAAGGATTGCCTCTCCCTCACGCGCTCCGCCTCCTCCTTCGCGAGCATCACTGCTTCGCAGAAGGAGGCGATAGCCTCCCATGCACTCTCGCTCCGTACCATGGCCCGGACTAGGGCCGGACGCGAGAGATCGCCGCCGCCGATCGCCGCCGTGAGGACACGGCGGTGCTCTGCCCAAGCTGGGCAGATCTCCACCGTATGCTCCACCGTGTCCTCCGGGCGATCCACACAATGGTGACACCCGGGCGTTTCCTCCCGCCTTATTCGGAACAGGAACCTCCCGAAGCAGCCGTGTCCGGTGAGGACCTGCGTTAGGCGGAAGGTGAGGACGCCGTGGCGTCTCTCTAGCCACTCCTCAAAGAGGGGACTTATCGCCGCAATTGTGGCGTGCCCAACGTATCTTAAACCTTATGTTAATTTTCACAACGTTTGCATAGTGGGTCTTATACCTGCTAAGTAATGACATTCGTTATTTTAACTATAGATTAAGGTTTTGATAGAACTTATGTTTAGTTTCGAGTGACACGTACTTACCTTATAGCAGTAAAATGCTGAATGACATGATGTCAATAAATGTAGATAAATAAAACAAAATCGAGTTAGTTAGGTACCTACACCATTTTTATCTCAAGAACGGCTGGACCGATTTTTATGATCTTTGATTTGTCTCCGCTCCGAATAGCAGAATAACTGTTAACACATGGGAAAATTTCACGAAAATAAAAATTATGAAGATAATTCATTTTCTCATACAATTTTGTATTTATTGATTTTGAGGCGGTACAAAGTTCGTAGTTTATTATTTAATATGGTTAAAAAATTTCAGCCCATCCCTGGTAAAAATAATAAGTGATGCGTCTAATCAAGGATTCCCTCTATAGTTTATAACAGCGACAACATTCATACGAGCTCTTGGGGTCCTTAAAAAACATGGCGACGACCGGTCCGGGCGGCCGGCACGTTGAAATGCGCAAGATGAGCTCGCTTCACTGAATTCATTAACAATACTACAGTTATTGGAAGAATATATACGCGGGAAAGTGTCTGAGAGTATGTTGAGGTAATGGGACTAAATTTACCTAATAATTAAATATTTTACAGTAGGTACAACCCGCAGTCCCGTTCTGGTTCCGCGTGGTGGATTATGCTAATTCACCATGACTACTCAATGATTCCTTACTCGAAACCACGTAACGTCAATTCCTTATTCGCCAATTTCGCGTTCATTTCGCGCGGTTTCGTTCATTGTGTCATTGAGAATACGATATCAGATCAAAGAAGATCTGAGATTACGGCTTACCTCTTACAGAGTGAAGGCTTTGGGGCTGGTAGCTGTGAAAACTCTATTGGCTATGTTTCTATTGGCTGGGTTTTAAACAGCACCCTAATTTTATTGTGTTACAACACACTTTTAATCACAATCTGAATCATTTTAAAAGGATATTGCAAAAACATTGCTATTTGCTCAACAACGCAATGTATGTTGTTGAACTGTCAAAATGAAAGCCCTTGCTACGTTCAGTGTGTTACGCACTACCTCGCTGGCAGACGGACACGTATAGATAGAAAGACAGACGGAAGAGGGCGATATCAACTTCTTTTATGCCCACACGATAAAATCATTATTATTATCATCATCAGCCTACAGCAGTCCACTGCTGGACATAGGCCTCTCCTCTCCATTATTATATACCATCGGGTAACTCTAGGAGCTCTAGGTAAGTCAATGAACAGTAGATTTCTATGAAATCTTTCTATTGTATGACAAAAAGCTAAATCTTGCCAATATCTTTGAATATCATAAAAACGCTGTCTGACAGATATAGCCTCATTTAGACAAACAGGTGCGAGCATATTATTGCTGAAATCTAAACTTTATGCCCTACGAAATAAGGTCGACAGCTATGAAATCGCAGATATAATATTTGTATTATAGTCATTTGGTATACAGGGCGAACGCTAGATTTAGATCGATTTAGTATCCAATTACTTTGGTCGCAAATCTTCTGAATGGACACGGACAGCATAAATATTAAACAGAGAAGGTTTAAATCGTATATTACAACAAGGATAATTAAAAAGGTAGATTTATAATTATTCAAAAGAGCAATAAAAAAATCTGACAGGACAGAGACTATACCTCCTACCACGCGGACGTAAAATATCCAAGGATGGATTATTGAACCACATAAACTATGCCAAGGTGATTGTGATAGTTTTTAAATTAATACACACTAGAAGTTTTTTATGTTATTGGAGGGCAGACAAGCCGACCGCACGCCTTGAGGTCACTACCACCTACCTAAGTATAGGGTGGACAATTCCGAGGTATACAACATTAAACTAAGCTTATTTTTATTACAAACGAAATTTACCTGATTTTCCCATAGGTATTTGGATAGTTTACAAGTGATCCAACTATAATGGACTTTTAAAAACCATTATAAATGCCAAAGTAACACACATTGAGCACATTTAGCATTAACTCAATTTTGGCCATTTTGGCTTGGCAATTTAGTATGAAAAATAATTGCCAACTTTTTAGTGGTTTAAAATGCGATCGCTTTTCATCGTATTTTTCACCAAATTTTCACTTTATTAGGTAGGTACTCCACTATTTTCCCCACAGAGAAAAATCAGGTCAGGCCAGGTGGTGTCTGGTGAATCAGGGGGACAATTAAAGACAACATTTCTTGGAATTGATTATTTCGGAAACGTTGCTCTCAAAGTTTCGATTATGTTTCGTGCTGCGTGATTTCTGCCTCCGTCTTATTAGCACCACGACTTTTCTAGGACTTTTCTTGAACTGTTAGATTTTGTATACCTATAGTTGTTTCATAGAAAAAAATAATAAGAAAATTATAAAACGTGTTCTCACCAAGCCTTAAAAAACAATAGGTTATCTTTTGGTATAACTTTTACATGGTTTAACGATGTAATCTCTTCAAGGTACACGTTTTAAATAGGTAGCGATTAGTGTCATCTTTAAGATTTTTTTTTACCGAGTCAATTATTTTATTTCACGTTTTTATCTTCACACGAAGTTCAATTTTCGTAAAATATAAGAAGAAATAAGAAAGAAATATATTTTTATTGTTTTAAAAAAGTTAAAAAGTACTGCGACCTCGCCTTAAAAATTGACGTTTTTGTCAGTTTGGTCCGTACTTTGAACATGTATTATCAAGCAATGTTGCAATTGGAGCAGCACCCTAATTGCGTAACACACTATCAATCGGAATCTGAATCATTTTGAAGCAAATTGCTAATCCATTGCTTCATAAGTTCGAAAATTTTGTCTGTTCCACACGTAAATAACGCAATGAATGTTGTTGAACTGTCAAAATGAAACCGATTCCGATTGATAATGTGTTACGCAATTGCCCCGCGGGTCCAGTGTACTATTTATCTAATAAAATGTTTTCGCTTCCGCATCTAGTAGGCAAGGCAAATCTTATTTAATTGAAGTAGTATACCAATATCCATTAAATGCGTTGGCGCCACTGATATAGCGATTAGTCAGTTAATTGCTCGATTTCATAAGTTGATATGTCGCAGACCGTGGTTTAGTTAAGTCTTACTGATGGGAAACTGTCTGACTTACCTACTAAGCTTAGAGAACGATTCACGATTTCTCTGAGTGTCAAAAGGTCTTTAGGATTACCATCATCAGGCGAAAGACGTCCTCTGCTGGACATAGGCCTCTCCGCGCGTCGTCGCCACAGTGGATGACTTTAGGTTCAGATTCACTTAAATTAAATAATAAGTACTACGTGCGAATAAATAACATAATATCCCTAGGCTGCGGTGACCTACGAAGACACACTCGAAGCATGTACGCCATTTTATTGCAAGAACGCATCGCATCAGGTACTTGCTTTCTGCAATTTTGCTAGTTTCATAACGTATAAAAATTACGCACCTTGGCTATTTATTGGAGCAGAAAATTATCAGTTTCCCATTCTGGCTGCCAGCCGTTGGGTCACCGCACTACTTATTGAAAATGTCGCAACTCGAGTAATGCGTTAATTAAAATCGCCCAGGCCCTTACACTGGTCTAATTGGTCCTGGCTCTATAAGTGATAATTTAAAAGTCTGCTCTATCTAATGCTTATGAATTATTAATTTTTGATTCAGGTCAAAAGACTTTGCACCTAAGAAAAAAAATAGAGATATTCTATTTTCTGTACGTGCATATTGGCTCGTAAAACCTGTAGCGAACTGCTAAATACAACAAGCACTATTACATTAAGTTTTAGGTAGCTGAATGTTGAAAAGACAAGACAATCTAAATGGACATTTCTAACATAAACTTAGTTTTACAATCAACACTAACCGGTACTTCGTATTTGTAAAGAAATTATACTATAATGGATCCGAGGGTGATGGTAGCGAAGGGCCGATTTTTGTAAGAGGTACCTAAACCGGAGTAAATATCCTTAATATGATTAAGTATATTATTTGTCTATAGAATACTGACTGTGCCATTTTTCAAAGGGAAGCCGGTAGGAATCGAGTTGTATGGAACCTTCGCTACTGCCGAGAAGTAATATCCCATGATACGTAGCGTGGATGTCTGTTGTAGAAAGTTGGTTATTTTATATTGATTCTCAAATTTTACGATACGTCGATACAACTTTTATGATACATTAAAATAAATGCCAAAGTACCTTGGAAGAAGTAGATTGGGACGATTAACGACGGCCGCCAAGGTCCACGTACAATGATCCACATAAAGGACTAAGTGCGGAAACCAATCGCAATAACAGAACAACATGAAAGACCGGCCAAGTGTGAGTCGGACTCGCGCACTAAATACATCCGTACCTCGGATATCTATGTCCGTACCACAAGGCAAAAAACGCCGAAAAACACGTTTCTTATATATTATGGTAAAAATTAAAGGAGATCCCCCTTTATTTTATTAGTTGTTGTTATAGTGGCAATAGAACTACATTTTTATTTTATATTAGGTAGTTACTACACACTATTCTGTGAATGTTTCAACTGTCTACCTGTTACGGTTCATGAGATACAGCCCTCTGACTGACGAACGGACGGATGGACAGCGGAGGTTTAGTAATAGGGCTCCGCTGGCACTTTATGGTTTAGTTTAGGCAAGGCTAGGTTTTTAAAATTGTCTTGGAAAACAAAACACAATTTTTAAGATGTTTACGTGTTTGATGCAGTATCCTGAACATTAGCGTAACGTTGCAAACCTTGTTACAGAATGGATGCACAGCGTTGCAGCGAGCGGCAGCGGACGGACACGTCGAAGTGGTGCAACTGTTGCTGCAACATGGCGCTGATCCCAACAAACAGGACAATGTGGTACGCGTGCTTGTTAATAATTTCTGCGTGAGGTTTTAGTAAAAGTTACTTCGGCATAAGGTAACTTCAAAGTAAATGCAATTTATTCGTTACCTGTATTATTTGCAACAGGCTAATCAATTGTCAAAATTAAACACAGGTCAAATGATTTGATTCGCATAAAAGTAATACGTCGCGTCGTCTTTATCAGAAGAGGTCTTATTATTATCTCTTGTGCGTAGGTATGCAAGTCAAATCAAGTCTAGTGACTTGACGTGACTACCCTTGCAGTGTAGTCACTGCAAGGGTACCTAGTCACAATCATCATCAATATCACAATCGCAATAAATCAATGCCGGCTTTTCGATCTTCAATTGTTTGTCATTTTGGCGGGCCGCCACCGCTTAACCGTGATTAGGCTTACGTCATGTTGACAACTGTCAAATTAGTTCTAAAATCAACTCGTCAGAATAATCGACAAGGGGGAAAAAAAGTTTAGCGTCGCAAAACAGGTCAAGCATAATCAGCTGTCTGTAAGATGGAGTGGGTGGATTTGATTTACTGTTGTTATTTGAGTCAACCAATCACAGTATTGGACATTCTGCTCAACAGTTTGTTAGCAAATTGTGTTGATTAGTCGTTTAGAAACTGGGGTTTTCAGTAGCACATTGCAATGCTGTAACAAAATCTCTTACTCCGGCACCCACAGGCGAAACCTTTCAGCAAATCCTTCACATAATATTTGCGTTAAATTTCAGCATGGCAACACTGCAGCTCACGAGGCAGCCTGGAAGGGCTACTCGCGCTGCGTGGCGCTGCTCGCGCACGCGGGTGCGGAGCTGCGCGCTCGCAACGCGGCTGGGTTCGCGGCGCTACACCTCGCTTGCCAAAACGGCCACAACCAGTCATGTAGGGAGATATTGCTGGCGGGGGCGCCACCTGACTTGCAGAACAATGTACGTAATGTATTCTAAGTATTCATTCATATACCTCCTTCTGCCATGAAATCGTATTAAAATGTATATGTTTGTAAAGGCTTACCGACTAAATACATATAAAAATCAAATTATAACCAAATGGATATTATTTTGAAGCGTAAATTAACAAGCCTTTTGACTAATAAGAAACAACAATAAAAGCGCTAACTTTAACCCTGATTATACAGGGTTATTTGTAAAACACCAGCAACCTCTTAAGAGGTCATTGTACTCATCATTATGAACAACTTTTACTATGGGACCAAACCTGAAATCGCGAAAAAAAAATCAGCTGTTCCCTACATTTTGACGAGTTATACGAACATAAATGTAGGGAACAGCTGATTTTTTTTTTGCGATTTCAGGTTTGGTCCCATAGTAAAAGTTGTTCATAATGATGAGTACAATGACCTCTTAAGAGGTTGCTGGTGTTTTACAAATAACCCTGTATAATAGTTCTTTTATTGCAAAAATAATGCATTTTTAATTTGTCATCGTTAATTTTTCAGTATGGCGACACATCGCTCCACACGGCAGCCCGGTACGGGCACGCTGGCGTCACTCGCATCCTCATCTCTGCCCAGTGTAGAGTCTCCGAACAGAACAAGAACGGGGACACAGCGCTACACATCGCTGCAGCCATGGGCCGGCGGAAACTAACCAGAATACTCCTAGAGGCTGGCTGTGACAAGTCCATACGTAACCATCAAGGAGAGACAGCCAGAGACATAGCCACGAGAAAAGGTCTAGAAGAAATCATCAGCATACTCAACACACCAGTATCAAAACAAGCCAAGAAGAAGCACAGAGATAAGAGTAAAGAAAGAACGTTAGACGAACCAGACGCAGGCAAAAAGAAAGAAAAGGAAAAAGACAAAGGTAAAGACAAAAAGAAGAAAAACGTGCACTTCGAAACAACTCCACAAGTCCAGTGGTCACCGTACGGCTGCCATTACTACCCCGACCCAAAATTCTTCCCAAAACCAAAGCTAAGCTCGCTACCCACCGAACCACTAAGAAAAGGCGAACAGTATTATTTAGATTTGGCTGGGAACATCAAAAAGGGTCCGATAGGTGCTGGGTACACTTGCTACTGCGCACCATTCTTCAAACACTTGGAAGATAAACTGAACGGAGACAAAAAGGACTTGAAAAAGCATATAGACAAAGCTCACGACAGGCTAGATCAAAAGGTAACAGATTTGGAAATGAAAACACAAGGCCAAATATCTGAATTGACGAGATTCGTAGCAGCTGAAAGAGCGATGTGTAAGGAGAGGCACAAACATTTGGAGCATTGGTTGACGAGAGGTATGATGTTCAGAGCGTCAGAAAGAGTAAAGAAATTAGACTTCAGTCCTAAAGGCTCACTAGATATACCTCCACTTAAACGTACTAGAAGCTTAGAATTACTAGATGCTGATACTGAAGAGTGGAACAAAGTGCACAGGATAATAAAGAGCTTCAATAAAAACGCTGAACACTACGAAACTAATGCCAAAGACCTGAACGATAGCAGAGTCACATCTAAGAGCACAGAGATCTTGGACAGTAGAGAGCTACCCAGTCCTAGACGAAGGTATCTACTGAAGAACTCCAAGAGTAGCGATCAATTAGATGCTGGACCGAGCAGGCTTTCAATACCTCCCTTTTCTAAGAATAACCACCAGCAAGGTCATCATCAGAATGTCACAGCGGAAATTCATGTGAAAGCTAACAAAATGTCAGTGTCACAATCACCAATGTCTATGGAAGTAGAAAGTTATCACAATCAAAGGTATCGGTCTCCTAGTCGTCATTCTGACGCCAAGTCCCCGAGCAGTAGTCACAAACAACCCAGCGATTTAGAAGAAGACGTTAGAAGCCCGAAAGACCAAAATGTGCCTTTATGGAAAAGTCAGGTGCTACAAAGAACAGCAGATGACATCCGAAAGCGGGTAGCCTTCGAGAAAGAAATGGCTGAAGTGATGTCGAAAACCAATAAGTCTTTAGACATATCACAAGATGGCTACGTGAAACTAAGAAAACAAGGCAGCTATCAGAACACAAATGAGGTAGAAAGAGAGCAGAGAAAATCTGTTCAAGAATTAGTGGCGCAGGTGGAACAACAAAGATCCGTATCTCCAGATCCCGTAACTAGAAAAGTACAGCCCACCGAAAACATAGAAACTGTACCGTCAACAAGCCAACAGAACCCCGGTATTTTGAAAATGCCTCAACAGCCCCAAAGACCAGCTCCCGTGTTGAAAGAGAAACCACCGAAGAGCAAACGGTTCAGCTTACACAATCTCATACCATTTCCAACGAGAAAAACGTTTCAGAACCCACCGAAGGAAAATGGCAACAACTCGGAAAGTAGTGACGAGGAAGACAACCCAATTAGAAGTTCCATGCAGCCAGGACCAATGAGGAACACCAACCTTCTTCAAACATTACCGATGCCGAACTTTGAGACTGTGTCAAAATCTCCATCACCAGCTCAAATGGTTAATCAGAATCCGTACCCTCATGACTTACGAGCTATGATACCTAAAGACGCTTACTTCCACGACATCTCCAACAGACAAATGCCGTATATGGACAGCGGTCTACCAGTACCTCAGTTCCCTTGTCCGCAGTACGACTACAACCAGTCAGGGTTGCCGAACCAAATACAACCGCGGAACAGGAACCCTTTATACCACCACCAGACGGGAGTGTTCGACGCGATGATGCAAGACCACATAATGAGAGAGATGGAGCGCATACCGCACTGTTACAGCGACCACTTGGATCAGAACACTGAGGTGGAGATCGCGAATCAGAATGACTTTCGGATGTGTTACGACCCGATGTACCCGAATTTTAGGGGGAACCCGCATGGAATGACCAGGAAACCGAATCCTGACCACAGTTTGCTTCACAGTCGGCTGCAGTCTTTGGCGATAAACACCCATCTGACAGAGACCCAAAGTCAGACGGACAGGGAGTCGCATAACGATTCGGGTTATAGTACAAAGGTGTATGGAAGCTCTCAGGGACCGTCACCGAGCTTGTCAGGCCATGCGGAGGGCTCAGATAATTTTTCTGGGCAAAGAGTTAGTATTGTACCCAACGGGAAGATTATGGGAGGGCAGATAGGGGCGTCCAGCTTAGTTTGAGAAGGAGAGAAGCAGATTTATGGGAAAATGGGAACATTTAAACTTGCCTTCTGAAAATAATTTGATAATAAACGACAACGTGTATGTTGAATTACAAAAGCATTTTTGAAAAATGCGGTCGAAAACCGTAACAATATGAAAGTAGGATGAAAGAAAAAATTGTCAGCTTCAAAAAAAAAAGTATCAAAATACCTCTTACGTAATTATTATATTATTATAGTTTTATGCTACAATCGTTGTAGTTATTACAGGCTAACTATTGTTGTTTCTATTGTAATGTGTTCAACTTTTATACCTATCTCTAAAAAATATCTGTTAAATTAAAAATAAATGTAGCCACAATAAATTGTAGTAATAAATCACAAAGCACGTTAACCGTGTTAATCTAAGTCACCTTTCCCACAAATATACAAACTGACGAATAAGTAACTCAATAATAAAATTTGCAAAAAGTACAAATTTAATTTAGGGTTTAACAATGCCATGTATCACAGTAATTATAATTAATATTAAGTAGTAATAAGTCTTGTTGTTTTTCTTTTAATTTTAATTTGTAAAAATACTCATCTCACTATTGTTTCATTTTTCAAGTCAAAGTTTAAAGTAGAATTTTGTTGTGTTTTTTAAAGGGTGGAACTATTGAACCTCATCATTTTAGAGAAGTTAAAATTTTGACTTAGAGCATTATAATATCGAGAATATGGATAAAAACAACTTTTTAAAACTTGAAGTCACCCGACTTCAAGATTTATATAAAATCAGAGTTATTATAAGAAAGTACTTGCAAAATGAGTAAAATATTTGGATATTATGATTTATTTGTAAAATTAAGGAATTCATAATGCACCTATGTAATTTAAATAATCAGACTCGCATAATAGAGGTATTCGCAATGATAATAATTCATGTACTAAATTGAAACTAGACCTAAAAAGTCTTTAATATAATATCTATATATGCAATAACTGTGTGTTCCACCCTGTTTGGTGTGCTGAGTAAACAAATATGAACAATATGTACTTTTATACATACAATGTAAAATGTAAATTAAGCATAATATAAAATTGAGCCTTATTTTATATAGAAATAAAGTCACAAATTGTGTAGTCCGTGTAATATAATCTATATTTATTGTGTTGCATATTGTATCTGATTGATGATTGATAACTTTGTACTGATTGATTGACTCTAATAAAATGCACTTTTGAAGTGTCACAAACTAAGGTATCGTGTTATTGACATACATAAAGACACGCCTTCTTCTCTAGTTTATATTAGCCTGCCCGCGCTATTACCGTTATTTCTTACTTTTTTTACCGGATCCTTGGGGTCCTAGCGTGATGTTAAATAGCCTATAGCCTTCCGCAAGAACTAGGCTATCAAATCACACTAATATTATAAAGGTGAAAGTTTGTGAGTGTGTGTGTGTGTGTGTTTATATGTTTGTTACTTCTTCACGCTCAAACGGCTGGACTAATTTTGATGAAATTTTGTATGGAGGTAGCTGACACCCTGGATTAACATATAGGCTACTTTTTATCCCGATATTCCCACGGGATCGACATTTACGCGGGTAAAACCGCGGGGCGCAGCTAGTGATAAAATAATTTGCTAGCTCCAGAGATTAGCGCGTCCAAACAAACTCTTCAGCTTTATTTTTAATATAGATAGATGTAATGTAAAGTAAAATAACGTCAAACGATCAATATCTAACTTTAATACTTATCAAAAACATCCTAATTAACAGCCCGTCTCACTCCCCACTGATTATCTCTATAGAAGTCACACAAACTCGTATGATAAAGCGGAACTCCCTTCAAAGTCGCCGACCTTGCCCCCACAATTTTCACAGCTACGTAGTCCCCTGGTTTCACACGCCTTTTTCCTCCATCTTCGGTCAAAATCTCTGTTTGTTCAAACACAACTCTCATATACAATTCGTTCCTGCCTATAATGTTGCCAGACTTTTTCGCAGTCCCTTCGACTAGTACTAAGTGAGTGTTGCCAACTTCTGCATCATTGAGTATTTGGTATTTTCGTCTGTATATCTCTAGCATTCGGTTGTATCGTTCTTTTTTTTTATGGTCGGGAACGTCGTCTTTGTAGCGGCGGTAGGCTGAGGTTTTCTGTGAGAAATATTGCTTGGTTTAGTTTCTAAGAAACCGGTTACATATATGATGAGATTATTACCACTATTTTGGATTTAGGCGTATTACTTGCTAGATGGGTGGCATATGACCGAAGACAAGACCAACCGGGTCGGGGGTGGGCCCCGACCCGTCCCGTTTTCCTTGACTCGTCAAGGTCGCTCAAATTTTTTTCCAATAGATACATTTTTAAATAAAAATTATTACCAACTGTTTTATTCAAAAACTCGTAGAACACAGTAATAAATTGTGGAAAGGACAGCGCATTGTCCCTTCCATCAAAATTGGCCTTAGACTAGTGAAACGCTAAGCTCTTACCAATTTTTTATGTTTTGGATAATGGTGCGTTGAATACAGCTTAATGTAAAGTCGCACGAAAAGCGTTGTTTTGTCCTTAGTATTTATAATAATAATAGCCGACCGAACGAGTTGGGTCACGGTGGCTTGGTCTCAACAGAGATTAGCCATGTACGCAGGAGATACTAGAGTGCACAAGTGTGTGCGTAAACACAGGTGCACTCTCTGTTCCTTTACTCATAGTCCTCCGGGGCGGCCCCCCACACTCGCGGGGAGAGCTCAGGCGCAGCACACGGCGCCGCGTGCGCACCGAGGCTCGCGGGTATTAAATCGCCCAACTTCCAAACTCCGAACTGTTACTAAGAAATCCCGGTAAAACTTTGTCCGACCCGGGAATCGAACCCAGGACCCCACGCTCAGAAGTCGAGACCAACGGGGCACTCAACTACACTACTATTTATAATAATATAGTACCAGCCTAGCATTGTCGAAAAGCAGGGCAAGGGCTCTTCTTATACAAAGTATGTATATAGTTTTTTTTTTACATTTAGACAAAAATATTCTTTAATCTTACCTCTCTCATACTGTATGGGAACAAAAACGCGATATTGTAGTCAACAATCTCCATGAGGGAGAGCGTCTCTAGAAACTCCTCCTCCGTCTCGCCGCAGAAGCCACATATCATGTCCGTTGATAAACCCACTGGAAGACAACCAAATAAATTGGTATATAAATAGTAAAAATCACTAGATTATGATTGCTTATGGTGAAATTGCCCAAAGTGCAGCTTAAAAGGTTAGCAGTTAAACCAGTTGTACCATGTTTTAAAATCGACAGTTTGGTTTCAATTATTCAATTGTTTTTATATCATTAACCCAAATTTCAAACTTATGCAATTGTCCCTAAGGTTGACTTTGATCTGTAAAACCCCTCTTACACCCATACCTCCAGGTCTTCTTGACGTCTTCAACGAGCTGTAGATAGGCATCCTTTATGTACCCGCGCCGCCTTCGCTCTAGTACGGCGCTGCAGCCCGACTTCAGTAGCTTGCAATGTCAACCTTATCCCTCTATCACTCAAGAACGTGGATTTTTATAATTTTTTGTATCCGGGTTTTTAACGACATAATAAAATACACGTGTTTCAGTATTTTTCATTTATTAAAATAGTTTAAAAGTTATTTTAAAAAAATGGGAATGTTGCTTGAAAGCAAACAAACAAGAATTAAAAAAAAATAAACAAAACAAGACAATATTTTCGTAAAGATAACTTTATATATTAAAATTCAGACACTTACCTATCCATGTTTCCAAAATAACACCAAAACACGTCCAAAAACGAATTATTTACTATTTTTCAAATCGAAGCACGCACGCACTTGTTCAAAGAAGCACGCACGCACTTGTTCAAATTACCCACAACTGACAAATGAAGTTTGATTTGCGACACATAACGCCATCTAGTAAATTTTATTAGGACTACTTCTATACTTCGGTTTGTAGACCACAGACTACAGTGCAATATGACGACAAAAAATGAACCATTTTAATTTTATGAGAGATCAAACGGTATGTTGCTTACAGTCGACAACATGATACAGAGGGTTAAGCTATAGACCATTAAGTTGACTTTCAATAATTGTCTCTTACACACATACCTCCAGGTATAGTCCTCTTGACTTCGTCAACGAGCTGTAGATAGGCCTCCCTTGTGTACCCGCGGCGCATGCGCTCTAGCACGGCGCTGGAGCCCGACTGTGCAGGCAAGTGCAGTAGCTTGCAGATGTTGGGACGCTCTGAGATTATTTGTAGCACCTGGAGAGTAAAATAAAACGACGAGTTGATTTTAATAATAATAATCGTTTATTTGGAACACGATGGCAGCTGCAAAATATAAACTGTGGCGCAGCTACCAACTACTAACGCCCAACTGTCTAAACTAATACATTACAAAAGTATTTGGCGATGGCGTCAGAATTAAGCAAGATCAAAATAAATAAAGTTGGTCAATACGATTGTGTAACCGACCTCATAACTACTTTAGCACCCAAAGGCTGAATGTAAGTTACACGTCATTAAACGTCAAGGTTTATGTCTACGTGACAATGTTCGTTTCAGCTTTACCCCCTTACTAATAAACGTTGTAGGTACAGCGTCTGTATAGTTACAAAACGCCATGTCTTCTTCTTTCGAAAGTCAAATTACTGACGAAATGGGGAAATCGGGAAATCGGTGTCTAAAGCGCGTTTCCACTATGTCGTGACGATTAATTTATCGTTAGACGACTGTCGTCTCTAGCTGTTCCCATTAAATCGACTGTTTATCGTCACTGTGTCGTCGAAATATTTTATCGTTGAACGGCTGTCGTATCTAGCTGTTGCCATTGGATTGTAACGACATTTTTAATGTTCACGGCAGTCGCCTTGTCGTTTGTGTGATACGTGCTACGATAGATAGTCGCAATAAAAACACACGATTTGTCGTCACCATAACTCGTAACATTTATTTATCGTTTTACGATTGTCGTGCTAGCCGTTCCCATTGATTTGACAATCTGTCGTCACTGCAAAAAAAGTCGTGGACGACAGTTAATCGTGTAGTCCTATATGTGAACACCTCCATTTAGATACACAAGCCACGACGCTTTAAACGAAACGATAATCTGTCGACACGACATAGAGGGAACGCGCCCTAACTATTCATCTGATATAATACGTTTATTAGTAAGGGGGCACTAAGGGTTCACTAAGTGCCATTTTCACCAATGAAACTGAAACCGCGTTAAAAAGCTGCCAGTGTCATCATTGTTGTGGATTATTGACACTGACAGCTCTTGAACGCAGTTTGGACGTGCTGATCACATCCAGTTTCACATAGTGAAGTTTCAATGAGGTAGGAATTTTTGTCAAAAGTGATAATGCAATTACGAGGTCGACTATACGATAACATTGTTTTTCTGGATAGGATAATTAGAAGTGTACTGATGTATGTTGTTACTAGTAACGGCGTACGAAAGCGTTTCCATAAGCCTATTTAAATGGTGAAGAAAGACCTTTTTCCTACAAAGGGACTAACAACTGCAAAGAACTCAACAGTAGTCACAAAAAGTGTACTATAAAGTGTTCACTTTGTCTTCATAACTTACCTCTTCAGGGAAGTCCTTAGGATGTGCGGCAGTAAACCGTATCCTCATCTCTGGGTCCACAGCCGACACTTTTTCCAACAGATCTGCGAATCTCATCCCTCCCTTCTTTGTTTTGTAAACTGTTTTAAATCCTGCAAAAAAAAACAGTGGATTGGTCAAACTAAAGAACGTTTCATTTGTAGTGGCCCACGTCTATGTACACGCTGGCGTAGAAAAAGAAATAAAACTCTGGTCAGTCTCTGGTAAATCCCGTGCGGGATGCGGGACGAAATTCACCCGCGCCGATAGTGTCTAACTTGTATGGAGGTGTTCATATAGGCGCGAATAGTCGCGTAATAGACGCGCGCAGTCGCGTCCCGCAACTTCAGGTCCTTCGCAAGCAGCTAAACCGGGCGCATTACACGCCCTGCACATTGTAAATATCTAAGTTGTAATACTACAGTTTGTTTTCCCCATAGGAAATAAAATAAACCTGTTGGTGCAATAGTATTTTCAACGCGCTTGGAGCTAGATTTTCGCTCAAATATGTAGTTTTTTTTATTTTTCTTGAACTGATAGGCTGATGCAGTTTTCGGCAGACTGCACCGCATTGCAACAATCGTTCTACATCAATTTCGTACATTTTGTATGAACCATCGCAAACTGCACTTTTTTGTATGGAAATGCGATGCGCTGCGGCCCGACGCGGCTATAAAGTGGAGTCTATGCTTTGATTTTTTTAGCAGTCTATTTCACTCCATAAACAAGATCTTAATAAACTTCTTACCTTTCGCCATATGAGTATCAACCTTCTCAGTAGCCTGCGAGACATCTCTGTAACTATTCACGTTCTGTCCCAACAGCGTGACCTCCTTGACTCCCTGGTCGGCCAACTGTCGCACCTCGTCCACGATGGACGCGACCGGCCGCGAGCGCTCCCGACCGCGAGTGAACGGGACGATGCAGTATGTGCACATATTGTCGCAGCCGCGCATTATTGAGCTGTGGATTCATCACAGGGAAATGTTTCAATCAAGATATTTGGCGAATCTAATGTGCTTTCGAAATGACTAGCAGTTTCGGCATGTTAAGGCATAATAGCTTTTAGTGGCTTATAAGAATTCCCAATAGAATCATTAACAAGCACTGCTAAAAGAAAAACAGAAATGGTAAACTCCTTGAATAGTAGATAGCAAGCAAAAAATATAATTAAGCATGCCTGATGTGTATGAAACTGTGAGAAATAAGCAATTCTTTTGCTGATGGAGATTCTTCACTAAAAACCTAAAACTATCAGGGACAGCTATTTCCTTTTTCCAGAATAGGCTTCCTATGTACTGTGAACAAGGAGGACGCCATTTTTATTTTACTGAGATATCTCTCCATCTATATCTCGATAAATAGAGAGAGATAGAGCTAATAGAGAGGTTTTGCACAACAAAAGGTATTTTACATATTGCCGTATTGACATCAGGCAAATAACAACAAGACAAAAGTGAATTCTATGTTAAGCTTAGAGGTCCTGAGAGGAGGAGTTGTGGCCTGAAGATTGGGCTTTTTCACACAATACTCCAACTAAGGAAGAACTTGTTCATTAGTAAACTTACATGAAAGCTGACACACTATCTTCATTCAACCTGACGGGCACCACGTCAGCGTACGTCTCATCTAAAGACAAGAGTACATTGACTGCTGGCTGACCATTCTCTGTGAGAGCTAGCAGACGCGGCAAGTCTCTGTAACTATCAGGACCTGCCACTGAAACAAAAAAAAAATTTGCTAATTTAATAAATCTTGAATTCTGTTCTGTTGTGATCATACTTAGAAAACATAAATAGTAATTTCATTAAGAACGGGTAGTCATACTAGACTAATTAAATTAACTTTTCCTGTTGATGTCTAATAACTTACCAACATCAACAGCTTTCTCTTTCTCAATGAGTTTCTCCTTCAGCCTCTCAGCCATACATCCCAGGATACCAATCTTTACAGAGCGATCCTTCGCGCGCCTTTTGTACCCTCTGAGGTGGTCCAAACGATGCCAGATCTTAGTTTCGGCGCCTTCTCGAATTGCACATGTCATCACCAGAAATATGTCAGCTTCCTCTTCAACCAACGTCTTCTCAAAACCCTCCTTCTTCAAAATAGACCAAACAATATCGGTGTCGTTTAGGTTCATTTGGCAACCGTAAACATCAAAGAAAACTTTCCTCCTCGTCTTAATTTTATCATTTTCCAGCAAATAAGGTATGTAAGGACGATCTGTGAGAACAGGTTCAAAACTTTCAGTTATAAAATCCTTTAAACTTGGACCCTGTTTTATTTTTTCTTTGATTGAAGTTACTTGATGTTTATCCGAGTAACATCGGCAATTACTTGAAGAAACATTATTGATAAGCTTTGATAAACGTTTTATGCGTCTAATAAATATCATTTTAATGTATTTTCCATAGTCTAAACCAGTCACAAAAGGTTGAACTGATAAAATAAATACGTAGTATCTCTAAGTAGTCTGTGAAATAAACATTATAAAATCACAACCTAAAAATTACACTGACTTTGGTTGGCCCAGGGGGGTGAAACTCACAGAACACATATACTCCTGGTGAAACTTCCATACATTGGCTTCAAACAAAAATTTTCATAGATAGTGCTGCCTCTGAGTATGCGGGAACCGAAACTTGGCCATAGTTTTACATTTTAAGCCGATAGGTAGAGCTACTTTACAACAGTACCTACAACAAAAGTATATCAGAAAATAGTTATTATACAAATTAAACAATAATAAACAAGTAATATTTATTATTTTACTATTGCATTAGAAATAAATTTATAAAATATAGTAGCACAATAAATAACATCTTCAAAATTGAAACGAAACGTAAATGACAGTTCGAGTTCAAACAGTCAGTTGAGTTTTGAAAACATTACAAGAGGATTTTATTTGCATATTGCTCATCATTTAAGTGATCCACCGCAAGAAAAAGTGCCCGTGGTCCACCCAAGTGAACTAAGCAGGTGGACTACGCCCGAATCCCGTTTCGTTGTGCTCCGGTGATCTGTTTTGTGTTATTTTCGACTTAGGACTGCGCTTGTTTTCTTGATATCTATCTCCTATTATAAACGTTTGACCCTGCTTCTCCCTTGGACCTTGTGATAATATACGTAAACGATTGACCCAACAATGTGTATTACTGGACCTCGATTTATCGAAAATAAATTCTTAAAAAAAAACTAAATATTATTTAATTTTTGAATCTACCATTTTATTCGGTTTCATTTTATTGATCTGTCTCTTGATGATGTAATTTCTAGTTTGAAGAATGATTTTCTTTATAATATTGAAGAATGATTAAGTTATTTATTTTGTGAAATAAGTAAATTCTTGTGTATGTTTCAAATTCTACATTTCCTTTAAGACAAGAACTAGAATATGATTTTGTCATAGTAGTCTTGTTTTATATATACACTTAACAATTAAATTTATTCCACACAAATAAATATCGTAGGTAATCATTCTTCATTCTAAGGATTTAATACTAGAAACAAAAACTCCTAAAAGCGCCATCTAGCGTAAGCGAAGCGGACATTGGGACATGCAGCGCTATCTGTCGGATGAGGTACTGGCTTTTTATAAAACGAATACCTCAGTGGCCCATCTATTGTACATTTAGTATTTTATCTATGGGTTGGCCGCCGCATTCCGAATTAGCTATAATCGCTCACAGCGCTCACATCATCTCACTGACATACAAGTTACGTTCAACATACAGTGGTACGTTCCGTTCCGATTGAGATATTATTACGATTATGACAGCTGAGAGCTGTCAACAATTCGGAACGCTCGTGAACGCGCTTACAGTGCTTACTTAATGTAAAAACGATATTATTTCAGTATTTCTTTGTATAACCACCACATTTTTTCTTCAGTTCTTCTTCTTTGGTTAGGTGGCGACTGCCAGCCAGAAGCACAATTTCGAAAATGTCACGTATGTATGATGCAACTCAAAACAAAACACACACTGATGCATTTTCACACACACACTGAAATTTTTGACAGCGCTCACGGTGCTATTATTATAAGGTTATGGCATGGTCGGCGTTATCGCAAGATGGCGCATGTCATGACGTCATCTAAGACGATTCACGGGACATTGTTATCGCGCTCACGCTAATTCGGTACGGGTTTTATGCCGGTGCCACACATTGGATATATTGGCTCCAAGTTATAGTCTTGGATCCAATACACCAATGTGTGGATCGGTCTTGGCCCGATACTGGCCATAAACGTAACATTGCGTCCAATAGCCAATGTCGACCCGTGATGTGTCGGTTTTTCATACACCAACAAAGGCGAGGGGAGTGAAGGGGGTAGGCGGGCGGGCAACTTGGATCCAACGTCGCTCCCTGGTCCCCACATTGTTTGTATCAGTGTGCGCTATGCCGAGTGCGAATTGGACGTATGACATGGACTCTCCGAAGAAGAGAATGACGAGTTGAACTGCGATCCAACCATCCAATGCTCTTGGCTAGTAAGTTTGCCAAAAGGTATTGGAGTTAATGTGTGGCCGCATTAACTTGGATACAATAATTAGCCATAAATTCGTAGCCAAGTTTGGACCCAATTTGAATCCAATGTGTGGCGCCGGCATTAAGCACGCTCAAATCGATTACATTCTCAACTCGGAACGCACCCTTTGATTCTGGAGCTGGAGCTGTCAGCAGTGTCAGCTGACATTATTAATGCTACTAACAAATTAAGTAGCATATTTTCAAAATGGAGTAGAACGAAAATCACAACGAAAACGATTCAGAGTAAGATCTTTCAATTTTGGTCATACTATATCTGTCAACGGATTAACTTTCGATAGCAAGAACTAAACGTGGTCTCTTGTAAGCACGCAACTTTTACTTAAACCTGCTGAAAATATAAGAAATCCTATTAATCTGTGCCATTTTATGATTTATTGAGTATGAAATATTAACTTTTGCCGTAGACGGCATAACAAAAAGTGCTGTTGATTTTCATAATTTGTATAATAGACCAATAACAAAACGTTTGGGTCAATATCAAGAAAAAAAGCCGTCTGAAAAGAAAATGGCCGTCTCTTTGTCGTGTTGATTTACCAATTGAAAAATAACAATTTAGTGTATTTCCTGAACTATTTTAATGTCTGTAACGCATTAAAATAAAACAACAATGAGCGGGCGTTATCGGGATTTCGACAAAGGTATTAGAATGTCATGAAGTGAATAGATATTTTGTAAAATCTTGCTGATTGATCACGGACAATACTCTCACTTTTATTATAGATTATTTTACTCAGATAAGTATTTTTATTTATCTTTGCCAGTGTTTTCGCATTGGCAGGGTCGACTCGATCCACGCGCGATGTTTCTAGGCCGTACAAGGAAAGGCGCGAAGGTCGGGAGAGGGCAGAGCGAAGACGTTCGAGATCTCGATCTCCTCGGCGATGGTCGCCACCAGCGCGGAGCAGTGATTACTCGCCCAGCAGATCTTCGAATAGCAGAGAACGAGACAGAAGGAACTATGAAGGTAAGAACATTGCCTACTATTATCATGTAAACAGTATTCGGCAACAAGAGCTAGGATGACCTAAATTGCGCAACAGTAATCAATAATGTTATGTTTACGTATTTTTCCACGAGGTAATCAATCTCGTCTTTAAAAACAAATTTTACACACGAGTGTGTAATTAGATAAAATAAAAGCAGCAAGTACGTATAACAATGTATACTAGTACTATAGCATGACTATATTGATTTATTTTATATTTCAGATAGGAGTCGCCAACACGCACCAGACTGGGAGGAACCTGAAGATGTACCAGCACCGCCTCCACCTCCTCGCATCACAAAAATCTCCATTGGGTTCAACAAACCAAAGGGGCCTATCAAAATGAATATTGGTGGTCCAGCCAAGCCGGTGGCCAAACCAACTATAGCATCAGTATTCAATGCTGATGATGATGATGAGCCTGAAGAGATGCCTGCCGAAGCACGTATGAGGATGAGGAATATTGGAAGGTGAGGGCATAAAAGAAGCTTAAATAAAGCAACTATATATTGAGACTTCCATGCATTGAAATAATGTATAAATCATTTGTAAATCAAAGTAACTCGAGCAAGGGAAATATGGGGGTAACAGGCCTTATCAAAGGTTAAGATAAGGCCTGTTACAATAGCTTTATATTACCCTTGTTCAAGTTACTTTGCATATAAATGTTTATAAGCAACAATAGTTATCATATTACTGCTTAACATGAAGTCAAATAACATTCCTTAAAACTTGCATATACAATTTTTTTAGGGAAACACCAACCTCAGCGGGGCCAAACTCCTTCGGTAAAACAAAGCAAGGATTCTGTGATGCAAAGAAAGTATTTGAGAAGAACTTGAAGCACGCTCTTGAGATGGCTGACAAGCCAGTCATGCCAAAACTGCCACAAACCATTTATAAGATAGCAGGCCCTTGATGTTGAAAGTTTATAAGGAATTAACTGCAAACATGTTACTGTAGTCAGCCAAGAGGGAGGTGCCACAGTTTATAAAACCTGTACAGAGCAAACAAAGTTATGATAGACAATTATTTCTCCAATTTGACTATTGAGAGGATTTGGGAAATAAAGTCTAGATTTGGTTCAGGAATGTGTGTGGTGTGCTGGATAGTGTTGCGTGCAAAGTTAAGCATGACCTTATAAAGTTTTTGCATATTCATGAAAGAGATTTGCCACCAACACAGCTGGGATAACACAGAATACCTATAGGACTTATTTACAGATGTTTCAATTCTAATATAAATGTTAAGTGGATGTCTCCAGTAGCCTGTTTGCAAGTACCCTGAAAGTAACATTAATATGCAGATTTTGCCTAGTTTTTTAGTTGACATTTAGGGATGATTTTTCAAAATTTGGATTTATAACTGCAACAGATGCTATGTAGCCCAAAACAAAAGTTATTACACAATAAAAAAATAGATCTTAAATCTTGAAATAATGTAGCTTGATTATAAATGAAAATGCCTTTGAAATCGGATTCGGAATTCAAATCTTTGGAATTGATTCAGAATATATTTATTATTCTTCCACACAGGATAGCCAGTAGCCTGTTGTGGGTGCCTTTATATTGTATACTTACAATATATAGATTTAGACTGTGAACAAACGTGTGGGCCATATATACATCCTGTAGGAATTGATCCTGCGAATCACTGAAGACGCGGCGCGCCTTTGTTATAGTTGATGTTAACTTCGTGTCGATAGCAAAATATTATATTGTCTTCTTCCTCTTTTTACCTTGTTATATTTCTATGATGCAAGTAACATGCTCGCAAAACTGCAGACCACAAGCGCGTGCGTCATGAGACGTTTACGTCATTGACATATGGTTTAAATTGCATTGATGACTGCTCGCATGTTGTTGGATGTCTAGTAGAATAGCAGTTCTGCTAGACTCCTTTGTTGGTTCAGAAACTCAGTAAATCTATTTGTTGAAAAATGTGACTCCATACCTTCGTGCAAGTTACTTCCATAATAGAAATGCTTATTTACACTTATTTCCTGAATTCCAAACTAGTATAATATAATGGAATGTTTCAAGTTTTCCGCTAGCCAATCGTTTAAATAGTTTTTGTCATTTTGCGTAATGACTTTGTTAATACTATAGCAATAACGTACCTAGTTCTTGTTATATCAGACGTATTTTGTTAATCTTGGCTAAAATATTTTCTAAGTTTGTATCTTATACTATTCAAATTGTAATCAGATAAGAGCGTTTACGACGTACGGCATTTCATACAAACTTTCAAGCCCTTTTTTTTTTCGAAATGAATGAACCGATTTTAATGAAACTTCATACGCATATGCAGGATACAAAGGTCTAAAAAGAGTAAAAAGTTGAGTAAAGAGCATTTTAGAAATGTCTTATTTAAAAAAAAAAAGTTAACTGGAAATCACTGTTTCTATGGAAAATTTAAAATCTGTCTAATTTGGCTGTAACACTATTTTTTAAAAATGTTCTTAACTAACTTTTTACTCTTTTTAGACCTTTGTATCCTGCCGTATGAAGTTTAATTAATATCGGTTCATTCATTTGGAAAAACAAGGGCTTGAAAGTTTGTATGAATTGCCGTACGTCGTAAACGCTCGTAAGGATCCTAGGCATTGCTCATTATAATATTATCGGCTTTTACTCTTTGATTATTTTATAGTAACAGTATGGTATTTCTCACACTGGAAATTAAATTTTCATCTATAACTTTTGTGTATTGTACTTATAGAAAAATAAAATTGATATAATTTACTGATTCTGCATTTCATTTCCTATAATAATTTGTCTACTTTGAAATTGTTGGAGTGGTGTTATGTTATGTTTTGTGTTTAAATAAAACACAAAACATTTCGTTTACATCATCGGTATAATTTTATATTGATGGTTTACATAAATCTTATCAGGCAGTGATGACCCTTCAGATTAATTTCACCGGCAAAATGAAACAAAAACATCTAAAAATAATACATTATTTATTTTACAGAAATATCAATATAACATGGATATAAACTTCTCATGATTCAACAACAAACATACATTTATTTCTTATCGTATTTGTAGAAGCCCTCTCCGGCCTTCACTCCGAGTTTGCCCTCGGCCACCAGCTTGTCTAATAGCGGGATTGGGTTGAACAGCGGTTGGTTGGGGTACTTCTTGTGCCAGCCGTCGAGGATGAACTTGTTGGTGTCCAGGCCCACATAGTCGGCCAGCTCAAGGGGACCCATGGGGTAGCCGGCGCCCAGCTTCATGGCAGTGTCGATGTCGCGGGCTGATGCATCTCCTGAGTAATTATTATGAGGATTGAGGTTTTGTTAAGTTTGAAGATTGAAAGAGTTGTTTCGAGATTGTGGTAGACTGATTAAATTAATTGCAGCGATTTAAAACGACTGATTGATGTAACAAAATGTTGCTGCTTCCAAACCATTTAATTCAGTATATTTCAAGATTATAACAGTGCAATCACTTTTTTTTTTTCGTGGCAAAAATTGTGCTCTACCACGTAGATCTGCAGGCTACTTAATTAATACGTAGGTAAGTACCTCCAAAAACAAATATCGAATTCATAAATTTTAGTGGATCTAGCTTTTCACTATCCCCAGATTTGGCCCAAAGTTACCTGTATGTTCCTACTTAGCTTTGGACCCAATATTTATAATATTTTAAGCACAGTCATAACCACCAGTTGACTATGTTTTGCTCAATTATTTGATTGAAGGTGACATGCACAAACCTCTTTCAAACAGCCTGATAGCCTCACAGATGTAGGGCACCAGCAGCCTGTTGACGACGAACCCAGGCGTGTCCTTGCAGGTGATGCAGGTCTTGCCCACAGCCTTGCCCCACTCCATCATAGACTTGTAAGTGGCGTCCGAGGTGTCAGCTCCTCGCACCACCTCCAGGAGGCGCATCACTGGTACCGGGTTGAAGAAGTGGAGACCGCCGAATCTAGTGATGCCATTGGAACAGCGTAAGAAATCGAAACTATGTTCCTATTATACTTTCCAATTTAGTAAATGAAGGTATTTAGAAAATGTCTATTATTTAATAACCATTGATTAGCTATGTGTTTTATTGCATTTATCATGTGGATCTGATATTACATAGATATCAGACTACGACCCCAGGTATGATAAATAACTGATAATGATAAGAACCTGTGTGATGATAACATACCTGTCTTTCCTCTTCACTACGGAGCAGATTTCATTGATGGATAATGATGAGGTGTTGGAAGCAAAGATTGTGTGGTTTGGTACTACCTGCAAGTCATTTAAAAATATGAGAAAAAAAAAATACAACCAAATTGAGAACCTCCTCCTTTTTTTGAAGTTGGTTAAGAGTAGGATAAATGAAGCATCAGTAAACTAACTATTCAACATGATGGTGCCATTTCTATAGTGTGGAGGAATTAGTATTTTACCTCCTTTAATTTCCATGAAGATGTAGTTTACGTCATTATAATTATATGAAACATACCTTACTTATTTAAACCTCTTCCTAGTTGGCAAAAACATGATATAATAATATCATAATCAGCCTATAATGTTCCCACTGCTGGGATGCAGGCCCCCAAAAAGGTTCCAAAGCATGGTATATTAATTACACTTGTTTTCCTGTTCTTCCACCTGAAGGGGTATGTAGAGGTGGTGCTGAGGTAGGAAAGTACACCTACAGACCCACTAACTGTTAGGAAGTTCTATTCTAGAACTCAAAAAAGGCCTTACCCCGTCAAGTTGAGTGAATAGCTTATGCTTAACACTGATATTTTCAACAATTGCCTCAACTATAAGGTCAGCAGACTTGGCAGCCTCCGCAGGGTCCGTGCTAGTCTTGATTCTGGCCATAGACTCAGACACAAACTTCTCTCCATCCTGCGGCTTGTCTTTATACATCTTCTTGGCCACCCTGCTGAGGTTAGCACCAATGGATTTCTGGGATTTAGCGAGGACATCGGAGCTTAGATCTACCAGGGTCACATTTTGACCAGCTTGGGCAGAGACCTGTCAAAAATATTTGTATTTATAAAGTTATGTAGGTATCAATTAAATATAAATAAATATTATTTATGACCAGATGAACATAAGTATGAACATAAACAAGGCAAAAGGGCTATGTAAGAATCGTAGCAGGTGGTGTCATGTAGTTTCTGCCTACCGCCATGGGAAGAAGGCATGACTTTATGTATGTGTGTAAATATTATTTAGTTGGATCCCCCAATCTGAGGTAGATAGGGGGTTGATTATCACCTTGCTCAGATTGGTAGATCATTATCACTCCATTAACAAAGGTAAAGGTATTGAATTTGACCTTTGGATTTAGTCAACAACATACTCAATTGCTGCTTGTTTACCTAGTTGAATGATAGTTTTTAATTTGAATTGCAGCGAATGGTGGTAAATACATAATAATGTTTTAGAAAAAGCCTAAGTAAACTTAAACAGATGAGGCTCTTTCCAATAAGGAACTAAAATAGGTGGGTACTTTTAAACTATTTATTTGATCAATTATCGAATAAGTTGGCTGATTTCTGTAAAAAGATCTATCAAGTGGAAAAATGCCAATTGAGCAGGTATTCGTACATAAAAGTCAAAACAAACCTGGGCGATGCCGGAACCCATAAGACCTCCGCCAATAACTGTAACATTCTTGATTGCAGCTTGCATCACTGAAGAACTGGACAAGTTCCTGGCAATAACGCCAAATTGAACCAATTTCGTCATTTTTTAATTAAATATTTACAATTTTACAGGAACTAAATCACAGTTTGCGTTCTGTAAACTTTTTCGAAAGTTATAAAAATAAAACTCCAAAGTTCAACCCGGCTGTCAGATAAATACTTGCCGATTTTAGGCCCCTACTATTGTTAATGTTAATCGTTATCGTTATAAAGTCACTACTTTCTCTTATAATTTTCAGTCGTTGTCAGTCGTCCAATAGATGGTATAAAATAAATCAACTCCACATATCACATAGACCAACTTCAAATATTTCCAAGATCGTAAAAACGGCTGTAATTTCATTGAGGTTTCGAAAGAAAATAGTGTGAAAGAAAGTACCGTCTTATCATAACATTTATATAGGTGAAAACTAAGTGAGTTTTCCTGATTAGAACAAGCGAGCGAAAAAATTAAAAATAATAGTAGCTTTGCGTTATCAATCGTTTAGAAACTTAAATGACTATGACATGACTGTCGAAATGCTTCAAGAACAAAAATCCTAAAACTTTTTACGGCATAAAAATAATATGTAAACTGTCCTTTACTCAATAGACTCGCAAACTACTACATTCAACATTGATTAGAGTAATATATTTGCAAACGGCTGCATCAGCTGCATGGCACTGAAGAGATTTTGGTAAACAAATTGGTTTCTAAACTGATTGCTTGTTGTCAAATGTCAAAATCAACATGTGGTTTTCAAGCGTTTCATTATACGAAATAATGTACAAAACCTTTTAAAAGTTTTTTAGCTTCAATGATTTCTCCAATGTTTAGACAAATTCCGTCCTGTTATTTTATTGTTAACTTTTGCTTCGTAAACTGATACACACTTTGAATGGAGACATTCGAAAGACGTGCAGTAATAGTGAAACAAAAAACTATTATCTTAAAAATAAATGCACAGAGTACTTTTTGATAGAAATAAAGGGGAAATGAAACGTTGACATATAAACTTTCTCATTTTCCAAAAAAATACTTAAATTTTTTCATATCTCTGTCTCTATTTACAAATTATCAAAATGTGTTGTGTTATCATATCAAGCAACAGATCCCTTTATGGCAGGTATGTAAGATTGCATTAGTAAGAGGCCAGAAGGTATTTGATAAGGCTTCTTATTATCAGTGTTTGCACTTTGTCCTAGCGAAATTCAAATACCTACAATAGTTCAGCGAAAATATATTTGACAAACAAACCGGTTACATTTTACGCATCGTTTTGTATGAAATCTAACCTGGAGTTTCAAGTTTGAGTGCAAAGTTCTGCGACTCGAAGACTTGCGTGTTGTTTATTTCAATACGTCATTCACGGTCATTCTCATTGCGCGACCGGCTTTCGTTCGAATAACACTTAAATTAAACCATTCAATATGAACAAATTAATCGGTATAACGAGAAATTTCTCGTCTTCCACGTCTTTAAATGCTATTAAAACGGTAACTGTTGTCGGCGGAGGCCTTATGGGGTCTGGAATCGCTCAGGTATGTGAATTCTAAACTTCTAAATAAGTAAGCAACTTTAAAACTTTCACCGGAATACATGACATAAGCTAGTTTAGCTCTAGGAAGTGTTAGTTAACAGTTTTACATAGCTACATAAGTATTTGATGTTGTGTAATTAAATAATTATCTTAAAAAACTAGAGAAAACTCATGATACGGCAGGTTATCTGTAGCTTGTGTACAGTGTGCAGTGTTACAGTTATTTATAGCACATTCCAGCATTATTTACATAGACGCTGTATTTTTCTGATGCACAAAAATATTACAAAAAATATTTTAGGAAAAACTGTTAGTTTTCATCTGTAAAGAAGTCCTTTGAAAGTCTTTGTAAAGAACATTATTATTCATTTCCAAACTCGTAGATAAATTGTATACCTAAGAAAAAAGTTAGGCTACTGCAATTTATTTTGTGTACCTATCTACCTGTAAACATAGTTGTATAATTATATATAATACACATAGTTATAGTAGTGTTTGTGTAACAATGCATAACAAAGGTTATTACCCTCTCTACTGTCTGTGTGGGTCACACGGTAGTACCAAGGGTCACACTATTTATAACTGGCCAATAGAATTGATTGAAATTGCCAATATCTGGCCCTAAGATGACCCACGACCCACTGACCAAATATTTGTTTTGGTGATATTTTTTAAACAAACTAAATATTTATTCTTTAAAATGGTAATCAGACCTTTTTTGGAAATGTACTTTTTCCTTAGTATTTTTGCCTTAGGATAAATTACTGCTTGCAAAGTTTATCTTTAATCCACAGAGATAAACAGTTATTGATAACAGCACTGTAATTTATCACTATGACATCAATACAAAATATGCCATCACAAGTATTTCTATACAGAGACAGATATAAAAGAATTGCAAACAGCATCCTTTCACATAAACTTATGTCTATACTCACAACTTTTTTTATGTAAATCCTACAGATAACGAAAAACAATTAATTTCACAGCAAAATACAAACCCCTAATTTTCCCAACTGATAATATTTCACAAACTTTTATCCACAATTTAAATCTCAAATCTAAAGGTTGCAGCACAAGCCGGGCAGACTGTAACCATCATAGACATCAATGCTGACCTCCTGAACAAAGCCCAGAAGTCCATCCAGACCAACCTGACCAGGGTCGGCAAGAAGTTGTACAAGGGTGATGCAGCCAAGATTGACAGCTTTGTGAAGGAATCGGCTGAAAGGATCCGGGTGTCTACCAAGCTGGAGGATGGAGCTGATGTGGACCTGATTGTTGAGGCTATTGTGGAGAAGTTGGAAGTTAAGCAGGAGCTCTTCAATAAACTTGATGTGGTAAGATTTGGAATCTCAAATATGAATTAAGAGCTGATTACGTAATTTCGGAAGTTTACTTTTAGTTATTTTGAATAGCCACCTATCCCAAATTCAAATTAATGGCTGGGTTTTTGCAGGTGTTGTGTAACTAAAAAGTAAGAAAAAAGTAATTTCAAATTAACTTAATTCAATGCACCTCATTTGAATTTTAAATGAATGAATAAAAGAAATATGATTACAAGGTAACCAAGCTATTAATTTGCCTTACATTGCACCATTATCTTATCTCACTATAATGGATTATTTCATTTTTTTTTTCTTAATTTCAGCTGGCGCCTGCTCGCACAATCTTTGCCACCAACACTTCCTGCATATCAGTCAATGCTATTGGTTCTGGGATCAAAAGGAAAGACAAGTAAGTTGGCTATAAAAGTTCCTATTATTATTCAACAGCGAAAAATTAACATCTTTCCCACAAATAAGTAATAATAAAGACTATTTTTTTATTTAAATGACGCAGATACTATGTTTTATACCTAAAATTCCGCATGTATCGAGTTTTGAAACAGATAATAAATAAATGCCTGTTGTGCTCCTTGTTCATATTTATTTTTTTAGCTTAAAACTAAATTACAATTAAGGACCCTGTGCTGTGGGGCACATCAATAAGCATAAAAATAAACTTAGGAAATAGTTATAAGTTTTTTGATATTAATAGTTACTAACATAATTTTTTATTTCTAAAAAAGATGATGAGACAAACTGAAAATCATCATCACCTGCCTAATCTTTCCCAAATATTTTGGGATCGGCTTTCAGTCCAACCAGATGCAGCTGAATACCAATAATGAGCAACTGCTTATCTGACCTCCACAACCCAGTTAATGGGTAACACGATACCCCTTGGCAAGACTGATTGTTAAACTTTCTGGCTTCTGACAAGTGACAACCCGTAAAGACTGTCAAAGATCTTAGAAATAAACTAAAATTTTAATCCAAAATTTTCCAGATATGGTGGTCTCCACTTCTTCAACCCGGTACCCGTAATGCGTCTCCTAGAGGTTATTAAATGCGATGACACCTCCGAGGAGTCTTACCAGGCTATGATGGAGTGGGGCAAGGCTGTGGGCAAGACCTGCATCACCTGCAAGGACACGCCCGGGTTCGTCGTCAACAGGCTGCTGGGACCTTACTCTGCTGAGGCCATCAGGATGTTGGAAAGAGGTTGGTGTGCCTTCTTTAGTGCTGTTCTTTGGAGTGGTGCTACCTGGGCTTGTGGGTGACGGAATGGTAACTTATCAGGTTTTTTTGAGGTGGTTATGAAAGCGTCAAATGCGCCATGCAAGCGTATGATTAGTTATATTATATTTTCTCAAAAATGCTTGGAAATTCTAGTAATATTTTGACAATCTTCTTCGACATAAATCGAAAATGCTGTACTGGTCTAATACATGCGAGCAGCGGCCAGAAATTTTAGTATGAAAATCCATATCTGTCATGTTTAGCGGCCGAATAAATTACTATGAAAACTCGTAACTATCGTGTAATTAAAAAATGGAACGAACTTTTTACTTCGAAACATGGCAACCAAGGATAATTTGCATATGTGGCCTGGCAATATAATATCCACGTCTCATTTTCATCTGGGAAAGTGAGTCTGTTTGTGTACATTTTTCGGCTACATACATACATTAGAGAGAGTGAGAGAAAAGAAAAATACAATTTCTCTCGCCTGTTGGACAGATAGATAGCGCCATCCACGAAGACGCGCCCCACTCTTCTTCCTAATCGTTTATAGTACAAGTGTGCAACATTCCGCTAGTGTTTTAGTTTTGTCGATACACAGTAATTACTTATTAGTGGGTAATTAGTGGATATCAAAAAACTAAAACACTAGCGATTAGTAAGAAGAGTGAGGCGCGTCTTCGTGGATGGCACTATCTATAGGCTATTTAGTTTTATGTATTTATTTAAAAGGAACGGGATTTCTTACGTTGTATGTTGTTGGCGCTTTAATGTGGTTTAAAAATATTTCAAGATTGGTTGGTTTTTTTAATGGATGGGTTTATAACTTCGATCAATAATAGTACTAGATGCCCGATAAGCGCATCAAAAACGGCCCGAAAAATACGAGCACGAATACTTTTGTGCTCTTATTTCAAATTAGTATGGTCCAATAATAGCCAATGTTAAGACGTCAAAATGCCTCAGTGCGCGTTCAAAAGTTGTGTAAATAACCACCGTAACACCAATATTTTGGAAGGAATATCTTTTTTTCGGTAAGTTTTTATCATTACATGTTTTTCATAAAATAGTAACACAGTTAAATAGTAAATATAAATCAATTAGCAAATATTATGATTGTTTGGCCAATGTTTGCGACAACGCGCCAACTATTCTAACAAACATTGAAGCATTGAAATGTAATTCCAAGAACTACGTCTAGTTCCAAATTCGAGTAAGTACGAAATTGTCAACAAAATGTTTTTAACCTTATTGCTTAGACGTTAAGTTTCATTTTAGAATAAATATTTTTGTACTTATTATAAAAAGGACTTTTTATTTTCAAATGACATTTTAAATTTATTGCTTCGATGACAGAAGGACTTAAATATTAATCATTTGCGATCGTAATTAAACTTTATGTTGAGAGTGTTAAGGTTTATAATAATCTGAAGTTGTTAATATTATTAAACTTTTTTCTATAGTTTGTAGTAAGAAATATAAATGTTTATGTGTGTGCAAATGTGGCCACTTTAGCGACGTATTTTTGTTCCTAATCATTCATCTAGTACTATTATTGATCGAAGGTTTATAATTAGATATATTATGTAAGTATATTTATTATCTATATTTTACTGAACACGCTTAATTTATGCATAAACACAACTGAAACATATTCACCTAACTTCATGCTTAAAGCACTGTCTAGTAGAAACTTAGAAAGAAAAAAAAAAAACGGTCAAGTGCGAGTCGGACTCGCGCACTGATTGTTCCGTAATATGTAGGGATGTAAATAGTTTATCACGAGATTTTTTTATTTTTATTTATCTACAAATTTACGGTTTTCGGATTTTTTCAATCAAAAATTAAAAGGCATTTATTCAAACTAGGCTGAGAATAAGCACTTTTGTAACGTCAAAACATACCTTCAAAACTTCATACCGTCAAAGACATATCTACTGGTAATTCCCTGGATTTTAGTGGAAAAATGAAAGTCCATTACGCAATTTCATAGTTTTTCTTGAACATCATCAACAAGTTTTTATCGCAAAGTCCTTTTAGTCAAGAGTAATAAAATAAAACTACCCGAAACTGTCAAATTTTCCCTATCAACTTTGAACCTTATGCTTTAGCGATAAAGTTGAAAATCTATTAAAGTAATTTGACAGATTGTAGTAGCTTGATGTGCTGGCGTACATAAACTCACGCACGCCTTGGTCCCGTGGGGGCAGGCAGAAACTACAGAACGGCACCACAATCCTTGTATAATTATGTTTATACATCTGTTCATACATGCGAGTACCACACACGTGACCTTTCTGAAGAACATCACCAAAAAGATTACTATATGTCCCTCTTAGAGCGTTTCCACTCACATCTGCTTTGTACCTAAGTACCTTTTGTTAGTCGCTTTTCATTCATCCTCTTAGCGTGACCAAACCATCTAAGCATACTCTAAAATATAAATATCAAACGTTATATTTTATTTTTCTTCATCATTGCAAGAGTCTTTAAAATACTCAATACCATTATATCTCACACTCCAGGCGATGCCACGAAAGAAGACATAGACATTGGCATGAAGCTCGGCGCAGGCCTCCCCATGGGCCCCTTCGAGTTGGCCGACTACACAGGCTTGGACACCAACCGGTTGGCCCAACAAGCGCTGTACTCCATGACCAATAACGAAGTGTTTGCGCCAATCGAGCTGCTTGAGAAGATAGTGCAAGAAGGAAAATACGGAATTAAGTCCGGCGAAGGATTCTATAAATATAATAAGAAGTAATTGTTAGGAATTATTTATTGGTGCTGTTGAAATAAATATTTTTCTAGACTTTGTATTTTTTATTATTACTGACAGATCAAGTTGTTTGATACCTACACAAATAAATGTCTAGCCAATCAAGCTTGACATTTTTAGGGTTTCGTACTTAACTCAAAAGGAAAAACGGAACCCTTATAAGATCACTTCGTTGTCCGTTTGTCAAGACCCATTTCTCAGGAACGCATGGAGTCCATTCAGTCAGTCAGTCAGTGAAAAAATCAAACTTTTAAATCAATGCAATCAAGAGATACGGGCGTTTATGTTCCGTTTATGCCACATACCTACTTTGACACTCGCAAGGGAATCAAAACCAAGGCTACTTCCCAAAAAGGCTACTTCCTGTTGACCTAGAATCATGAAAGAAACAATGTCATGTCATTTGGCAAGAAACAATATCATGTAGCACAAGTAAAGAAAGCAAAGATCATTAAATACATAAGGAAAGCGTAATAAAAACAAAACGCGGCGTAGTAACAGGAAAATGATGATTATAAAATCAATTTGATTTTATAGTCATCATTTTCCTGTTACTAAATGTACTTATATTGTTGTCTGCTATATTTTTATCCTTATCTCTCCTATTATAATAGGAGAGATAAGGATAAATCATTTTCCTGTTACTACGCCCCGTTTTGTTTTTATTACGCTTTCCTTATGTATTTAATGAACTTTGCTTTTCATATTATAACAAAACCTATAATAAATAAATAAATAAAATAAGCCTTTATTGCTGGTTCTAGAAAGTGATTTTTTTTTATGATTTTCTATATTATACCGACTCTAACTATGGACGGTTGATGCACTCTGTTTAAACAGCTTGTCCTTCGATAAAGGCCTCCCGTAAAAATTTCCATCTCTCTCCGTCTCGTCTTTTGAATCTACTCTGGACCAGCTACTCTGGAAGTCGTTTCCCAACGTTTTGCTTCTCGTCCTTTGCTCGTTATTCCATCCCTTACTCTATTATTAATTTGGTCCATTTCTCTTTTTCCTCTTTGAATATAAAATGTGTCCTGTCCATCACCATTTTTTGTGTTTTACGTAATTATTTTTTGCACCTTAAACTTGTTAGTCTTTTTATTTATTTTAATTTTACTTTCGTCTCTTCTCTTTACCCCAATTACCATTTTTTTCCTATACTATTTTGACACTAACAATACCTGTACAAGTGTACCATACTTTATAAGTACCTACTACCTAGCGAGTTCTGTAGCTTATTGGTTTATCTCGCTTCCTTCAAGATTGAAGATTCCATATCTGGGAAACTTCAAAGTTTCCGGCTGATAACAGCAAAGCGTTATCCGAATACTGTTGTTTGTTACTCACTTTTCGTCAATCCAAGTACTTCAGAAAAGGTTTTTTGAGATGGGGAAAAAACCATTGAACTCGCGCCACTGTTACCGTAAGCGACACCACGCGTGTTTTGTTTATAAGACGATTAAAAAATACCCGCTTCGGATGTGTTCGGCTGTCCTCGGGATGTACTCGGTTTTAATGTACTTATATCTGATATGTCAGTGAGTGATGGCAAAGTAATCTGTTTGTGTTTTGTTTCACTTCTGTCGGCACTCCCGGAGTGCCACTGTTTTTTTTTTCAAAAAGAGAACGTTGTGCTACGCCTTTAAATAACAAGCCAGTTTGAAGACAACTCATCTGACAGGGGAAATCAGGTCACAATAAGAAATCCTTGATGGGCTTCGGCATGGGAACAGCCAAAATTAGAAGACCACACCAAAATCTTACATAACTCCTGCTTACTCATTCCTCATCAAATCTTCAATCTATATCTCAAATGAAATCAACCGTTCAATCTATAAACACGGTTCATTGCTTTTTCAATGAAATAGTGATTATTTAATTTTATTTATTATGATAATAACGATATCAGTCGCTTTGCAGGTGACGCGTCAGCAGAGGACATCGATATAGCGATAAAACTCGGCGCTGGCTTCCCGATGGGTCCCTTAGAACTGGCAGACTTCACCGGGCTGGATACCAAGAAGTTTGTCCTGGGTATCATGTCCGACAAGACTGGACACCCAGTGTTTAGACCTATACCTCTTTTAGATAAGTTGGTTAACGAAGGGAAGTTTGGAAGGAAAAGTGGAGAGGGGTTCTATAAATATGAAAATTTAAAAAAATAGTCTGTACCTATGTGTTTTAATCGAATAATATACTTGTAATTTTAATGTTCATGGTTGTTTTATTTTATTCCAAGTACCCACAAGTTTAAAATCTATTTAATTGTCAGAAACTGCGCAAGCGCACAATTAACTTTCTCTTCCCCTAGTACTGTAAAATTTTCCCAATCAACTTTGAACCTTATGCTTTAGCGATAAAGTTGAAAATCTATTAAAGAAATTTGACAGATTGTAGTAGCTTGATGGCTGGTCTGTACATGGTACTTAAACATGACTGGTGCAATGTGGATACGCTATAGGTCAGTATATACACCTTTTCCTCACCTTCCGGGGGTTACAAGCGTGATGTTATGTTCCTGTAGAGTGCGAGTTTATATGGAAAGTTCTTTTATCCTGCAGCAGGACAATGGGCTGGTAATAATTATTATTCACTAGCTGCGCCCCGCGGTTTCACCCGCGTAAATGTCGATCCTGTGGGAGTATCGAGATAAAAAGTAGCCTATATGTTAATCCAGGGTGTCAGCTACCTCTATACAAAATTTTATCAAAATTGGTCTAGCCGTTTGAGCGTGAAGAAGTAACAAACATATAAACACACCCCTGTTTGTACAGACACCCTTACGAGGACCTTGTTAGTCCTAGAACGAACCGAGGACCCTCCAAAAAACTGGTTTAGATACCTCCTAGGCCTTTTAGAATAAGATAGAAAGAGACAGGTGAGTAAATCTATAGTGATGAGCTTATTGGGATAATGCTATCTCAACATTTTTCTGTATGAATTTCGGCTATCATACTGAGGACCTGAAATACACAGCTAAATGTAGTCAGCGATGCACATACGAGGACTTTGTGTAAGCCAACCGAGGACCTCTTACGTAAGCCCTGCGACGTCCTTCCGAGGACGTATTTTTACACAATATTTCTTATAGCTTGTACAAAGTGCGGACGTTGTGTTAGACTTTATATCACTAAACCGAGGACAGTTTTTCGCGTAGAACTTGTACAAACCGAGGACCTGGAAAATAAATACCTACCTACCGAAAACATTTTACGTGTAAGATAACAATCAATGTTCCGATTTATTTCTTACACACTTTTTCTAAAATTAAGTACTAAGCGAGGACGAGTCGGTCTTTACGTTTGTCAGCGCTTCTCCAAGGATTATTTATCAAAGAGAGCCGAAACTAACGGCCTTATTTAGTTAAACACTCGTGATTGTTGCTTTTAACGTAAACAAAAACCCAGAAATCGATCCTTATCGGCGACACTATCGAAAGGTGTAATAATACAGTGTTTTTTTCACCCTGTATATATAAAAGGAGAAACTGACTGACTGACTGACATATCAACGCACAGCCGAAACTACTGGGTCTAGGAATGTGATTTTAGACATTACGGACGCTTTTAACGTTCTGCATTGTTCTCACGTGCATAATTTTTAACATGAATGATCTAAACAAGATTTTGTAACCATATTATTTTGATTTAAAAGAGTGTCCATGGAGTTTCTTGCCCTTTCTTCTCCTACGCTTTGGAATGGGCAACTAGCTTCATCTTTCTGATTCTGACTGACCGACCCCTTGACAATGCAGAAGTGCCTGTAATTGGTTTAATTGAAATAAAAAATAAATGCTTTAAGTTTGAGTTGAGTTTGAGATTGTGAAATTTTGCATACGGCTTCCTTTTATAATGTAGGGGAGCACTAGAAGGGGTTTTTGGAAATTCAACCTTTAAGGGGGTGAAAAGGGGGGATTTCGTTTGTATGAAAAATCTTATTCCTTAAGTTAAATGAAACTTGGCTTAAATACTTATCTAAGTAAATTAAGAAGTTAGTCATTTTTTGTTTTTCTAAACTACCCCCTAAAGGGGGATTGTGGAGTGTCAAAATTTGTATGGAAGATTTTTAACTCGCGGTCCGATTAACTCGAAACTCAGTATTTATACTTAAGACCAAAAATAAAAAATAACGTGTAAGTATCAGGGTTTTTCGAAAATCTACCCCCAACGGGGTGAAAAGGGGTAGTTAATTATACAGGCAAGGATTTTACTGCGTGGCTTGAATAACTCGAAAATTGGTATTTAATAAATAAATAATGAACATAATAATATCCCAAACAATTTTTCGAAATTCCACCCCTGTGGGGGTGAAGAGCAAGAATACAGTTTATATAAATAAATAAATAAAAACTTTATTTTCAGGATACTATGGCCCATAGATAAATACCTTACAGAGTTTACAGACGAACATATATATTATAATAGTACAATGTGTGATATTGTATATACTTAAAACTATGTTAGTAAAACTCACTTCACTCGAGCACTGTCTTTGTGCGATCGTGTGGCACTTGTCCGCGGAAGCGACGGAACATTACACCTAGCGGCCAAAAGTCCTCTGCCATAACGAGGTGCAGGTAGCATGTAGGTACTCGCACCACGAACGCCTTGAAGTTGACGTTGCGGCACGATTCAAGCAACTGCACTCTCGGCCTGTACTTGGTCCTTTGGCACACGTACTCCACGATGTCCGCGGCCTTAGTGGTATAATGTAGGCGGGAAATATATACGGGAGTGTTCGGCTGGGCGGCTCGAACAGGGATGTCGGGCTTGATAGGAGCTGTGCCGCAGCGGTTCTTGTTGGTTCTTTGTCGGCGCTTCTTCCTCTGCACCGTCACAAAACCATCATCATAAGCCCGGTTCGATGCCTTTTCAGGCACGGGCTTCTTTGCGAGAGCGTGAAAAATCTTATTTATTTGGTTAATAAACTTGAAACTAAAGGGAGATTGGGGGTGTAAAATTTTGTATGGAAGAATTTTAACGCGTGGTCCAATTAATTCGAAACTCAGTATGTAAGACCAAAATAATTATTAAAGTATATCAGGGTTTTTAGAAAATCTACCCCTAACGGGGTGAAGAGGGATAGTCAATTTCTTAGGGGAGTATTTTATTACGTGGCTTGATAGGATAATTGGTATAAATAATCTTTAAGTTAAGCTATAGAAACATCGCAGATGATTTTTCAAAACTACACCCCTATCCCTTGCGATGTTGAGTTGTCCGATTCGGCCGCGAGCTCTATGGGGATAAAATATTTTTAGTAGCCATGTTTATAATCACGTCTAAACTTGCTATGGAGTATCTTAATTTGACAGGACTAAACTAATATTTATCTTCTGTCCCTTTCTTAATGAAATATAAAGAAAGAGATGCACTGAACTTAAATTTAGTTTAGTTTGTGAACAAGGGAATCGGCGCCATTAAGTTTGCAGGCTTCCCAAATTATTTTGATCTCACTTGATAATATTTCTTTGTTGTTTTCTAACTAAGCATTGTGCTATGAAATTTCATGTTAAGTTTTTAGCCCAAATTATGTCGATATCTTTTAATTATGGTTTCTATACTTAAGTCTTTTTGTTTGAGTCGTTTTCTATTTTTAGTTTCATAATCATGCTTCTCAAAGATGTTATTGCAACGTGATTGGTTGGTAAAAGTTTGATAAATAATTTGTTTCATTTTAAAATAAACCTACTTTTATTTCAGTAAAGTTTATGACGTGGTTTCCTTTAGTACGTTCATGTTCTGTATTTCTTTGTAGTTTATATTTGTTTCAAATCTTGCTGCAGACATTTCACCTAGGAATGCATTTATATTCTTTATGAAAAGCACACGTATTTAGCTCGTATGACAATACAATATTTTATGGTGCAAATCATAATGTTGTATAATATAAGCGGGCCTATGTACTTAGCACATACTGCAGAAGAAGCCTGATTATTCCTCGTGCACCTAGTAGCTACCAACGATTTCTTTGGATTCAGTCTACCTTCGATTTTCTCCTTCATAATTTTATTTCAATGATAGCATATAATTTGTCTTCTTCTACACACAAGGAAAACTGTCGAAACGAGGACTAGAATACACACTGTTCGGAAAATCTAGCAAACCGAGGTCTTAAATACACATTGTCTGGAAAAGCTACCTAACCGAGGGCTTTTGTGTTAAAGTTAACACATAGGTCCTCGGATAATACTACAAACGTGAAATGAGTGTAAAGAGTCTGTGTATGAGGCGACAGTGGCACCATCTGGTGGATACACAAAGTCTGTGTAAGATTATGAATAATCTTGATCAAACCGAGGTTCGGACAACTTTTTCGTATCAAGTATATAGAAAGACTCAAAATCGCTTGCAGAATACGAATCTTTGGTCAAGTCAAACCGAGGACCCTCGAAAAGGTCCTCGCTTTGAAAAGGTCCTCGGTCGTGCCTTGTGTATTCATACGCACGTCCTCGGATGGTACTTAAAACAAACACACCCCCACACACACTCACAAACTTTCGCCTTTAAAATATTAGTGTGATTTTAAAATATAAATCCTAAATACCTATCGTACACGTTTACAAATACATCATCTTAGTTATCAATTATTTGTCATGGACTGATGAAGCGTACTTAGTTGGATGATGAATCACTTAGCAGTATGTTATATTGTTGTTGATTATCATGTCAAGATAATCTATTAGGGGACTTCCAAACAAATATAGAATAGGTGTATGTATGGTATGTTTGTCCACACATTTCTCCGAAACAATTGATCGGATTGTATTATTTTTTATTGTCTTACATTTATTTCATCTCTCTCAAAAAAATGTTTCGTATATAACTACATTACCTACTATATGTATAACAATAATTTTCATAATTTTTAATCAATTTCTTTTTGAAGTCGATTTTTAGGGTTCCGTACCAAAACGGAACCCTTATGGTGAGACTAAGTTGATAGCATTAGTAGTTCTTGAGATATCCAGCTGTGACAGACAGACAGACAGTGTGTCTGTCACAGCTGGATATCTCAAGAACTACTAATGCTATCAACTTGAAATTTGAATAGTTTTAGATGACGTTTGCTCAACTATTTTGCAAATAAGAAAGAAATAAAAATATATGTATATTTTTTGCAACAGGGACTGAAAGGAGGTCTGAAAAATTCGAAGTGGGGCTACTAGGGCATGTGGGTATCATATGAAAGAACAGAGTTTGCACATTTTCAAACACTTTTTCTTTTTTTTTTAGGCCGCATAGTTTTCGACTTTTGATGAAAAATGTAAAAAAAATACCGTTCCCCCCCCCCCCCCTTATCTCCGAAGTTTTCAAAAAGAAAAATCTGAAATGAATCTATGTGATAGAAGTTTATGTAAAGATTACAGGAAAAATAAAACGAAGTCTCTAAATAGCACACTTTCTCAGAAATCATCAACAAAAGTTACATTAGTTCCACTATCGGTCAAGAGATGGCGTTGACATAAAACTGCAATATTCTACACCGCAGTGTTATTATAACTGACGAATATAGGCCTCGCCGATGAAAATTTAAAAACATATATTATGATGGTACGGAACCCTCGCCCTCGGTGCGCGAGTCCGACTCGCTCTTGCCCGGTTTTTTTTATTAGTAAGTATATACCTAGGTACTTGAAGCTCTTCCTGCTTGAACACAGAGGTAGTTAATAGTTTAAGAACGAAACTACTTACTTGCCTAAATGAAGAAAAAATATATAATTAAGTAATACAGTAAATATACTTAGTACATAGTAGACTGTGCTAGTAATATGTGCGAAAAACTTAGATACTCATGTACTGCACCCATATTTTGATTGTTTTGAAGATGTGAGTAAAACAAACATAATTATTGTCAACGAATACCGTCATTTTATGATAATAGTATTATCAGCATCGTGGACGTCGTCAAAATATCAATTGATAAACTCAAATCAATCTTGATTTATTGTTGATTAGATAAACAAAAGTAAAATCCCTCAATGTACCTACTTCAATGTCGCGAATATTTTAGTTGCGTTTAGTTTCTTTCCAAACACTGTGTTTCCGCCGCTAATAGGTATAATTAGTAAAGTTCCAGTCATTTGTGGTTTATATTTTAGAATCATTTTGTGCTTCGTCATTCATCAATTCATGTTGTTGATGTCATTTTCAACCATTTTTTTCCCTCTCTTTGTTGTGTTGTGATTTGATTTTCGTTATTATTGTCTCTTTCAAGATGGATAAAAGAGGTAATGAATTAATTTTTCGATTAAATACCTTTATGATGGTGTGTTACCTGTTGAATAAAAGAATAGGAAATAAAACTGGCTACGTGCTAGTCGGACTCGCACACGAAGGGTTCCGTACCACAAGGCAAAAACACTGAGAAAAAAAAAACACGTTATTTGTATGGGAGCCCCCCTTAAATATTTATTTTATTTTGTTTTTAGTATTTGTTGTTATATAGGCAACAGAAATACATAATTTGTGAAAATTTCAACTGTCTAGCTATCGCGGTTCTTGAGATACAGCCTGGTGACAGACAGACGGACGGGCAGACAGCGAAGTCTTAGTAATAGGGTCCCGTTTTTACCCTTTGGGTACGGAACCCTAAAAAATTAAAGATTTAAAAAACTCAATCCTTCTCATTGTTACTTACAAGACATACTTAATGTTAAAAAAAAAAATATACCTATATATACGGTCGAATTGAGAAACCTCCTCCTTTTTTGAAGTCGGTTAAAAATAGATATCAGTGATTATATTTCATACCTCTGATGCCTTCACGAACGAAGCACCTTCGAATAGAGACGTAAACTGACAAAATTAATATCTATCGCTTATTTAAAATAACACAGTAGGTAGGTATTCAAATACCTTACATATATATTTCTACTAATAACAATGAATAACATAAAGTTAAGTAAACAAATTATGTAAAAACCTGTGAATCATTAGTCCGATAGCTATTCGAATGTGAAAACACCCGCATAGCCTCCTTATTCTAATTAAATATACTGGTGAGAAAGGTTGACAGTGTTGAAACCACGAAACACCAGCTAGGAATTCAGTAGTGATTTCAATAGGAATATTATACTGTGTTTGTTACTCAATTACGCTGTAACGGCTGAACGGATTTGGATGATATTCACTTGCGCTCACAGGTAGATACTAGCTAGATAACCATTTATTTATTTAACTAATTTAAACAGACAAGAAGAAAACAACCGAAAAATATGCACAAAGGTAATGTTTATTTCTAACTAGCTGACCGGTGAACTTGTCCCCGCTTTTAAAATATGCACAAAGGTAATGTTTATTTCTAACTAGCTGACCGGTGAACTTGTCCCCGCTTTTAAAATATGCACAAAGGTAATGTTTATTTCTAACTAGCTGACCGGTGAACTTGTCCCCGCTTTTAAAATATGCACAAAGGTAATGTTTATTTCTAACTAGCTGACCGGTGAACTTGTCCCCGCTTTTAAAATATGCACAAAGGTAATGTTTATTTCTAACTAGCTGACCGGTGAACTTGTCCCCGCTTTTAAAATATGCACAAAGGTAATGTTTATTTCTAACTAGCTGACCGGTGAACTTGCCCCCGCTTTTAAAATCTCTGATATCTTCTAAGATATTCATTTAAATGAAATGCTGTAAAGGGCAATTTTGATCTCCATGAAATGCACACCATATTTGATGTATTTAATGGGATAAGGAATAATACCATATTGTTTAAAATAGCTTGGTAAATAACCCATATATTTTTTTGTATTATGTAAAAGATAAAAATGTTTACTGTGGGTTATCCTTAAGAGATAAACATATACCATCGCGGACTTTTTATCGATATTGTTCAGATATACAATTCCGTAGTACCTACATTAATTTGATCTATCCCGTACGGTTTAGCCAGTGTTACGACATCACATTACAAATCTTTGAATTGCTCGGCTTTTCTCTACTACAATATGCACGTATTATACAATTTATACATATAAACCTTTCTCTTGAATCACTCTATCTATTGCTGAAAACTGCATTAAAATCCGTTGCGTAGGTACTGTAGGTAGTTTAAAAGATCTAGGTTAACAGGGAGCGGCAGCGACTTTGTTTTATACTATGTAAAGAAGAAGAAATCTCGTCCAGCATACCTGCGATACCATATACTTATTGATTCTGGCACTGTTTTTCATGGTACAGTATGTGGCAGTTTTCCTAGAATTCAAGTGCAACCGCAGGCTACAACTAATTACCTAAGTATATAAATTAGTTAGACCATAATGAGGTGCTATCAAGCGATAAAGTGACTAATTTATAGGTAACTGTAAATTGTAGGTAATGGTTTTAACGATTTATTGAGTATGCGATTAGGTAGGAGGTCGTTGCGGTTTACCTGTGCTAAATAACTAAGATAAAGTTAGGTATCGAAATCGACCTACTGTTTTAATAATAGTTGACGTTTATTGTTGTTGCTGATAGTAGTTGCTTCGTTCATATGGAAAGAAACACACAGAAAGAAGTGCAATATTCGTACCCATTATTGTTATAATTTCTTAATAATACTACTATAATACTGTTCGATTATTTGAGGAAATTATAGAATAGGGGACACGCAGAACAAATAAGATGATACATATTTAGATTTAGGTACCTACTCAGATCAGCCAACAGGCGCGACACGCGACGCGAATCGCGCGCGACACAAAGGCACCGCAAGTCGCGCAACGAGTGGTGCTTTTGTGTCCCGCGCGATTCGCGTCGCGTGTCGCGCCTGTTTGTAGGAGCCTTTATGGCATGCCTCATGCAGTGTTATTCTGTCGTTTGCTTTTGTAATACCTTCTCAAGCAATAAATCTACTTTCGACTTGCTATGACTATTTTCATATTTAGGGCCCGATATTTAGGTGATGTGTTTTTTTTAAAGGGACCTTTCCTTCGTTGCTCTTATTACACCATTCCGATTTTGGTCCCTGAGTATCGCATAGTGTAACAAGGTTTTTAGTTATACTTACAAAATTAACTAACGTGATTTAACTTACTAGTGGAATCATTTCTTAAACATACCTTCCTACCTCTCTATCTGCGGAATGACGATACCTACGTGTCTTGCCTAGTTCTTTGGGGAGTGCAAGCGTGATGTTATGTGACGCCAGCACATCAAGCTCCTACAATCTGTCAATTTTTTTTAATAAATTTTCAACTTTATCGCTAAAGCCTAAGGTTCAAAGTTGATTGGGAAAATTTGACAGTTTCGGGTAGCTTGATGTGCTGGCGTCTGTACATGTGTATTCATCGCTCGGGGGACACGGATCAAGTAACAAGTCATCGCTTTCCTTCCAGGCCCACGACTAAATGAGCGATGTATCGTGTAACCCAAAGCGGCGTAGCACACGTCGGCAGCGCTCGATCTCCCATGTGCACTACAACATCAAGCGCCAGGACAACGAGATGATCGCCAGGCCCCTGCTGCTGCCCACCAGCCCGCTGGAGGTGCAGGCGTACGCCTTGCAGGTGGCCGGCCATAGGGACACGGAGGATACCAAGTATTTGGGTTAGTTATAATCCATACTAATATTATAAATTCGAAAGTAACTCTGTCTATATGTTACCTTTTCACGCCTAAACCACTGAACGGATTTCAATAAAATTTGGCAGAGATATATTGCATCCCGGGGAAGGACATAGGATAGTTTTTATCGACATACCTCGCAGGCGAAGCCGCGGGCGGAAGCTAGTGTAATATACTAGCATTGTATCATCATTATTACTCCCGCTGGACATACGGACAAGCTTTTGCAGGTGGCCGGACATTAGAACATAGTAATTGGGTGACATAGATGTTTAAAAAAAAAACTTTATTTAAGTAATAGTTAACAAACGTTGACATTCTTTTGATATAAGAGCTAAGTAATGGTTAAACCACTTCCTTCCAGTTTTTTGTAGGCTTAAGTCACTATCCCTGGGGTAGATCCCCAGGGGTAGAGTGACTTACGCCTTAAGCCACTCAAACAGGGCGACCCGTTGTCTCCTACACTACAGGGTACACTATTCACCAGTACGCTGTACTTCTAAAACCGGACAATGAGAGTGAGGGAAGAGGGAGTGCACCTGTGTCAGCGCGCACACTTGTGCACTATAATATCTCCCGCACCGAAGGCTAGTCTCCGTTGAGATTGGCCGCCGCCGCCGTGGCCGAAATACGGTCTGGAGGACTTTTACTTCTAAAACCGCAAAAAAATTATATGTATAGGTACAGGGTTATTGGTAAAACATTAACAACCTCTTAAGAGGTCATTGTACTCATAATTATGAACAACTTTTACTATGGGACCAAACCTGAAATTGTGAAAAAAATCAACTGTTCCCTACATTTTGACGAGTTATACGAACATAAATATATGGAACAGCTGATTTTTTTTTTCGCGTTTCTCAGTTTTGGTCCTATAGTAAAAGTCGTCCATAATGACGAGTACAATGACCTCTTAAGTGGTTGTTAATGTTTTACCATTAACCCGTATACGCAGTTTCAGTGATTATTAGGGGCAGATCAATTCAAACATTAATTACATATTTGCTAGAAATACATTGTTGTTACAAAAGTGAGGTCTTATAGCCTAAATGTCACTGTGTTCTGCCTGCAAGCAAGCGTGCAAATTGTTACTATGTTCACTTACCTACATTGATATTAAACTACTATTACTAATATATACTATTGGCATACTTTTACTTAGGTACTGTTTTTGTAAATCTGAACTAATATCTATTATGTATAAAGAGAAAAGATTTGATTTTATGTACGTTCGTTTCGCTTGAATTTCACGCTAAACCGGCTGAACGGATTTGGATGAAATTTGGCACAAGGGTAGACCATGACCTGCGGAGCCATTGCGTAACAAACTAAACAGTAGCAATTAGTGGATTTCATTTTGACAGTTCAAAGTTGATCCCGTGACATCCATATTTTTTGAACTTGCATAAATCTTGTTCCGGGAAGATGTGTGCGTTATACATATGCCATTTACGGAGCGGAAGCACCACCCAGCAATAGCTGGGTTCTGCTTCCACTCCATTGTTGTAATAATGATAAGATTTTAGAGAGATAAGATGTATGTAGATATAAGTGTTATATTATAATTAGAATTACGGGGCAACATCGTCATTGTTGACAGAGTCCCCTTAAATAAAGAAAAAAAAAAAAAATCTTGTTGCATCTTAGATGTTTGAAATAATCCGAACTCATCTAGTTTTAAAACATTATTTATTTTTGACGTGTAAGTAAAAGTGTATTTTTTAACCAATTAACAGAAATAACTACTTATAATTTATCGTTAATTATCTTACGTGGCTAAATAATAACCGGCGCACAGGTCGATCGATCAGGTTAAGCTACGCTTACCGCGGTCTGTGGATGGGTGACCATCTTTACATACCGTGACCCCTCCGTAAATGATCAATGATTTATTTTCTGTAAGTAGGTTTGTACAAACACTTAAGTACACGTCAATCATATAATAAATATCGTAGACCCTAATATAAAGACCATTACCAAAAATGCTTCACACATTCCCAGGTCTACTGCAATGCAACAACGGCACAATAATGAAGCCCATAATCAAAGATGCTCAGAAGCGCGAGATAGACTTCTACGAGCACCTCGCGAGCACCGAAAACTCCGACCTGTTGGAGCTGCGGGGCTCCGTCGCCAAGTATTTCGGGCGTCGCAAGTACACGTATAACGGCTTCGAGCAGGACTACATCATACTTGAGGATCTGACGGAGAGGATGCTGGAGCCCTGTATCATGGATGTTAAGATTGGTGAGTAGAGGATTATAAACTTGATTTTATTTTCTAACTTTTGCCCACGACTGTACTATAAATTTTATAGTACAGTACACAGATATGTTTTACCTATAGTAGGTATAAAACATATCCTATGACAGTCGACAATAGTGTTCTATCAGTTAAAGATTTTTTTTATTGGATTTGTACTTCCAGAGATTACCTCAAACAAACAAAAAGTTTCCGTTTTTATAATATTAGTTTAGATTGAGTGTCGTAAGATAGTGCGTCCTACGCAGAGTATGAGGTTCTAAAAATATTGTAGTTGACAGTATCAACCGCATATTTATCAATCAAATATGGTAATGAGTGTACTGTCGCCTATTACCCGAGTATAGTATTTTATTCCACGAAGCGCCGCGCGCTTTACTTGTTCTGAACAAGTGTACAAACACGCTGTGAATATGTGTGAAGACGAGTAGCGTTAGCACGTAACACACCTACACACACACCCTGACACCCACACACTCTTCCGACTTCGCCATTGTCTCTGACGGTACCGAGAGCTCCTGCGCTTACACACACACACACACCCCCCCTCACACACGCACACCCCCCTTCCGACTTCGCCTTCGTCTCGGACGGTACCGAGAGCTCCTGCGCTTACGCACACATTCACAGCGTTATCGTACATTTGGTAACCACAAGTAAAGCGCGCGTCGCTTCGTGAGATAAAAATACTGTAACCGACTATGAACTACTACTTTTTTGTTCGTAAGCAATCCCAAATCTTCAATCCTAGATCGAATTTCGCATCATGAGGATTCAAAGCATAGACTTTTTTTTAACCACTTCTACAAAAACCTTCCAGGCAAAAGAACCTGGGACCCCCTGGCCTCGGAACAAAAGATCGCGAACGAGCAGATAAAGTACCAGCTAAGCAAGCAGCAGTACAGCTTCTGCATCCCGGGCTTCCAGGTGTACAAGCTCAGTACTGGCAAGCTGCACAAGTACAACAAGGACTACGGGAAGAAGATACATGGACAGGCTGTTAAGGATGGTGAGGGTTTCTTTAATCATTAAAAAAAATCCAAAACAATTTATTCTAATTAAGCTGAGAATCAGTACTTTTTGTTCGTCAAAATTACATAAGACAACTGTCTTATGTAATTTTGACGAACAAAAAGTAAAACACAGTCCTTTTGGGGGAACTCCCCCAAAAGGACTGCCCTTCACCACTTCCTAGTGCTTTAGAAGGGAAGAAGTGGCGCAACAAACTCCCCAGCAGCACAGCTGTCTGCACTATCACCTATCATTATAGACTTTTTGTTTATTTATAAACGTTGTTTAAGGTTAAGTAAAATTTAAACGCCAAAAAAATTATGGACTAGCATATTAATCATGACTTAAATTTAAGCAGCATTTATTATGTAACCACATGCGTACGGCTCTTTATTTAAAACACAAACACACAACAAACATCTTCTACCGACTTTTTGGATGTCCAAAATCTAAAAAACTCCGCATGAGCGCGAAATAATATAACTCCGTGCACGTTATGAAAAATAATTTTTGTCACGAAAAAAAAGGTAACATCCCTTGCAAAATTTAACTCAACATTAGATTCCATTCATCAGCTGTGAACAGAAACCCATCAACAAAACTGACAACCAAACCGTATTTCTTGTCCAGCTATTCGCAACTACCTGAACGGCATCGGCACAAGTCTGTGCCGCGCGCTACTGCTGCAGTTCCTGTCAGAGCTGTGGAAGATACAGAAGTGGGCGCGGCGCCAGTGTGCCGTGCGCCTGTACTCGGCGTCTCTGTTGCTGGTGTACGACGCGGCCAGGCTGCGCGACTGCTGCCAGAACAAGGAGTTCGCGTGAGTTATAACTATCATATGTAACGGAAATTATTCTCAAACAACCCGTTATTTGTAACATTCTCAAATTTCCGTTGAAAATCTGTTTCTGCTCCAGTCTCCAGTTACTGCAATCTGAAGGTCAATTCTCATAATTAAAAACGATCAAAATCTGGTCGCAATCTCATCTCAGCAACAACTTTTCAAAATGTAAATTCGAGGTATTTTTGACAGATTGAGACATAAGAATGCAGACGTTCCTAAAAATTCAAGAATTTCCCCTCGGGCTTTATGCAGAAGTGGCCCTCAGTAACCCAGCCAATGAGGTACCATGTGACCTCATTACGCTTTTATTTTCATACTTTTAAATATCAAATGTCTATTCGTGAAAAACATTAGGATAACCTACAGTTAATAAGTTTTTCTCCTAATAATATTTACATAAAAACAACCAGCAAAAAGCATGCTCCATTCAAGATTTAGGTAAAAGGAAACAATATTGTGAAACACCCTACTTGAAAACTATACTCACTTGTTTGATTTAATCAATTGTCACGTACGCGCGGTATCACACTGTTAATCTTAAAATACGATTTTTTATTTTAAACATATTTTCCCGGTTTTTGTGACCAAAACATTACTTACTCAATTTTCCCAATGTTCCATACAAAAAAGTTCAAGAAGTCTCGATATATGGCGTTGTTAGTTGAGAACCAATTCCTGAATGGCGCTATGGTTTCGTTACGCGGCGGAGTATAAGTACCGGCGATGACTTGGGTAGATAAAAAGGGTGTTTGTCGCTTTCGTGACACATGCTCCGTAAGGTGCGTGGGGTATGGCTATCAAGACATACCCAACACGTCATTTTTGGATCAGAGAGGCTGTTGGTACCCCAGGTACCGGCGTCTCCTCTGCAGAATATCTTAGAAAACTATAAGCATAGGTACATATTGTGTACATACCTACTGAAAGTTGGATTTGTGGGGTGCGATTTTCGTAAACGAAGATTGCGTGCAACTCGTGCAAGTGATGTGTATTATTTTCTTCTTTCTTTTTTTAGTGTCGCTATTTTGTACAGAAACTGTACAGCGCCATGTGAGAGTATTTGGAACTAAACAATAATAGGAATAATGATTCCTATAATTTGATGCTAGTTCATTATTGCTAGGCCTAGTTAGATAAACGGAATTTAACGGCTTAGGGTGGATTCTCTGACATGCGATTTCGCGTATCTACCTTAGGTTGGACAAACGGAATAACCGGTTTCGATTAAGTACTTACAAAATCTTTTACTTTTCAGTGCCCGCGTGGGCTGCCGGCCCGCGAACCTCCCGCGCCGACGCCACTCGCTGCACAGCACGAGCTCGGGCTCCAACTTCAGCGGACAGATCAGCTCCAAGGGTCCTGTCTACAAGAAACTACAACCGGTGTCCGTCACTCCTATGACGCTATCTCACTCTAGCTTTTCAACCCCGCCGCCTATCAGTTCCCCATGGAGTGATGCCCTCGCCAGCTTCAACCACAACCACTCCTTCGAGCATAACTACGAGAATAAGCTATCTAAGATCAAAATGAATTACAGAGCTATTTTAGATCAGCTGTCCTATGACGCTCCTACTCCCAACCCTTGGGGTACGGTGAAGATCATTGACTTCGCACACGCCTTCTTCAATGAAGAAGAAGAAAGAGATATAGACGAGAACTTCAGAGACGGCGTTGATAACTTCGTGGAGATCTTCGAGTGCTTTCTGAGAGAAACTGACGATCAAATCATTTGATAGTTCTTGTGTGTTATATTTTGAGTCGATGAGTGACAGTATTAAGCTTATAAAAGACATTGTAGAGTTGTTTTTTCGAATTTGTGAACTGTTTGAACTTTGAAGACTTATTTACAGAAGAAATAAAAATATTACTATTGAGAGGTGAAGCTCAACGGGCTGTTACTGAGCGACTACCTTTCACGGGTCGCGGGTTCGATATGAGCACGAGATTGATAATCCCGACGCAGGTGTTTAAATGCTTGAAATCTCAACATCTAGACCGGGAGTGTCTATAAAACACATAAAGGAGAAAAGCTAGCATCGAGAATATTACTATGTACTTAACTCTATGTGCTTATAATGAGATCTCCCATTTTAACAGATGTCTTGTGGTAAAACTACAGTATACTTTAGTATGCGGTATTTCAATGTGTCAAATAAGGTACTTATTGTAAACTATGCTAGTAACGTGTTTGAATTAGTTATGTATCTAACTGAAAATTTACTGTTTTATACTATTCTATGTATATCAGACTAACGAATGTACCTAATCTTGTAATGAATACCTAGTTTATTATTAGTTTTATAATAATCCAGTCTTGTGGAACTCAACGTAATGCTCAATTTTGTAAACAATTCCATTCGTTAGGTGTTTCCTACTCGGGACACGCTAAGTCAAAATATTGTAGTACTTAAATAAATTTTTATTATTCCAAATAATAGTTTTATATTTGTTATATAAGTGTGAAAATGTAAATAATTGTTTGACGCTTTCGCGTTATAAATATTTATTATAGAAATCAGCCAAAATTATTTCTCCCAAATAAACATTAAATATAAACCTTAAGTTAAACAATCAAATACGAAAAGTTGGCAAACCCAGCCGACAATAATGATTAATAAGTGAACATGCACCCCACAGTGCAGAACAGTATAAAACTATATCATTTGTCAATACGCGTCCAGACGACGCCATGCCACGCCCGCGGACACGGCCGGTCCGTCCGAATATTAACTGTATACTAAATATATGGAAACAAAATATACCTATCAGTTCTAAACCATATTAGAACTCCAATATTTACAGTAGGCCATTAAACAGTACATTTGTTCGGAGAGCAACGTCTGTGACGCACAATCTATTATTGCGAAATATTAAGACTTTAAAATTGGTTAGTAACTACTACTGATACATATTACTTATTAATTAATTTGGAACAACGTTAACATAGTTTAGAGATTGTCGTCACAAACACTATCCTACAAACAATTTAATATCCTCAGCGCCATGTCCGACGGGGTGGCGCTAACAACAGTAGACACCAAATATAGTGGCATTTCTAGAGCAGGCAAGTAAGATATTTCATAAAAATAATATGTTATAGGCATTAATTAATCTAGTGTTATACAATGTATTATACAACAACAAATTAGGCCGAGTGCTCACCGGACGACAACAGTAACACGATGTAACTCCAGCACAAGCATCGCGTCACCTGTGTATTATTATAACATCGTATTATTTTACAATCGCAGTCTTTTGTTTACAATACAGATACTTTCCTGTACCGCGAGTACTAGATAATGAAAGTATTTACAAAAGACACGTAACAAGGGGTCCAATAGGACCCGCATTATAACAACAAGGGAAGGGTTATCGACAGGCGAACCTTGGTACATCCTTGTACTGGACTTACTTATTTATATAAACTTGCTTTCTAACAATTTCTATTTCTCATTTGTACTGGATTAACTCGATTTATATTTGGGGCGCGTAATCGGTCCTTAGTAATAAAATATAACAATTTGAGGCCGACCGCGTCGTCGCCAAGGGCCGGTCCCGGCGAGCGCTCGGCGGGAGACCATACGACAGTACGCGAGCTAGCACGGAGCGAAGCACCCAAGTGTTAACTAGAGCGAATAATTATTACATTTTTTTTGTAATTTTTCCACAACGATTTCATTAGAAAAAGAAAACAAAACACACACGTGGCGGAGGATTTTTGAACATTTTTATCTTAAGGTAAGGCTACACGGTCGGCTAGTCGGCTCTAGATGCGCGGCAACTTGGGCGCGTGCACGGGCGGGTTGTCGCGCGCCAGCAGCGCGCCCGCGCCCGCGCGGTAGTCGTACGCGCAGCCGTGCACCTCGGCGTAGCGGTGCGGCGCGCAGTACGTCGCGCCGCAGCGGCAGCGGTGCAGCGTCGCGATGCTCAGCCGCTTGCGGCACCACGCGCAGCGGGGCCGGCGCCGCGCCTCGGGGGCCGGCGCGGGGGCCGCGGGGGCCGGCGCGGGGCCCGCGGGCGGGGGCGCGGGCGCGGGCGAGCGGCGCCGGGCGCGGGGCGCGTCTAGGCGCTCGTCGCTGAGGTGCAAGTGTTCGCGCGGCCGGTGGCGGGACAGGGCGGGCAGGATACGGCTACGAATATAGAACATTCCATTACCGTAGGATATGTCTGTCAATGCGAGCGTTTTGGCGGAGCAATCATGCGGAGGGTTAGGAAAATAGGCTCAAGTTTAAAACTGCCATATTGCAGTTCGAGACATAAACTTAGGTCTTTTCGTTTAGGGCTTTTACATTAAAACTGAAAGATAGAATTTAAGTATTTTCAGGGGGTAAGGACTAAACTAAGTGCACATGCGGCGACGACGCGCTGTGCGGGTGTAGCCCGGCCTAGTCGTCAGTACATACCTGTTCCTCTTCAGCTTCTCCAGGTCCGAGGTGGAGGACGAGAACAAGGCGTCGGACAGCGGCGCGGCGCGGCGCACGGGGGGCGCGCGCACGTGCAGCGACGAGGCGCTGTGCGAGTGCGCCCCCGCGCCCCCTGCGCCCCCCGCGCCCAGCGGGACCCAGCCGCGCGGGGAGCCCATCACCAGCGGGCCTGGGGGAGGGAGGGGTCCGTATTAATAGCTGCCTAATTGTATAATTCAGGAGCGCCCGAAAGACCCGAACACACGAACCTCCAAGAATGGAAGAACTCGCAAAATGCTATTGGCGTTTTCTGTGATCTCTCCAAAGCCTTTGATTGCGTGCACCATAACACGCTTTTGCGTGAACGTCATTACGGTGTCCAAAACGAAGCTCTCAACGTAATGAATTCTTATTTACATATAATAGATACCAATGTGTAGATTTTAATGGTGTAAAATCTTTCGGGCTACCAATTCAGTTAGGTGTACCTCAAGGCTCAATATTGAGTCCATTCTTATTCTTAATTTATATCAATGACTTGCAATTTTATTTAAAGGGTATTTGTAATGATGATTCTTTGAGAGATAAATTTATTTAATTTCTAATTGACATAATGTACTTATTACAATGTTTTTAATAAGTTGTATTTTATTATATGCAAGATAGCTAGCGACCTCGAGAATTACTATTCTTGCCTGAGCAACCAGCAGCAAGTCTGTCATGCTGACATTGCTGACTCATGCTTTCTCGCGTCGGCGTCTGCCATTCACATCATGCCGCTCGTGTATTTGAGCACTGTACTGAAACACACGAGCGACACGTTGTCGACAGCCGCCGCCGACACGCGGCGTCGGTTGCAGTTGCCTCTGTTGTCGATGCTTGTCGCTCGTGTGTATGCACAATCACACTAAGAGGCCCCCCCTTTTTACGTGTAGGCTTTTATTTAAGTAATAAGTTCTGTTTACGTTTGTATTATTTATTTCGGCTTGAGTATAGTTTACAATGTTTTGTTGGTATATTGGCGTGTGCTAGCTGACATGTGAAAAATAATTTAATTTAATGTTTTGTGTTTCGTAATGTTAATTAAATACTTACTATTGTATAGGATCAAGTTCTTCTAACTGAACACACAACTGTGCTGCTGGGGAGTTGTTGCGCTATTTCTTCTTCCCAGCTAAAGCACTAGGAAGTGATCAAAGTGACGGGTGTTTTGGGGGACTGTCATATGTAATTTTGACGTTCAAAAAGTGCTGATTCTCAACCTAGTTTGAATAAATGACTTTAGATATTGCAGTACGACAGCTTGGGACATAAGCTCCGCCTACTCCTAGTCCTTGTCGGATTATACCCCTTTGTCAAGGTTTTAAATTTGACAATTTAAGGACTGATTTTTCCACCGCCAGGTAATTATATCGGAAGAATAATTTTAAATTTTTGACAGTTCTTCCACACAAAAACTGACAGACGTCAATTTAATTCCACCAATAAAAATTATCAAATATAATAAAAAAATAATAGCTAACTAGATAATATTTTTTGTCCAATTGATTGTATTGGGAGCTATTCAGAGTTTTGCCTACTTTTTACTTTGAAATAAGTATGTAATAAGTTAATAATTATAAAGTACTTACTAATTCCACGGTTAAAATAAAGAAATGATAGCTACAACCTGTCAGTTTTCTCCATTAATACCACTTCATTAATCAGTCTCGAAGGTAGTGTGAATCATGATAAACATGAAGGTTAACTTCTCGTGGAACATATTGTAGCGGTATCTACAACGCCACACGCGAACAACGCGTCATACTGACATCGCGCAAAATTCTGCATCCCGCGCAACTAGCATAGATACAACGGCCCGACATGAATTATCGGGCAGTTGCCCGCCAGACACGACACCCGTCTGGTCGGAGGATCCTCCCTTTTCTATGGAGGTTGAAATGAAATGATTTTTTTTTTGTATGTAGGTTTGTACAAACACATTACACGTCAATCATGTTTTTTTTAAACTAGATGAAGTCGGCGTTTCCTATCTGACTACTCTGAGAAGAAAGGCCGAAACCAACTCAGAGGTCTGGAGGTTGAGTGAACTTTACACCCTGTTCCTCATATCTCTTTAATATAATATTAATATGAACGTGAAGTAACCCTCACCGTAGTCCGCCTGCAGCTTGCCGGCCAGCGGCTCGTCGGGGCGCAGGCACTCGTCGCTGTCGAGGCACTCCTCCAGGATGTCGGCCGGCTCGCGCCGACTGCGCATGCGCGCGGTCGGCGGCGACAGCAGGCGCTCGGGCGAGTGCGCGTGTGTGTGTGTGTGCGCGTGCGTGTGTGCGTGCGTGTGTGCGTGCGCGTGCGCGTGCGGCGCCTGCGGGGCTGCGCGCGCGCCGATGGGCGGCAGGAGGGTGTACCTGATTGCCAATGTTACCAATTACTTTTTATTTAATTTTATAGGAATATAATAGCACGGCCACAAATTGCAGATTCAAAAGGGAAAATTCACTAGTTTTCAAACCACGAAAAAATCAATGATACGTGTGTTTTGTTTGTGCTGCTAGCGCCTCTTATTATATATTAGCAGATTTATCTTATAAGGAAAAAAAAAGTTTTTCTTTTCGTTTGTCTCTATCAATTTTACCTGTCAGTAAATGAGCAGTCGTAGTCGTATCGCGTGTAGTTGCCGTCGTATAGCGGCGCGAAGGCGTCGTCGTCGCCGAAGGGCGTGTAGGAGGCCGCGCGGTGCTGCAGCCCCTCGACACTGTCATCTAACAAACTAGGGACGGATAGGGTTTCCTCGCTGCGAGTCTTCTGGATTTCTACTTTATCTAGAAAGAAAAAATATTTGTTTTATCACCACCATCTTGGATTTGGACTACATTTTCGGTATCAAAATCTCATAAATGGCGAAAATGCGTATTGGTTCATGGCTGCTCCGTTTTGCATTTTGCTAGCAATCATCAACATATTTTTTTAAACGATCGAAGTTAGATCAGCTTCTCCTCATGAAATTCAAGTAATTTAAATCTTATCAAATTATTCTTCATGAGGTTAATAATTCTATAGCGACTATTTTAGCCGCAAACTTAAATTGGGAATCGGCTTATTTCGCCCATTTACAATTACTTGGCGAAAACGCCCGTGTTGTCTGACAGTAAGTAGTAAATTATATGTTGAGTGTGACTGTACATACCGTTTCTGTCTTCAGTCCTGCTGGGCGGGCTGCGCTGCACACACAGCGTCTCCATGCGCCGGCGCAGCTCCAGCATCTTGCCCATCGTGACCGCGTTGTCGTGCAGCGAGCCCGCGCCGCCCTCCGCGCCCGCCGCGCGCTCCGCCAGCTGTGTCAGCGAAGATGACGTCGACGAGTCTGGGGACAAGAACACGTAGTTCTAAACACAAGGATCTTTTGGCGCTTGAATGATGTTGACAGCGTGGCGCTGTAGGAAAAACATTTGTGAAAATTGTTGTGTGTAATGTCGGTAATGTATTGAAAAACAAGATGGCGGCGTTAGTCCAAAAGATCCCCGTGCAGATGATATGTCAAAGAAAGAGGGCTTTAACTCCGCCTCTCTAAACAGGAACATGTTTGTGTGAACATGTTTCTCTGATTAATAAACGTAAAGTTACAACATTCAGACTTAACAAACATTTTTCGAGGATATTCATTCATCATTATAATTTCAACCAAAAGAGGAAAGGCACCTAGAAGGCTAACCATCTAGTTTGGTTTTTGTTCAGACAGATTATTTTTTTAAGGCTGTGATTTTTTGAGCATGCAGCCAGGTTCCAATTAAGTTACTGTTTAGTTTACTAGAAAAGCGGTGACCGCTCAAAACGGCCGCAGTGACGGCTGTCATCGAAAGTATGACAGCGGCAAAGATTCAAATCGTTATATACGCACTACCGCGTCAAAAGATAGCCGCGTTTCTGTTTCGTTTTGACACCTCTGACACAGAATTACGCTTGACTTGACCTGATTGTCGTGGAAACGCTATTATAGTGTGTGAGCTCTTCTCAGTATGAACACTTTTTCGCGTGACTAAGTACGGTGAAAGCAAATCTAGTGACTAATATCTTTGGGTTTGACTTTACGGTGTCGACAACGATCTCTAGGAAAACACACCAACTTACTTTCATAAACATATCAGTGACGTTATTCACTGGCCAATTGACATTTCAGTGACATCATTCACTGGCAAATTTCGGACGCTATGTGGGCGGTCACCGCTTTTCTAGGAAACCGTAGCTTTAGTGTAGAAAGTTGTGCAAATAAGGATAGCAAACGTGACAAACAAAGCACACCCGCAATGCCGTACCGCTCATTCTGTAATGTTATAGGTCTCATCTCATGTTCTCCTTTTTTCCTTGTCAAAAAAGGTGTATTCCGTATTCAACTTTTTTCGAAATTGATGAAGTTGTAAAACTAAATTGCAAATACAAGAAAGAATTGCATCATTCCACTTGGGTCATAGGGGTATGTGGAACAGGGTGTCAAGTTCACTTAGCCTGCATGGAAAGGGAGGATCCTCCGACCAGACGGACGTCGTGTCTGGTGGGCAACTGTCCGACGATTGATGTCGGGACGTTGTATAATGCTAGTCGCGCGGTAAACTTTGCTTGCGCGATGCAGCAATGCAATTTGCGTGACGTCAGTGTGATGCGTAGTTCACATGTGGCGATGTAGATGCCGCCACAGGGTCTTTTGAGTGACTTCCAAGTCAGTTCTCCATCCTCAAGTCATGTTATGTGAGAGTTAAAGTGATAAGACGTACATTTGTTGTGTTCCAACGGCGAGTAGGTGCCGTCGTGGTTCTCCTTGACGCGCAGCATGTTGACGCGCTCGCCGTCGCGGAACACCAGCACTGTCACCTTGCAGCCACTGCCGCCCCACTCCCCGTCGTCTCTGTTGGTAACATAACAATAGCGTTTACTTAGAGAATTCGAGAACTATCGAGTTAATTTCTACAGAAATAAAGACCGAAGCTATCGCACGCCAATAATAAGAATCAGAATCAGAATCAGAATCAGAATGCTTTATTTGTAAACATAGGTCAAATTACAATAGTGTGCGAGATGTTACAGTTAGGTAGATCCTCTATGTTTTGCCCAGAGGCGTACAAATATATTAAATTGACATTGTCGAATTTTTTATATATAATCATGAAGTGGTAGACTTGTGTAAAATTATGTAAACTTTCACATTAGTAATAAAATCAATATTAATAGCATGCATAACAATACAAATTGAAAATAGAATTAATTTCGATAAATGTCAAATATATTAAGTTAAATGTCATAATAATGCTAATGTCAAATAAAATTCAAAATCGTCAAGCAAATATACATTTTAAGATTGACCCAATGTTAATTATCTGGAGGAGAAAGTATAGATCTGTCATCGAAATAGTCCTTTATTGAGTAGTAGCATTTATCTATTAGGATTTTCATAAGTACTCTCTTGAATTTGTCGAGATTTAGTGACTTCATCGTTTCAGGCAGCTTGTTATATATTTTTGTGGCCATACAGAACGTACTTTTATTCATTAGGGCTGTTCTGCCATGTGTTATTTCGAGCTCTAACTTATTTTTGTCCCGTAGCTGTCTATAATAGCTTTTGGAAGCTACTTTGTATTGCGAGATGTGTGTTTTCACAAATATGTTAGTTTCGTAGATATACAAAGATGGTAAAGTAAGAATATTTAGGCTTTTAAAGTACGGTTGGCAGCTGTCGGTGCTATTTAGGCCACACATAGATCGTATACACTTTTTTTGAGCTCTAAATACAAATTCTCTGTCGACTGAGTTACCCCAATACATTATGCCATACCTAAGTGTTGAGGCAACATAGCCGTGATATGCCATTAGTAACGAGTCATGGCTGACAGTCTTTGATAGTTTGTAAAGTACATAGGCGAATTTACAAATTTTTTTACAAATTTCGTCTGTCTGGGATCGCCAGGTCAAATTTTTATCTATTATGATCCCAAGGAATTTGTTGACATCAGTTGAGTCAATTTGAGTCCCTAAATAATTAATGTCAGGGATTTTATTCGGAACTCTCTGGTGGAATAATATAATGTAGTATGCCAACGCTATTGTTCTTAGTATTCTCAAAACTGAGGATCGCGACCATTGCTACATCTATTTAATTTTGTTGTATGTTATTGGCTTAATGTAAAGTCGACCTCGTATAATATGATTTTTAATTTTTTGAAAAAAAATCTCTAGTAAATTAAAACTTCACTAAGTGCTCGTATACACGAGCGGTACGCGTCAAGGGCAGGGGCAACTGCAGCCGCCGACATGTCTACGGCTGCCGTCGACAACGTGCCGCTCGTGTGTGAGCACTAAGGCCCGGCGCCCACTATCGGCATCGGCACGGCTGAGGATTTTTATGCGACGAATAAAAATGTAACTTAATTGTATGAAGATAAAATTGAAATTTCAATGATAATAATCATCGTAGGTGCAAAAATAAAGATAGGGTATCCGACATACCGTGTCATTGAAATTTAAATTTTGTTGTCATATTATTAAGTTACATTTTTATTCGTCGCATAAAAATCCTCAGCCGTGCCGATGGCGATAGTGGGCGCCGGGCCTAAGAAACTATCTAACTGTCACATTGGTATTAAAGCAAAAATAGACCTCAACATTTTATACCGTGCACGTGACATTCAACCTTAGGGTGGTAAAGTAATTACGAGGTCGAATCTATAACTACTACCTATTTTTTTTAATTAACACCTAGAAAGTATAAAGCAAGCTCACGTTTCAAGCGTTGGTGGCAGTTATTTTAGCTCAATCTCAGATTTGATGCCACCGAGACTACATCAGACTTCAATGTTTTTTTTTAACCTTTTAATGTTATATTTTTGGAATCATCTCCTCTATCCCATTTTTGATACCCAATATGCTCTTGGTACATTTTTTTTTGCAATCATTAACGTCTTAAATCCGCCATTTTGATTTTATAAAAACAAAACCTAGCCGTCGTCGTTAAACACCTCATGTATTTAAATCCATCCAGTCTTTAGCCTGATAAAAAGCCAGTTCCTCACCTATTAGTATCAAGCAGCCTCTCAATATCCCTCCAGGGCTCGGCGTTGGGCGGCGGCGGCAGGCGGCGCGTGGAGATGGGCCCGCCGCGCATGCCCAGCACGAGGCGCAAGCGCGCGCCATCGCTGATGGAATGCTCCCGGAGCGATGAGGAGTCGTCAAGCTCCACCAGGTTGTATAGCAAGTGTTGCTGGGACACCGGGATGCCTGGAATGTTACAATACAATGTTATTTTTATGGCTGGTTGGTTAGTTTGGTTGTGGTTTGATTCAGAGGGCGAGCGACAGATACGATGGAAATGTATCGAGGTTTTTTTAATTTCTGAATTGGCCTGCTCTTCACCTATAAAAGAAAGTGCACCGCGTCAGACTTCGATATTTAAAGAAAAAATAAAAACCGCCGCGCCGCCTAGAACGAAGCTCCTAACGCGATACTCGCACGCACATCACACACTCGTATATAATCGAAGAGTCAGAGAGAGAGAGAGAGAAAGTCGCATGGAGGAGGCATAACGTTTTCCTTACGTGACGATTTCTGCTAGTCAACTCCTACCGCAATCCGCGTTAAAATAATTTTTGAATAGGTATAATATAGAAAAATATTTAAAAAAACAACATTGCAACAATAAAGGCTTATTTCCTTTATTCTTACTTTGTTGTTATCACATGCCATCTTAAGCCATAACTAACAAAGGGTGCTATCGTATCTGATGTTGGTTGACGTAGGGAGTACCGTACTGAATGTACCCTACATTCGAAGAGCGTCTACGCTAGATCGAAGGGGGCGATAAGAGACCGTATATCAATAGTTCATACTTACCACATTGGTCACCACTAGTCGAAAGTAGGACAACGTTTTTATGTCTGCGGTCAAGTTTGCGTAGGAGTTGACTGGTAGAAATTGTCACATAAGGAAAAAGCGTTATGCACCCACTCCATGCGACCTTCTCTCTCTCTTTCTATTATATACGAGTGCTTGTGTGAGGTGAGTGCGAGTATCGAGTAAAGGATCTTCGTTTCTGACGGGGTCCCTCGACCGCACATTTAATCATTCCCTTGACTAAAGGATTTCTCTGCTCTGAGGATATAATACAGGTTGTCAATGTGAGCGGTCAAGATTTGTTCTCGTGTACACATTGTTACGCGATAATAAACATTATTTATTTTTAACAAGAATGCTAAGAGATACCGGGAGATACTGTTTATTTTTTTGTTATTTTGGCATCCAAAAATAATTCAGTCGTACCTACTTATTCTTATCGTTTCCTAGAACATCGTATTTACATCAATTGTCTGGATTCTGGGTGAAACTGTTATTCAAAACTGTAAATCTAGGCTGACATAGCAAAGTTATACACCTAAATCGACAAACACAGGATACCTACGCAATTATCCACACGCTAGCTAAACTGTACATAATCGTAACACCTTATGTGATTACGTCACTTGTAAAAACGACACGTGCCGTGTACGACATAATAGCGGCTCAACGAATTTGGCAATGAGTTAATAAAAGTAAAACATCTGATAAGTGGCTGATGCGCGTGTGGCGGGTACGTGAATCAGCTGGCTGGAGGACCGCCAAGCGAAATCCTGTCACTAGGGAGACTTATAGTATTTACTTTCTTTTTTTTTATATTACATCACGACTGTGTGTAATTGGTAAGCAGGGGAGTGCAAGTCGAGCAGAGAATGCGTAAACGATTCTCAAGGCAATAGAAGAAATATTATGGAGATCTAGACTAAAGAAGTCAGATATGACCCTTAAAACAACCTTCCACATGCGATATCAACATATATTTCACAAGGACCAATTCGAAGACCCCTCAAACTGGGTTTCCATTGAGAATTTTAAACATCTATTCATTTTTTATAAATCATTTTCCCTAAGCTGAGACATTTAACCCAGAACAATAGCGCCTTGTGCACTTTTGCAGCAGTAAACAGACACGTATTGAGCAGACCATTCTCCCTAAACATCCAGATAGTTCTATAATTCGAAAAGGCTGTCAAGATTTGCTCATAACAATATTTTCTAAAGAAAACATTCCTAAGATTGTTCTAGAACGGACCGAATCCGTGATCATGTACAAGAGAGATTAATGAAGTGACGCGGAGACGACGACACGAGTTGCGTCACACGTTCACTACACGTGTAGTAACGTCGCACTTTCGTCACGTTATTTAGAACGAAGGGCATTCACAGTTATATACCTATACCTAACAGAAGCAATAACCCTGAAAGCTTCAGGCTGGTGAGGAATTGATGAGAAGCATCTGGTATTCAGTCTGTTAGTGTCAGACAATTAGTGATCGAATAGCTGTGAAAGGACTATTAGCTCTAATTTCAAAACCTTCATGACGGTCGAAACGTCCGGCGCACCCTAGTCAGCCAATCAGCGTGAAGTCCAGGACCTCGTCGACTGCCTCATGCTGCAACATGACACTTTTAAAATTGTACCCCGACATGAGAGTGAAGCGAGGAGAAGTCGAGAGTACTTACCTATGTTTTACGGGATTGAATGTTTCTGATGATTGTTAATTAGCACCCTAATTAACAATCACTGCAGCTCCGAAGTGTAACCCCGACCGGAGTATATTCACATCGCTAAACAAACATCAACACAGGTGCCTCGCTCCAAACAAATATTATTGGCAACCATTAAATCGATTCCACACAAATTCTGTATGCGTATAGCAATAAATCAATCGCGATAAAACGATATGAGTGCGGGCAACGCGCTTAACATAATATATCTCAGACGGATCGTTCTGGCACGACATCAAACGTCGTAACGTCATGTAAACCCCAATGACCCGCGCGTCAAACCGACGATGTGAACACACCTTTATACCTTAAAATAACATTCAGCTGTTTGTGTAAACACATAATTTAACAGTCTGTCATTCTACAAGGACTCTTCATATTTTATATAAACAAAATTAAACTGAATTTACTGTCCTGAAAATCAAGTTTGTTTATTAAAACATACTAACTATTTAAGTTTAGGTCGCGTCATAATTTTAAAGTTTTTTAAGACCTGCCTGGAGGCCTTAATTTATTGAGACACCCACAGGCAAGACCGGTTAAGCAGACGACAACCTCTTAGGTTGACCTGCGAGATGACAGAATTCGGGAGCAATGAACAAATAAAAGTATATTTTTGAGAATTGTTGACTCATAAACATTGAGACCTAGAAAAACAGATTTTGAAGCCACACACACACAGATTTTGTCTTTAATTCGTATTATTAGCTTTTTGCTCATTGCGTGGCAGTGTGGGCGGCATAGAGATTGATGTTAATTGAGATTGACATTTAAGATGTGGAAAAATGTCCTCAAGTTCATCTGAAATCAGCATAACTATTCACAACCACTCTTTCAGACGTCAATTTTATTCCACGAATAAAAATTATCTGTCGATTGAAAAATCAGTCCTATCAAATAGACGACCGCTTTTCTTCCGAACAGCTGTTTGCTGTCGGCGGCAAGGCAAATCAACATATTGAAATGTGTAATTTTCGATACGATAATCTGTCGCCTGTCGGATGGTTGTGAATAGCTATGCGGACTATTTCAGTGTCCTTGTCATGAGTCTGTGTATGGTAGATAGATGTTTATTTACTTTTCAGATAAAATTTACCAAACTGAAGCCTCGGCTTGGCTTGCTTTAAAATTTTCAGATACTTAATAAGATCAAACTTAATTTCCTACTGTTAAAAAACTTAAAACAAAATTATACACTCTACAACATCAAAATGCTGATTGTAGACCATATAATTACAATTTTTACAGCAGATAAGTGCATTCCTGACTGCACTTAAAGTTAAAAATTATTGTGTACAGTAAACTATACATTCCATTCATAAAATTATAGGTAAGTATTAATACTTTTTACATTTGGCTATTCATATTGTATTAGGACAATGTAATTTCCCATAAAAGATACATTTCTAAATAATTAAAAAAAATATGTCCCTCATAATTTGGGTAATAATTCTTATCATGAAGTAACCCAAATATTTATTTGTACAAGTAGCATAATTAATACATAGTTTTCGTACATGACAAACTTAATAAGTGAGTCAGATGCCAATACAATATAACAGTGAATGTCCTTCTAATGAAGAAGGAAGCAAAAGATTACAAAGCCAGTTCATTGAAACAGATAAAAACAATTTATGTGTTGTTCAACTTTTTTTCTCACAAGGTGAAGACGTCTTTGTCTACACAACTGCCCATGCTGAACACACATTGTCAAAAGCAGACATAAAGCATACTCTTATGTACCATTCTTTACAGTAAGCTGAAATCATTCTCTGGGTTTTTCAACAATTTTAGCTTGTATATCTGACCTATTTTCCTAATTCGTTTACAATTTACATAAAACCACATTATTTTCAAAGTAGTAAAGTGGTTGTTAATTCAAATCAAATTCATTGTTGAATGTTTTATGTGGAAAAGTTATGGGTATACTTAATTCTGTATTTCCTGCCTACCCTACTTAGGGTAGAAAGTTGTTGTTGCAATGTTATAAGCAGAACTATTGTACTGCAATATTTAGAAACACTATCAGCGTAGCTTGTTACACAACTCTCTAATCATGCGTTAGGTCCGACTAACAGTATTTCTAGGGTACTGCTGGATTGTTTATGACTATAGCTGAGTCATAACTTAGAACATGAATAACAGGTAAGAACTTTGTTTTTTATTATTTTTCAGATGTCCTAACCGAATGAATCATGAAGAGCAGCTGCATTGGTCAAGTTATGAATGGATGTGAGTTTGTAAATACCACAAGAGATCAGGCATTGGTGGCATGGCAGCTGTGAGGTTTCTAGCTGATGAATGCAATCAATGGACAGTGAATTTAGATGAAACAACTCAATTATTAATCAATTTACTTATTCTATTCAAATATTTGTGAAGATACCGGCATGTCCTAGAACCAAAAATTTTACATCTATCAACCTGCACTGGGCCCTTGTGGTGGACTACGGCCCACTCCCTCTTACAGAACAGAGAGGAGGCCTGTGTCCCAGCAGTAGAAACATTATAGGCTGATTATGTATTCAAATACTGAGTTAACTATGCATAGAATATGCTTCTCTCTCAATAGATTCATGATTGAGCATTGTTCTAGTATATTAATAAATCTAGTCCAACATTTAAATACATTAATTTTTTTAAAGATAAACAACAACTGAAGAAAATGAACTTAGGACTCAACTTCAAGGAAACTACTTAACCTTGACCAAATCAGTAAACAAGTTAGTAGTTTAGGAGGTCACTTATCAAGTTTATGGATTTAATTAGTGTTTAGCTACAAATTCTGATACCTGATATTACCCTGTTCTACAAATAATTAATTATAAAAATATGCCTTCTTGCACTTTGCACTCAAAAAAAAAGCAAATTGTCTACAACATCCTTTACTATGTCCTATTCAATCAATCAGGACCCTGAAAACTAAAGACAAAACCATAGGATTCAATGAATGTTCATAAGAATTATTGATTCTATTAATAGTACATCAAGTAGGTACAATGAATCTTGATTATTGTAAAGATGAAACACATGATTACATTGACAGGAATTATTATTGTTAGCTGGAAAATGAATGCATAAAGAAAATACAATATTTAATTATAGCTTGTTCAGATACATCAGCAATAGCTGGAAAAAGTTTGCAACAAATAAGGTCAGGAGACAGGTAGAACAAAAAAAAATTCTTTGTCCATGCTCAGAACCTCAGACATGTGTGCATGTCTGTTTTGAGAAAGTAAATACAGCTGGTAAGAAGCCATAAGAATCTGCAGGGCAAATATAGCTCAATGTCACTTTTTATATTATGTGACCATAACCTACCCTAATATCAGTTTTTTGTTTGGGTTTTTGGTATTCTGCCAGGCAGGGCTGTACTGAGAATAGGGAAGGCTAAAACATTACATATTGGCCCAAAAATAGAATGAATACATAGCATATTAATTAGAAAGTATTGAGGGAAGGATTCAATACAGGTTTGTTTGACATTTATTGACCAAATGAATGACCAATTCAAACAAAAAGGTTGTTCACATTGTATGTGTACACAAGTATTGTGCAGATCCAAGCTGTTTTCAACAACACACCTACATATACAATATTGTTTACACTGACACTGGACTTAGCTCTTACACAATACTTTAATTAAATTACTTGTAATTTTCAACCTTCCTCTTTGCAATGAGTGTGGTACATTGTCATTGTGTACAGTGGTTTCTCATTGCCCAACATAGGTTATCAGCAAAGTGTCGTCGTTTACGACGTACTAACACCACAACATCCTTTGTCGAGCGTGGATGACGCACAATCAAGCCTACCCTGTCAAATAACACATTATAAATAGTTGTGTAATGCACAATCAGACATACGACTCACCTTCGACCCTGAATATCTTCGATTTAATGGCAAATATGGTGTCCGTGGGCAACACGGTCATTTCAAATGCGGTTCCTGTGAGGGTCTCCACAAGAACCTCCATCGTAGACTGACTCGGGCCGTCATCCTGGAAACCTTTGGATCTATTCGACAGTCTCTCTGGGCATCCATGTTGTGACATTTCACACGCGGTACACAACAATTGACTATCTGCTGCACCACATCGCAATTCACAGAAATGTTTTCACAAAAGTTAAATATGACACGGAGCACTCAGGACAATAGCACGATGACGGAGTAAAGTTAAATTCACTGCTACGGCCAGACATCGAACATGGTTGCAATTATTGTATGAATCATGCGAAATAGGAAAACAAAGGAATTTTTTACTAATCTATTATTATTTTGCAGCAAAAATAATATTACAGTGAAATAAATTCTTCATGAAATCATGACAGACGATTATTTTTTTTCTGTTGATTGATGGTGAATGGAATGAATGAGTCATTTGACCATTCGGAACGTGGAACTTTACATTGTCAATGGATTCGTTTAATTTTCTTTTTTCACTTAATTTTATGATTGACAGCATGTTTTTTATTTTATCTTTGTGTTTGAATATTATTTGCTTGTTTGATTTTGCATATTTTTAATTCGATAAGTTTAGGAATGCCTTTATAGATTTTTTTAAAAGAACCTATAGCTTGTTCGGAAGTTTTGAAAACTTTATTTTATTTTTTACGTGGTAACATTACAACTGAATGATAGGAAATCGTTCAATGTCATCATTGACTGAGTCAATTGTCTATGCTGCTGACAATTTCTTTTCCATCGTTTTCTGTTCACAGATTCGGAGGTTAGAAACATGGTGCGTAAACTTTTTGAAATAAATGAATTCTAAATAGTGCAATCAACCGGAACAAAGCCTGAAGTGTTATGAATTAACAATTCCCAGTCAATGTGCCTTATTTTGGCTTCGCCAGAACTTTGAAATAAACGCGTCGCCTTTGTCAAATTGAGCATGTGGCTTCATGACCGGATGATTTCTGTTTCCAGACCTGCAAACGGCGTAATGGAGGACGGGCCAAGCACGGCCGTGGGCACGTGAAAGCTGTGAGGTGTACCAACTGCGCGCGTTGCGTGCCTAAGGACAAGGCTATCAAGAAGTTTGTGATCAGGAATATCGTCGAAGCAGCCGCCGTCAGGGATATCAACGAAGCCTCCGTATATGCCTGTAAGTATCCTACCTCAAGCATTTCATGTTTCGTTCTGCCACTATTCCATACATTGGTGTTCTACAGTGATAATCAACAAACATTCCTAACCTAAAATGTAATTTAGTAGTTATATTTTACTTTATCATGAACATTAGAACTTCTTACGGTCAGTGAGTCGTCTTGTCATCCGCACCTAAGACGACCCACTGACCTAAACTTCTTATTAGCAGCAGAAATGTAGCACCCTATCAACCTAAACTAGGAGCCCTATAGCTTCATATTACACCCACAAGAAGACTGGAAAAACTAGTTGCAATGATTCCAGTCCTATTTTTGTATATTGTTGCAACTTACCGATGTTCCCTATGAACTAAATTGAGACCCTTTTGATATTGATGTTATGAACCAAACAATTTTTACAATAATCCTTTGATTCTACAGCATTCCAGCTGCCGAAGCTGTATGCAAAGCTCCACTACTGCGTCTCCTGCGCAATCCACAGCAAGGTTGTGCGAAACAGGTCTAAGGCGGACAGGAGGATCCGTACGCCACCCAAGAGCAACTTCCCGAGGGACATGCAGCGCCCACAGAATGTGCAGAGGAAGTGAAGCGGTAATTAATAAAATATAAGAAAATCCATTTGTTTGTTTTACTTGTCTTTTATGCACCTATCCTTTGAAAACTACCTACCTTAAATCCTAAGTTATCTCCATTCAGACAGCGTGCCAAATAACCCTAGCCAGCGGTAACCCTTTCGGACAATCCCGCTGACCGCCGCAGGCATGGCACCTAGCTAAGATCTGTTTTTCCCCATAGGTAATTTGTCGCCAATTAGTCTGAATCAGTCGCCAAGTCACAGATTTAACCTTTCAAATGCCGGATGACAATGCGCAACGAAAGCGCTGGGTGCCGCGGAAAATGCTACCCGCGCGGCCGTCATTGTTATTATTATTTTATTTTTTTATTTTATTTATTTAGGCAACCAACAGCGATACAAATAATAAGTTACAGAGCATGTGTATTACAGTATTGTATGGCTAATAATAGGTTTCCCTGCATAACTAGGATATGTATAAAACATGCGAACGGACTACAGACCAAGAGATATTTAAACACAAAAGGTTTAGTTTTAGGTATATAACTTATAGTTAAGTTTATTTTAGAGAAAAAAAAAAAGTTTAAATTACATATTAAAAAAAAAAAAAAAAAAGTCTAAATAATTAAAAAGAGATTAGCCGTTTATAAATTGTCTTTCTTTATCGTTTTTATTATTTGTTTTTTGAATGTAGGTTTACTACAATTAAATATATCTACCTGTGAGAAATCTGTGTTATAAATTCGAGCAATACGGGTCAATACACAATTTTTGGCGTAATTAGTCGAGTGACGCGGCACGTGTAGCATCGTCGTGTGACGAGTGCGCCGAAGGGGAGTGTTGAAAGTTACCTGTGTGACCAACTCAGGGCAATCGAGGCGTCCATTGAGTATGTCATAAAGCAAACACATATCCATAATTTTGCGTCTTTCATCGAGTGTTAGTAGACCATGTGTTCGACAACTATTTTCATAGGTCATCGGAGGTTTACGGAGGCGATAATTAAGGTGGTTAACAAATTTTCTTTGAACCCGTTCTAGTTGGTTCTTATAAATAATATATTGGGGGGACCAAATTGGGCACGCATATTCTAAGACGCTGCGGACATATGCAAAATACACCGATTTAAGAGCCTCGATGCTTTTAAATACTTGACACGATCTAATAACAAAGCCTAAGTTCTTATAAGCTTTTGTACTAACAACGTCAATATGATCTGAGAATGTTAATTTACTGTCAAACATTACTCCTAAATCTCGGACCATCTTGACTCTATCAATGACAATTCCATTAAAGTTATAAGAGTAAACAACAGGATTTTTTTTACGTGTATAACTAATACATTGACACTTAGTGACGTTTACTGTGATCTTGTTTTTTATGTAATATTTATTTAAGTTATTAAGGTCCTCTTGAAGAGCCCTACAATCATCCAGTGATCTTATTTTATAAAATATTTTTTTGTCATCAGCGTACATTAAGTGTTCAGAGTATTTAAAACAGTCAGTGATGTCAAATAAATAAGCGTTGTAAAAAAGAGGCCCCAAATGGGAACCCTGGGGAACACCGCTAGGGATTTCAGTAAAATTAGAACGGTATCCTCCTATTACTACAGCTTGTGATCTTTTAAATAAATATGATTGCACCCATCGTAAAAGATCGCCGCGTATACCCAGTCTGTATAGCTTGTTGAGCAGAATGACGTGATCAACACGATCAAAAGCTTTTTCGAAATCCGTGTAGATCACATCAACCTGCCCACCGCCATCTGTATTATCGAGGACAAAATTTGAAAAGGTAGCCAAATTCGATACAGTCGATCGTTTTTTTAAGAAACCGTGCTGTTTGTGAGAAATGCCTCTGAGTATATATGGATAGATAGCATTGTAAACTAATTTTTCAAATACTTTGCCTATTGTATTTAGTATCGAAATTCCCCTGTAATTTCCTATTATTATTCGCGAACCCTTTTTATGTATTGGAACAATATATGCTTTCTTCCATTCATTTGGAAAAGTGCCTTCTTTTAAAGAGAGATTAAAAATGAAACAAATTGGAGGTGCCAAAGACTTTGCGCAATTCTTCCAAAATACTGGAGGCATTCCGTCGCAACCAGGACCCTTTTCCACGCTTAACGCATTCAATGACTTCTCCACGGTTAACGACGTAAATTGTAAATTGGATATGATGTCAGAGCAATGATCCTTTTCGTCCTCGTCCGATGATCTGACGAGGCTGTAGTCAGAAGGTTCACCAAAAACATCGTGGAAAAAGTCATTGAAAGCCTCGCATATTTCCTGTCCCTCCGAATATCTTACGTTGTTGTGAGACATCATTTTAGGATAATTCGAACCTCCACGCATAGTTTTTATATTATATTATATATATATATATATATTTCAGACTGCGTTCCGTTTCCTGCATGTGTTTATTATAACAAGTCTCCTGAACATGCCGCTGTCTATCCCGTAATAGTGCGAATTCGTCATAATCGAGCAAGTTGCCGAAACGTTTCCAACGCGAGTGTGCCTTGCTCTTTTCTTTTATTATTTTAATTAATGAGCTACTATACCAAACAGGATATTTATGTGCGCCTGACCTTCGGGTAAACGGCACATACTTATCAATCCCTGTTTGGATCGTGTCATAAAAGGTGCGAACGGCATCATTTGGTGAAGTGATATCTAACGCTGAGTGCCAGTCAATTTCAGCAAAGTAATTATTTAACATATTGAAATCGGCTTTGCGGTAATTATGTCTAGGCGTAGACAACTCACGAAGCGGGCTAACTGCAATGTCGGATAGTTCGATAGTCAAAACAGGATGAGGAAGGTCAGTCTTCGTAAGGGGTGATAGACACTCGTTAACTTTTAATGGCAAGTTGGAAAAAGTCAGATCAAGAGTATGCCCTTTATGGTTAGGCAGCAAATTGTATTGTGAAACTCCTAAAAATGACAACTCATTTACTAAGCGCGCAGCCGCGTTCTGTACCTCAACGGCACCCTGTTTCAAAAAAGTGGGGCCGCTTGTTTTCCACTTTATACAAGGAAGATTAAAGTCGCCCACGAGTACGTAATTGAATGTTTTTGTACTGTGAGTAAATAAATTAGCGACGCCTTGCAAAACGTAGTCGAGATCTGAGGGTATCCGGTGAGCATCCGGCGGTACGTAGACAACACTTACGTAAAGATCAGCTGCTGCCGACAGCGCGCAAGCCGGTATTGTTATTATAGAGCGTAGATGTACGTTCCGGCATACGAAAGGTTAATCGGGTCTTAGTTTAGGGAGATATAACGACGATTCCTACGTAGATAAGGTCAAGTCAAAAACCGAGGTTTACAGGAGAGCGTAATTTGTGTTCAACACGCCCTAGAAATAATTCTATGACCAATATTTTAAAACAAGTAAATAAATAAAATTAAAAAAAAAATCGTATATCGCATGGATAATCTAACGCCAATGATACAATTAAAAAAATGCCATTTTCGACATGTCTTTATATACTTACGTAGGGACCGTCGATAATGAGTTCAATTAGTAAGGTATAGTCCAAGAGCTAGTCGAAGAGTTTTTCGTGAACTCTTCGATTGTCTAGCCGCTTCCGACAGCGGCCTGCAAGAGATTAATAGCCACACTGTCAATAATTCTGGGCTAATACGAGTGTTACAACCGCCTCAACCAGATGGATAGTCTCAATAACATAACCAATGGATCAAAAGACACAGCGGAACTCGCCAGAAGGGGATCGAGCATGGCACCAGTGGGACCTGAACCCATCGAGCCTCTACCCTTCGGGTAGGTACTTACGGACTTTAAGGACATAGTTAAGTGCAGGCAGGCTAAGAAAGCACTTCCTATAGTATCACGAAACAGGCTCTCCGACTAACTACACAACAGCTGCAAACAGTTACAGCAGCTGTAACTGGTCATGGGTCATTTAATAAACACCTCCTTGTCCATAGGGGTTACAGATAGCCCACTGTGCAGGGCCTGCATGGAGGAAGACAGCAGCTCATGTGCTTCTAAAATGCCCGGTGGTTGCCACATACAGGGCAAAGTACTTCTGTAACCGTCATGGTGAGATTTTCAGTATAATACCAAGGCGTTCCTGGCCTTCCTTGAGGACCTGGGGTGGATCGAATGATCGATTTTCCAACCCATACGCAAAATACGCGCTTTGACGTGTGGAGTTGCGATCACCAGCCCGTAGAGTGGTGGCCCAGAGGTAACGGCCCCGACATACGAGATGTAGGTCGTGGGTTCGAACCACAGAACACTATTACTCCTAGCGGAGGTTCGAACCCAGGCAGTACCCTATATTATATTGTAGTCTGTGCCAGCCAGGCGCTTTACTTTGTGTACCTAAATAATTTCATCACCGCTGCTCAAAACGGTGAAGGAAAATGTGAAAAATCGGTCATGTCGTAGAACCAAAAATTCGAAGATATGTGACATCTACCGACCTGCATTGGGCCCTTGTAGTAGATTACAGCCCACTCTCTCTCGAAGAGAGGAAGCCAGCAGTGAGAACCCTAGAGACTGATTATATTACCTATCCCGGTACCCTCCACGCGGGGGCAAAAGCTAATAGACCTATAAAAGAAACATGGCAATGCCAGGTTGCGGCTTGGCAATGCCAACAAGCGCCGCTGAACGAGCTGTGCTCGCGAGTTTCTTTGAAGGTTATTATGTAAGTACCTATGTAACGTGAGGCGACTGGGACACCTGGCCTGACACCTTGATACAGAGACTAACAACCTTTTATAAGGCTATTGAATGCGAAACTGCGTAGATCGTATGGTAACGCGAGGTTGATGTGATAAATGAAATAAAACACAATATAAATAATAGCTATGTATACCACTGCCACTGATAATTAAAAATACACAATAATCAACCTTAATACTTATATAGATTTAGAGCTTAAATTACGTTTCATAGTCATCATCTTCGCGCTTTCTTTTCTGACCCACTGGGTCATCGAGCTCCATTTTGACGGGCGTGTGTGCCGATGGCCCGGCGGTTACTCTGACTGCGGGCTTGGCTACCACCTGGAAATGGTTATGTTTTAGTAAGAGGCTTTACTTAATCTGTTGTCTACACTATAAATTTTCACATCATCACATGCTAAATTATTGGATTTAGTAGCTCAGCTATATGTATTTCTAGGTTCAAGATAATTATGGTTTAAAAACTACAGACAAATATTTTAACTTCAATATCACAGACAGGCAAGTGATAAGAGCCATTGGTTCACCACCTCCTATCTTATATCTATGGTTCACCTCATTCATCGCTTAAATTTCCATCAGGCGTGATAGAGGTCAAGAGCAATCCATTCAACAATAAAAAAACAATTAAAGAAACCTATTTGTGCTATTATGGAGTATTGGATTTAAAAAAAACTGCCCAAGTGCGAGTCGGACTCGCACACGAAAAGTTCCGTACCACAAGGCAAAAACACCGAAAAAGAAACACGTTTGTTGTATGGGAGCCCCCCTTAAATATTTATTTTTTATTGTTTTTAGTACTTGTGGTTATAGCGGCAACAGAAATACATAATTTGTGAAAATTTCAACTGTCTAGCTATTGCAGTTCTTGAGATACAGCTTGGTGACAGACAGACAGATGGACGAACGGACAGACAGCAAAGTCTTAGTAATAGGGTCCCGTTTTGATCCTTTGGGTACGGAACCCTAAAAATGCTAAAATGTTTTATTTGATGTTGTCCAAGAAACAGACTGTGCCTAGTTTAGGACTAATGCTATTGCCATAATCCATAATTGTGATTTATATGTTGAAATAAATTATTATTTTTTCTTTTAACTACACTTCGCTTTTTCTAAACTATTGGGAGATCTCTAACTCGACACCCTCCTACCTCTGGCACTTTTCTCTATTTAAGATAGTGCATTTTATTAACCAGTACCTGTAATATGATATTGCTATATGTGATGATGTTGTTACTATGCTTTGGAACAGGCAACTAGAATACTCTTTACTAGCTTCATCTTTCTGACCGACCCACCCCTTGACAATTCAAAAGTGCCTGTAATTAGTTTATTATTATAAATTCTTTGAGTGAGTTGTGATAAATAAAGAATTATAATTGTAAAGTCTTGTTCATTCAAACCTCAGAAGATGCCTGTTCAAGAGTGAACAGGCATCTTCTGGGCACGCTCGTTCCATCATAGACCTCATCTATTGCTTTCCATCAGGCGTGATCGGGGTCAAGAGCGGGCCCATTTAGTAATAAAAAAAAATTAAAAAACTTACCTTAGTACCAGAAGTGAATTTGAGCACAGGCTTAGGAACAACAGTAGCTTTGGGTGCAGCCACGTTGACGATGGCGCCAGGTGGCCTCTTCACCACCACATTTTGTGAAGGAGGTGGCTTGGACGTGGTCACTGTCTTTAGGGAGGGTACCGCTGAGATTGTAGGCTTAGGTGCAGCTTTCTTGACAGCAGGCTTGAGGCGGTAGTTGCAGGCTGATAGACAGTAACTGGAAGGACATGTTAATGGTAACATTGTAACAGAAATTCAAATATTAGAAATGTCTCTCTGCCTACATCATAATGTAACTCAAAAACAGTCATTTCCTGTGACCTTACAAAATCATTAACCGCTTCACTCATTATAGGTAGTGTGAAAATGATCATTTAAAAGCTGTTTGCATCATTACAATGCCAGTTTTACTCACCGATCTGGCGGCAGCCGTAGTCCACAGTGCGGCTTGATCATCGGCAGAGGATTGACGTTCTTCACCCTCGATATCTCCAGTAGCACCTCCCTCGGAGGCGGACTCGTGAACGACTTATCTAACTGCATCTGTACAGCCAGCCTAACATCTTCCAAATCAATTGTTTTCTTCTTCGAGTGAGTTGCAAACACTCGCGCGTCATCCAATACTGATGTAACGTACCGGTACGTGAACTCAAGCAGCTGGTTCACGACCCGCGGCTCATAGTCTGTGATGCCCACCTCCTTCATTATCGTCATGATTACTTGCGCGTCTTTTGGAATGTGTTTTGCTTGGACGTTCACTTTGGATTTGTCTTTCTCCGACATTTTAGCGGTTTTGTGTAAAACCTAATTATATATTTGAGATATCACTTAAGATTAAGAGTTGTATTTATTTATTAAACTCCAGAATACCGTCTTTGTTTATTTTTTACGCAGTATTGGTATGGTATTGGTCGCATTCGTATGATTTGCTTTCTTTTGATGAGTTGACAGCTGGCTGGTCGACATTTTGTTTTGGTTAAATGTCAGTTGAAGTTGACATGACTCTAACTAAAGTCTAAACGTTCGAAACCGAATACCAATTAATCTCTAGTACATACATCTAAGTTTATTGAATAAGTTATAAAAAATACATCAATTAATAACACTGTATAGATCTCATTATTTATTCTAAATCTAATCAAAGATTTTTATTTGTAAAAAATGTATAGTTAAACTTACACTCACAATATGATTTAGTAGAGGGTTTAAATTCTGGACGAATATAAACTATTGCTACCAAAATAATAAAGCTACTAAAACCGTAGAAAATTATACATTTTGGGGTTTATTCATAAACGATGATTAAAGTTAAGTGACGTTTAAAGGTAAAAAAAAAGTTATGTTTAACAGTCGCTAATCACTACTTAACTTTAAGCGACGTTTATAAATAAAGGAGTAATCGTATCATAGCTTAAAAGCGAGATTTTGTTCAGAGTGTATGTTACGATATGTTCAACCAATTAGGAGTTTATCAGGGACGATTTCTCTCGTTTCGGCATTGCTAAGTTAATAGTTAAGTAAAAGGCAGTTGATAGTTGGATGCCTCCTACATACCTAATATGTAAAATATAAACGTAGGATGCTAAAATTTTCAAGCTTGCTCTTGGATCTTAATATATGTTCTAATTTCTGAAGTTTTTCTGCCTAAGTTGACATACTTAACTCCTTTTTCTGTATAACCGGGCGAGGGGGGCCAATTTATTTTTGTCGCTCCAGCCCTCAGACAGACTTAGTCTACCACCTAGATAAGTAATATTGATGTCCGTGACTACCGCCGGACCACCAACGCCAATCGCTTCCTTAATTGGTAAATAATTAGTACTCAATCGGTACTAATTAATTAGTACTCGAAGAACAAAATTGGTACCTTAGTAGTTTTCGAGAAAATCGACTTTGAAGGTGGTCCGTAGTCACGCTCTCTTCAACAGGACCACCATGAGCGCCGAAAAAGGGGGCACGCTACAGCTATTCTTAAGTTTACAAATAATTAGTACCCTATATGTGATTTAATTAGTAAAAAAAAAACAACTAACATTTGTATTTACCAAGAAATCAACGATGATAACTTTCTCGCAATTGTTCAGCAGGACCACGACTTTGAATGTTGATTCCAAGTTAGAGAAGCTTGTCGCTTTCCTCAAACCTACATAGAAAATCAGTACCCTGCAAGTTACAATTACTACCCAAAATTCAAAATTAGTACTCCGGTAGTTTATGAGATATACAATGCCATTGGTGGAGCGGCGGTAGTCACGGTGCCAAATTTTCATTTCAAGATTTCCCTATTAAAAACTCTGCGATTTCTTCCCAAATTTATACAAAAATGAGTAAGTACTCCTAAAGAAGTTATAGCGACCAAAAATTCAGATTCCTAAGTGTGAGAAATTAGCTTACATTACATTAGAGATGTACACTCCTCGTGCACATAAATTTAGGGATGTCGGAATCAGTTTGTATAAAAATTTAGATATTGTTACTGTTGTTAATACATCAATACAATCATCGTTGATTTCTCGGTAAATACAAATGTTAGTTCTGTTTTTTTTTTACGAAATAAATCACTTAGTAAGGTACTAATTATTTGTATACCTACTTAGAATAGCTGTAGCGTGCCGGGTGCCCCCCTTTTCGGCGCTCATGGTGGTCCTGCTAAAGGGAGTGTTACTACCGCCGGACCACCTTCAAAGTCGATTTTCTCGAAAACTACTAAGGTTCCTACCAATTTTGCTGTTCGAGTACTAATTAGTACCAATTGAGTACTAATTATTTACCAAATATGGAAACGATTGGCGTTGGTGGTCCGGCGGTAGTCACGGACATGTAATATTGTAAGGCTCAACTCACACCAAAAGAGTGGCGAAGGGCAGCGAAGCGCAGCGACCCGCTCGGTAGAGAAGGCTCGCGGATTCCCGTGACTGCTCGAGAAGTCGCTGGAATGTTCGAGAATGTGTTTATCGCTGTAATGCCTTGACTTGATATTGTATAGGCAGTCGTACATTTTCACCAAATAAATAAGCTTTTCTTCATCCATTTCCATCACTTCTGTATTCGTTGCACTGCAAGGAATGAATGCGAATGCTCGCGCGCAACAGACGCGCGCGGGGAGCGGGCGCGAGTGGCGGGGTATTGCCAGCGGCCGCTCGCGACTGCTCGAGCATTCTCGGGACATCCCGCGACTTCTCGCGCAGTCGCACGGCTATTCGCCGGAATTCCAGTGGCGCCGCGGGCATACGCGCGACTCGTTGGAGTTTCTCATGCGATAATAAGTATTATAGTAATTAAAATAAAGTAAAAATTCATATGACACTGAAACTGCGCTCCGCTTCGCCGGGCTTCGACGGTCGACGCTCTTTTGGAGTGTGTTGAGCCTAAGTAAAACTGAGTAAATCCATCGACTTACCGTGGGAGCATTTTGAGCCTCGCAATAAGTAATTTTATTTGCTTGTATTTTATTTGGATTAATTTATAAATCAAACTCACTGTTTATAATAACCATTTCGATTTTATTCAGTTAAAATATGAAATAACTTACGTGTACAGTAAAAATAAGTTGTTTTTAGATAGTCATTGAAGTGTTAACTCAAGTATGTATATCGCTAGAAGCCGCGCGGCCTGCGTCTCAACATGGCGACTACCTTAACACCTTGTTCACCAAGTGTACTAAAATACATTCTAATGATTATATTATTGTAATTTGTAATAGGTACATTAACATATAAATGGACAATTTGGACGTACAGTTGTGGTTTTTTTATTTACTATAGTGATAAACAGAATGTTCTAAGGTTACACAGCATGTTTCCTTCACTTTCGTTCCATAAATATTAAGTGTTAATATTTACAGATTTTATACTAGACCTAAAATATTAAATATGTATACTCTCGCAAATTTAATATAATTTCTTCTTTTAACGTTTTTAACACAGTTGTCAAGATTTCTTTCAAGATCTTAATGCCGCCAGGCAGCCCTTTTTATTATTAGATAAAGTTACAGTCAGTATTGCCAAGGAAGTGAAACTTCAATGAAATGTACAAAATATAAAATTATCATTCATTTTACTAAAGATCGAAGTTATTGGCGATCGTAGATTTATATTTCTAAGGAAGCCTACCTCAAGTTTCAATGTGGGTAGCGAAATTGACAAAAGCGACGTACCTAATTTTTTTATATTTTACTCTTAATATTCATGTGTACCTATAACGTTATGGAACAAAAGTAAAGCAACATCTCAAACGTACGAGCGATCAATTCATCGGTTAATGAAAATCTTGTCGAAAATTAAATCTATTGTGTCGTCCGTGATATGTTTAGAGCCGAAATCAATAAATAATATGAACACTGATGTATGACCGCTCACGAAGGCGAATAAAAGATGATGTATTATTGCTTTCCATTATTAACGATTATACAAAATGATGCTCGCATCACAAACATGTTACCGTCCTGCTTTAATGTCTATAGCTAATAAATTGTGCTATTTGTTGAAACCATCCGTTAGACTATCATCATTCTTTATTATCCTTATTCATAATTATATCACCTAGTGAGGTTTCAAACAATAACCTACGAATCCCTCACACGTTAAGCCTTTGATGAAGAGTAAAACAAATCACTTCATGTTAGCGTCATAGAAATAAAATCCATACTATTGAAACCCTAAATGTAGAAGAGACCAGAACTATTTCACGACTTTATCATTTAATCCTAACGAGACTTATAATGTTTCTACAAAGCGAACCTTTCGAGGCAAGTATTCAACGTATTTATTCACTTATGTTAACTATTTCCCGCGAAATGGGATTAACAACCTCAATATTACCGCCGGTGCTACCGACTGTGTATTTGTAAAATGTGATCGATAACTATTTCTATGAGAACTCGATGTCTATTACGTATTTCGATTTCAGTTCTCTTCAGCAACGTGTGAGGTGACCTATATGAGACTAATTAGGTAGAAATGTACTTAATGATCTACTCTCGTACACCCAATACAATATTATCAACAACGTAACTAGGGTCTACTTACGAAAAAACTATAAACATCACAAAATCCCGAGTAACTATCAGACGATGTGTATGGCTAAGAAACAAATTATAATACACGTTCATGAATCACTCATTATTTACTTCACAATTGCAAATTCTTACAAAACTCACTAGTACTCGAGTACCTACCTATGGCAAAAAGGTTGTGAATGGCACTGTACTATTAATTCGTTTAGAAAATCTTCAAGTTATTGGCAAATTGGGATAAGAAAAGAAATTTGCAATAGTGATCATATAAGTTAATTAATATTAAAATATAATAAAAATTCATAATTGCACAATTAAATTGAACATAATATTTTACAATAAAACAGTATAAGCTCAACTCTTAATATTTACGAATAATTCATACAGTAATAAAATTATAAATTAAAAAAAAAAGTTCATAGATAAAATATTGCATCATTTTAAACAGGGAATCACTTAAGTCATTTATTCATTAATGTATTTTTATTACAAAAATATTCAAACATATCAAAGTCAGTCCATACGCAACTTTATGTTTTGCAATTCGCAAAAGGCACTCCTTAATGCAAATTAATTGTCCAAAGTCGTGAGACACGGATGGGGGGCGTGTAGGAACCGAGCATTCAAACTGTTGAGCTTATTTTAAAAGCATTCCATATTGGTAAATTAAAATTACAGCTTACCACTATTTATATCATAAGAAACAGGAAGAAACTACAAATAGACAAGTCCATAACGGTATTTAAAATAATACAAACAAACCAGTACATAATAAGAGTACAAATTTACTTCAGCTACGCTACGGGTTATTCTCTGTTATGCTGCCTAATTTTATAATGGTAGTGTCTGAAACATTCAATCTCCATACGCAAGAAAATGAACGAGTCAAATTACTTTTTCCTATACTTTGCACTTGATTTCATACCGTCGAGTATTGCACATAACATTTCCACGATAAATATATTACATCAGTTAGTTATTGTATGTATAACATGTCGATCACTTGTAGCTTTGTTACCGCCGGATTGGCTACACCGCAAGTAGCCATCTCACGAAACACGTCTCGGTATTATGCGTTGAAAATTGTCCTTGCACTGTGTTCGTGGATTAGATCTCGGCGGTCAGCTCTGCTGAAGCCTGCGAATAATACAAAAAGGAATGAATATCTTAGATTAAAAATGTTGTTTTGGTAGAATTTAAAAACATTACGCTGACAACATTAGCATCCAAATAAATAGAAAATTAGAAATACGCGGGAATTAATTAAAATAAAACAAGTGGCGGCGTCAGCGGCGTGGCAAGCTGCCAAATCTATAAATATAATTATATTTTTTATTTTAACAATATTAAGTCCACAAAAATAGTTTGCTATATTCCCTAAACCAATAAATAATTTAGTTATGAAAGGCGAATGTGAATAAATGTTCACCATACAAAAATAAGAAATGAATCTACACTGGTCGGAAAAAACAAAAGAAAATACTGTTACATTATTGGTAAGTAAACAAACTTATTATTACGCTTGTATGCACCGTAAGGGAGCAGCATAAGCATAATCTAATCAGCCTATAACGTTCCCACGACAAAAGGGAATTAATTATAAGTTCTTTTGTTTAACTAGCTCTGCTGAAAATATAGTTCGTACAATGCTCCAAGGATCTTATGGCGCTGGAATGATATTGAAATTGGCGTTGCGGGTCAATATTTGTTCTTTTGGGAAACACTTGTAATGTATTCAAATAAAAAGATGGCGGCGTTAGTTCCAATTTTGATGAGGCGCCAAAAGATCCTTGTACAAGTGTAGGTACCTATGTGGTGAGCGCGGGCTGCGCGTGGTCCGGCGGCGGCTGGTTGCTGGGCGGCGCGGCGTACTCCTGTACAAGTGTAGGTACCTATGTGGTGAGCGCGGGCTGCGCGTGGTCCGGCGGCGGCTGGTGCGTGCTGGGCGGCGCGGCGTACTCCTGTACAAGTGTAGGTACCTATGTGGTGAGCGCGGGCTGCGCGTGGTCCGGCGGCGGCTGGTGCGTGCTGGGCGGCGCGGCGTACTCCTGTACAAGTGTAGGTACCTATGTGGTGAGCGCGGGCTGCGCGTGGTCCGGCGGCGGCTGGTGCGTGCTGGGCGGCGCGGCGTACTCCTGTACAAGTGTAGGTACCTATGTGGTGAGCGCGGGCTGCGCGTGGTCCGGCGGCGGCTGGTGCGTGCTGGGCGGCGCGGCGTACTCCTGTACAAGTGTAGGTACCTATGTGGTGAGCGCGGGCTGCGCGTGGTCCGGCGGCGGCTGGTGCGTGCTGGGCGGCGCGGCGTACTCCTGTACAAGTGTAGGTACCTATGTGGTGAGCGCGGGCTGCGCGTGGTCCGGCGGCGGCTGGTGCGTGCTGGGCGGCGCGGCGTACTCCTGTACAAGTGTAGGTACCTATGTGGTGAGCGCGGGCTGCGCGTGGTCCGGCGGCGGCTGGTGCGTGCTGGGCGGCGCGGCGTACTCCTGTACAAGTGTAGGTACCTATGTGGTGAGCGCGGGCTGCGCGTGGTCCGGCGGCGGCTGGTTGCTGGGCGGCGCGGCGTACTCCTGTACAAGTGTAGGTACCTATGTGGTGAGCGCGGGCTGCGCGTGGTCCGGCGGCGGCTGGTGCGTGCTGGGCGGCGCGGCGTACTCCTGTACAAGTGTAGGTACCTATGTGGTGAGCGCGGGCTGCGCGTGGTCCGGCGGCGGCTGGTGCGTGCTGGGCGGCGGCGGCGCGGCGTACTCCACGACCTCCTGGTAGATGAGTTGCTTCCACTGGTCCACCGTGTGCTCGCGCTCGTCCACCGAGTGGTCGTACGACGCCGGCGCGGGCTGGAATACACATATCGTCACAATTTAGTACATACTAACTCCATGCCGGCACTTCAGCAGACATAACTCAAGACACAGACTACCAAAAAGAGAATAGAATATTCTCTAATATGCATGGATGTAATATACTAATATGTACACCATAAATATTACAGATATGATTGTAGGAAATTACGATACGAGCCGTACGACGACCAAAGACTACAATATAATACTGTTTAAACGACGACGACTACGTTGACGACGTTAAGGCGAAAGCGCCAGGGTAGCCCGCGAAATTCAATTTTTGTTACGTTTTTTGCTATTTGTTGGTCAGTTTTAAGATGTACGTTGATTAAATATGATTCGCGGCCGTAACAAATATGTATTTAGAGAATTATAATCATTAAAGTCATCAACACAACTCTCTCAGACCAAGTAATCCCCAAGAATGACTATTTCATGAAATCTTGACATTTGGGGATTACACTAACTTAACAAGTTGTATTACTGATTGTAATGATTATAATTCTGTAAATACATATTTGTTACGACCGCGAATCATATTTTAATCAACGTACAACTTAATACGAACCAGCAAATTGCAAAAAACGTAAGAAAATTTGAATTTCGCGGGCCACCTTAGCGCTTCCCCCTTAAGTTAGAGGTTACAATTTTTTTCGTATCAAAACATTCTTTAGGAAAATAGTAAATCATCATGTGAAACTATGTTTATACGTATCGCCTTATTCAAAATACCTACAATTTTAGTTTACAAATATTTTTCGCCCAAGATAATCTCACTTTACATGGCAACATTTCCTGTTATTTTGTCTCTTTATTTGACTTATAGCAGAGGGGCAATGAGGAAGGTCGGTCAAAGCCTAGTGTAGTGTGCTTAACCATAGCTTGGTCTCATAATTTGACCTTTCGTCCATTCATTGCATTTCTTGTTCATTGTTGACCACAGAGTACTTTTTGATAGACTGAAATTGGTTGTATTTCGTTATTTACGGTGATTTCAATATTCTAAATCAAGCATTAATATTTTCACGTAATCACCGCACCGCCTTCAAATCTTTAAATTTTTTCCAATCTAACCTCGGACTCCTGTTTAATTTTAAAAAATCCCTACGAAGAGTGAGTACTCTTGAGATTTTGTAAAATTAAACAGAGTGAGCTACAATCTAATTGAGAAAAAAGACTTACCTTTCGGAAAATAACTGTCGCTGAGATAAGAATGCGACTAGATTTTAAGCATTTTTAATTACGTGAATTAGCTTCTAGTAAATTTTTGCTTAAAAAAAATGGGAAGCAATTTTGAACTATGTCTGGTACTGACAACTTGACCTGCCCTGCTCTTAAACTACCCTGTACATTATTAAGGTACATACCGCGTTGACCTCTCCCTCGTCGTACCACACGTTGATGTACGGGTGCAGCAGCGCCTCGTCCACGGAGATGCGTCGCTCCGGGTCGATCACTAGCATGCGCGACAGCAGGTCGCGCGCCTGCGAAGCCTGCGCAAGGGAACAATACTTTATTAGAATTCCATTAAACGGCCATGGCTAAAGCCTTGAACTCTTGAGCTAGTGTTCTTGAGCCCAGATCCCAACTGTTTAATAATAAGTAAAGTGTTAGGTTCAATTTATTCTGCGTTCGCAATTTTGTACCCAAACATGTAATCAAATATGAGTTTTTGGAAAAATAACTTTAATACCAACTTATAGTTCAGTTTGCGCTAAAACTCCAAACATTTTTATAAATTTTTCAATCACACTAATATTATAAAGGCGAAAGTTTGTAAGTGTGTGTGTGTGTGTGTGTTTATATGTTTGTTACTTCTTCACGCTCAAACGGCTGGACAAATTTTGATGAAATTTTGTATGGAGGTAGCTGATACCCTGGATTAACATATAGGCTACTTTTTATCCTGATATTTCCACGGGATCGACATTTACGCGGGTAAAACCGCGGGGCGCAGCTAGTAGTTCTATAGATGCTAAGATTAGCTTAATTTACACTAATATAAAATTATTGAAAGTGGCAGTAACATCAAACGGAAGAATAAATTATTTGATTAAACTTTAATGCGGGTTAAATGACAAAATGTGGCATAGATTTATAGTTGACTGTTGCCTAATTATTTTCTTCGTATCATAGTGGTGGTCGGTACTAGGTACAGAAATTATTTTAGCCCAGTCGGTCACGCCTGTTCCGTTGTCGACGGCTCGGTTCTGGTCCTTTGAAGAGCAGGTATACGGGCACACTAGACTGACATGTTACTGTACCTTGAGCCTGTTGTGCTCGTTGCTGTCGCTGGGGAACAGTATGTCGGGGAACAGGCGCTCGAAGCTGTAGCCGGTGTAGCGCGGCCGGTTCTCCACGTAGTTGCGCACTGTGGGCTGCAGGCGCGCCATGAACGCCGCGGAAGGCGTGCCCAGTTGCTCTGCGAACGGGAAAAAAATACTTGTAATACTTGTTATCTTAATATAGTAAGATCTTGCATTTGTAATGGAGAAGTTATAACTCACATCTAACTTTATGGACGCTTTAAGCTTGTGTGCATAGTCCAACCAATCATAAGCTAGTGTTTATCGCGTTTAGATAGTGAGCCTGCTCACAATCGGCGGCTACGATTCGTTTGGTGTGAACGCGGGCTTAGAAATCCCAAGAACTTTTTGAAAATCTCAAAACAGGGGTCTCTACGAGGTAAGCAAATTATAACAGGTAAATGACTTGATGAACTCACCAATAATCTTGTTCCACTGGTCGATGTGGTCGGTGCCCGGGAACAGCACGCCGCCGCGGATCATCTCGCCCATGATGCAGCCCACCGACCAGATGTCCACGTTCTCCGTGTAGCCCATGCCGAGGATCACCTGCGGAACAGAACAGATAGATGATGGTGAGAAGAAAAGAAGATGATATGAGAAGAAGACCCGACCCCAGATAGAACTAGGATTAAGGGATGGAATGAGAAGAAGACCCGACCCGGAATAAGAAGAAGAGAATAATAGACAGGTAGGAAAAAAAGACAAACTGCGCCGACCAAATAATGAAAATGATGATAAACGTCGACGTGAAGACCGTTTCAACGTTTAGGAAGGATTTATCCTCAATAAAATTGTTCAAAGCATTTGCGAAACCATCAATTTGCGGTTTCTGAAGGTGTCGATTGCCAAGAGTGTTGTAACCCTGATTACTGACCAAGTGGCCACTTATAGCCTGTTTCAGAAGTATCTGATGAAGGTTAAACAAATGGATCAGAAAACGTAACAGTGGATGCCAATTTGTAGTGCCACTTACAAATTGAGTGATTTGATTTGCTTATTTGAATATTTAAACCAGAAAAAATATTTTTAAATCATTCTATGATGTTTTTCTTAACTTTATAATAAATTTTCGATTAAAATTTAATAATGTTTTGCAAACAATAATTATTGGAAACCTTCTAAATACATGAATGTTTTTACTAATTTCCTTTAGTGAGTGCGTAAGAATTAACTTGAACATGGTTTGTTTACACTTTTCGAACAGACTATACAACTCTGCTGCCATTATTGGTACAGTTCTAGATCCTGTATTGAATTGTGATAAGGCGAGTAAAACTGTACATACCTCGGGCGCGCGGTAGTACCGCGTGACAACGTAGGGCGTCATCATGAAGGTAGTCCCGGCGGTACGCGCCAGTCCGAAGTCCAGAATCTTCAGCGTACAGTCGCTCTTCACTACTATGTTGGACGGCTTCAAGTCCTGAGGAACACATTACATGCTTAGTCCAGTTGAATATGAAAATAAAATATTAGAATGACTTTGTACGTAGAAATGGCTATGCTAAGGTCCTTTCTCCAAACTCAAAATCCAATTCCCAATAGAACCCAAATTCTTGGTCTCACAAATTTCGTCTGTTTCGATAAAATACAAAGCCAATATTTATTTCACATAAAGAAACAAAACTAATCGTGCAGAAAAAGAAACCCCGGCCTCGTACGAGTTGGACTCACCTACTAACTGTATCAGTGTACATCTAATGTGTAAGTGTCACCAGTACCTATGAACTGAGTGTAAAATATGATGCTTTAGAGATAGGATATCGTTTTTCTCGCTGGAAACCAAATATGATCGCTGCTTTTACTAAATGGAAAGCTCTAATTTTTTAATAAATGAAAACTTCAGTATTTACTTCGTACTTCAGCTTTGATAAATCTGGAAGTCTGTACTTCTACAAGAAAATACCGCTTACCCGATGTATAATCCCAGCAAGATGCAAGTGTTTGATACCGCACAGCATCTGGTAGAGGAGATAGCTCATGCGCTCGTGGTCCAGGTCCATCTGGATGACCTGGCACAGATTGGCGTCCATCAGCTCCATCACCAGGTAAACATCCTGGAACTCTTCGAGGCTCTTCTGCGGCGTGAACGCGTTTAGAAGGCCGATTATCTGGAAAGGTGAATTGAAGAAGACTGTAGAGATCATTTCGCCGAGAGTGTAAGCCTGGAAGGATCACGTCGATTTCGGAAAATAGTTGCTGGTACGAAACTAACATAATACCTATTACATGTTCTAAAATTTTTCCTTGATGTCTTCAAGGTAGCCTTGAAGTTCATTTACACATGGATACTTTTTCATAGATAAAAAGGTCCATAAAAAGGCCGGAAAGAACCATGAAAGAATTTAAACACAAAATCTGAAACATATTCTTTTGTCTAAAGTACTAAAAAGAAAAGAAACATACAAATCACAAAAGAACAAAGTTTCCAACTTTAGAAAGTATTGAACTTTTACTTACATTTTTATGATTGACGAGTTTCATAAGTTTGAACTCGCGGTACGCCCGCTTCGCGTGCGTCACATTTTGAAATGGCCGCGACAGCTTCTTGATGGCGACATTCTGTTGTGTCACCGTGTCATACGCAGCACTGTAACCAAACATAATCACCATTCACTAAGCAAGCAAGCAATGGATGACGAAGAAGAGGAAATGTCGCTTTTACAGGAGTTTACAGGTAGAAAACCAAATGAAAAATACAAAACAGACTTGAATTTGAATAACCCTTGGATGCATGAAGCCAGGCGAATAACATGTTGCTGTTTAAGTCGTGTTATTGTTTATTAGTTTAAAGCGCAAAATGTTAGTTTTGCAGTTCTGTTAGATACAATGGAAAATATCTAACTAAATAGATAATACAAAATGTTAATATAAGTTTTCACTATGCAAAGTTAATAGTTGTTAATTCATTCCATGTTCAATTGTTCATGTATGAAATCCCTTGTCCGAGATGAAAAAACAAATCTTATAGACCCATGCCATAATGAAGATGATCCCCATGAAATAGCATAAAAAAAAACAAAATCACCAAGATGAAATAATGTAAATGAATATCTGAAAATGAATAATTCAAATATTTTAATCACATTTTCGATTCCGAGTTTATTGATTGAGTTTATTCAAATGCCTCCTTAATTTGAAATGAATAATTTGATTTGTGTTGTGTCGTGAACTTAGATTTTACTGTAACGGGGAGATAACTGTCCTACCTACCTGGAAAATAATTTAATGATATCCCCTATTCCCGATGGTGGGTTAACACTGTTGGATGAAATTAATGGTGTAATACAACAAATTCAGCAAAAAAAAAAACCGATAGTTTTATATGACAGGCCAATATTCTGTTTTCGAAGATTTGGGTCTCAAATTTTAAAGTATCTGAAATTGTGGTCGTGTCAATATTAGTATTAATCCTAAAACCAAAGCAGACGAAAACATGTAAAGCGGCGGCCATGTTTGCAAGATGGCGCCCGGTCTTACCACACCATCCCTTGTGCGCCCGCGCCGCGGCTCACTAGCTCAGTGTACCGCGTCGGAATTGTGAACACACTGTCACCGAGTGTGACTGAGTAAAACTGAACCATCTCTAACGGCTATTGTACACTACTGGATCAGCTATAAAAGAAACATATTATATTGGTGACTGTGGGCGTAACCAGAATCGGGCAGATGATATTTAAATTCTGGATCTTGGTGTAGAAGAAAAATATAATACAGTCATGCCTTTAAACATTGCATACGTTAGAGGAAGGGAATTTAAGGTCAAAGTGGGAAGAGAGGCACAAAGTGGGAAGAGAGGCAGAAGCGGTCTGGTACCTTCGAAGTGAAAAGGAGAATAGCAAAGTTAAGACATAACTGTAGATGTACCGCCGTGTGGCCATGTGTAGCCTTTTTAATATTCTGGCTACGCCCACATTGACAAGCCACTACAGTGCGTAACATTACGTAGCTGTAAGTGTGGTGTGCAGTTCATGCGTGTGTGCGTGCGAACAGGGATGCATAGAGTTGCGTGTTTTGTTCACACGCTTTTGCGTGCTTAACTTGGAAATAATAATTTACCTGGCGTCATTATAGCCATAAAGTAGCTATTTAAAGATGTAGAGATAAAAACATGTTTACACGTGTAAAGTTCTGAAAAGTTCTAATATAGGAATGTGTATTGTGGAAATAATAGGTTAATTTTGAGAGCAAGTAATATAATAGAACATTCTTTGTTTAGTAATGTATGTTCCTATAAAAAGAAAATATGAGATACTTAGACCAATTTGCATGCTTGTCGTTATTTGTAGAACAAAGCGAAGGTTTCAGAGAAATCCCAGACTTGAGTACTTATAATACAGTGATATGAAGCCTGAATGTTTCATTCAAATGTGTAATTAGCGATAATTGAAATTGCGCGAACATTAAGTTTATTATGTTGCGTAAGTGCGATAGTTAATGAAATAATTATACCGAGAATTACAAGTTCCAAAGTACCTATGATAAATGTTTGTCCTCTTATTAGAAAACTTACAGCCCGCGTACTACCTCGTGGGAAGGTTTTCCGAAATTCTCAACTTTTGGAGAACTGTCAATCTTGCCAAGATTTTCTTGAGGAATTAACTTGAGATTTAAAAGGACACCTTAATAAAGCAATTTTAGTTTATTTTACAAAATTACACGGTTTTGTAAAACAAACTAAAACTGCTTATTCACACTGCTAAGCCGAGCTTAATTAATAAATTTAGTGAATCATTTCGAAATCCTAACTTTACCTGTCTATGTAAACAATATTAGGTACTCGTAAATCTTAGCTTAGATTGCGAATCTTAGCTTAGGGCGGGTTTTTTCACGTCCATGCACTTGACGGCACACGTACCTAAACGTTAAAAATGGCGCTAAATATAGTCAAACCAAAAAAAGCATCGTTGTTTCAAATTACAATTACAAAATTATGGCCTTGTACGTGTTAAGTTAACCATCCGTTTGTAACGACCGGCCCTTAGATTGACATTGAACACCGAACAATGTTAACATTATTAGGTACCTTTATTCCGAATTGAAAACAAAATGTCGCAAAGGATTTATTTTGTATGTTTTAAAAGCTCTATGGTTCAAAGTAACACAACCACTTTTTCTAAATCTTCTGGTATCAGCTTCAAAATAAAAAGCTTTTGCTGTGAAGGTACTACCTACAGTTGTACAAGGATCTTTTGCCGCGAGGCCAAAATCGGAAGGAACGCCGCCATTTTGTTTATCAATACATTTTTACAAAACAATTTCACAAATGTTACCGAAAACGTCGACCTGTCAATTCCATTCAAGCTCCAAAAGGTCCTCGTAGCAAGGTAATTCGAGCGTCAGAATTAAAAGAGACAAGCTTATACACGCTTGTCGTGTGAAAAAGACTTACCATACTATTCCTTGTGCTCCGGATCCGATGGGCTTCAAGTTCTGGTAGCGCTTGAGTATGGTGAAGCGTGTGTCGCCGACCTCGACGGTGTAGAAGTGAGGATGGCGCGCCGGGGCCGACATGGCGGAGGCTGGAAGCGCCGCGTGGGGCATGGACCACCCCTACCTGGGGAGACAGGAGATATTTATGTATAACAGTTGACAGGCAAACAAAAATACTGATATTCAACTGTATTCCGTTAGACTGACAGTCGGGCCCTTAATATAGTTGGGAAAGTGTTCGGAAATTGATGCCGCAGTCCGGCAAAAATCCAGGATTCTGGATCAAGGCATGAGTATGAGTTCGAGTTCTTTCTTAGTGACACAAATGCTGTCTAATCACCCTTAGATGAAGGAACTCTAGGGAAGCCGCTAATCTGGGGAGTCGAAGCATAGAATATATTTTACGTGTTCAGGAGGTTTATTATGCTGTTCTAAAACAGCATAAAAAGCTTCCTGCATAATAATCTGCTAAAGATGTAGTGAGCTCCCCTTTCCGATATACACACAGGGATATAAATATTAAATGTTTGTCACGATGATTTCACGCCCGCCTTTCGAGTTCACATCAAAGGATCAATTGCTTATTAAAGTTTTAATACCCTCGGCACAAGAGTATTGAATGTTAGGAGGGTGTGATTAGTTTTGCAAGCTTAAGGATTGAATACACGCCAGGATTTGCATTGCCACAACAAGTTTATTTTGCTAATATTGGGAAAAAGTTGCGGTATCAGTGGGATGTTTTTTTAAAGAAAAGAAAGCATTTATTTTTTTCACTTCCCCATTTTTACTCTATGCATAATGTTTAAAATCGATCAATCAGGCTCTAACAGAATAGTAATAAAAAGGGGACATAAAATACTGCTGTAGTAACAGAAAGAGTGAAAGAAATAAATAACCGATTTTATGGCGACGAACACCATAAAATCGCACTTCTCCACTGATAAACACTAAAATAAAGATATTTTAGTGTTTATCAGTGGAACCTTGTATACATGGCTTTCAATTTCATGTTTTGTAAGTATAGGCACTGTATACCTAAGTTAGCCGTTTCCAAAATAAAATAAATAAAATCGGTCATTTAAGATGCCCTCCCATCTTCATCGTTACCGGCGTGTGAGTGAAGGATCGTAGTAGGTGGCGTTCTGTAGTTTCTGTTTACCCCCATGGAAAACAGTCGTGAGTCTGTATGTCCATCATCTTCAAGAAGTATTGGATCACCATAAAAAGAGTTTACGTACTTTTCGTGAATGTGTGTATAGAGTGCGCGGGCGCAGTCCATATATTGTGCGCGCTTATCGTCCACAGCGTCGGCGCACACGGCTTCACTCACTCAGAATTGGTAGCGCGGCGGCTGGGAGTCCAGATAATTACGTCTGTTGACAAGGGAAATACATGTTTAGACTAAAAGAGACAACAACTGCCTAGAAAAAGGTATAAATCATATTCATGGCACAAATCTGCACAATTTTGGTAAACTTATCTACTATTATACATCTACACGCCGCCGTGTGGACCGGCGTTGTCGTGAAGAAGCAACACACCGGTGGTCACGTACATAGTTCGGTTGGAAAAATTAGAAATGATAAAGCCCAGACATTGCTAATAGTAAGTAAGATTCTCTTAGGTAAAATTGCTCAATAGAATTGCTTGCCGCGCCATTTTTTGCCAACCCCAATAAAACTAACAAATTCTTCCTCTATAAAGAAAATTCATAGTGATAGGAGTTGGTAGTATTATCCTCATTCTACGTGGACAAAGTGGTAGAGGTTCCATTTCTTGTAAACTACCACTTCATTTATAAACGTCGCCCGCTGGATTTGAGACACCTACGTTTTACTTTGTTGGGCATACAAGTCTTGCAAAATATAAAGAATATTTTACTTGTATAAAACACGAAAAACTAGCAGCGCCCCGCGGTTTCACCCGCATAAGTGTTGATCCCGTCGAAATATCGGGATAAAAACTATCGTATGTCCTTTCCCGGGACTCAAACTATCTCTATACCAAATTTCATCTAAATCGGTTCAGCGGTTTAAGATGAAAAGGTAACATACAGACAGAGTTACTTTCGAATTTATAATATTAGTATGGATGAGGCTATTACTACGAAAAAATAATTTGCAATTCTAAAATGTATTATTATCATTTGAACGCCCACAATTTGCCTATAGAGGTGAAACTTCGGCGAATTTTCACGATTCAGCTATTTTAAGGGTTGCAAACTTAAAATTTTTATTATAGGTACCTATGTGGCGTGGGCGGGATTATAGGTTTGCAAAGGTGAGAAGAGTTCCTATAGGCGTGTTCTGAGGGTGGCCAGTGAACCGTAAACCTATTCATACGTATCTGGTGTCACTTTCACAGTAGGTCGCTGATAGATAGGTACTTTGTATAGATTACATTGCAAGGTGAAGTCGAAGTGGGGGTTTACATTTTTTCTACGAAAAGCTTTTTTGCAAGCTTTGGTGTTAATTTAAAATGTTGCTAGTTTAAAGATATCCACGTTTTAAGCTATCGAGTTTCAGACCCGTTGTTGTACACACGCGTTTTATTGCCATTGAAAACTACGGTTGATTAGCCGTGTACTCACAGTCATCAATGTTTTATGGAGGTTTTTGTGTCTTATACAAGCTTACATGATTCCTGATGAGTCCTGAGACGAAATAAATCATGACGTGAACAACGTGTCTTCGTCACTGACCTTGTATGATAGAGGTCAGTGGTCTTCGTCTCACAATTTAAAACGAGTTAGTTTCAAATCGGAGTCTCTATTATTGAAGTGTCAAAATTCCAAGATGGCGTTTCACGCCGTAATAGCCGAGCGAATACCCAGACAACGGTGCTATAACGCCGATCGTGGTCCCGGGCATTCACACAATGGTACAAGAAGATGTCTGGCTGAATTTACGTTCATGTTTATTAACATCTGAACAACAATAGACAAGTTTAAATGAGAAATGTTGCGCCAAATGTTTAAGCGAAAGGGTTCGGGTTGAGCGACATTGAACTTGAAGTAACATTAGTAAGTTCATGCCTAATAAATGTAGGAATTAGGAATTGTAATTACAGAATAAGTTCTGTAGTCTGTTGCGGTATGACTAGGATTTACTTATTAAACTTTATGCGCAAGTACAGAGGTGGATTTAAGGCCTGCGATTTGGATGTCCATCGTAACATGTCAAGGCGTAAACATACATAGGTATTTGAATGGAAAATCCGCAGCATCCTTTCTCGATTTAACATGAGTAACGTTACAATGTGCTTACGCAGGCATGAGCAAGCCTGATTGTGTGGCGCTAATCGTATCATTTACCCTGTAATACACATACGTACTTGTTTAGCCTGTTTATAATAACATTGAATACACATTAGCGATTTGGCGGCGCTGCTAAGTCGATTTGCTACGCACTGGATCGTGCGACTAAATCACTACATTGGGAAAGCTGTCGATATTTTCCCGCTTTTCAGGCGATCAAATCTTCCTTTGTACGCGTAGTCGCAAATGTGAGATGATGATGTGTGATGTGACTTTGTTATAAAATACAATGATAACTCTAACTTAAGATTAGTACGGGTATTAATACCTAAAGTAATATTAGTATAGGTTATAGTCGTAAAGTCAAGCCAAGCTTTAGATATTCATGAGTTACTTGAGTCTGCAATTATCATGATTGTTCGGGGCTCTCGTTAACTTAACTTTCCTAATCCGAATCGTATACCTACCTACTAATAATTAATTGTCAGTCAGTCAAACAAGCGACTAAGCTTTAATTAATAAGCACTCAAATGTTAATCTCTGTTATAGGTAGGTAAAAATAGTGAATTGCAAACTGATTTAGGACTAGATCAAAATTCATAAAACTTTGTTTACTTATTTGGAAGGCAGGGGTTAATTTCTAAACGATGATTAAAGTTAAGTGACGTTTAAACGTCAAAAATGTATGGTTAAACAGTCCCTAATCACTACTCAACTTTAAGCAACGTTTGTGAATAAAGGCGTTAATGATTTAGCACATTAGGTAGGTATAACAGTAGGACCTCACACTACCATAAAAAAGTTGCGTCAAAAAGACACTGAAATGTTATGACCATAAGTAACAAACATTTCTAACTCACGTTAGCTTAGAAGCCAGAGACACAGAAGCGTTAAATTTTAATTTAAAAGCTAATTTACAGTCGTCGAGGGCTCACAGGCGGCCGGCCCGCAGATGTCATATAAATGTCAAGTGGGGAGCGGCGCACATAACCACGTTAAATATGTTTCATATTTCCATGTGAAATTATTCTCACATTGGAAATGGATCGCTAGAAAGAAAATCTACCTATACGAAGAGAATGAGTGATAACTATAGATTTTTGGCAAAACGGTTATGGAGATCAGAAGGTTGATAATTGACAGGTTGGTAAAACGACTAAAACATATAGGTACGCACAAGAAGTTACAGTCTACAAGAAAGAAGCCTTCTTGTAGACTGTAACAGCGAGTAAGACTTCTTGTATTTCCTTCTTTATATTTTTTATTGAACTTTTCTAGAAAGTTTTGTGAGACGATAAGCAAGCCATTCATTCTACTTTTCACGGGAGCTTACAAAACTAAAAATACCCGCAGTCCAAGTGACAGTTTTCCTACCAACATAAAAATGAAATAAAGTTACTACCGAGTGCGACTCTACTAGCGAGCCGACTTGACTCGCTCCAATTACACAGCACTCGCTTCGTACTTACTCGCACTCGACACCGTTGTGGCCACTTCAGCGCCAGTTCAAAGGCGAGTAGCTCGACTTGCGGCCTCACAAACGCTTACTTTGGATGTAGTAAATAGTAAAACAAGGCAATGACTGTTAGGTACTCGATACAATATTGAAATATAAAGTTACTGCTGTATTTTTTTCCTTTAAAACTCTCTCCACCAAGAAAAAAAAATTCTAACCATTAATTTTCCGCAATAATATTTTTATTTCATTAGTTTTGACCCAATTCTTATAATCTTGAATAGGTATATTCTTAGGCCTCAGACAATTTATGTCGTAAAAATCCACACAACCTTCAGAATGACTATCTAGGTCACAAATAAATCTTTTTGTAACAAAAATCAATACTCACAGCAAATGATAAATGGTCTAACCTCGTTCTATTTGGTTCAGAAAGTATAGAGGTTCTCACCCAAACAAAGCAATGGCTTCTAACATTAATTTATCATTTCAGAAATCCCAACTGCTCCAGTACACAACTCTATCTTTTATTCAATCAATCAACTCGATCTGTCGCAGAACACAGGACACATTCAAAAATGGAATGTAAGTTGAACAATTCAATTTATTTACAGCAATTTTGTTTCTTCGTTTAAAATTTTAGTGTTTATCAGTGGAAACTAGTAAATGTCCTTCAATTTCGTAGTTTTTAAGAACACTCTAAATTAGCAGTAATTTTCACAAAAAGAATAAAATAAATAAATAAAGTGAGTCGTCTAATAAACAGTTTTACGTAAAGGCGCAAAAATGTTGGGGTATTCTCTGAATAAATAATTACTTTTCCCGACCGCTCCCGACGGATGGAGAGGAACATAGCTCATTCGTCCGCCGCCATTACTGGCGAGCGCAGTGAACGGACCCTGGGGAGTGAATGGAATCACGCCGGCGATATAACTGCTTAGTGATTGGCATACCAGGAGCTGTTAGTGGCAGACCTGGTAATGGTCTGCAATTGAAGGATTTATTGCTCGCTCTTTTTTTGTTGAAATGTGAATTGATGTCGATTCTAATTGGCAATTTAAAGTCAATACGTAGGTATACGAAGGCTGCAGGTGTGTCAGGTGTGTTTTGGGCTTTTAGCACCATTCGGAAGCGTTATTTCTTACTAATGTAATGTTGGTATTGGTAGTGATTTAAGTATTTATTTGGTCTCTTTCTATCTTGCTTAGCTCACCTTCGTCACACTCTTGTGAATAATTTCATGCGTTTAGACCCAGCTGTCTAGGATGTGCGCAAGATTTTTTGTTGGCCATGACTATAAGAAACAATGATGCTTCATTCGTGTGTCATCCTTGCCTTATTTTGTTTCCTAATTTATGTTAAGTATAGGTATTTTGTACCGACCTTTTTTGTTGTCTTTTTTGTTTCCAGTGTTTATTAGTGGAAACTTGTAAATGGCCTTCAGATGCATATTGTTTTGGCACTGTTTAAATTAGCTGTATGTTTCCCGAATAAAATAAAATAAAAAAAAGATAAACAATAGACTGTAGGAAGTGATTTGTCTTACAACACTTGACGTTGCACCTGATTGGACTTCTTTTATTACAACCTTTTTTTCCAGTTGATCAAATGGTAACAGAGACTCCGAGGATTGTGTTCATTGTAAGTGATATAATATTATCCCAACGGCAATATTATACAATGCGTTTCAGTAGGGTGTGACTAAACCTGGGGGTGTGGTTACAGGTCATCAAACTGAACAACTTTTTCCCGGGGATCAACATCGTAATCGTGAAAAAAAAAAGTGGCACTCGAGGAGTGCCGACAGAAGTGAAAACAAAACACAAACAGAATACTTTGCCATCCCTCACTGACATATCGGATATACATTAAAACCGAGGACAGTCGAACACATCCGAAGCGGTGTCGGTTACGGTAACAGTGGCGCGAGTTCAATAGTTCTTTCCCCATTTCAAAAAATGCCCAACGCGCCTTAAGAAGTTTTCACTTCAACGATTACGATATTGGTCTCCGGGAAAAAGTTGTTCAGTTTGATGGCCTGTACCACACCCCCAAGTTTGATCACACCCCCCTCTGAAACACATTGTATAACCAGCTAAAGTCTCTCCCAAATACAAAACCGATCAATTGGAAGATGAACTCGTTATGTAACAATCGATTTAAACTCAGCATCGAGTGTCGCGTAACGCGATTGTTACCAACACTAGGGCTGGCAGCACAATACCACGAGAAGTTTAGTCAGGAAGGACGTGAATATACTCGTAACTAGACATTTTGTCTCCGAAGCCAGTAGGTATTATATTATTTCCAAAGCTTTCACTTGGTTCAATTACAAATAGCCGTTAATAGCAATCTAAAAACGAGATTTACAATGAATTTAAATTAAAGCTTTAGACATCAGAAATCTCCAGATTGCTTTTCGCTCTAGCATAGGTCTTCCCCAGGCGACCACGTAAGACGTTCTAGGTATTACTGTACAATATTTTTTTTAATTTATTGAGAATTGGGTCCGTTCTTGACCCCGATCTTGCCTGGTGGAAAGCGATGAAATGAAATAAACAAAAATATCTAGAAATATTGCTATTCCAGATGAGGACGAATTTGGTCCTACTGTCCGGTTTTTGCTAAGCATAAAACATACATAATTACAACAATGCAAGAAGGAAAGATCAGGAGCCAAACTGACTAAACCGGACCTAAGTGTTCCTAAGCCAAATATATCGTTCTAAAGCCTGGCATCCCTAACCAGCCGCCGAAAGAAAGGTGCTATACACACTGGCAGCAGGCTGGCAGCTCGCCAAGTGCCAAGCCTGGGCTTTGCTTACACGATAAATACGCCGTATTTACATTCAACATTTACATTTAAGGCGGGACCATTTGCTGAATGTTGTGGTTTTAAATAAAAGGAAATTAAAGAACAACAGAATTATGTAAACTTAATTTAGAGAGAAGTAATTTGTGTTAGTTATTTTATCGTCGTATTGTAGAACCAAGAACTATTTCTTTACACTTAGCTTTAATGAGTACTGAAAAAATACAGCAAGAATATTTAGTTTATTAAACAAAGTGCAGTGCATCAGAGATCTTTCTACCTGTATTGAGAAAATCTTTTGGATAATAGTCTCTTGATTTGGTTTCAGCGCCATTTTAGTTGAAAATCAACACATTAATCAACATAAGCATCATTTAGCCTCTAGACTACAGCGCAGCTAAACTTCTTAAACAAATAGCCATCCAGGGGCTATTTGTTATGTATTAGTCCACTTTGTGGCCCTAATTCGTAATTTCTGAGCTATAACCTACCGTTCTAGTTCCACGGAGCGCGTCCAGGGAAATGAATGCAAAATGCAATGTAAACCAGGACATACAGAACTATACCACAGGAGGATTTCAAACTCTAGTGCTATGAATTTAGAGTCTAAATTCTGTTGGAAGTTGAGCGGTTAGGTATCAAAGTTGGCGACCATTCTATAAAATTTTTATTCGACTTCGGCCGCAGTGGGAATATTTTAGTGTTCTTAATCGGTCTGATGAAACTTTATATCGGAATACGTAATGGATGCTGGTTTCTTTATGTGAAAATAGTTTTTTTCCTGTTTAAAATCCAAAAAAACACTTTAGTATCGTAGTTTAAAGGTATTTACACCATGACAGTTGGAAAAAGACAATACAGTAGAACCCGTTTAATACGATCACGCTTAATACGATTTCTCGCATAATGTATGTGTAATGTATGTGTGTGTATGTATGTGTATATAACCTATTTATGTATTTGTGTACCTAGTTTTAATAGTATTTTTTTTTTAATTTATATCATTGTTCCTCTCAACCAAAGCACCTACCATTTAATCTCTTCACCACCCTTGGTTGACTGGTAGAGAATGCCTAAGGCATTAAGTCCGCCTTTGTACCTTTTTGTGCGAAAAGTTTAAATAAATAAATAAATAATGCAACTTTATACGTGTTTACATACATTTCTTAACGCTTAATACGATTCGTCATCCCGTTTAATACGCCTCATACGCCATGTAGCTTCTTTGAATCAAAGCGAAGACGCACTGCAAAAGTTAAATTATGTTGAAAATCTTGTTATTGCTAATGCATCAAAATCTTTCTGTCAAAACAAAATAAGTGATTACTTTAGTGTATGTGTTTTAAAATAAATAAAATAACTTATAAAATATACGAAATTAGAACATAATAAAATGTAGTACGTTTTATTTTCCCTATCCCGCATAATACGCTTTCTCGGTTAAGACGCGTTTTTGGTTGGGTCCCTGTGAAATCGTCTTAAACGGGTTTTACTGTACAATGGTCAATTAAGTTTCAAATTCGCATTAACACTTTATCAGTCCTCCGACTTTGGATTTAACCGAAAAGCAAATTTCCTTTCGAGACTTACATAATAGTCACAGCTCCTAAAAATGCCCCATTTACTTTTTCGCCTCCATTATTTAAGGCAAACAAAAAATCCTTTTTTAATCAAGCTTGTCAGTTTCCAGTGTCACAGTAGCGAATAAGGGTAGGGTCCCTATTCAACATATCGTGGGTGGTCTGTGACGCAGGCCTCAGAGGGCCTGTGGCCTTCCAACAAATACGCAGTCATTTGTTACCAGGACATACTTAGATAACAATCTGAGATAACTAAACTTGGTAATTTCGTCGTTGCGACTTTAAGATCTCTTATGTGTAAAAATCAATTTTATGAGAAAATCGATAAAAACCGTCTACTGAAAAAACTATAATGAAACCAACTACAACAAAAATATAGGTATTAGCCTCATGATTTTCGTGCTTTTAACAAAAGTAGTTTCTTGTATAAAAAATTAAAACAATTTTAGTTGACACATAAGATTTTTTAAGCACCAACTTTTAATTAGCAAGCACATTGGAGATCTTGAATTTCGTAAATAAATTACGATTTAAACGTCGTATACACATGAGAGTTTTTGCATTCGATAGAGCTTCAAAATGTAGAACCGGCTGGCGTAAAAAAGTGATTTTGCCAAAAGTGACACATAAGAGGTCTTAAAGTCGCAACGACGATTTGTTGTTGTTTTTAGCTATTACTTTATGTAAGATTGATTTCTTTGTTATGTTGGTAGGAGAAAGCATTTGATTAATTGTTTTGCTATAACTTCCATTACCGTTTAAGGTTAAGTTTGATTAAAAATAAAGAAATGGCGGTAGCGTTGGAAGGCTTCCCATAAGGTGGACCGTTGATTTCGTGAAGGCCGTAGGAATCCACTGAATTGGCTGCGCTTGCAGGAGGCCTACGTCCAGCAGTGGACGTCTTTCGGCTGAAGTGATGATAATGATGATGGTTTTTAAAGCATGTGCCTCAATAGCAGCTTTGGACAAAGTTTAAATATCCTAACATGATGAGTATAATGTATATTTAATAAACTATCTTCCATTATAAATCACTTGAAGTAAGTCCTCAAATTGTTTAAAGGACAGAAAAGGAGGTCCACATGTCAGCATGATAAAAGCACCGGGGATTAGGCGGCTCTTGCCGTTAATCTGAAGCGTAGGCGCAGGTGCTGGACGCAAATCCGCGATAACTAAGGTTAATCCCCTAAGTCGCAGTAGCTTTCGGGGTTAAGGGCTTAAAATTTACGTTTGAGTGTAAATCTTATTGACGTTTTAGAAGTTTGTTTAATCATAGAGATTTCAGTTGTCGTTGTAGCAGGTTTGTGCAGTCAAAATTAAGCAGGCAGTTAATTAAATAAGCAGTAATTTCAGTAATGTCAGCCGGGTGAAATCTGCTGTTTAAAATGCCACTTCACATAGCTATAGGTACGTTAGTAATTGGTTAAAGAGAGAGAGTTTGTGTGGAAAACGCTGATGCTAAGAAGCACTTAGTGGCAGAATCTATACGTTCTAGCGATTAAAAGGATGACATAAAAGCAATGTACCAGAGAATGAGTAGCCTAATAAACCTAGTTCCACTAGTAGGTATACACCTAGGTCTTCGAATTTAAGCTGTAAAACGACGCGGCGCCGACTGAATACTAATTTAAATCTGGCATTTACGAGTAGCTCGGCTTGATTAACTCAGTTAGGATTAAGCCTGTTACACTTATTAGACTACATAATTCAAAGTGCCTTTGAATTCGAATTTCGGTATGAAAGCGATTTTCAAGTAACTTGGTTTTAATTTTTGAAAGATTTTGACGTGATTTTCGAACAGGGCTATTTTTTGCTTGCATAATACGTAATCAGCATATAAGGTTCTCACTGCTGGGGAACAGGCCTCCTCTCTCCGAAAGGGAGTGGGCTGCAGTATACCACGCGGGCCCAGTGCGGACTGGTAGATATTACATGTCTTCAAATTTTTGGTTCAAGACATGCCGGTTTCCTCACGATGACTTCCTTCACCGTTTTGAGATTTATTGCTTAAGTGCTATCAAGTCCTGACATGAATTATCCCGTAACTAATCTAGAACTATGCCAGTAACACGCGGTCAGCTCAGTTCTAACATAGTTTGTTTGGCGGGTTATGTGACTTAACAGTGACATATTGCTTCTACGTTGTATATTCCAGATTACCGCGTGACGCAGCACTTGCTCGTAGTCAAATACAGCTCCTACATCAGGCAACTAATAACCCACTACCCTCCGCTATATTAATTGCCTCTTGCGGCTATTTAGTTTTTTTTTTAGTTAGCCTATATTGCCATTTGCGATTATCTAGGCTATATTAAGTATAAAGTTTAATTCCAATCACTTTTGGTAGGCGATTATAATCGCCTATTTAATTCGCAAACGCATAATTAATATGACACCCATACACAACAAACAACATAATATCGTCAGAAAATAACCTTTATGCCACGAAATCTTGTCTGAAAATATCAGCAGTGAAATCCAAAGCTGTGCCGAAAGTGTGTGGAAAAATGTCCGCCGCCGTATCGGAGCGAAGGCTCGATTTATCAGAGCCCGCCTCTGTAATTTATTTTCCCTTTTCAAGCTCCGTTCAGAATGTAATCTTACTGACTTCGTATTATCGATGATTATCGGAGTCCCGGGATCTCCGAGCTTGGACTCCTTTTGACATATCTTTATTTATGACTCGATATTTTGAAATGATATCCAATATTTTTTATAAATTGACATTTTAAAGGTAGAAAGATATGTGACGCATGAACGCACAGCCAGTTTTTATTGATATTAGATCCCAAAGCGAGTGGGGTGTTGTTACCGCTGTTCGAATGTCACAATTGATATGATATTAGGCTCAATAACTTAGAATTTGACTCGACTTCTAATCGAATATTTTTCCCCGACTTAAAATATATTACGACAAATTGAACATTATTGATTCTTACTTAGTGTCGGTGTAATATTAAGTAGGTTTCGCTTTGTGTATGGTACTGGTCTGTCGAACTCACGATAGTATTACAAACTTTTTGCTTTAAGACATACTATTTCAGAGTAGAATTTTCATCTGCCGTGACACTTGTCACAACATTGAAGATGTCTTTCGACAGAAAATATGTTAGGTAAGGCCCCGTTTGCTTAGCTGGGAAGTGGGAAGCGTGATTCAGCCACACCACCCAGGAAACACACTGCGATATACTGAACACTTTCCATTAAACTTCGTCTGAATATTCCCCAGCTTACAAAAACATTCTGTGAGTAATAAAGTATTACGCAACAACTGAATGTCAAACTTACCATAAGCTGCGCGCGCTCATGTTGTGTTAAAATGGCGTCGGTTATGCTCACACCCTCTGTAACAAACGTTGCGATGTTAATACGAGTTGCCGAAGTAAATGAGGATTATGTAAGAGTTGGTGTATGTAAAGCTATCATCATTTTGGTAAATGAAAATTGTGTTGAGGTAAAGTTTCGTTCTTAATTTCGTTTTGGAATTTCCTTATAGCAAGTTATACTCTGCACACTTGACAAATGAGAACTAGGCCGAAAAACGTGTAACATTTTGACCGTCACACGTTTTTTACGTAACAGAGGTGTCGTAACGTAACGGTCAAAATATTACACTGTTACAGAAGCGAAAGAAACTTTGTTCTAACCGGGTTTCTCGCGACACCTCTAGTTTCATTTTTTACAGTTTCAGAGTAATGATAGTCGGTACAATGATTTAATAATCGGTGTAATCATATGATAATATCAATATTGGATACAATAACATTTATTAAATATATCGTGTGTGTATTCCTTGAAAATCAGGGACACGCATTGACATCGTTACTTATGCGAAACTCCACGCAATGTAACTGTGTTACCGCCGAACACCGCGCTGGTGGCAACTTTTTCTATTTTATATCTGTACAGTCACGAGCATAAGTATGTGTACACTTGGCTTTATTCAAAGACGATTTTCTCCTTTAGTTTTGAATGAAATTTTATGTTATTACGAACAAAGTATTATCGAACCCATAAGTTTGTGTAAAGTGTCGTATTTCAACGTTGCATTCATTATTTCACGAAAAAATCGACATTGAAAGTTGCCAAGTGTTAACATATTAGTGCTCGTGACTGTACACTGACGTTTGTAGTCGCAGATTAAATCTAGAACTATGTGAATAATGGTCAATGGACACGCAAATCCATTAATACACGATAATATAGTCCTCTTGAACACGTTTTTTGATTTTGATTTGTTCAAACTTGTAAAAAATATGTTTCAAGAATTACTAGTAACATTTTTTTTTTATTTCGTAATCCTAACTAATATTATAAATGCGAAAGTAAGTTTGTTTGTTACCTTTTCACGCCTAAACCACTGAACCGATCATCCTGAAATTTTGCATACCTATACGTTGTCAGGTGTACAGTAACGGACATAGGGTACCTTTCATCCCGAAAAAAAGTGCTGTTCCCGAGGAAAACAACAATAACATTATTATGATATTAGATGGCGCCACGTGTCTTTCGAATCAAAAACAGGACAACGTCTGTCGGGTCAGCTAGTTGTTTATAAACTGCAAAAAAAACTTATTAATATAAGTCCTTCGAGCCGATAACTTTTTTGTTGCCTTTTGCAAAATTTGTGTGAAATAAAATGATTTATTCTTTAAATAGAATATCGGAATCACTTGTTCACGTCATATAAAAAAAAATAAACAAGCTAGATGCAGTCGACATTTCCTATATGACTACTCCTGAGAAGCCTCTTTGGATTAAAAAAACTGGCCAAGTGCGAGTCGGACTCGCACACGAAGGGTTCCGTACCACAAGGCAAAAACGCCGAAAAAACACGTTTGTTGTATGGGAGCCCCCTTAAATATTTATTTTATTTTGTTTTTAGTATTTGTTGTAATAGCGGCAACAGAAATACATAATTTGTGAAAATTTCAACTGTCTAGCTATCGCGGTTCTTGAGATACAGCCTGGTGACAGACAGACTGACGGACGGACAGACAGCGAAGTCTTAGTAATAGGGTCCCATTTTTACCCTTTGGGTACGGAACCCTAAAAAAGCAAATATACCCATTTTGGCAGGCTTAAAATAGTTGGCATCAAAACTCAGAACCTAAAAAGCTTTAGTTAGAGTAGAAAAACTACTTTTACATCGACTACATCACCGCGAACACTTTCGAAGATTTATGTTCTCTTTGTAAATTAAAAAAACATTTTTATGGCTTAAGTTTTCCCTTGACTTCGCCATTTATAATTCCCTGTTAATAGCGCCATCTGTCGTCATAATGTATTCGATTGCTTTTAGCGCAGACCGGATTACGCGAAGAAATGCGTTCAATGAATTAAATTAGAATTCTTCTTCGCAGTCTGGCGCTCTATTGACCTATAATGGGTTGGAGAGGTCTTAGAGGTTGCCTGTGTCATTTTAATTATAGTTTTAACGCTTTATGTGTATAAAATTTGTTTTAAATCTTGTCCAGTGATTACTATCAGACTTTATTTCAAAATTTGGAAACCAACCTTCTAATCCGCATTGAAAAAATCCGCATTGAAATTGGACCATGATGCCACAGACAGACACACAGATACACAAAATGACAGAGGCATCAAACTTATAACACCGCTCTTCATACATCGAGAGTTGAAAAAGCCTGATTAATTTATTATATCCAACCTAGATAAGTACCATTAAAATGAACTTCGCAGCTGAAAACAACATTTTCAGTAAATTAACCTCTCGAATGTCTTATGTTACACAGTCCGACATAAGCAATTGTCTTTCTATTGTGTCTCTAATTACGACAATCAAAGAGTTAATAATCCTCTCCTATTGAGTCTGTTTGAAGAGTCATCCCTGACTACGGAACCAGTGCTCTCAATATACGGGTGCCACTTGACCTATAAAATTTAATACCCTACAGAAGTTGTTATTGCTGTATCTTCCGGGTTTTTTTCAAGATCAGACTATGAACGTTCTTGAAATTACAAGAATTGCCCCTCTGAACTCAGTCTCAATCTGTCAAAAATACCTCTAATTTCCCTACATTTCCAACAAGTTTTTGAGATTGCATGTCGCTGAGATGAGATTGCGACTAGATTTTGAACGTTTTTAGTTATGTTGTTTCAAAATCGTTTTTTCAGTATTTTAGAGAAATTTTGACTATGTGACTAGATTGTACATCATTGATGATTGACATCATTGTGACCATAGACCGATACTCTGACTGAAGGCAGACTTGACAGAAGTCTGGGCCCAGCCTAAGAGATGCTGTCACACGTCAATATTTCATCTAAGATGGTACGAACAAGAGCTATTTACGCGAGCTCCTTATCGCATATTGTAAGGATAGGCCCTATAGTACCTACTTGGTACAACGCTTCAAAGCATCTGACCTAAATCTCATAGCGCTGTTGCATGTTCGTAGCTCCGTAGCGCCGTAGGCCGCCTACGCGCGTAGCGGCGTAGCCTCGGGACGATGGGAGATACTCGTAGCTTCGGTGCTACGCTTTTGTTTGTTTGAATGGATGGCGAAGGATTACGTTTGGTATTAGGTTATAGATGATTGTGATGATATTGTATGTTGTAATAGAATTGGTGTTAATCGTTTTTGAGAGTGTTTTTAAACGGAAAGGTGCATCCTAGTCTAAGCATGTCAGATTGAATAATTTGCGTCTTAAGTAAAAAAAAAAAAAATTGAATAATATCTTCTAACTTTCTAGGAACTGTTGCCTTGCCTCCAATAACGGTACGACCAAGTCGTTCCTACGTCTTATTAAACGCGAAGCACTTCTTTTCACAAACTTTATAAACTACAAAGAAGAAACTCGTCACAGAAAAGAATAGTGTTTTCATATGGCGATTAATTTCCTGATGTTAACATTTTCCCTTCCTCTTTTTTAACTGAGGGCTATACAGCTCCTTACACGATCTACAACAAAAATAAAACATTATCAGCTACAGAGTAGCCCCTCGCCCATCTCAGCCTATTTGCGCTTCTTTCAGCGAGCCACTTGTGGTGTATTCAGCGCTGAAAGCGCGGGATTAGCGCAAACATCGCCAACACACAGCCGACGGAAAATAATGTTTGTCTTCTGTTAGGGTTGCCACAGCAGATAAATATCGATACGAGGATATTTACAAGACTTCTTAAGTTTTATAAGGATAAACATGTTCAGTCAAATCAAAGACTATATTTTTAGATCAAATGTTAATTTATAATACAAAGATATCACTAAACTTTCAAGAATTAAATAGTCGATCATCATTCATGAAATAAATGAGATGATGTTTATTTCTTATTAAAATTGATATTTTTCGTTCATTTTTTACATAGTAAAATACACACACAACTTCATGATACAATAGAATTGACAATTAATTTGCAAATATGGGTAGTACATTATAGGAGATACGATACATTAGAGCTCAGCCATATTTGCATGCAAATATTTGTATTATTAACATTCACTCAAGTTTAACCAAAAGCCACATCCATCAATCCAGAGCAATTCGGGCACTTATTTTCTTTGGTAAAACCTCATGATGTACTTTTATGTTGTCTGTAATGCTTGCTTATACATATGCTGAACGATCTACATGTGTATGTAAATGCGGAAGAAGACTGTTGTGTGCTAATACAATCATACGCGTGAGTATACATATACAATGCATCAACAATGTAAGAAACGACATTTTTCAAGGTAAATAAAAAAATATCTAGTGTGTATGCTAATGGAAGCCATTTCATTTGGTAACACGTCAAAAATAAATCGACGAATCGTGTTTTATATTATTGTTCATTAATTATTTGATTGCATTCGACATCGAATTGATTTTAAAGTAATGTTACCTGAGTAACTTTTTATCAGATCCATTTGTTTTGATGTTTTCGTTATCATATTTTATTGTGTTTTTATTCTAAAGACAACTTGACGTGTTGTTGATGCATGTAAGTATGTAGCAGAAATAAAAAAGATTATTTCAATGCATACATTTTTAGGACGCGTTCACAACATATAATAATAGTACGATCTTCTGGGCACGCTCGTTCCACTGCTTTGTGTAAATGGTACACGATGCAAGTTTCTTGGTTTCTTGCCTGTGGCATCGTCCTTTGTTGCTTCAACTATGGTATGCCATAAGCAATTAAATCGCATCGTATAAATCACGCGTTAAATCCTTACAATATAGGCACCAGGTTGATAATTCGTGCTCGATAAATTCGAACCGAAAAAAGAACCTCCTAATGGATTAACTTCATCCCTTCAAACGTAAAAGGAAAAAGTAAAGAGGACAGAAGGACCAGGATTTAAAAATAGAATTATTCCGCCATTGTTGAGCCCCGCCATGATGACAGATAAATGTTTTTTCTTTCTTTCTAAGCGCACGCCAGCGTTCATTACTTTCATCCTATTTCCTTTCAGCTGATATTTTTTCCTCGTATAAACTATTCTGATAACGAATCTATACTCGGACTTTTAATTAGCTGCAGTTAAATGACAGCTTATGTGTTACTTAAATGAGTGAAATTGACGTATTTTTGTTTTTTCGCGGTCATTGTATCTAGTATGCTTTTAGCTCAATACTCTAATTGGGGTGTACGAGGTCTTGCTTTAATTATGTTACATATTGTATACACAAGATCGTTATAATTATAACGAAAAAAATATGTTTTCATCTTTTCCAAAAATAAATAAAGTCCGTCTTACACGTGAACCGAAGCGTATCGTTAATGACGAGGGAGGGAGGGATAATACCACCTAATTAAAAGATTCGAGGATCTCTCGGGTTCTGCCAACATTAACAGTTCCTCGAGAGAAGCCTCCTGAACCCCCCCCTACCCCCGCACCCACAGCGTCCCCTTTGTATAAATTATCATAATGAGCTCAATAAGAATTTTACGACAGGCGGATACTGTTGATTTGAGTACAATGTAGGGTTGGCGAAGGTTTTAACCTACTCTAGGTAATGAAAACACATGTTGTAAGGGTCAGATAGGCGTCGTACCAAATAAAATACTGATATCCAGCTGCATCCGGTTAGATTGGAAGCTGACCCCAACATAGTTGGGAGAAGGTTAGGCAGATGATTATAATGAAATCGTCTGTTTTATTATTGACTAGCTGCTGTCCGCGGCTTAGCTCGCGTGGAGCGCGTGTCGTGTCGGAAAGGAGCGCGCTACCGGGGCAAAAGCCTATGTTAGTTCTTATAACCTCAGCTATCTGCCAGTGAAAGTCCCGTCAAAATCGTTCCGTTTCGGAGATTAACCGGAACAAATAGACAGAAAAAAAATTAAATATTGTTTTTTTGTTATAAATAACGAATTATACTTCCATATGAATTTAGTAAAAAGCTGTTATTATGACATTACAAACATACACTTATTTGTATAGATTACAGGTGTCGCAAATGCAAAAGCTATGAGAACTTCAGCACTGTCAATAGCCGTATCAAACAAAGATATATACCCTAAACTACAAATAGACGTCTCGTTTTTATATTGAGAGTAGCTTCTGCCCGCGACTTCATTCGCGTGAAATTTCACCCTCCCCCCATTCACCCTCTTAGGGATGGAATTTCGAAAAACCCTTTCTTAGTGGATACCTACTCTTTACAAAGATTAACACACCCTCCAAATTTCATGTCTCTAGGACCAGCGGTTTAGGCTGTGCGTTGATATATCAGTCTGTCAGGATTATGAATTTTATATTTATAAGATAGATGTCCACGTAGACGTACTACTAGGTAATTTTATTTTTTTGTGAGATGGATTGTTTGTATGTTATTTAAATTGCTCTAAGAACGAATTTCACCAAACTTATATACGTAGACTAATTCTTATGCTGAGAATAAATTTTGAATTTTTGACAGTTTATCCATACTAGAGCCGTCAAACGTCTTTGGTAAAATTATCCCTAAGTGTCTTTTATAAGTTGGAATAAATAAACTAAAAATATATATCCGACGACTTGAGAAACTCCTCCTTTTTTTCGTCTGTTGAAAACGAAACATACACAACTCATTAATTAAACGTCTCTTAAATCCTAACGAGCAGCCTTTCTATCCGTATTTTACGTCCCACTCTGACTGTCATTACTTTACAATTCTATAATTAAACCCAGCCTGAAGTGTCGAGGTCTGTGCGGACTCGACACAGAATAATAAGGACACAAGTGCCTTTGACGAGCATCCACTATTCAGTTGAATGCTCTGTCTGACCCGTTTATGTACCTATATTTCATGAGGATATAATGATACAGCTGTTGGATACATTGATTTTAAGGACCTCTGTGAAGTTATAGTCTGGAAAATATTGTTGGCATGTTGGGTCCTGTTACATATTTTCGGAGATATAAGTACATTGTATTATGACCGGGTAAGGATTATTAATATATACCCGAAATTGTCAAAATTTCCCAATCAACTTTGAATCTTATGTTTTTTAAAGTTGAAAATCTATTAAAGAAACTTGACAAATTATAGTAGCTTGATGTACTGGCGTCTGGACGTATATTGGGAGAACAGTCTGTGAGAATTCTGGAATATCTTTGATGTGCTCAATTTTAGAAGAGATGAAAATATTATATACCTAGTCAAATCATTTATTTTATTTAGGCCGTTAATTTTTAGTTGTTCCAGTTGCCCCTTCCAAAAAGTATTCATGCTAAACATTCTGCCTCAATGCCAACTGTGTAGGCTTACAGGCAAGTAGGTACAGTTTTCACCTCCAAAAGCCTTAATTCAAAGCATCACTTAATGCCAAGGCTGCAGACTCGGCTATTTCTAGAAGGTTAGCCGGCTCATTTGTGATGCATTCAAACGCATTCACTTGGGTGGCTTCACTACACACACCGAATTCGATCGGGTTACCTCGTAAAGCGACGCGACGCGGTCATCTATAAGAGGAACTTTGAAGTGATGTAGATTTCCCTTGACCTTGTATAAATTATTAAAACTCAGTGAATATGAATCTGCTTGCTTAAAAAGATGTATGTTAGGTCTAAATGAAACCTTAAGCGAACCGTAACACATTATTAATCACAATCTGAATCATTTGGAAAGATATTGCTAATCCATTGCTTCATATCCTCGAAAAATGTGTCTGTTCAACAACGTAAATAACGCAATGAATGTTGTTGAACTGTCAAAGTGAAAGCCATTGGTACTGATAGTGTGTTACACGATTACCCCGCCATTCATTATTCGTAATTAAAATTCAGGCTTAAAGAGTATCAACGATTTTAAAAGTTGGTACTGTTGCACGGCTTTTCCCGATTTATTGCGGTCCGCTTTGCAGCCGATTCTCCCCACGATTTTTTATTTTCGTTGGATTTAAATTGTCATTTAAGTAATTGAATAAAACCTCGGTTCTAGCATCCCGTGCAAGGTAAAAATTAACTGGTGGAAACGATTCCATGACAGTGATAGTAAAATCTAATAGTCTTGCACTATTGCATCGTTCAAATTCAATCGGTGGACGTTTATTATCTAATGATAAAATACGCTACTGTTTAATAACAGTAGCGTATTTTATTTTCACGAGCTAGCAAATGACAATACAAAACGTCAAAGCGATTTTCCCGCGTTCTTCGTTCATATTGTAACAATTGTAGATAGGCCAATAAATAAATATTTATTTTGAAGAAGAAAGAAAACAAAACAATAATAACATCGACATCATAGTCGTCATACATAATCTGCATTTGTGATTTAGTTTCCAAACATGTAAACAATAGGAGTGATTGGAAAAATAATTTTAATACCTACATCATAAAGTTCGGTTTACGCTACAACCTCAAACATTTTTATAACTTTTTCAATAGCACTAGTCACTCTAAAATCAACTTAATTTTCACTGCGATAAAATTTATATTTGTTTAACTTGAAATAACATCAATTGGATACATGAATTTGAATAGACCTTACATATATATAAACTCACGCCTTCTGCCCATAGGGGTAGGCAGAAACTACAGAACGCCACCTGCTACGATCCTTACATTCTCCTTTTGCTTCGTGTACACGCCGTTGGTCGATATTAGGCGTATCAGAGTACCACGAAACAGAACCGACACTTCTATTTATTTGTCAGTCTCCTGTATATTTATACGGCTGTATGTAGAAATCGTGTATCGTCAAAAGATCTCGGTTGAGCTTTCAATAAAGCGATGTGCATCGGAGCGGAAGATTGCTGGCTAGCCGCCATGTTGGACTATTGGGCTCTGCTCGACACATCGGTGGACTAGCCACACTTGTACTTACATTCATGCAAAGAGGATTGATATTAGGAGGCCTGTAATATCCATGTTTGCTCCTAAGTATGCTGGAGTTTTGATTTTTCAGGTTGTTTTATCAAATCTCCAAATGATTAACAAGTGTTTAAAAAAATTAAAGGACCACATTCCTCCTATAAGCTATTTTTATTTGCTCTGAAACACGGTTCATGTCTTTGTGATAAAATCTAAATTAAACCCTCGAACTACCCCCTTCCATCCGACTCTTACCGTATTGATAAAATAAACAAAACTACCATAAATCACTGCAAAACATTGCCACGAATACTTATCACTGGAGATTAATCTAATTGTTCGATTCAACTGTTGTGCGCCTCAGGGCAGTCATTAACCCTCCCCGACCGGCGGTCTATACCACCATCTATATGTAAATTGACAATTAACCGTCGCGATGCAGTCACGTCCCGTAGCTGTCAAAAAGAATTAACCCTTCGCTCACCGAGTGACATGCGCTGACGTTTGTGACGGCATTTAAATGACACGTGTCAGAAGATTTTGATATGGAATGTTGGATTACACATGCGTTGAGTTAATTTGTTTTGGTGCAATATGTTTGTTTTTATTTTTCCAGTGTTTTCCACTAACTGTTTACATAGAAAAGAAATGCAATGCATTTTCTCTAGTGCTTGCGGTACCAATGCGCTCTAAAACATACATTGCTTTGAAATATTGCGTACGTAACATGCAGTTCCCTTCTCTTACAATTCTAGGCGTTAAAAGGAAAACGTAGCTTTTTTTCCAGTTGTCTTTGGGAATGCTTCAAGTAAAATAAGTCATTATTTTTATAACAACGAAACTTCAGGCAAGTTTTAACGACTTTTTAATTAAAAAACGAAACATTTTCCGCAGTAAACAAGATTACTTAGCGATAAACGCTTAAATGAAAACACCCGCAAAGTTTGTTATAATCTCAAAGCTTCTCCAGTGCTCTCGGAGATTATGAGTTAAAGTTTGCCGGACATAAGCACGCCACTAAGATTTACATTTTTCTTGTACCGTTCATGCAGATGATTTTAATTAACGCCTTCGACCCAAGATAGGATACTTTATTAAGTTAACAGGTAAGTTAAGAGCGTTTACGCCGAACGGCATTTCATACAAACTTTCAAGCCCTTGTTTTCCGAAATGAACGAACCGATTTTAATGAAACTTCATACGCATAAGCACGATACAAAGGTCTAAAAAGTTAGTAGAGAACATTTTCGAAATGTCTTATTTAAAAAAAGATAACTGGAAATCTCTGTTTCTATGAAAAGTTTAAAATCGGTCTAATTTGGCTGTAACACTATTTTTCGAAAATGTTCTCTACTAACTTTTTAGACCTTTGTATCGTGCTTATGCGTATGAAGTTTCATTAAAATCGGTTCGTTCATTTCGGAAAACAAGGGCTTGAAAGTTTGTATGAAATGACGTACGTCGTAAACGCTCTTAAAGTTAAACAAGAACCAACCAGAAAGAAAATATTGAAACAAATTATCATAGAGGTACCTCATTCATGGAAGTAGAGACAAATGGTGTTGGAATGCAAAATCTATATAAATACATAATCTATCTAAATCTATATAATAAGCTAGTAAGCTTATATTCATATAGAGTGACATAAACATACAACAACTTGTAAAAGTAGTACTGCGAATCGTTGATACCTTCTAAGCGTGAATTAAGCGGGCACCGCAACAGCTCGAGAAATCTGGCAACGTCGCATTGCATTGCCGCAGTAGCCCAATTATGCAAGACATCCCTATTCTGGACCGTGGCAACGTGACAACCCTAGCGTCACTAAACAAGAAGATACAAAGGTTCAGTTTAAAACCTGTTAAAACGCACACGATAATAGACGCTATGGTGTGACTGTTAAGGGATATTTTCGAATATACATAGTTGTCGAATTAAAGCGGTATTGTTCGGCTACATAAGCATCTACTCTGTGGTTATACCACGTTATACTAGGGACTAGTTACGATCAATTGCTACGCTTCGCGGATTGCGGACCCAAGGGACGTACGGTTATGTTCCGTGCGATTTCAATGGGTAGTCTGCTTTTTATTGAAATTGAATTAAATATTTTTTTATGGTACAATGTGCAGTTTATAACATTGTGTGGGATTTATTGACGGAGAATGTTGTTATTTACACTTTATAAGTTAATAAAAATGTATTTTTGCACACGATGAAACCCACAATAATACAACTGCGTAATGTTTAATAGAACACACTGAAAAGAAGTTGTTTGAAACGTTGATTTGTGAGCTGCTAAAACAAGGTACATTAAAAATTAATGAGAGGGGTACATGTGAGGAGATTGATACAACATTTATAAAAGCAAGTGCTGTTTGAAATCGTGATGCTTTCAAATCCGACAATGCATAATAATATGCTAAAACTAAATAAATATTTACGAAAAAAAATGGTGCCCGAAAAGTACCTACATGCAATTCTGGTAGAATTTATGATCGAAAATGTGTCCACGTAACGTTTCTCTATTAAAGCCCACAATTTTAACGCTCAGTAAACTACAACAAAAAACCATTGAAAGCACGGATATACCTACCTACAACCTACCACGCGTGAATCCGCAATTTTCCGGCTCAAACCGGTTAGCTTCGAGCCGAGAGGGGCAATCTACGCGAACTGAAGCGATGCGTGGTAGCCTACGGCTGTGGTTTATAGCATATCATATCACACGAAATTTGATAAAACATATCACATTTATTAGAAAATAAGTTGGCTTATATAAAAAGTTTTCGAAAATGTAAATATCAGCACGCGGTCCTAACAACCCGTAATGGCGTTCGAAGGTTAAATAAAAAGTAATTTATGAGAGGTTGTGATTTAGATCGGCGGGTTTTTTGTAACAAATTGAACGCCCTCAATTTGTATATTCTAGGGTACAAGGTGACGTAGGTTACGTCTAATGCGTTAAGGGGGGGAAACTATTTGGCTATACGCAGCCATTTTGGAGCCGTTCCACTTGTATATTGTTTTTATGGCGATACTTATTTACTTATCTACGCAATCTTTTTCCAATTTCAGTTGATCGCTAAATAATAGCTATGAATTTGTAAGGCTACGAAAAAACTACACTTTTTGCCAATTTTTACTTGCGAGTAAAATAACAAAAAACTTGAGCTGTTACATAGTAGGTGATATTTATGTACAGACGCCAGCACATCAAGCTACTACAACCTGTCAAATTTGACAGCTTCGGGTAGCTTGTGCTGGCGTCTGTACTACCTACACATACACGATGGAGCTGTCGCTAAGAAAATATTTTTGTTTTAGCCTGTACTCTCCCACTGCTGGACAAAGGCCCCAAAACCTTCCAGCAACTCATTCCCGAAGGAAATGTTAAGTCAAAAAAAATATTTTGTTACTACGGAGCGACAGTAATGGAGATTTACGTGAACGTGTATATTTCCTATTAAAATAACTGTTCATGACCAAATGTAGTAGCATAAATCTTAAGAACATTATATAAACGTTACTAAAATAAACGCACAAACACGAAGTGCTCATACTCGAGCTCCACGGAATCTAGAAAATGTTGTTATACCGTAGTTGTTATACTGTAGTTGTTATACTGTAGTTGTTATACTGAAGTTGTTATACTGAAGTTGTTATACTGTGAGCATTTGGTGGGATGCTTGCGTCACACTTTGAATCTTCATAGCTAAAGATAATATAAATCTGAAGTATCTATTCTACGTAGTCGTTACAAAATACAAGTGCCATTGAGGGGGTTGTTTAGTCGGTAGTGTTATTCAGAGTATTGTTGAGGGCTGATGTATAGGTAGTTTATGAAATATTATTTGAAGCGTTCAGTCTTCAAACTTCATTTTGGAGTACAATAGAACAAAAGAGGGGGTCGTTTCAGCAAGGCACGTGCCAAATGTAAATAACCACCTTTTCAGCAGCCAGTTTCCATAATTTTCAAATATTATAATAGGATTATATTTGTCAAAATAGACGCCACTTAAAACTCCTCAAAGCAATATCAACTTTCCTGCTATCACAAGGGACCAAGGGACGACCTATCCCAATTACCTATAATATCCCCAATAAATAAACGTATATTTTGACAACCCAATATCCTATTTCAACAAAATACAGTTTCAATATTTTCGGGCTACATACTGATGTGAAATGTTTACCCATTTTCATATTTTGAATTTCAACTTACCAACTAGTGAATACTGTATGCTGGAACGTAAATGGAATGAGTCGGAGCGAAGTCTCATTCAATACGGGCCCGCAAGTGAACTGTACATAAAAGAAGTATATACAGAATTTGTATGGTCACATTCATGTTGGTAAATCAGTTTTTGAATGTACGAAATTGTTGAATGGAAAATATATTTTGTAAGTGTGTACGTATTTTATATAATGATTAAATCATCAATATGTTGGACGCCCGAAAATGAAGGCCTCTGAATTAGTTATCCTATATCGTGTGAATTTTATTTTTGAAGTGAACACTTTCACTTTCTTCTTTAAGCACGTTGGGCATTTTTTGAGATGGGAAAAAACTATGAACTCGCGACACTTACCGTAACCGACACAACGCGTGTTTTGTTTATAAGACGATTCACAAAATACACGTAATTGTTCAAGTTTTCACTTCTATCAGCACTCCCGGAGTGCCACTGTTTTTTTTTCTTTAGTCCAGTTTATTTTCGCAATCTTTTGGAAGTTTTAATTGACATCAGCAGGAAACAGAAAGAAAGAAAATATATTTAATAAAAGGCACACAAAATACTCTGCAAAAAAAAAATGGAATAGATACCTTTCAATTAATGAATACATACCACCCCGTCAAACTGTTGATCGCAGTAAATATCTGTACATGCATTCTAAGAGAAGAAAACGCTTACAACCTCCAGTTATTCCATTTTATTTCTTTCATTAAATGAATCATAATAAAAGCTTGCAGAGAATGCTCTGAACTTCACGAAACGTTCTTATTGTGTTGTTGCAAAGTTCACCGAGTGTGTGGGATAATTAAGCATATGCAGTCTTAACCTGAATGGAACAATTATCTTGGAATGAAACGCCACTTTTACGTTAGCTTCAGTTTGTTTATGTGCGAAACAAATTAGTTTTAGGGAACGCTTTGTTCAAGACAAATGAAAGCTATGATTACTATTTAAAAAAACTGAACTTGTATTTAGTACTACCTACTTTCTGACCGCGACATCATCCGCGTGAAATTTTTTGCTCCCCCGACCCACTCCGTCGCGTCGCATCGCCTGCCCGCGATTTTACTTTCGCTCAGTGTTATTTCTCTGCTCCTAAGGGTCCTAGCACGTGACGTAGCCTGTAGACTTCCTTAATCATGGTCATGTAAGCCCCACATGACCTAAAGCGCGGTCACTTATCGCACTGCATAGAAAATAAATAGAAGCGCGATGACAAAACGCTGGTAATTTATTGCAAAATATGAAGCAATTATTTAATTACAAAAAATCTATTGTTTGGACTAAAAAATGAAAACACTAGTATTTTAGTATGTTGCTTGTAGAATATTCTGACAAAAAATCAGAGTGATGGTATGTATATTAGTATGGTTTTTATTGTAAAAAGAAAGTTTTTAGAGGTATCTTCATGATTTTTTTCTATCGTATCAAATTAGTTGTGTTAGGTTTAGACACACTATCTACCTAGCATATATCCTAAAGAATATCATATATTTTTCTGATTTTGTTTACTGTAGTCGATCATATACTTTTATTGTTTCTAAAACTTGCGTTTTTTGTGTTTAGGTCCTGTAAGTCCCATAACAATTGGGCTATCAAATGCAAAAATAATTTTCAAATTCGGCTGGTACTTCCAGAGAGCGCGTTCAAACAAAGAAACTCTTCAGCTTTATTATTAGTACCTATAGATAGAGAAAATAACGTAGAAGAATATGGAGGAAACTTTTGTTGAATCTTGACTTATGTCTAGAATAGAGAATCTTTGAAGAATAGAAGGTACATTTTTGCCTAGCTTTGTGATGTTATAAAAATAAAAGGACGCAAATGCAACAGCACCTAAAACAAATACAGTAACAAAACATAATAGTTCTGTACGTAACCCTGCGCCTGCAGTAATGGGTCGTTGAGACCGAGGCGTGCCAAATGAACGGCCGAGCGAACGATGCGGGAATATACTCGGAAAAAGACGTTATTTGTACTGCATGGTTGTTTACATTTGCATAAAAATAAGTTATAAAAAGCGATTGACTGGTTATCGGGAACATTGAAGGAAATGAAAAAGAAATAACTGAACAGGAATAGTGCATAAAACCCGGCGATATATAAGCACAAGTAGGCAGCGATGTAGCCACGAATAAAATAGTGTAAAAATTACTTTTAACAAAAACTTTTCTCATTTATGTTTAGCAAGCGCACTCTTCAATAAAATTTTGAGCTGACGTAGTTCAAGTAAACTCACAAAATAAAATTTGTACTTAATCAACATAAAAATATTTTCAGAAAAAACTGTGCTTACAAAAGAGGCCAGGGGCTCATAACACTGAGCGTGCGGTAATGGGTCGTTGAGACCCGAGCGTGCCGAATGTTTACCGCCTCTGCGAAGTCCCATGTGCATTTTGCGATATTATCACAATAGGGAAGGAAGTTTCAGAACAATTTACGAATGGTTCACAAACTCATATACGAGTAAAGTAAGTAACCAAAACCAAGTAAAGATTTTTTTTGTTTGGAATGAATTATCTTGAAGCACCTTGTAACCGCCTGGAAAGGTAAAAAAACGGTTGACCTCAACAACTCTACTGAAAATACAGTAAAATATACGCACAATAAAAATAAAAACTGTACAAACAGAGAGAAACTGTGGCGTAACACTCTGCCTGCTATAATGGGTCATCGAGACCCGCTTGTGCACCAAACAGCTCCGGGCCCGAGCGATCCGAATAGTGCATACTTTGTTCATACTAAGTTTTGTTCGCAACGGTCGTTCCGATTTTAAGAGCAGTAAAGTTTTGCACATTTCTACGAGTAATAACTTCCACAACATTGTTTTAAAGAAAACAATTTTCATTGTAGCAGAAAAACCAGTTTGAAGAGAAACTTGGGTTAAGGAAAATCCTGTGCTAATAAACTGTTAATTCTGTCATCAAATCAAAATCAAATTGAAATTAATATCAAATACTCAGGGCTTCAATCCCTTGAAGCAATGCAAAAATCTAACTTCTAAGTCAACGTAATCAAAAGATACGGGCGTTTAAGTTGCGTTTATGCCGCATATTTTGACACTCTCAAGGGATACAAAACCTATAGGGTACTTCCCGTTGATCTAGAATCATGAAATTTGGCATGTCATGTAGCACAAGTCAAAAACCCGAAAACCATAAAGTAGTTACAAACCTACACATTTATACGGAACCCTCGGTGAGCGAGTCCGACTCGCAGTAGACCGGTTTTTTTTTTACTTATGCCCTGCCAATGCTGTACAAAGTAATCAGAAGTCTGGATAAATAACTGAGCCAGTAGCATTGGTTCTTAAGGACCAATCATTTAGCACGTGAGGTAGGACGCCCTCTGGCTAGGTGGAGCGACGATCTCCGCAGGGTGGCTGGTAGCAGCTGGATGAGAGTTGCCGAGAGCAGAGTTGAATAGCGTGCAATTGGAGAGGCCTATGTCCAGCAGTGGACTGCTGTAGGATGACGATGACCAAGCATTTTACACCGCACTGCATTCTGATTGTTGATAAAACAATGCAATATTTTCAGCACACTGTATAAAATCCTAAACTAATTTCGCACGTTACAAACCATTAATTTCAATTTGTAAGGTAAACATATTACTTCATAACGTAGGGTGTTCGCATGTTTTCGTAGAAATGTTCCATTTAATATTTCCTGTGAGCACTGAGATGGAAACAGTTCAAACGAAATATCATTCATATCATTCCTCTAAAATTGCAAGCTGCCTGGAAATGGACGCAATTTCCATAGTGCAAATAATATATCCGTATAGTTTATATGGACGGTAATATCGGGATACATATATAGTGAATTTGTGTAATGAGTGTGTATGTAGGGTAACTACGTACTCTCAGGTTTTGCTCTGCATACCTAATGCTAAATCGCACGGTTTTTATGACTTTACAAATCATCGAAACTTCATTAAATGTAAGTTTAATATAAATGTGTTGAATACATAAACCTTCCGGAATGAATTCTAAATTATGGTGAAAACCAAATCAAAATCCGTTGTGTAGTTTAGAGTATATGAACAAGTCATATAACATGTTACAAACAACCATAGTGTACCTATACCCTCTTTTGTAGTCGGTCAACGCGGGCGTTGACTCTGGCAAATACCCTACACTGTGCTAAAACTATGCGTCAATACCCCAAGAGGCAAGATGCAAACAGCGATACGAAGATGCAAGTGAAACGTAACGCTGTACATACAGTGCAACGTCAAACAAAGCGAGTGTAACAGAACGCTGCAACGAACGCGAGCCTTTTGCTCAAAGTCAACAAGGACTGTTTGAACAGAGATGAGCCGCAGCACTGTTATTAATGTTTATTGTTGAATATTCCGGGACTGTGCTAGATAAATATGCGTCTGTCAGTTGTACTGGAGTCGAATATAGACTGTGGGTAGGATAAGGTTAAGTTATGACCTTTTCGTGAGGTATGTTCACCAGAATAGGAGCAGAAACGCCAAGTAAGATAGGAGAACATACATATGGTTTTATTAAACACAATGTCAAAGTGTATATTTAAATAGAAATTACCTAAAATTGTATTGTTATGTTCACTCTGCAAAAGCCATCATTTGATGTAGGTACGTAATCAGCCAAATATGCGACTATGTTAAGACTAAAGAATTTAGAAGTACTAATACCTAGTTTTTTATAGATTGGCACATCTGACAGAAGGTTGGTCGCGTATCGTCGATCGCGTAACGCCAGAACAGAAAAGTAAATAATAAAACTTTCACACTTACACACTCAACCGAAGATGCGTCGTTAATGCATCGAGCATACTAACGAAGTTGCGCATCTTCCGTCAGATATGCGACCACCCTTAGAAATAGGTAAACATGGAAAACTGCAGTTTCCCTATATTGAGGAAACACAACTTTGGAAGTAAGTTACAACAAAAGGCACCAAAGTTACCAAAAAGCACGAACTTCCTGCAAATATTTGAGAGTTGATCGGTTCAGCAGAGATCGAACTCCATAATCTGAAGTAATTAAATTGTGGGAGTTATCGAAGTTCGTGCTGCCAACTAATTAGGCTTACTTAGTTAATTAACACTTTCATAACAGTAACTCATTTAATTAACTGTGTAGGCCTGATTCTGGGAAGGGATTCGAGGAATGAGTTTTAGAAGCCACAGCTAATTAATATTATGTAGAAGGCCTTTTATACACGGCACGGTTTCTTTACAGTAAGACGTATAAGCCGCGCAGTAGAAAAAACGACGTGTCTGTCAACAAGCTTCCATAGTGATCCATACAACACTGACGACAGTGCCTATAGGTATATAGAGGTATGAGGAACAGGGAGTAAAGTTCACTCATACTCCATAGAAAAGGGAGGATCCTCCGACCAGACGGGTGTTGTGTCTGGCGGGCAACTGCCCAATGATTCATGTCGGGCCGTTGTATCTATGCTAATTGCGCGGTAAACTCTGCTTGCGCGATGTAGGATTTGCGTGACGTAGTATGACGCGTAAAAAAGTTTATCACCGCAAGAAAAACGTGTCAAAGCGCCTAAAGGTGGCCCATAAGGCGGACTCATACAAATTCAAGTTCTCGTTGCAGGTTATGAATATTGGGGATGAGAATGTCCTAACTGGAGCAGACATTCAAAGTTAGTAATTAAAACAAAAAGTTCAGTACCATCCTTCGTCAACATAACCACAGCAAAGACGACTAATCCATACACTAGAGGGCAATTCTCGTAATTTTAAAAACGTTCAAAGTCTGATCTCAGTCTGTCAAAAATACCTCAAATTCTCCTACAGTTTTGACAAGTTTTTGACATTGATTGTCGCTAAAATAAGATTGCGACTGGATTTTGAACGTTTTTAATTACGGGAATCGGCTTTCAGATAAGGTGATTATAAATCAAAATCAAAATATTTTATTTCACATAAACCTACATGGGCACTTATGAAACGTCAAAAGCTAGGTGCACAGTTCCAATTGGTCGTTTCCTATGGAGAAGAACCGGCAAGAAACTCCACGGTTACTCTTTTTCAAAAATATTATTACGAAGGGGCTTGTGGCTAAGTAATAACAGCCGCACGGGTCGATCGATCAGGTTAAGCCACGTTTGCCGCGGTCGGTGTTTATGTATGTTACTTCTTCACGCTCAAACGGCTGGACCAATTTTGATAAAATTTTGTATGGAGGTAGCTGACACCCTGGATTAACATATAGGTTACTTTTTATCCTTAGTCGTCAGTAGTTAGTCTGAAACTCCCACGCATCGACGAAACAGCAGGCTGCTTGACGCCGGCCTCCAGTGGGAGGGTGATTGCAAACCAGGCATCCCAATTTCTTGTTCCCCCGACCCATCCCGTCGCATCGCATCACCTGCCCCGTGCCCGCGCTATCACTTCGTTTTCGCTTATCGGACTTTTTTTCCTTTTTGCTCGGCTCCTAAGGGTCATTACGTGATGTTAAATAGCCTATAGCCTTCCTCGAGAATTGGGCCATCAAATGCAATCCTTAGTTCCAGAGATTACCCCCTAAATACAATCAAACATATTAAACCTCTTTATAATATTAGCATAGATTCGGACACAACTCAACTTTTCCAAAACGTTTGAGCTGTCTTATCATTTGTAACAGAGTTATTTCCGCTCCATAAAGTAAAACAAGCATAAAACCAAAATCCCCTTTAATCCTTAATTTAAAAGGCTCCCAGTAATGCCCGCCTCGGCCGCGTAAAATCATATTTAGAAGATAGAATATTGAAAATCCATCGACACGGGCGGGCTCACTTTACAAGCTTAGCGAGGGGCGCCCTCTCGCGGCAAAATGTGATAACACTTCCTACCTGTCACGTTCTATTTGAGTTTTGTTCAATCCTAAGGAGGATTTGTTTCGTCTTGAGATTGGTATTATTTTAGTTATATCTCTTAGGAAATGAATATTGCCTAAGGCAACCGGGTACAGATATAGACCCCGGGCTGCTACTGAGAAATTCCTGTTGGACAAGCCCAATAACACTTTGCTCGACCTAGAAATTGAACCCAGGACGTCGACAACGTTCGTGATTTTGAGTAAGGTGCTCAAATACACCGAGCGGCATGTTGTCGACGGCTGTAGTTGCATCTGCAGTTGACGCGTGGCGATCGTGTGAATAAGCACTTATGATCTCATTAATAAAATTACTAGCTTCTGCCCGCGGCTTTGCCCGCGAGGTATGTCGATAAAAACTATCCGATGTCCTTCCCCGGGATGCAATCTATCTCTCTGCCAAATTTGATCGAAATCCGTTCAGTGGTTTAGGCGTGAAAAGTTAACATCAGGTTAGTCTCAAATTTATAATATTAGTATGGATGTTCTTACATGTTTTGCCATTATACTGGCATACAAATATTTAAACATGTTCAACGTAAAACGATCAGTTGGTTCCTTTGATGAAAGTAGAGCAATGTGTAACTATATAGCGAAACAAAAATGAGCCTCCCAACATGAATGAAACGTTTTTAATATATCTCAAAGGCGGTGCAAACAAGGACGTACTTACATAAAAAATTACGTCAAAGCTTGGGATAAATCTGTCATTTGCGAGAATCTTGACATAATTCAATAAGAAACAAGTGCGAGTCGGACTCGCACATGAAGGGTTCCGTACCACAAGGCAAAAACGCCGAAAAAGACACGTTTGTTGTATGGGAGCCCCCCTTAAATATTTATTTTATTATTTATTATTAAAGTAAAAATACAACTGAGTATTTTGTGAATATTTCAAGTGCCTACCTGTTGCCATTATTGATATCGAGCAAAAAAGGGCAAAAAAATCGCGTTTGTTGTATGGGAGGCCCCCCTTAAATATTTATTTTATTTTTAGTATTTGCTGTTATAGCGGCAACAGAAATACATAATTTGTGAAAATTTCAACTGTCTAGCTACCGCGGTTCTTGAGATACAGCCTGGCGACAGACAGACGGCAAAAACGCCGAAAAAACACGTTTTTTTGTATGGGAGCCCCCCATTAAATATTTATTTTATTTTGTTTTTAGTATTTATTGTTATAGCGGCAACAGAAATACATCATCTGTGAAAATTTCAACTGTCTAGCTACCGCGTTTCTTGAGATACAGCCTGGCGACAGACAGACGGCAAAAACGCCGAAAAAAACACGTTTTTTTGTATGGGAGCCCCCCTTAAATATTTATTTTATTTTGTTTTTAGTATTTGTTGTCATAGCGGCAACAGAAATACATCATCTGTGAAAATTTGAACTGTCTAGCTACCGCGGTTCTTGAGATACAGCCTGGTGACAGACAGACGGACGGACGGATAGCGAAGTCTTAGTAATAGGGTTCCGTTTTTACCCTTTGGGTACGGAACCCTAAAAAGAGCAATTTTTGTATACTTATCTCTTTTGTTGACTGTACGTACAATACCTAATCGTTATTATAAATAAGCAAACATTTCTACTTAAAAAAATCATAACTGTTACAAATAAAAGTAATAACACAATCCATGAATAATATATTATGCTTCTTTTCGGGCAGTTATCGCGATCCATTTGTTTAGATAACGTTCGTATATACGCAACACATATTTGTACATAAAATATAGACTCAACATGCTACATTAAATATTCGGCATTAATAAATCAATTAACTAGATTGATGTCGCAGGTCTACAGTATATTTACTAGTGGAAATATTTGTATGAATAATAAAATGTATGGGAGCTTCAGTAGTTTCAGCACTAGGTAACATTTATCCTGTATACCGCGAAGGGGTATGTAGAGGAAAGTAATACGCTGTATCTTTAAAATATAGCTGAGAATTTTCTCATCAATACGCATCATAAAAAAAAGTCGCTTTTCGGAACTGTCTGTAGCGTGATCGCTTAGACCTTCTAAACTGCACAATGGATTTTGTTGCAGTTTTCAGCAGAATTTAGATAGAATAGAATAGAAGAAGAAGGAAGGAAGGAAGGAAAGAAGGAAGGAAGGTTTACCTGTCTAATAAATTCATATTTAACTTAGATATATTATAGAACCTCAATGTTTTGACATGTTGTCACACCAGTACACTGCACCTGTGAAGCTAGTCTTGGGCGGGTCGCTAGTCTTCAAGAAAACTTTGCACGACCCAGGGCTATTCCTGGTCATGCCAAGTCAGAACCCACACTTGCTCAACAGTCGCGTTGGCAACCCAAGAAACCCACAAGTGAAACAGCACCCTAATTGCGTAACACACTTACAGTCACAATCTGAATCATTTTGACGGATTGCTAATCCATTGCCTCATATGTTCGAAAAATTTGCCTGCTGAACAACGTAAATAACGCAATGAATGTTGTTGAACTGTCAAAATGAAAGCCATTGCTCAATAGCAATGGCTTTCATTTTGACAGTTCAACAACATTGAGTACCACACTAACAATTCAGCGTGGTACTCAATTACCCCGCAGGTATGTATAGTAAAACTTTTATTATCTACAAGTGACCTAATTCTAGACAGTAAAGAGGAATTTAACCAACTTTTCCCAACACAAAGTTCATCTAAATATAAAGTTCGTACACAAACTAAAGTTGTGTAGAGAGCAAACCTGCAGCAGGACAGGTATGTCGTATGTAAATATAAGTTAGTCATAAAATATAGCCGAGAGCCGGCGAACTGTAAAAAGCTCGTAATAAAATAAAATAGCTTCCAGGTAGGAGGGAAATAGAGGCAGGGTGCTGCTGTGAGCGAGTTTTTAAAAATGAAAATTGAAGAAAGAAGTATCCAATACACGGATATCGAGGAATATGGCATGAAGGCGTGGCGCTTGTCGCCTCTATAACAGCAACCTGACCATAAGTTTGTACGCGCGACTGCGGTACGCACCGTTGTCATATGTTTGTATCGAAACGTGTAGTGTCATTTCGTATTTTTACAAAATGCCGATTTGCTTCGTCCATAATTGCAAAAACAGAGCAATCACAACAAACCTTAAGACAAGTGGCGGGTCGGATATCTATGATTTTTTTCGTGTTAATTTACAACAAATTGACTTTGCCTATCTATAACGCTAACTCTGTTACCCCGACATTCCCCCCAGCCAATCTCCGCGCTTATAGCGTATGATTCGAATGCGCCCTATCGCCACTGCAACCCGGCAGTATATGAAATTAGTTTTTATGACACACGCTAGGATTTATACAACTACCCTCTCGCTGAGCCAGCAATGGTCGCAACGAATTTTAGAATTTATTAGGGGGATTCTTGAAAGCCACTTTAGTTCTACATGCGGTTAATTTTGAGGGGATGAGGTTTTGATGTATGGGTTTGCTTGCAGAATTTTTAGTGCTCATTGGCGTGAACTATAAACATCTAGTAAAAAGGTTTGCTGTCAATCATGGAATCACGTTTTCAAATACTTTTACATGAACAGTTTTTCGAATGTACGTGATCGAATCAGATATGAAGAGATCCGTAGGAGAACCAAGGTAACCGACTCCGAATCCGACGACCGAATCCTTCGGGCTATCCGAAGGCAGTGGGCGGTGATATTGCTCGCAGAACAGATGGCCGATTGGACCGAAAGGTTCTCAAAAACTCAAAAAAAAAAAACTCAAAGCATTTATTTCAATTAAACCTTAACAGGCACTTTTGAATTGTCAAGAAGTCGGTCAGTCAGAAAATAAGAAGCTAATTCTGGAGTGGCAACCGCGGACCGGAAGACGTAGCATTGGAAGGCCTCGAATCGGAATCGAGTCACCTCGTCCACATACACGACCCACGCAGCAATTACAATAAAAACAAAATGGAGTAAGTTTTACCCACAAAGCCTGGAGTGGTGGAGCATGAAACTGAAACAGTTATAGATAACACACGAGCACTGAGCAACAGTTCAATTAACTGCACGTGCCCCGCTGGGCAGTTGATCATGCGCCGACTACTGGGAATTATGATCAAACATATTGGTCGAGCTAGAGCATAGGTTCTCAACCTTATTTTGCCCACCCACTTTGAAAATATTTGTTTCTCTAGTTCTCTCACTTGTTAACATGCATAGTTAGTACTTATAGATTCTCTACGTGGCTTTTTATACAGGATGGAAGGAAGGATGTGATAAGTAAGCTCCACTCTAAACGGCACACGACAAATTGATAGATAAATCTATTATTAAAATTTGTTTTATCTAAAGGCTCCTACAAACAGGCGAAACAGGCTCCTTTGTGTCGCACACGATTCGCGTCGCGTGTCGCGCCTGTTTGTAGGAGCCTTAACATGCTTGCCCGCGACTTCCTCTGCGTTAAATTTCGGCACCGACCCACGGCGTCTCATCTTATCAGCCGCTCGCACGATTTCTTCGTTTTCTGACTTTTTTTTTCTTTTTGCTGGGCTCCTAAGAGTCCTAGCATGTTAAACAGCCTTTAGCGTTACTCAAGGATTGGGCTATCGAAAGCAAAAAGATTTTTTAAAATCCGACGGGTAGTTCCAGATATTAACGCGTTAAAACAATCAAACGAACAAAAAACAAATATAGCTTTATTATTAGTATTTATAGATTACAACGTATATCATCGATCTCCGGCCGGTGTAAAAATTAAACGCCCGTTTAAAATGATGACGGCTCATATTGATCTGACAATGAAATGAAAACAGAATCAGCTGCTTGTTATTCTGCGCAAGTTAGGAGGGAGGCTGGAGAGGTCGTTTACCTCAGTTGTGTTGTTTCACGGCTGGAGGGCAGCAAATATCGGTCTGTTTCCGTTATCAAAACAGGTAGCTTTGATTGATTTATAAGTATTCTGTTTGTTTTGTATTTTGTTGACATTGTCGGATGTTCCAGGATTCGTGTTCTCGCCATATTTGTCAAAATATTTAGAGTATTTTATGCGTGAAGTAGGTATCCAGAAGGCCTGTAAAATGCTTTCCTTGGGATCGGGGAGTTCGCTCGTAAAAGCTATTGTAGTGTAAATCATAATCTGAATTTCATATCTTTCCCAACATGAAAAGTTAACGAGATAATAAAACTTTACAAAGATCAGTCTAAAATAAGAATGCAAAAGTTCTGAATTGAGGGCTTCCTGCGAAAGCCAGAATCTGTACCACTAATGCGACCCAGAAATTACCTTTGGGTTATCGAAACAAATCGAATTATTGTCGAAAGTTCGATGGGTTAGCTCTAGTATTAGAGGAAGAACGGAAGGATCAGTTCCCAGGGGTAATTACCCCGTATGTTCCCTCCCGCACACGTGGCGCACTGACGTGTGAAATTCCAATTACAGTTTTATTGTCGTGTGCAACATAATGACTGACTGATTGTGTTCACTTTGAACCTCGTTGCTGATATTATAAGGATGTCCTATATTCGTTCAATAAGATTATAGTGAAGTGCAGTCGTTGTTGTAAATATTATTTGTTACGACTGCAGTTGGAATTATTTCCCAGCATTTTCAAGTGCAGTTGAAGTATTATTTAACGAGAATCTTTCTCCTGAAGTATTACTTAGCAAGTTTGTTATATATTAAAGCACCAATTAAGGATCTTTTTTATAATTACAAAAGAAGCCCTGCTTTTCTGACTGCAAAGAAGGCTAATGGCAAATTGTGAAAGCGAAGTTGGAACGAGCTGAGTAGATGAAAAATATTCATCGGTGACCATTAGCAACTAACGAACCATGCAGTTCGATAGTGAAAATGTAGTATGTTATCTACAGTACTGTAAGTTGAGCTGCAACAGCGACACAAGCAAGAAACACAATGTTTCAAAATCCAGTTGTTTTAGATCACATACACATGTCAGTGAAGTAAGCTTGCCAAATCTCTGCCTGTCACAGAGTTGGGAGGTGACTCCTACAGGCTGACTGTCTAAGCCCTAGACTACACGGCACACAGATTTGTATAACGAAGCCCGACAATTGTCCGGCAAGCTGTCCTGTGCCTTGCAATTACACAGCTGTGAAGCTTTTGTGACGAGTTTTTAGAGCCAAATGGTGTTTGGGTGCGGAACAATTTAAGTTAAAGGTTCCTGTCCCTCCATTTACATTGGTGACTGCCAAATGTTGCAGAATAAAATGTGTCTTTTTAGCCTTCAAATAAAGTATATATTCGACCGCACACAAATCTTATTGTCATAGTCATAAGTCATAATCAGCCTATAATGTTCCCACTGCTGGGACACAGGCCTCCTCACTGTGAGAGGGAGTGGGCCGTAATCCACCACGCGGGCCCAGTGCGGGTTGGTAGATGTCACATGTCTTCGAATTTTTGGTTCTAGGACATGTCGGTTTCCTCACGAAGTTTTCCTTCACCGTTTTGAGAGCAGTGGTGATGAAATAATTTACACAAAGTAAAGCGCCTGTCTGGGTTCGAACCTACGACCTACAACTCGTAAGTCGCGGCCGATACCACTGGGCCACCACTGCTCTTCTTCAAATCTTATTGTACCTGTTTTTAATAAAAAAAACGCAAGTAAAATGTTAGCTTGAACCACACTATTCCGATTATTAAAAGAATATCTCATCCAATATTATTTTACTCAAATTACATTCACTTTTAATTAAATTCTTGCTTCATTAATTGCGCAGTTCGTCACAATGACCTTAGTTGTGATTGTATTGTATTCTTAGTAACTTCTAAGGGCTTGTTAACTCGATTCAAGTATTGTATATCGACTTGAATTCTAAAAACTTAAACCAAAAATATAGACAGAAACCATAAAGTGCACATTAATGAAACCGCAAATAGTGTGGCATCAGTCGCAATTACCGCGGGGGGGGGGGGGGGGGGGAACAGTCCAGCATCCAGACTATTAGTGTCATTATAAATTGGATGGCAGACTCCACCGTAAATAATTAAGCCTAACGGAGTTACTTTCCATGTTAGTCGCACGACTTTTTGATACGCTTGCATATTTTAGACGCAATTTGGACGGGGAAATTACATGGACGGCCTATGGAAGTTTATTTATTTAAAAGACACGGAAAACACCTTTTATTTATTAAATATAATGAGTAATAGTTAACTGTATTAAGTAATGTGTTTAATGGACTTAATGTGTCATTTTTAGCCGGATAATACCTAATAAAGGCTTACAACTTGCAGGATTGCAACTTTTGATCTTCAGTATATGGAGTTCTTTACAATTAGAATAGAATACTCTTTATTGTGAAATTTTACATACGGCGAAACAATGGGCGACCTTATAGCTAAAAGCGACCTTTAAAAGACAACCAAGGATAAAAAGGAATATGAACATAAAACTAAATGTGAAAACTCAATTATGTTAATAAAGCGGTCACAAGCTAAGCGGTCACAACGATAACGACTACCTAAAATCGCCCATACAGAGTCAGTGAACTAATGTAATGATGATCGATGCTCTTGCTCCCTCCTGGTTTGTCTGAAGAAACACCTTTGTTCTGGAGTTGGACGATTACTCATTTATAAATAGGACAAAAACCCCGCGTCTTCTGCCTACTTTTAGAGAGAATTTGACGAGAAAAATATCGATGTAGTTAGAAGGAACGTTTAATATTCACCAAGAAATTAAATATATTTTAATTAAAACCTTTTTAACGTTATTTGCTAGGAATATTCAAAACGGATCACCAAGTCTAATTACTTGATTAGCGTAACGGAATAATATAATATACGCACATCAAAAGTGTCTAGGGATTATGTATATTATTAACTATAAAAAAATATCGCCGTGCCATCAAATTTTCGCCGCGATGATATCGCCGTGTGGGAGACACGTTCTAAGAGAGTGTATAGAAATACGTGACATCGCCGCGATTCTCTCGCTCGTGGAGACGGCCCCTTAGGAAGAAAAGTAGATATGAACTCTGAACATTTTTGTCGATGATAATATTTTTTTTTTATCTAAGTAATCAAACCAATTTACACTGCTGTTTATTTGCAGATATATGAAATGTTTAATGACAAAGTTTTAGAAAATACTTTACTGATTTCCGTTTTATATAATATTCGATATCGCCGGTCGTGGTTCTGTTTTAGTCACACAAAACAGTCTACCTATGTATAGTTTAATCTTGAAGTCTCTCTCACTACTCTAAATTCCAATGCTAGACTGTAGGTACGGTCGAACAAGCTATTTGGTATACAGGCAAAAATATTCATCTTTCCACTACACTGCCAATATTTCGTTTTATTTTGTGCGTTATAACTTTTTCAGCTTATGGCATCCTTAATAGAGTGGTGTAAAAGAATTGACTACTCAGCACACCCACATCATTGTTTAAAATTAGTTGCATGTTAGCTGCCTGTATACCAAATAGCTTGAAGTTTTTAAATATTTAAAAACTTTTTTAAAATCCTATTTACAAAATAAATAGACAGTCAAAACATGTTAAAATTCACGGTCTTCCTTTTATTTCTGACACTATGTTATTTAGCAAAAAATAATCCTTAAGATGAAGCCTTTCGATCGGTATGATAAAACTACAGGATATTTTTTTTTTCTCGTGTAGCTGGTTCTATTCCCGGTTCAACTATGTAATTATTTAAAAATCTATGAATGCAGTTTAAATTTTTTTTTAAATTAAAATAATGTCTCCTTTCAGTAAAATGTTCCATCTGCAATATTCAAGGTACTTTCCCTCCATGTGGCATAGCCGTGTGACGCCCTATAAAGACATAGGTCCTTCGATCAATAATAGTACTAGATGAATGATTAGGAACAAAAATAAGTCGCTAAAGTGGCCACGTTTGCACACAGATAAACATTTGTACTTCTTACTACGAACTGTAGAAAAAAGTTTAATAATATTAACAACTTCAGACTATTATAAACCTTAACACTCTAACATAACGTTTAATTACGATTGCAAATGATTAATATTTAAGTCCTTCTGTCATCGAAGCAATAAATTTAAAATGTCACTTGAAAGTAAAAAGTCATTTTTATAATAAGTACAAAAATATTTATTCTAAAATGAAACTTAACGTCTAAGCAATAAGGTTAAAAACATTTTGTTGACAATTTCGTACTTACTCGAATTTGGAATTAGACGTAGTTCTTGGAATTACATTTCAATGCTTCAATGTTTGTTAGAATAGTTGGCGCGTTGTCGCAAACATTGGCCAACAATCATAATATTTGCTAATTGATTTATATTTACTATTTAACTGTGTTACTATTTTATGAAAAACATTTAATGACAAAAACTTACCAAAAAAAAGATATTCCTTCCAAAATCTTGGTGTTACGGTGGTTATTTACACAACTTTTGAACGCGCACTGAGCCATTTTGACGTCTTAACATTGGCTATGATTGGACCATACTAATTTGAAATAAGAGCACAAAAGTATTCGTGCTCGTATTTTTCGGGCCGTTTTTGAAGCGCTTATCGGGCATCTAGTACTATTATTGATCGAAGCATAGGTCACATGAAATAATTATGACGGTTCGTACTCATATTATACTCGTAGGCATTCATAAATACCTAATGTTTTAGGCTAGTAGACAGATGTTGACATGCTCTTTTTTAATTTCTTTTTTATTTCGATCAGCATGGTACAACGCACAAACGTTTTTATTTGTGTTACATGCGACTTAAACAGAACCATAGGTTATATGTTCGAACCCAGAGAGGCGCTTTACTTTGTGTAAACTATTTCATCACCACTGCTCTGAAAACGGTGAAGGAAAACATCGTGAGGAAACCGGCATGTCCTAGAACCAAAAATTCGAAGACATGTGACATCTGCCAACCCGCACTGGGCGCGCGTGGTGGATTACGGCCCACTCCCTCTCACCGAGAGAAGGCCTGTGTCCCAGCAGTGGGAACATTATAGGCTGATTATATAAACAGAACCGGCGAAATGTGGGGCGGGCTGTAGTTGCACTTCTGCCCAACCCTTCTCGGAATACAAGGCGTGATGTTATGTATGTTTTATTATGTGTTCTCATTTGTGATAAAAAAAAAACAAAATAAGGCTAGTTGAATTTGTTTAGTATAGAAGACAGAAATACTGAAAACGCTAGACAAGTACGCACCACAATCCACAGTAAATTCAGTTATTTTACAATATCCAGTAAAAATGCTTATTTCCCGTCCACATTGTTATTCTATCTTAATCTCGAAGAAAGCTCGCGGCCCTAACAACCCGCGGCACAGACGCGACAGCTGACAAATAAGAAAATAAGAGAAACAAAACAATAGGAAATAGTGATAAAACGGAATAGTCGCAGCAATATTCCGAGCACAAAGCCTTCTGTAAAATATATTGATAAAGCCTACACATGAGACCAAAGAAACAGACTGTTTTCGTGCACAAAAAGACTAAGAATTTTTTTGGTTTTGTCAAACGAGAAATTTTTAACCAGTATTCTTCTTGCCTTGTTTTTTATTCGTATCACAGGCGGATCAGAAAGTTTGAACTTGTTTTTGTTACGCAGAAGTTTATTATTGTTTCCTCCAGGGCACAGGCTCTTTCCAATTCACCTTTCTCTCTTTATAAATCTCTTGGGTCTGTCCAATAAGCTGACCGATTTAACACTTTTAGGAGAACCTGTGCAACTTTTCCACAAGAAAATGACAAAAGTAATAGTAAGAGAACCATGTCCACTAACATATATCGTCGCTAATCTGACTAACTGACGTAACTGACTCGAAGCATATTTTACAGGGCAAGCTATTTGCAGTTGAGGGGTACCTATGATTGAGGGTAGCTTGCTCTATATACATTCTACTAATACAAAATTAAGTACGTGTGTAGTTCTGATTAAGATCTTTATATTGGTATTACTACTATTGTTATCGTGTTAATATTGTTTTAATAATTAATATTATAAACAGATACGTCACTTCGTGAGATCTTTGTTTTTATTTTGTTCGGAATACATGATCAGATAGGACGGGACACTTTCATAAGAAATTGAAAAATAATACTCAGTATTATAGGAAAATCAGCTTTAATCATCACATAAAACATATAACTTGTAATTACTCAACATTAGCAATAAATTTAACTCGCACAATTATACTTTTTATTAAATTAAAACAGATTTAGAACAAATTTATTTTTATTCTTCGAACTTGTACTCGTACTCTTTATAAAAGAGTACAAGTCTACTACACTACTACTAGTAAGAGTACTGTCTTCGCCATATTATGATTCATAATGTTATCCTTTTATTTTATTTATTTTCCGGTTAGACTGGAAGCCGACCCCAACATAGTTGGGAAAAGGCTAGGCAGATGATGAATGTTATCCTTTTATGATTCTATACCAAAGTGGCCTTTTTAGGCCCCCAGATCACAGGTACAGGCACTAGTAGTTAAAGAAACTAAGTCTTCATAATTTTCTTTGGCTATTTTCGGTTGTTTCATTTAAAATACGAATTTCCGTGTGCAGAAAAGAAGATCTTTGACGTTTCAGATTTAAAGACCTGTACGATTCTTCGGTATGACTTGTTTTAAAGAACAGAGTCGTAGGGTCACTTTTACGAACAGACAATGCTGTCATTTCGGTCCAGTTCACTGGAAATCCTTGGTCATCACTTCGTACCGATAGTAGACGTAAATCAGTAGATAGCTCGAAAAACTCGAAAAACCGATACATGATAAAGTTTACTTCTTCGTGCCAACTTAAATATTTGAATTAGTTTAGAAGGCACATAAACATCTCAAGTTTTCTTTAAAACATAGCCGGTTGCACTATGCTTTGGCACAGAGAATTGTAATGTGATCTCTATAAGATTGCTTGCATTGTTAATCGCATAAAATAACAGTGAAGCCACAATTGAATTGCGGTTCTGACCACTGCAACCATCAGCGAATAAATAAGTGACCTTCAGGCCCTTTTGATCACGATTTAATAGAAAGCTGAGGGATACTAAACGACTTAAGTCACTTAAATGACCCCAATTTAAGTAACAATTGAATTTTTATGAATCTCACTAAAAGACCTATGTTACTTAGGTCCCTTATTATGATCTTTTTTTTTGTAAACTGTAGATACATCGGTCTCGATTTTTGCATTATCATGGGAACGGTAAGGCATACGGATACGCCGATTAGACAGATCGATTCGACTTGGAAAATGTATCAAATTACTCTATTTAGGTCGGTTTGGTCCAAAATGTCAGATACGTCAGTTAGTCAGATTAGCGACGATATGTAGGTACATTTAACTACAGAAGCGTGTCCATGTTACCGGTGTATGTAACAGTCGGCAATTCAATTACCAGTGAGTGTATTTGCACTGTGTCGTACACTCAGTGGTCACAGTTACATATTAAACTGTGCTGATGGGCTCAGAATCTGTTATAAGTTTGTTTCCTAGGCTAGACTAATTAGGAGATGATAAATTCCTAACAGGATAAATTCCTGTTATACCACAAAATAGGGCTTCACAGATGTATGTATGTATAGGCCAAAAGGATCCCTAGAACCACAACATGATATTGATGTAATTAATGAGAAATTCTCCGTATGTGCTTATAATAAAAATAATGCGAAAAATATTTTCTGTGTTCATTTAAATAGTACCTCTTTTCCCACAGGCATCTGTAAGTTCACTTTCTGAAGCTGACTTCAAAAAGTGAAATTTACCGATCGCCGTCCAATGTTGAACATAAGTCTAGCAACCCCTCAAAATTGCACCACGGCGTTATAATAGGCAGCAATTCAATTAGCAGCCTTTATATATTTGCGATGTTGTTACTCAGTGTACTTACATTTGTCTTTACTGATGGACGAGGCAGAGTGACAGCGAGTGTACTTACTGGTAAATAAATAAATGTCCGAGCTAAAGCCAATATATGAGGCGCTGACTAAACAGACACGCGGTTGTGTCCACTGTCCAATGTAATCTGCATTCGCGATTTATTTGCCTAAAATGTAAACAAATACGAGTTTATGGAAAATTAACTTTAAAACGTACAAAATAAAGTTCAGTTTACGCTACAACTTCAAACATTTTTACAACTTTTTCAATAGTGCTAGTCACTCTGAAATCAGCGTAGCAAATAAGTAAAAGGTACAAACTTAAACATAAAACCTTTCACCAATATATCTGTGTCACTGTCAGTTTCCAACGTTCGCACCACGAAGTAAATATAACATGGTCTCACCTAGATCAAATTCGACGCATCTCTACACACCATAAATAATCCCACTCATTTCTCATCGCTGTCTTCAAATTGTTCAACCTATCAACTATCCTCTGTCCCTTTCACATACCTTGCTTGAATGAAGGGTGTCTAAATCTACAAACTATTTTAAGATTGAATTTAAACCTTATCTCCTTAACAGCAGGGTTGATAATAGTAGAAGAGTCACCTCTTCTACTATTATTATCAATGAGGTGTGTAAATCCCTTGTGGTTGTAGGATGATTGATCAAGTTCGCATTGACGAAGTAGCAATTCATCTTATCACAACAATTTATAGGGTTCATACACTTTGACTGATTAAAAGATTTTTGCAGCAAGTTATTCGAAGATAAATAAAAAAAAACTTGGAAATTGATTGAAAAGTGTGAAGTAACGCGATAGTTTGTTTTTATTATAATTTGATGAAATATGTGTTTTCGAGCAAACATTATCTTGCAGATATAAACTTTGATTCTGAGGCGATACGAAGTTCGCTGGTTCAGCTAGTCATACTTCCTACTAATATTATACTCGTAAATGTGAAAGTTTGTGAAGATGTTTAGATGTTTGTTACTCAATCACGCGTAAACCGTTGAACAGATTTGGATGAAAATTGGCACATAGATAGACCATTTCCTGGATTAACACATAGGCTACTTTTTATCCCGATATTCCCACGGGATCGAAACTTACGCGGGTGAAACCGCGGGGCGGTGCTAGTGATAAATAAATGTAGGCGATATGTTTATACAAATTGACACAATAACAATGTCAAACCATTTTATTGAATGACTACGTATAAATGTTCACAACAGTTAGCGAAAGCCTAACATTAGGACAATATTACGACATTAAATATAACAACCGACTTAATGGACCCTGTCCACTGCCGCGGAAGGAAAATGTTGGTGTTAATGAATCTAACAGCTGTTCTGGAATTATTTATTCACCTATTTCATAAATATGTACCCTCGGGTATCCGTTATGTAATTTGGAAAAAAGAGGGTGTCATTAGTATGATGACCATAGATATCCGTGATGACGAAATAAGCGTATTAATACTAATATTTTATAGAGGTGAAATATGTTTGTTTAGGTGAAATAAGTAAGTTTGTATGTAGTCTCCGGAACTACCAGTCGGGTTGAAAAATTATTTTTGCAATTCTGTTTAACATCACGCTACGACCTTTAGGAGCCGAGCGAGAGGAAAAAACCCCCCCCCCACCCCTCCTCCATCCCCTGCTAGTTCCTCTTCTGTTTTAATCTCTGTCTTATCCACTTTAACTAGGTATACTCTTTTTGACAGGTAAGTACAGTCAAGAGACTACAATTAACTTCAGGTATACAAAAGATGGTTGCGGCGAGATGGGCGGACGACGTTGTTGCCATCGCGGGCAAGACCTGGATGAGGCTGGCACAGGAGCGTGGGGATTGTCACAAGACAAGAGGGGCCTGTGCCCAGCAGTGGGTGTTGTGGGGCTGTGGATGATGATGATGATACAAAATATGAACTGACTTCGTCTGCAATCTAACATGAAAAGTAGCCTATATTCTTACCCACGTTAAGGTCTACCTGTGTGCCAAATTTCATCTAAATCGGATCAGCGGTTTAAGCGTGAAAACGTAACAGACAGACAGACACACTTTCGCATTTATAATATTAGTATGGATCGGAACCAGATACTTTGAAGGCCAATTCACGTAATTAAAAACGTTCAAAATCTAGTCGTAATCTCATCTCAGCGACATGCAATCAATGTCAAAAATGAAGGGAAATTAGGGTATTTTTGACAGATTGAGACTGAGATCCGACTGTGAATGTTCTTAAAATTACGAGAAGTGTCCCTCAGTCTTTGAGATCCGGAACCAAGAGTTAACTTTGCCAAGTATCGGAATTCATCAAAGCATACAACATAACATCACACCACAACGTCAACATAACATGCCACAAACATTATTCTCTTGTAGATCCATACCTTCCCCCAAAGGAAATTAATTAACAAGTGCGGATGAGACACAAACAGTCTCCGGTACGATTAGGAGAGAGACAAAAGATGCATGTTTTATTTATAAAGGCGTAATGATGGCGGCGGCGGTGACATCAAAGGTGAGAAATAAAAGGAATTATTCATAGAGTAATAACGCCGCGGAGGGGAATTTTATTATGATACACTTTATAGCGTATAATAAATATAATTTAATGAATTTTTTGTGGCGTCTCATGTCGAAAAAAGGCAATGATAGGGCAAATTAATTGGAATAAAAAACAGTGTATTTTTAACCGACTTCAAAAAGGAGGAGGTTCTCAATTCGAGCAATTGTAAATCGATTTCAACAATAATTTTTTTAAATGCATAGGGTATGTCTCAAGGGTCAAAAACTATCCAACCAAAGTAAATAAAATTTATATGGGACCAATATAAATTTTATTAACTTTGGTTGGATAGTTTTTGAGTTAGCTTCAGTTTTTTTGCCACTTGGTTTATATTGATGATGTTATAATGATAATGATATACTTACATAGCAAGTAGTGTTATACGAATTTGTGTGGAGTAAGTACAACTTAAAAGTGAAAAATAAAACCTTTTTACTAAAAAAATAAAAAAAAACTGACTTCCAAAAAGGACACTACAAAGTGAAAAATAACTTTAATTTCGGAAGTCGGTGGCAAATAACGAAAATGCGAACATAATGACACCGACACTTTGTAGTGTCTTTTTCAGAAGTCAGTTGTGTCGACTTCTGTCGAAGTTGCTTTCTTTTTGTAAAAAACTTTTTATGTCAAGTAATTTTTGTTTTTCTAAAAATATTTTCGATAGCTTTATCACATTATTGGACCAATACCAAAAGAAACTTTAGACTAGAGTAGCATAATTAGCTTTCATGCCGGTTTCCTCACGATGTTTTCCTTCACCGTTTTAAGAGCAGTGATGATGAAATTACTAACACAAAGTAAAGCCTGTCTGGGTTCGAACCTACGACCTACAACTCATAAGTCGCAGTCGTTAACACTGGGCCACCAATGCTCTCCTGCATTAAGTCAACTCTAGAGTCTATTAGAGTTGATAAGACCCCATTAACTTTCAGATATATCAGCCTAATTATCTCACCGGATTTTACACCTATCTCTTAATACGTTAGATATTTTTAACTTGTTAGCTGTAATCGAATACCGATAGCTAGTCTCCCAGAGGTCCCCCCCCCCCAAGTCTATCGGAGGGTGATCGACAAAACCTGCCACCCTTGACGTGCTCCACACAAAGTTAAATTGTTTCGGAAACGAACAACTTTATCAGAAGAAAAGATTGCGATGGAGAAAAACAGAAAAACCGACTTAAACTTTTGAGTAAAATAAATTATACGAATAATGTCATTTCGTAAACAAAAAATTTGTTAAAACGTAGCAAGGTAGATTTTGTTTTTATTTGTTTCTAAAATCCTGTTTCTAAAAAAAATTGTTTCTAAAAAACTATGGAAAGATACTTGAAACTTACCGAAATAATTTCACTGGTCGACCTCTCGATAACCTGAAGCAATAACAAATAAATCTTGTTAAAACTAAGTTTTTTTTTTCTATTTCCGTAAAGTTTTTTTTTTATATAAAACAAAACATTACAAATACATACAGTGTTAAGTTAAAATAAACCCAAAAAAATAACCTCATTTTTTATAAAAGGAAATCACTTAATCGTATTTCTTCTATTTTTTTTACACAAGCCGTTACTTTTCTTTTGTGGAATCCTTTTATTACATCTACAATAAAATATACAGGCTCCAAGGATGTCTCGTGAGGAATAACGGATCATAAATCATTGCTACGAATGCGTAGCTCTCGTAGCCCCCTACGGCGTAGCGCGTAGCAGCGTAGCACGTAGGCACGTAGAGGTAGTGAGGTAGTGGCACCAATTGGTGTCTGTTCACGTCTGGCGCGCGACTGTGCATTAATTACGGGATTTGATGTGCATGAGTAAAAACGTTATGTATGGAAATGTCTCCGAGGCAGACATCGGGACAGTAATTAAGACTTTGAAGTGGGCAATTTACAATTATTTTAGTAGAGAACGATTTTTCATTCATGTTACTTAACATTTATTGTGTTTTAGTTTGCTATAACTCTATAAGCCGTGCGTCCGATTGGATTTCCCATCAGCTAAAAAGCCGAACTTCTATACATACTTTCATCCCTTTTGATAACCCCTTTCGGGGATGAATTGTCTAAAATCCTTCCTGAGGGCTTACTTTCTTTATATGAGGAACTCTTGTGCTTCCAAGCTGCTTCTTCTACCAGCGGATTAGGCTGTGCGTTGTCACTTGTCTGTCGGTGAATAAATGAATTTATGTGAGCCTACTTCATAAATAAAATATGATTAACAAAAACTGATATCTTCTAATGATAGTCTGGCAAAATCCATTGAACCCAAAATATAACCTCATTCCATAAAAATAGCAATTATTAACCACATCACTTCGACGAAGGCTAACCCTTCATCGTGTCTGAAATAGAAATACCCGTTCCCGGTCTAACTGACCTTTTGTGTGAACGATTTTTCTATATATCTACAAAAATATATAAATATATATATATACAAAAATGTACTCGGAAAAGGACAACCATTCAGAAAGGTGTAAAATGTGTTCTAAGGTTAGCCCTATTTTTTTGTCCTTTAAAAGAGCAGTCCGTTTCGTCCCTAAAGATATATATTTCAGCTAGTTAGTTGCGTAAAACACTATCAGAAGCAATGAGTTTCATTGTGACAGTTCCACTTTGGCACCTTGTTTCTTTGCCGCTCGCGCCGCCATATTAGAAAAATACGAATCCCAAAAACGATTTTTTTTTACAATATCTCCTTTCAGACTCATCTGACATGGCGGTGCGAGCGGCAAAGATACGAGGTGGCAAAGCGAAAATTCGAAAAGAGCACGTCGGAATCAATAAAATCATCAATTTTCAAAACTCACGGAAATCTTTACAGGTAACCCCCTTTTTGAGCACCAAACGACTGTACTATTGTACGTGTACAGTCATCAGCACATTGTTACTACTGAAGTCACAATTTACCACAGCGCCATTATGTAATTTACAGTAAGGGTGATTCCGTAGTGCTAGTGTTACCACTCATGTTCAGTTGACAGTACGTATGGTTAATATTGTTGTGTCCCCTCCAAACGAAACTAAATACGATTGTGTTTGGATATCTAGTCATCTCAAAAAGGTTCTACAGCCCATGACTTTGACTACATTACGCAAGCTGAGCTACTTCATTTAGACAGATTTTTAATTCGGATCCAATACGAGCGACCCTTAACTTTGATTAATTTCATTCTTAATCCAAAGCATGATGAGAAAACTTTAATAAAGAGTCTAAAAGTAATTCAAATCATTCACCCGGGACATTTCTAAATTTAAATAAAACTGAAGTTTGTTTGTTTGAACGCGCGAATCTCTGAAACTACCAGTTGTATTTGAAAAAATATTTTTGCATTTGATTGCCCAATTCCTGAGGAAGGGTATATGCTATTTAACATCACGCTGTGAACTTTAGGAGCCGTGCAAATGGCAAACAGGCAGAAAAAACGCTAAGTGAAACGAAGTAACAGAGGGCGGGCGATAGGATACGACGGGGTGGGTTGGGGGAACAAGAAATTTCACGCGGACGAAGTCGCGGACACAGCTAGTTTCTAATAAAAACCTATATTCTAAGATATATCGAATAAAATAAATTACATTCATTTATTCAAACAATTATTTTATTCATACGGATGAAATGATGAGTTCCAATTTATTTATTGTATCTTCTTAGATAAATCTCACTTTTTTCATCTTTTTTTCATAGAAGCGAGTGTCCTATACAGAGGACATGGGACTCGTTATAAATACATGATTGTAAATCTATTCAGCTTCGAAACAGATGTATTGTCGAGATAAAAAAATGGTTTATCATTTACAAATCTCTCACTAGCTTTTATATATAAAATGTATTATCATTTATATAAAAATATCTGTTAAAATTCCCAGACATATTCAGTTTAGGGTTCACTTCGCCAGGTGTGTGCTACGCGGTGTCTACGACCTCTACGCCGTAGCCGCTACGGCGTAGACGGAATGTTTGGCGATACATAATATTAATGAATTATGTTCATCGTCCAAGCAGGAACCCGTTGGATGCGAGAAGCACAGAACCGGTCGAAGTGGAAGTGCTTGGGGGAGGCCTATGTCCAGCAGTGGACGTCTTTCGGCTGAAATGATGATGATGATGATGTCCATCGTTCTTTTTATAGTTTGATATACCGTTTGTATGAAGACGGTTCGTATTTTTATGTCTATACAAAATTATTGAGATTTCTTGAACTTTGTAAAAAGTCATTGACAATATTAGAAATGTTTCTTGACACATGTCAGTTCCATACAAACGAATACGTGTTTTGCGAATTTGATCTTTATTAGCTACTAGAATTGTCGCACTGTCAGTTGTCTGGAACGCATTCTCTCGCCGGCCGGACTGTAGCTGCTTATACACTTTGTATGATTGCTTTTGTCGTTCACATAAAAACAAGCGTGTAGTCGCGGTGTTGTTACAATCACGCAGTAAATAATCTTGAACAATACAAAAGCCTCTCACCAAAAGTAAATCCATTGTATATGATTGCTCTAGATTTCAGAAAACCATCAAATATGAATCAAAACCACATTAGAAAACCGTTCAACCCTCGGAATGTATGTTGGACTATGAATAAGTTGATTCGGGCCTCTTTTTAACTTGCGTCTAAAATGAACTATACCATACATACCACATACATTTTATGGCGCCTTTGTGAAACAGAAATAAATGTTTATTTACTTTAAAAAAAAACATCGGATGTCCTTATAAATTATAAGTATAGGTTTAAAAACAAATTAAAAACGACCAAGGAACCTAAGTCAGCGAAACCATTACGTGTGTAAAAGCTGCGTTGTCAGGTCGCTAATGACTCTGTGTTCTTACAAAGCATATTCTCATGAAGCCCTTTTTGCGATAAAAGCTCAGGTCCGCAAAAACTTATACCTACATAATACGCTTCTTTTGAAATGCTTTAGTGGTCCTTTGTAAAAAAATCTACAAGGATTTTTTGTAAAAGCGGTCCCAAACTGTAAAATAGTAGATAAGCTACTTTTATTTATGGATCGAGATACCAAAGTTCATCCAGGGCAATTTTAATTAAAACAGTTGGAAACGGGCTGCAAAGTCAACATAAGACTCTTAATTGGATCCTAACATTCGTTTTAAGATATTTTTACTTTAGTGCTCGTAGAGAATAGAATAGAATACTTTTTATTATGTACACCATAGAAATTACAGACATAAATATAGAAACTATACAAAGGGTGACACAATGGGCGGCGGGCGATAAGAGCGATCTTTTAAAGACAACCTTTGGACCAACCAACCAACCTTTTTATACACGAGCGGTACGCGTCAATGGCAGATGCTAACCACAGCCACAGCCGCCGACACACGTCGCCGGCTGCCGTCGACGTGTGTCAGCGGCTGCAGTTGTTTATACTGATGACGCGTGCCGCTCGTGTATACGAGCACTGACACTACTGTATGGATTGTCTGTGCTCCGAAATACTGGTTTATTATTAATATTTCATTAAAGAATATATTATTACCCAAATCCAAATTCATTCAAACCGTTTTTAGTAAACCTAAAAAATACAGCCAGTCGCATTCACTAACTTTGATTTACAAACTCCGAAGGAATGAAAAAGTTGGGTTCAGACATAAAAAATCCAAATAACAGACGACATACCCTCCAAAAACCGCAGTACGAAAGCTAGTTGAAAAACTAAACTTAAGTTGTCCCCAACCCTCGTTCTAACCCTCTGAAACAACAGTGTGTGTGTGGAGGACATTTTAAGCTATATTTTTCTAGTATAAGCTGAACTCTCATTGCTCAGAAAGCCTATGCAATACGAGGTCAGATTATACTGGCTTATAGCTTGAATTGTTGTCGTGTATGCGTGTGCAAGCGTTCTGTGGGATGTTCGGTCGGATTTTATAAAAATAAACTACCATCATTGTATGTGCTGATTGTTTGTTAATAGAGGGAACGATGCCGATGGCGCTGGCAGAGGATGATGCATCAATTGTTTTTGAAGAGAATAATTCACCCCTGTATAAACTGTTACAGATGTCTTATGTCTATAATGTTGTAATAATGTATTTCTCGCCCACTTTTTTAGTAGTACTTACAATGAAGTCTGTAACTGTTGTATTTTTCTAAAGGGTTTCTGTTAAAGTTGACACTTTAACAGAATTACAGATATTATTATGTCTTTGTGGTTTACATTATATTATAGTTATTTGTAAAAAGCTAATAATATAGCTAGCTATTATATCCAAATTAGGTAAGTAGGTAGGGTAGTTCCTTACTAGATTGTTATTTTAATTACAAAGCAGAGGTTATTCAACAAAACATTAAACTAAAGCAGTACATATTAAAACAATAAAATATAATAGCAGTACATAATCGCGTCTTATCTCTTGCATTCTAATAGATCGGGTCAACGCCCTCTCAATGTTAGCAGTAACTTCACAGCAGGGTTGCTTTCATTGTGCTTAAACAAATTATTTGCACGTTTAACAAAACGTTGACAATTTTAATTATAAATCTAATTAAAGAGTCAATGCTTTGTGATGTATATAATATATATCTATCTATACCCGTAGCTACGTAGTATGATTTTTGTTATCTCACGAAATATTAGTGGTTCATGTGGCGGTGTAATCCGCGTTAAGCAGTTAAATTTCACTTTCATTGGAATTGGAATACTACAATATTAATTGATGATAGCATATACCATCTAACATTTATTCTGAACACAATGGATAGTTCTTGCTAGCTAATAAAGCAATAAGTTATATTGGGAAGCTCTGGGAATATATTCTGTTATCTAAAACAAAGAGCTATCCCAAAATAGCTCAGCCTCGAGCTATCCATATAGCGTGTCGTAGGAGTGGTGACGTTACCTATGACGCACCTATCCTGCAGATAGCCGTCACTATGCGATCATAGTGAGGTCATAAAGTTGCCTATGAGGCTAGGCTATGTAATTATTCGGCTTGTTGCCAGGGCGTACAGCCTTGTCCCCAGTTCATGTTTGTTACCATGACACAGTAGGGCTGGAGGTTGTTAGGAATTCTTGTTTTTTACATAATTTGTACAAATCCAAGCCTGCTTGTAATGAAACGCTTAGTATGACCATCTCGTGGCACCGGTAACTAAAAATTGTGTGGAAATCTGTTGTCAAGGTATGAGCATGTGAGGGAGAGAGCCTCCCGTCCCAGCCGCCGCGGGAGACGCTCCGGGCGTCGGGAGCCACGGGACGACTCCCGGCCACCGTAAGCGCGGGCCTGCGGGCGGAGAGTAATGGGTAGCTCACCGTCCGATCAGGACCAGGCCCGTGCCGGACGGCGCGTGTTCCACGCGCACCTCAAAGAGATGTCAGCATCGAGGAGGGGCCCCCTCAGGGCCGAAGTCTGCGGCGGTCAGCGGGATTGTCCGAAAGGGTTACCGCTGGCCCGGAACATAAAGGGCTAAGGAAGGAACACGGGTGGGTTTTAGCTAGGAAGAGTCTGACACTCCCTTCCGCTCCACTCAGAGCAGGAGGGGTCATTTGATGATTTCCCATCCGAAAAAAAAAACAAAAAGGTATGGGCATGTGATACGGAGGAATGTGAAAATATAGTGAGGAAAGTTTTGAGAATGAATGTCGATGGCTATTAACATTATCATTTAAAAGAATGTCTACAAAGTTTCTTGCCCGTTCTTCTTCATAAGAGCCTACTACGCTTAACTAGCTTCATCTTTCTGACTGGTTGACTCCTTTGGCAATTCAAATGGTAAATGGTTTAGTTCATGGGTTCTCAACCTTATTTTGTCCACTGTCCACTTAGTGATTTTTTTTTATTACTACTACTGAAACAGCTATTGCCACGATTATATTTAAACGTGTAATATTATTTAGGCGTAAGATAGGATATATCATTTTCTCTGGGTCTTCTACTTCACCCCGAAAGTCTCAAACGCCCCCGAGGGATCTATTGCCCACGTTGTCAACCTATGTTATAAATAAAAACTATCGAGTCTGCCCGATAATTCATGTCGGGCCGTTGTATGTATGCTAGTTGCGCGGTAAAATCTGCTTGCGAGATGCAGGATTTTGCATGTCGTCAGTGTGACGCGTTGTTCGCATGGGGCGTTGTAGATACCGCTACAAACTCATTGAATTTCAAAACCTCGAACAGCCTGGCCTTCAACCATTTTTATCGCTTCAAACCTACATCGTGCCTACAAGGAATCGATCTAAGCGTTATAGCAGTCGGTGAGTGAGCCGCCCACCAGCACTTGGAGCGACCCTCAATGTTCGCATAAGTTCACAAGAGAGGCCAAATGTTCCGCTATTAGTTACGTAAGACTTCGTCGAGAGGCCTGCAAACAAATGTCACGTCAATAGACGAACACAAGTTTATCAACTCTTTTATCAAGATGAAAAACTTCCTAAGTTAAAAAGTCTTTATATTCTGAAATATTTGGTTCATTTTTGGGGTTTCTCATAGATGCTGAAAAGGAAAGACGAAAAAGATACAAGTTTTTTTAGCAGTCTTGTCGAGTTGTCGTAACGTCCTCACACCTAAGTTATTAAATGCGAGACTGACCTTTTCCTAACTTTTTGAAGAATTAAGAGGGCTTAATGTCCTATCAAATTAGCCCTTATTATAGTTAGAGTCATCATCGCAAATGGTCTACGAGATATCTACGATTGCCTTAGATCGCTACGCTGCTACGAAATAGACATTAAATAATCAAGTTATACAGGATGACAGGGATAACAATACGCAACCTGTCACCGTGGATTCAGTATATGATTCTGAACCAGATGATAGACGAAAAATTTCAACGCAGTGGGCGTCGAAATTTCTCGAATGTTAATAAAAAAAAAATGCTGTTCCATACATTTTGACCGTGTAGATATTGCACGTCTATGAAACAGCAAATTTTTTATGTCTACGTCGTAGCAGCGTATCCATCGTAGGCAATCGTAGACATTTCGTATACAATTCCGCCTACGAAAATACGGCATTCAAACAAACACGAATGCCAGTCAGAAATTACAAATATTTAATACTACCGGCGAGTTCAATATACGTAGTACTGCTTGTTCCATTTGATCTTTCAGCGGCCACCGACCACCATCGATTAGACTAACTCTTATATTATTTATCGAACAAACGTCAGCTGGTTAAAGGTCATTGTCGCGCGTCGGTAAAAAGCATAAAGTTCCGCGTTGTGTTACCATGGGAAACGTTTTGTTTGCTACATGATGGTACGTAACAAACGAATTGTATTCTAAATTACAGAACATTCGGGTAGTGAAAAAGCAAGACCTTTGATTGAATTGAATTTCAAAAATCCAACTGAAACGGATAAATGCATAACATTTGAAATTCGTAAAAATATTCCAATTAAAATGGCCGGCAATGTTCAGTCACAAGCATTCGTCAAAAGCTAAAACAAAAAGAAACAATTCAAACGGTCCTCGATTGCTGGCCGGCGACATTCCGTACTTAAAGTATTAATGTTAAAAATTAAACGCCAAGCATGGAACGCGACCGGTAAAGCTGCGGGCACACGAGCGGAGAATTTTGGCGCAATATTAGGAGTGACGTCACGGCTCGCCACGTGAGCTGAATCGCGGTAATCAATAATTCAGGCTCTAGCCGCGGGACCGGACGGCGTGCACTCGCCAGGCTACAGTGTACACCGCAGTTTATTTCGTGCTCGAATTACAGTCGCCCGAAGCGTCGGAAGTTTTAGTTTATGCTAACAAAGTGAGTTACTCACCGTAACATTTGTAACTATGATTTATGATGACAATGTGTTGCCTGTGGACGTGAAAATTGAGTGCTATGAAAGTTTATAAATGACAAATGATGATTTACCTACTACATTTATCATTTAACAACTAATAGAAAATATGAAAGCGTCTGAAATAAACATCCAAATAGATAGATCGTATCAAGTTTAAATGTTAAATAATACAACAGAAAGTTTAAAGTCTTATTAAAAGCTCAATCGAATAACGAGCGCCGCGCCGGAGCAACTGACGCGGAGAGTTCAACCATCTATAGTCCAGACCAGTTACTGTTATTAATATCACACAAGCGTCTAGACCGGGCAGGCAGACAGCTACAGGCGCCGCAACCACCTGATATATACGGCGAACGTGCCCCCGGGGACAAATATACAGATTGGCAGTAATAGCCGATGTTAGGGGAGGACTGTTTCCTTATGCCACACAAACTTTGTGATATGCCGTAACGACGCAGCAACGGTCTTAAATTGGCTTAGTTTTATTTAAATTTAGAACCATTTCCAAGATGGGAGTTGAGAACTTTTCTTAATGTGTACTTGTGCCATTTATTTTGTAGGGCGTACAAAAAAAGAATAGGCATGAGAATTCGATTTTGAAAAACGTCTTTCTTACAAAAGCTAGACACTTTTGGGTAAATTGACTTATCTTCATATTGATATGTCATGAAATTCTTTGAGAGCTTTCCGCCACTTTAGGTTGAGGTAAGCTAAAGTGTCCTTTGTCGAAGGGTATTATCGGTGAGCATTTGGCACGAGGCTCAGGGAGTCAAGGTGATCAGCATACTATTGTCTAGACCGACGGCGCCTCGTAAATCACTTGCAGACAAAAAGATCTTTTGTGACTTTATTTAGATACTTTCACAACACTCTACTTTTTTAAACAAAGGATTTTATTATGAAAAATTAAGTGACGTTACTTTTGGGCCTCATTTTAGGCAGACAGTACCTTCATAATGAGACTTTTTTAAACAATGATAGACAAAACACAAAGACAACAAATAACGCAAAGAGTTTTAATTCAAATAGCAGAGCACTAACATAAAGTACGGACTTTTCGGTGAGTTTAATCATTTTAGCGACGCAGACTAGACAGCAATGAATAAAATATTAAGTCATTACAACAGTTTGTAGGAAGCGCTAAGTAAAGCTAGGTTTAGACCAGCGAGGGCTCATGTGGACGCAGAGAGGCATGTGTACCGCAGTGTACACCACGGATGAATATTTAATGTGTTGCCAGTAATAACGAGGGTATTCTAACCTTTTGGTCTTATGTTGTTTTAAAATGGTAACTTATAAATATTTAAAAAGATTACATGAGTGGAATGTAAAACAACATAATTGATTTTAATTTAAGTTTAAATAATGTGAACCCTTAAATCGTGAAATTGATTAGCAGTATATGTGGTACTTAATCGCATTGAATATAAAAGTAAGAAAAAGTATTTCTAATAATTATTTAAAAAATATTTGAGTAAAATATCTAGCAAAACTTTTTGTTCTATACAGGGTCAATGACTCCAACATCCGATAGATACGTCTCACAAAATCTTTATGCCAAAAATGTTCCGTTTATTTAGATTGGAACGCGTACTTATAGGTTATAGGGTTGAGCGAAAATAAAGCCGCTTACTCAGCGAACGGCTATCAAAGCCGATAATCTGCCGAACGACGCATTGTGTCATAAAAACACTCGTGAATAACTTTATGTTTGTGGGAATAAAAAATATATTTGAAGGCTTAAATCAGAACAGAACCTGATTCTTGACTAATGAAAAATTCCGCGTCGAATATACATACATAAATAAAAATGTATCAATTTGTTTTCGTCGAATTTGTTTTTGTGTTCACGGTTATGTCTAAAAGCATCATCAGCCTATAACGTTCCCACTGCTGGGACACAGGCCTCCTCCCTGTGAGAGGGAGTGGGCTGTAATCCACCATGCGGGCCCGGATTTGTAAATGTGTCACATGTCTTTGAATTTTTGGACCTAGGACATGCCGGTTTTCTCGCGATGTTTTCCTTCACCGCCGTTTTGAGAGCAGTGGTGATGAAATAAATTACACAATTTGTTCATAGCAAAGTGAAAATACAATCGTTTATAGCCTAAAACCTGGCCATTTTACCAGACTACGCGACGCAACGGAGGATGATGTGTTTATCAGCCTATTGTATATATATGTATTTATATTTGTTCCTTTGTGATCCAAATGATATCTTATTCACTCTTTCAATTTAAGCTAGAACACAAACTTTGACATTATCATTAGAACTAATTTATTTATTTGTGCAAAACAGTGCGACATGCGTAAAGAGGCGCGTATCGCAAACACTTACTGATAACAAGTTATAAAGATTACTTTATGTATGAGTGAACTACAAAGTTGTACTAAAATACGCCAGATAAAGTTTATGTTTAAGTGTTTTTCCATGTAAGTAGTTCGATATAAAAATTGTGTCTATTTTCGAATATGAGACACACACCTTTAGATCTATTACACACCTTTAGATCTATTGTTTCAAAGGCGCTTTCAAGTTAACAACATGTTTTGAAATCAAAGGCTTATTACTAATTTGTCTGTGTAGTAGATATGCCAATTAACATAGACTGACTGCTTTAATATCTGACATGAGTGATATACTGATATGCAAGCAATTATAATTCGGCATGTAAGTATTAATTATATTAAACCAATCTCCTTTACCTAAACTAGTAATTTGCCTAAAGTATTCTTAGTCTTAAAACAATGCAGGAATCTTATAGAAGATATTTTACACTTTCAAAACACGCACCGGGTAGAAGAAAAGAATGTTCAAGAAAAGCTAAGACCCAACAAGAAGGTCAGGCGCCTATCAAGCTATACATTTCCAGTATAAGCTGACTCATTGTACGAAAAACCTATACAATAATGTCAGATAACGTTTATTAGAGAAATAAAATTGACGTTTGACAGTTTTTGTATTTTATTTATATTTAATTACAAGTATTAAAGGACTCAAATATGTTAGTAACAATATTTCCTTGTATGAAATAACTGTAAAAATTATTCCTCGAATAAAGTTATCAGATGATTGAAAAATCAGCCCTTCGACGTAAACTTATGTAGTCGCATCTCATGAAGAAAGATACACTGTCTTATCCTATCTCTATTACACTAAAGTCAACCAAGCAGTACGATAGCTAACGCTATCAGTTCCGAGTCGAGTCACGACTCGGCTGATAACCACCGCCGAGTGGGCAGTGCCGCCCCAGCCGCGCGTGATATCGTTACTACACTGTGGAGCGATAAGTGCACTTTACACCGATCCCCATCTATGAATCTTGAATCACTGCTCGACTGCTTTATGAACTTGTCGTGGAAATAAATGCGCTTGAACAATACAAACCACCGAGAATGAAAAATCCTATCGTGCGAGAGCGAAGATCCTGGTGAACTTGTGAATTAAATGTCAAAAACATACCTACGTAAGTCCCGGACGTTTGAATTGCACCGCTGACTTTGTGTGAAGTGCGTTTCAGTATAGCATGCTGGTAAATTCTTGAGTAAGAGCCGAGCCACACGGTGCGGTGCGCACCGCACCGTGTGGCTTGGCTCTAAAGAGAAACCCATCGTGCGTAATCAGTAATCACGCTATAATATCGCTGCCCTAGTTCAACAGTAAGATATGTTGAACAATGTTTTGTTTACTGTAGTCGATCATATACTTTTAGGCATTATAAAACTAGCGTATTTTGCGTTTAGGTCCTGTAGTCCCCTTAAGAATCCACGGCGGCTGTCGGCGCCATTACACGGATGTCATAGCGGGGCTATGAGTGATGGTGGCTTGTGTTTGTGCGCCTGAATACGTAATGGATTGCACCGTATCTCGCCCCCGGGACTATCTGGACAATCTATCATCGTGGCCGGCTATTGCGCATATTTCCAGGCCAATTTCAATTAGCGAATTGATCTCGATTTTGGCTTTTGTATTGTTACCGTTGGTAGAAAAGGGGTGGATGGAAATAGAGATTGGATTGCGCATAATGGTTTATGCATGACCGTTTCCAATTTTGACAGTGACTGACTTTTATTTGATGGTCGAGAACGTCAGAGTAAAAGCGGTAGCTACAGTCCGTCCACGGTTATTTTACCTCGGACAGCAGCCACCTAAAAATAACCTTATTGTGACGAGAATAAAGATCACAATGGTTTTCACAGACCTGTCAGTGGCAGCAACCCAACAGCTACCTTATTAGAATGAGATTAAAGATCAGTGTTATTTCGACAGTAATGCAAATTCAGAGGTAAACCTACCTGTGAAAGGACTGTCTGTCTGTGTACTCGAAGTCCCAAAATGTAGCTTAGCTAATTCATTCAACCTTTACAGCATAGAAAACACAGATTTTATTGACTAAACTCAAACTATCAAATGGGCATAAAATCCATCCAGACAACATCTTCACAAATGACCCCCACAAACACAAAATTGAACGAAATATAAAGGAGTTTCCACACCGAGGCAGAGTTTCAAGCGAATTTTAAAAGGCCCTGTGCAGATATGCAGCGGTTTGATAGTGTAAGTAATCGATTCGGCATTACTCGGCGCTCCCAGTGACAAAGTTAAAGGGGGACGTTGGCCCGGAGCAGGCGGTGTTTGCATTGTTACGCGATATGTATTTGAGTACACTTAGGCAAAACGAAGAAAGCATCTTGTACGTTGCAAGGGTTAGCTGGTCATCTTAGCTATATCTGTATGGCGCGAATCAGTTTTATGTTTGTTTTAGCTATCCTTATCAACAGAAGTTTGGCAACGGCTGGTCTTTCCTCAGTGCGACCGTATCATTATGTTAACTTATATACGGAGTTTTATAACTGTGGTGTTCTGTCCAATACGGATAATTACTTTTTCAGTCATACTAACTGCAGTCATCATCTGCCTAGCCTTTTCCCAACTATGTTGGGGTCGGCTTCCAGTCTACCTGGATGCAGCTGAATACCAGTATTTTACATGGAGCGACTGCCTATCTGACCTCCACAACCCAGTTACTGGGCAATACGATACTCCTTGGTAAGACTGATTGTCAGACTTTCGGACTTCTGACTACCCGTAACGACTGTCAAAGATCCACGAATGACAGCCGGGACCAACGGCTTAACGTGCTTTCCGAGGCACGGAGGGGTCACAGTATGTAAAGATGGTCACCCATCCACAGACCAACCGGGGCAAGCGTAGTTTAACCTGATCGACCGACCTGTGCGGCTGTTATTATTTAGCCACGGGCCCCTCACTACTAACTGTAGTATGGTTATTAATTCAGTAACAAAATTAAATAACTAATTAAATATCATTCAAATTCTCGTCGTACCGTCGCGTCCCCGACAATGAGCACGCACTCTCGCGCTGAAAGCCGAGAGGGCTGTCATTAACCGTGCGGGAGAATACCAACACAAAGACAAGTGCAGTAGGCTCAGTTTATGCAAAACACCGGAATATACAAGCTGTAACAGAATAAATGCAAGTCCTGCCGGTCGATTCTGTAAAAATCTCACCGTGAAAACTTAGGTGAAGTGAGTTTGTTTTTGCTAGGAATTGACACTATTGACAGCTCACTCCACGCTCACTTCACCTAAGTTTTCACGGTGAGATTTTTACAGAATAGCACCGCTGAAAGTAGTTTGTTCATAATTGACTAATGAATCGATTTCAGTAACTTTTAATATAATATACGTATTTTGTCATACAGACCGCCGATGGAGCCAAGGAAAACTAAATCTTATTTCAACGTAATAAGAATTAATTTTAAATGCATAAAGTAATGCTAGGGTCAAAACGATCTTAAGGAATAAAAATAGTTAACTTAAAAAAAAAGTTTTGGTCGATGTATTATGCTTTTAACTCAATTATCTAATTGGGGTGTACGAGGTCTTGCGTTAATTATTACAATCTGTTCGATTTTAACAAGTTCTTAAATGGAGCAAGCGATTAATTATTGGAAAGTAGAGTGCCAAGTGTTACATGGACTGTTTGTTTTGTTAATTGTTGTCCAACATTTATTTACCTTTACAGGACGTTGTTGGCAACAATAGAAAGAGAGAGGTAGGTACATACATAAATGTGGAAGCTGAGGACTGATTTCCGTGACTTGGGACGAGCTACAATTAATAGCTAGCGCACAAATGCTGCATTCCGTGTCTAGTCACACCGTGACAATGTGCACAATCTAATCATAATCTGCCGTCTATTGTTATGAGCTAGTTTATCGTGCGATGCTAACGGATCTTCTGTCCCCCTCACTGCGGAGCCCCGAGGGACACAGGGGTAGAGGTAGTGGGTGGCGTACATGTGTAATTATTTCGTGAACCTCTTGCACTCCAGCGAGCCGCACGCTTCCTTCAAACAGATACTGAGTTGCTGATAGGGTAATGATTCAATCAGTTGTCAGTCGTTAGATGGTTGAACTGCGTGTTTGAAGGAATCAGTGGTTATTGAAGTGTGTCGATGCATGTGGTTGCTATTGATAGTTTAATAACGTGCTTTTATCGTAATGAATCGGTATTGTCTTCTTGAATACGGCAATCAGATTCAGTATCATTGTATGGCTCTGTTTTTGTTACTGTTTCGATCCTAAGGACATCATCGTTAATTGCTTCCTAATTTACACAAACAGTGTCATTTGGAACATAGGTGTCTGTCACATACTTGGTAGGGCCTATACTTTCATAATTTTAATATTTTCTTCTCCTAGTGGGACTTATATACCTATGTCTGTAAAATTGTCCGTGGCATCAAAGCGGGCTTTATCAGAATAGCAGCGCAGCGGTATTTATTTTAAAAAATCACAGCATTATGCTGAGTAAGGAGAATTTTTGGCCTCCAGCAGGTTATTTGTTTTCAATATTTTGATAGTTTAAATTTTTTCTTTTCCTGTCTGTAGTTCATGTGCGTGTCACAAATAAGATATTTTTCTTTCTTTCAAAACAACGTTTAAATTTACATTTTTTGAACAATAACTACCATTACTTCAGACTCTTTTCTTTCACTGTTACGCTCTATTTACATTTCCGTGACTTTTCATGGCTTTTCTTTACAATTTCAACACAAACGTTAAAACGAACACAATATGTTCTTTCACTGAAGCCTACAGACCTATTACATTGTCGCTAAATTCTAAAAACAAGCCTGACCTTTTATAAAAGTTGGCCAAGTTTGTTAACAAAACGCAAATTCGAACGTTTGATGAGACTTCCCAGTCAAAAGAGGAAAAGTCAAACTCAATTGAAACATTCCGAAGTTAAATCAAAGCCGTGTTTGAATTGCGTACCAAATATATTTAAATTAAAAAACATTTGTAGTACTTGACACCAGAAGAGACTGTAATGCTGGTGTAAATTCTATTCAAAACAGTTTCTATTGTTTTTTAATCACTATACAGGGTGTCCCAGAAGTCGACGTCAAGCCGGAAACGGGTAATAGGCCAAGTCATAATAGTTATCAGAAAAATAATTTAAAAAATCCAAAATGTGTATTTTAAAAATTATTGGCAATTAAAAAAAAACGAGTAATTTTTGCAGCCTGTAGCAGTCTTTTTACTTCTGTATCTACAAATCTTAACTTATTTTTTTTTTTGTGATCCTGAATAATGTTTCTGTAAACTCTTGCCTAAAATGTAAAGCCAAATGCTCCAGCTTGGAGCTTGCTTTTTTATATTTTTCTGATAACTATTATGACTTATTACCCGATTCCAACTTGACGTCGACTTCTGGGTCAACCTGTATAATTAAATGTATTGAATTTGACATAATTATTATTGTCATTCTTGTCCAGTGATGACCTAATCTGTAAGAATCCTAATGTGAAAACTTAGGTGTAGTGAGCCTAAAGTGAACTGTCTCTCCACCTGATTGATGCTGATGGATTGAAACTATTGACAGCTCATCTTAAACTCACTTCACCTGTTTTCACGATGAGATTTTTACAGAATAGCATTACAGGTTTTGGATTTCTGTCTGCCCGATATAAATTCTTAAATTGTATACTTAATCAAAATATCGGGGGAAGATTACTTATTTAACTCGAAGAACAAAAAACACGGAAAAAATCATATTTTATTAACTCCGTGATCTAATAATAAAGAGCGATAAATATTTTTATTTTTCCATATCCTGCAATAGTCCTACACCAACCGGGGGTTGTCCTTGGGTGCACTTGCATAGTGCATACAGGGATAATCGTCGGTTGGTGCCTCATTTCATTGAAAATCTCTAACGGGCCTCTGCGAGTTGGCTTCGGCCTTCCAAAGGACCGGGACCCCATGGTCCCGAGATATGTAAAAAAAAAAAAGAGCGATAAAATGTGAAAATGTAATAAAACAATATCAGTTGGGCTCATAGATATCCATGGGCTCGTACCCTTCCGGTCAATAAGGGTGTTATCCGTCTGATCCGATTACGTAAATTGTACGTTTAATTTCTTCCGCGATGGCGGACGATTTCATTTCACTAATCTTTTTGATTAAATTCTTTAAATTGTTCATGATAGGTTTTTACTGAGGATTTATAGGTATTATGAGTTGCGAATGAAACAGAATGTAATTAGTTTTATCACAGAGTTTGCGTAGGAAAGCCAAATTACTGTGTACGTTTAAAAAAAACTCGTTTCTCTTTGTGTTCATTACCGCTGTAACCATTTACAAATTTATTTCGGTACATAGCCTGAAACAACTACCCGAAAAAGTAATGTTACAAAAACATTTTGTTTTAAGGGCAACTTTCACTAAAACGTGTCGACCATTTGTAACTTAAGCCTAGGCATAATTGCAATAAAGCCAAGGTTCACTAACATTTCTTAAATATGCCATTAACCTACATCTTTTCAGCTCTCTTTTTATTACACGTGGGTATAGGTAGGGTATAGATATACCTTCATTTTCAGCTTTTAAGCTCAAGAAAACTTTGTTTATAACATTTTAAAAGCACACCGGCGCGGCGCCAGGTGTCACGTTTTCTGTCTATATAATATACTAATTTAAATCCTTAGTTGAAGCTTATATTAAAATATGTAATAATTCTTAGAAAAACTTCCATCCCTCTGGTGGCGTCCTAGCGAGTCATTGTTTTGTGCAACCCCACTCAACTAATTTAATTCTGGCATGAGTAAGACGAAGTCTTTGTGAGCTTAAAGAAACACCGAAGGACTATTCTAATAATGTGGCTTACAGAACTGGGAGCAATACCAGTGTTAAAATTTAAAAGAAAAGAAGGAACGACAAGACCCTCCTTTTCTTTGGTGGTCGTCTCAAAATTTTTCAGAAAAACAATGACGCAGTGTTCACTAAAACAGTTGAGCATGTTATGGAAATATTAATATTATCTCCCCTTTTAGAAGAAGCCTGTTTATTATTTCCCTAAACTGACTCACGTATCACCCTAAGCGCGATCTGTGTAAGAAAACAAGTATACTTTATCCATAAATAGACATAGATTCAGCAACCCCCAACTAAACACAGATGACTAACTAACCAAAACACTACCCCCTCTAAAATAAGTCTATTCAGGTAGCCTGAATACAAACATATCGGCTAATAACAATATTTCACGTATCAGCGCGCCCTTACGGCGAGAACAGGCACTAATTTGCCGACAACCCTCCCGGAGGGCAGAGGGTTGAGAGGAGTCTTACACTTCATTGACTGAGGTAAGGTTACTGCTGCGTCGGGGACTTCGGGGTTACTTTTAACTGACGTGTTTTTGTTTTGTTTACGACATTCATTTATTTCGGTTACAACTGTGTACTTTCCCATAATACAAAGTTACGTATGCGATTTATTCTTGGTGTGGATAAAATGATTGGAAATTGCTAGTTTTCATGTTCAATGTTACGGAAATTCAATATAAAAAGAAAGAAAGAAAATACGTTTATTTGCGGCAAACATGACGCATAATAAAAACAAACAAAATAACAATTTGGGAGACAACATACGTCACATCTACGCAAAACGGCCATCGCTCAGCATAATGCTAAGACCCTATACGAGACAGAGCCCTAGCGCTGGTTTTCAGCGACAGCCGGCGTTGACGTGATGACAGCCAGCCAGTGCAGCATACGATTAGATATTAAATAAAAACAACAATCAAAATATGAAATAAAATATAAATTACAAAAAGATGGTATGAACATGAAATATGAAGTGGTAACATTCCGAGCAATTGGCAATTTATTGTTTCGTGACGTAAGTATTAATCGATTGCGTTTAAAAATAACTGACGATGCTTTTTACCCGATCAACCTCGTATTTCGTACTTACCCCCAAGGATGTAACTCAAAACTTTTAACAACAAAATGTTCCATCAAAAACCCCAATTTAGAGGCTCTACAACTTCCAAAAAGACTTTCCAACTAAAACAAGATCACAACAGAGCTTAAAGAATCTTGTCTATCCGTTATTAAGTTCTGGGACGTGTACTGAGCCAACATTTGAGCCAATATTTGAGCTAGCTTCAATATAATATTCTGTGAGGCGACGCAGCGCTGACGGCGCGGGGGTCCTATCGATCATAGCTTGTAAACTAGGGTTTATGTTACGAAGGTAGGGTAGCGAATTTGCGGACGTGTAGTATTTGCTTAGAATGGATCATAACGTTGGATATTGTAAGGGTTGTTGTGTGCTTTGGGAGGCGACTAATTGAATATTTTTTGCCAGAGAAGATTTTAATGAAATTTCAAAATGCTACTTTCAGCATTGATTCTTCTTTTACTACCTTCATTTAAGACATAGAGACAGAAACAATACAGTCATTTAGAACTTCAATTGTTTTATGTCTACCAAAGCAGTATAATATTAATTCAGCTGACAACACGTAAAAAGCATATTCAAACCATAAACTTTTATTTCGACCTTGTGGATTAAGCAAATACATGTTCATTCCATGTTCAAATATGATCCCATAGACAATCGCGGCAAGGTCCACAAACAATATTAAATCGCGGCACGTATTCTGATTCGCTAATAGTTTCGCTCACGGACCGACTGCCGGCTGGACAGGCGACAGACGTCCTTGTCTCTGTCACTTACATTCTCATTATGCGTACTTAATTGATCGAGATTTTGTATTTATTTTATGTGTCTGAGGTTCTCAAGGTAAAAGATAAATTGTTTTTGCCGCCTGAAATGAGCGAGCTTAAACTGAATAATTAAAGAAAGCTAATTTATTTGTTACAGATAGCACTAAAATACAGTGTTTTTCATGAAACTAAATTAAAAGCCGACGATTCGTAATAGAGTAAAATTACTTTTTAGACATATAGCATGTTTAGTAAATAAGTGTCGAAAACACAAAATGTTACGTTTCTATAAAATATAAACTCCCTGTAAAATGCCTCTTACTCTATAAAACTACGGGTTTTAAATGTATCTGCAACAAACCTTACTGCATCACAAAGACGTATACGTACGAATCTATCAGAGTATTCACAAGCATTAGTTACGTAAAACTGCAGCTATTTTCACGATAAGCTGCACGATATTCCGCGGCTGCATTGCTAAGGAAACTGACAGCTTTTCTCAGCTGCACACCAACGGAACGTGCATCATTCTAAGCGTGATATACCGGGCATCATAGCTATTGATTTTATATTTATTCGTTTGAATGAGAGGTTAAAAGGGGTAAGATGCATGATCTGAACCGTATGTTACAATAGACATGGATAAGTATGGTGTCAATTAACAATGCCATGTGAGTCAATGGAATTGCCAGTTATTCTATTCCTAGAAATGGCTACCGTTATATTCTCCTAGGGGCATGACTTCATCCGATATCGTCCGATGACGTCCGTGAACTAGGTCTAGTAGGTCTACGCACTCACTATCTTTTACATAATATAATCGTTTTATCTATCTATCTATATCTAATATGCTTGGTTACTTGATCGGTGTACTTCGGCCGATGACGTACGAGGTGACGGATAAGTTGTACGCAAGTACGGGTTCATATTTGCATAATTTGTCAATAAGCATTTTCAGTTATCTTGATAAGCCTAACTATTTCTATACCGCATCTAACCAGATTGAATAAATCGTTCATCCTCGTTACTTGTGTATCCCAACAACAAATCCCGGTAATGTAAAAGCAGCTATGCTATAATTAAAGTGTCTCGACAAACAACGCACCTCTCTCCATTGACTTGAAATACCGCCATTAATCACGGCGGCAGACATCTTGCGTCCATTAAGGTGAGTCCTAATGCAGTCGCCGTAACTGTAATTATGCACAGAACAATACAATACTACTAACGTATATATAGAACCACAAAAAATGTTACAAAAGAACCAATACAAACCGACACGAAGGACAATTTTATTAAAAGTCTTTTAGATTTGGTATCATAACGTCACGAGTCTTTTCGGATTTCCACTTTCGGAAACAAGTTAGAAAGTATTATAAAAAAGGAAGATCATTTCCATACTAATTACACGAAGATAACAGATGCATTTCCTCACATCAGAGCTTGCCAGCATTTAGGTTTCATATAAATACCGATAAAAGAAGTTGACATTGGAGATATGGATGCGTCACACACTCCTATTCCTTTTGTGTACTGAGCTGTTTGCAATGGACTTTCTGTATCCCTTCTGTGACGGAGCAGTCGTAACATGAAACTCGTCCGAGACCATCAACTTAATGTGTTCTAAAGCGATCCGTAAACAGTTTGAGGAACTGAACATGAACAGGGCTGGCAAGAGTGAACAAAATAGTTAGAGAAAATAACTTTGTTGGTCAGCAATTACTTTTACTACATGCGTTTCTTCACCTTCCACATCCATTCATCTCTCAGTCTTTTTCAGATTTTCAGTTCGTCTAGCCATGGGCCAAACCTACGCAACATTTTACGTTAACGACCCACTGATCTAGGATCATAATCCTGATAGGCTGACGAAATACAGGCTGGCCGGGACATGGACGCGCAACCTGGTACCATGGATTCAGTACATGATTCTGGATATTCAACGCCGGGGGACGTTGAAATTTTTCGTCAGTTATTAAAAAAACAATTAATAAGCTGTTCCATAAATTTTGACCGCGTAAGTATTGCACTTTCTTGTTTTTTTTTTATAAACCTGACAAACAAAATCTGCGCTAGGATGTTTAAAATCATGTGCTGAATTCATGGTTACAGTATCCCCTATCAGTATCAGTATCCCTGCCACCCTGTAGTGTGCGAAAATAAATTCTGCCAAGTTATCTGGGCCAGAAAACCCCGGACCAGGAATATAGAGAAGAATCACAGCTACAAACAATACACAAACAAAAATTGTAATAGTGGAGAGTGGCTCCTGGCCATTGTACTGAACGGGATTGAAGAGGGGCGGCCCCTTACTTCCAAATGTCATTTACTGAATCGCTTTGTTTGCATTCGAGCGGAAAAGGAATGGACACAGTCCCAAAAATATATCTTTAGGACGATGATGGTTTATTTTTTAGCGCACGGTTACGTAATAAAAAACGCATTGTCCAAAACTTGAAACCGATTTTCCCTTCAACTGTCGGTTCTATAATAATGGAGACAGAACACCTTTTGTATGCTAAATGTTTCTCTGTAACACGCAATCATAAAACCATTCCGCAGTCATAACTGAAAACAATCCCTAAACCTTAGTTTGTATCTGAATAATTAAAATGGATGCAGCATTATTTACTACCATAAATAAAAATACAAACAACGTTATTATATATACATAAAACCACAATAAAATATCATAATAGTTTACTTATTACTACAAATGAAAAGATGGCATCGAAATATTCCTCCGCATCGCTGTCAACTGGTAGTGTGCTCAAAAGACTGGCGGTATTGCCATGTTGCCGTTGAATAGTCTTTTGTTCAATACAGCTCAAAAATTATCAATTGCAGAAAATATTGTCGACTATGGCCTATGGATCCCTGATTTTTTCCGAATGGACATTCCCAATTGAGGGAGGCTTTCCCCCGCCTACCATCCCTTATATCCCACCATAAAACAAGCGAGGATTTAATACGGACGTAAAATTACAGCACTTTTTACGGACAAACTTAAAACAACGGCATTAGGACCTATGGACGGACGTAAATCGAAATCGCTTCAATGACTGCTGTAATGATTGAATCGTACTTAGCAGATAATACGAGGACGTAGAGTTCCAATTAATAATTATTGTATTACACAGCAGCATCAATTTAATTATAGACTTTAAAGCACATTCTGTATATAACGCAATAACCTGGAAGTATCTGTCAATTAGTTTGTAATTACGAAACTCAATCCATTGCGGCCGCTTTCAGCGAGTTTCATTAAATGGAAATGAAATTAATTACCAAAAACTCTGCATAATTCATAATTGAAATTACATTGGATATCGTTAAATTAACACCATTCAGTAAACTGAAAAATGAGGTTATAAAGAGGTGTAATAATTGATAAACATTTAAAATACATCCACCTCGCATACAATGGACACGTGGAAAACTACCCACAATTTTATGACAAAGCTTTCAAACATCTAAGTTGCTACGATAAACCGCTACGGCGTAGCAAAGTGCTACGTGTCACCGTAGCGGCCTCTACGAACTTGGTCATAATTCCGTAGTCGCTCGTAAGAGAAATACTAACTTAGTACAATTTATACGGGATTAAAATTAAGGAAGGTATAAAGTTGTAGGAATTAGTTTTAAGTTTTACGTACGCCGTGGCCTGTGAGTGCTAAGTTCTGAAGTTGGTCCTTACCTGAAAATAGAAGAAGTTAGGTTAATATTACATGAAACCAGGCATTTTTTTGTACTAACATTTTAAATGATCTTTATAAAACTATTTTTAGAAAATCTCGAGGTAACCTTTAAAATATATACGCGCCGAAAATACAACATTCTCTGTCGGCATTTTAGAAATTGGTTCGAGACCAGATTGGTTGGATAAACCGATTCTGATTATCGCAAAATATAATAAATCTACACTCGTGTAGGCACGAACTACGCAACAATATTTTAACAATCACCGCTATTGTTTTTTATTTCTTTTCTCAGAATTCGTCAACGTTCACAATTTTACCTCCAATTTGTGTGACTTCTGAGAACTAACCCTAATGTTTACTACACATACAATTCTGTTTTAATCTTTCTTCTTTTGTTAACTAAGTATTTTATAACACGCTTCTATTAGCTTCACTTGTAACTAACTAACAAACAATGTTTTAAAATCTTAGAAGTAAATTTACTTCTAATTGTCGTATCTAAATTAAACTTTTATGTATATGTTATGCTATTGGCATAAGTATTTAAAAAGAATACCTTTTAGCCTATATTATATTATATAACGTATACACTATTTTACAATTTAAAACTAAAATATACATACGAGTATATACAAGTACATAAAAAAAGGAAAAGAAAAAGACAGGAGCTCATTGGGCATCAAAAAATTCGTCCGCATCGTTGCCAATGGCATAAATGCCCAAAAGGCTGGTAGGGCAGCATTACCTTTTAGCTGTTTTCCTTTATTTCAATATAAAGTTCATATCGCGGTAAAAAGGTTAGCCAAACAGCAAGTTAACTGACAGCCAAAGGTGCGCCGAACGTCTATAAAGAATCGGGACCCAATGAAGCTATTTATTAATAGCATATTATATTTTCACTCCACCAAGGATAGCAAAATGTAATTAACTACCAGCAAAAGGCAAACGCGTCAACAGCCTATTCTATCGTAAATAAGTTTAGCTGCTCCAGTCAGGCCATCTCGAGCGCGTCAACATAGTTAGCCTATGTAATGAACGAGCTATCGCTTCCACGATCGTTAATTACGAACCCACCCTCCATATAAAAATAGTGTGTTGAATTATTTATAAATTATTTTGATGTTCGACAACATGCGAGAAGCACAGAACCGGTCGATGTGGTGACGCTTGGGGAGGCCTATGTCCAGCAGTGGACGTCTTTCGGCTGAAATGATGATGGAATTTTGTTCGTCAAATAGCAGGGGAAGTTTTCGTTGAATTAGTGTGGGCACGGAACGATAGTCGCTTGTTCCTAGAATAAACGAGCGAGCTATAAAACTGATAACCTTTTATTGCAATACACATCAGACTTTTTTTTTAAATCTATTTGAATGTTTTAAATATTTGTATGATTCTAAAAATATCGGTAGTTTATGGTTTCTTCTATAAATAAAAAAAATATACATATAAATACATATTTTACTCAAGCACAGAAATATACAGAGGCGGAAATGACGTGAACCCACTCTTATTACAACCGTATTGAGCCTATATGGTTGAAGTAAACAGAAAAAATAAATTTAACGGCCGAAATGTGTGTGTATAACAGGTACAGTCAACAAAAGAGATAAGTATGCAGGATCGTCAGATATAGTTGAAGTTTAGTAAGAAACCGATGGATGTTTTCGAATAAAATTTTATTTTATTAATAGAAAACAAACAGCTCATTTATCAAATTGACTTTCAGTCGACAACCTGCATCGGTTTCTTACTAAACTTCAACTATATCCGACGATCCTGTATACTTATCTCTTTTGTTGACTATACATGTCGGCTTAATCCTTCTGGGAAAATAGGCGTGATTTGATGTTCTGTTTGTATAAAAATAACAACTTTCCCACCAAGGTTATTAAAGCCCTAGTTTGTTTTTTCCTACATTTAATTTGAATACTTGCACGATAACGAGTCCACAAATTGTCAACAAGGACAGCTCTCATTAAAGTTTTTCTTTCAGTAAATAATTTAATGAGTGGAGTTTCTCTCGGCTCGTATAAATAAAGTTGGTATACATAATGAACTGGCTCGCGGAATATCGCACGATCGCTAATTACAAAATTTTTTAGACGCTATGAATGACATTTGAAAATGACAGCTGTGACCAAGGATCGACACGAGTTCTGCCCAGGGAAAGAAAACACATGTAACGAAGAGAGATAAAGGTAGATACGTTTATTCTGATCATTAAGGCATTTATATAGCGAAATTTTAGACTGCTTCTTCAACCATGCTATGTGTTTTGAAGGAAACATAATACACCATTATAGCACAACGCCGTCAAATGAAAGCCTCATTAGTTGTTTATTTAGTCAAAAGTTAGTCTCAAACTTTTAACTAAATAATGAACTATTAAGAGTTGGGAGACTACCTTTAGATCATTAATTACTTCGGCGAGGTCGTCGACACCGGCAGAGAGTGACGGCAATGACTTGCTGTTTCAGCTGACGATAACTTGTATTACCTACTAATGCGTTATTGATGTTCGTAACTTAATTCTTAAACATGTTAGTAGAGATGTGTAGGAATGAAATAAATCAGTAACCTAAGAATAAGGTTTATGCGTGTTTCTAGGGTGCTGTACCCAAAGGGGCCAGCGGACCCTATTAGTAAGCCTCCGCTGTCAGTCCGTCAGTCCATCCATCCGTTCGTCCGTCTGTCAGCGGACTGTACCTCATGAACCATAACAGGCAGACAGTAGAAATTTTTACAGAGTGTGTTGCGATATAACAACAAATAATAAAATAAAAAAAGTTAAAAATTAAAACGCCGAAAAAACGTTTTCTTGTATGGAGACCTCCATACAAGAAACCCCTTTTCGGCGTTCTTTGCCTTGTGGTATGGAACCCCTGCATGTGCGAGCCCGACTCGCACTTGACCGGTTTTTCATCAGAGAATTGGTTTGAAGTGGAGTCACAGGCGTAGAGCATCAGAATCAGGCTTTACCTCATCAACCATCAACATCATATACTTAGCCTTTTTCCAACTACGTTGGGGTCGGCTTCCAGTCTAACCGGAAAAGCCAAGCACAAGCTATAGCCAGGTTTTTAGGAGTTAATTGGCTACTAAATGGTTAACCTTGACCTACAGCCAAGGTCAAGGTTTACCATTTAGTAGCCAATTAACTCCTAAAAACCCCGAAATAACTGAAAAAAGTCAGTAGCGCAAAAAGCTGGCCCCCAATTAATCGCCAAACAGCCAGCATATCGTCCAAATTGAAGCTCTAATTTGCATAGTGCGAGCACCAGCAACGTTGTCGATAGCAAGGTTGCAATGCATACGTTTGTTTGGCAAACGGTCCCCAATTAACCACTGCCGGATTGGGCATTTGAAGCAACATCTTGCTTTACATTGAAATTATAATGATTAGATTAGAATATATTACACTTTCGGTGCTTGGTGATAGCACATTTCACCCGCTAAAAACATAATTGTTTTTATTGGGAAATAAATATGTTAAAGAGGTATGCGGAACGGGGTGTAAAGTTCACTCATACTCTATAGAAAAGGGAGGATCCTCCAACCAGACGGGTGTTGTGTCTGGCAGGCAACTACCCGATGATTCATGTCGGGCCGTTGTATCTATACTAGTAACGCGGTAAACTCTGCTTGCGCGATGCAGGATTTTGCGTGACGTAAGTATGACGCGTTGTTCGCATTAATTGTCACTGGAATTATGGTCGGAAATATGAAAGTACTAGCTTCTGCTCGCGACTTCGTCCGCGTGAAATTTATTGTTCTCCCGACCCATCCCATCGCATTGACTGCCCGCGCTATTAGGTACTTCGTTTTCACTTATCGTTCTTTTTGCTCGGCTCCCTAGGGTCCTAGCGTGATGTTAGCCCTTTTCCATATTCCTCAAGAATCGGGCTATCAAATGCAAAGAAGATTTTTTCAGAGATTAGCGTGTTCAAATAAACAAACAAACTCTTCAGCTTAATTATTAACTTACTTTTCTCACTGAATCTATAAAAACAGTAAGTGCTTAGTAATCAGCAACTATAAATGCCATACTAAACCGATTAACCAAAAAACTTATAAACATAAGAACTTTCGTCTGAGCTCAAAGTGTCTGAAAGCAGTTAATTGGCGTCGGAGTGCAGACGGCCGTCCGCAGTAATGAAATAAGGACGCGTCGCTGTGCACGCTTGCTTGACCAACACGTATAACTTGCAGTGTAGTCCGAGCTTTGTTTAAGTACAAGTTAGCTTTGGTTGGTAAGTTGAGGTGTAGGAGCATGAGTTGAATTTGAGTTTATTTATAACATCGGCTTGCTCGCTAGCTGGTTTCCTATTTTCATTGAAACCGCCGAATATACAAAGTTTAAGTTTATTAAGCTGCACACAGCATTTATACCATTTATAAATAACTAGCGCCCGGTCCCTGCTTTTCACGAATTATAAGACTAGACAAAACATTGCGACGACATGATGGTGAAAACTCCGTTACGTATCCATCCTCGAGATATCATCAAAAGGCCGTTCCATACAAAATGTGTCAGAAAATTAATTATCTTCATTATTTTTTTTCGTGTATAGTTATTCTGCTATTCGAGTGAAGACAATAATCCAACAAATTAAAGATCATAAAAATCGCAGCAGTTCTTTAGTTATAAATAGTGTAACTAACCCGATTTTGTTTATTTCCGGTGGCACCACTTCACGAACACAAATAACAAACGACAGGTTTTGATTTAAAGCAGTGTTAAAGGCTTTACGCTAGGACTAAGTAACGCTGGTCGAGCGCCGGTTTCCGTGAATATTCGAGCCGACATGCATCCGGCCGCAGGACCGGCGTCACGCCGCCTCTCACAATTCAATAGAACAGGAGTTCTATTGAATTGTGAGAGGCGGATATCGAACTCACGACCAATGCATATATAGGAAAATGACAGAAGGCCGACACTCTGCGTCTCCTTCATTATGTATTTCATCACCATCTGTCTAGCCTTTTCCCAACTATGTTAGGGTCGGCTTCCAATCTAACCGGATGTAGCTGAATACCAGTATTTTACATGGAGCGACTGCGTATCTTGCCTCTACAAGCCAGTTACTGGGGTAATACGATACCCCTTGGTAAGACTGTTTGTCAGACTTTCGAGCTTCTGACGACCCGTAACGACTGTCAAAGATCTACGAATGACAGCTGGGACCAACGGCTTAACGTGCTTTCCGAGGCACGGAGGGGTCTTGGTATGTGAAGATGGTCACCCATCCACGGACCAACCGCGGCAAGCTTAGCTTAACCCTATCGATCGACCCGTAAGTCTGTTATTACTTAGCCATAAGCCCCTCCTACATTTTGTATTTACATTAAGATAAATATTTATATTAACCGGGTAAGCGTTCTAACGGGTAGTCGAACGTTGAGTTTCAATAATAATCATGTGAGAATGTAATGAAAAGCAATAAGTTACTTCAGTTATAAATCTAATATCAATTTGAATTATTAAATAAACATTTGCTTTACAAAACTAATAACAATAGTATTTTCATTTCTATGGCCTCGAAACTAATGGATTAAACTACATCGAACGATTGAAAACTTATAGAACCATTAGAACTATAAAACCTTTCTACTCAAATTATAATTATGTCCTATCCCTAAGTATTTTACTGTGTGCCTGTGTACCTAAATAATTAAATAAAACGATTGCTACAGAAATTACGACTCAAAAACATAAATATCTACATATACGTAAACAAATTCCTACAAAGTACGCAAACAATTAAATAATAAACATCGTGTCGAACCATAAAGGATAAGATAAACATCAGATAGGTAGCCAAGTGTACCATCGCGGCCTTTTCCGCCTGATCACTTAAAAAAATTTTCGCATACATCCTGCATCGGCGCCAAGCTACGCCCCCTTAAAGTTTTCGGCTATTAGGAAATCGATAGCGCAATTAGTTGCAACCTGCACTGCGCAGCTTAGTAACTCATCTCGTGTACTCCTTTTGTGAATTTTACGGATGAACTATTTGCCCTTGGCGCGGGGCTAGAGAGCGCTTCTATTTTTTGAGTGCAAGCAAAAATGAATTTAGTGGTGGTCAGGCGCGAGTGTCCGCGATAGTACATTAACAACAAGATACTCGTACACTGCGACGAAACTTTGTAGCGAGGTTTTTGTCCTGCTCACAGCCTTTTAGAAATGTGCAACATGCGAAAGAGACAACAAAAGCTAAGCCGAAACGATTTTCCGCAGTGTGTCCTGTCCCTTGATTCGGCAAAGATACACAGAGGACCCACTATGTGACATAATACCCGGTTTTTATTTTTGATGTCTTGCACTCACGTAGATATACCAAATCAAAGTAAAATATCGCATACTCGTGTAAGTCGTGAACACTGCTCCTGCAGTAGTTCCAGAGTTTTTCATGAACATAAAATCCATACCTACATTTGTGCAGGGTAGTTACCCTCAAAAAATGTCGATTTAAACCGCTGTCAACAGAGGCCTAGTGTACAAATTTGACAACTTTTAAGGAAAAAATAAAAACATAGGGACACAGTTGTATATCCTTCTTATTCAGTTTATGAAATATCTTTTAAATTGGTCCAATATTGGAGGAGGAAATATGCGAGAGCCAAACCTCGAATTACGACTTTTTACTTAAGCATTTTCAAAAGTCTCTCTGACCGCATTTCCTCTTAAAGGTAGATTTATGTGGTAATGTCAGTGATACTTCTGTGCTTATCTTTTTAATGTTTATCCGTAATCGTTAAGTTTTTATGTCCGTAGCTTTGTCTACGCCGTAGCGCGTAGAGGGTTACGAGAGGGAGTAGACAGATGATTTACAGGTGGGCTGAGGTGAGGCTTGGCTCAATGAGCGTTTATAACTCGATGATATCTTACATTAACACGGATTCTCGACTAGAATTCACGTCACATTTTTTTAGTTGAAAGCAGCGGCGTCATCAAAATATACGATGATAACAGAGTAACTTCTGCCCGTGATTTCACACTCGACAATAGCGAAGCTTCCATTTAGTGTTTTTTTTTTTATCGGATCAGTTCTTCCAGAGAGATTTGCTCTATAGAATGTTAGCTTAGATAAAGCTATAAAGCCAGAAAGTAATACATTTCTGCCATTTGTGTTATTTATGTTTAGAATCGCACTCCGGAGTGAAAACAGATCGTGCCAATACTGACAATGAGACTATTCTATTAGCCATTACTATTTTCACAGAGCTAAAGTCTGTATAAAAGCAGCCTTAAGGTCTGTGCGCAGTCTAATACATATTTCATATTTATCAGTACAGTAAGCGACACCTATGGTAGTCGCGCGCGAGGGAGTGCGCCATCACGTTAACGATGTCTAGCCGGTAGAATGGGGAGAATGGACACACCTTCCTTGACATGCATCGTATCGTATCACGTGAAAGGTAAACATTCTATACAGCCTCGTTGGCAGCGATGGAGATTTATACGGAGTTTTTATTCGAAGCGAAGTTTAAAATGTACGTTGGTAACAAATTCAGTGATCAAAGGTGCATTCCGGCTGTAATTTTCAGGAGTTTATTTTATTACTTTAAAGCTGGCGCTGCTGAGTTTTATTTATTTGTTTTACTTTAATGTAACGCGGCAAAAGAACAGTTTCATTAGTTAAGACATGTTTAGAATATAAAATAAAATAATATACCACGACACGATAATCATACCCACATCTCACAATATTCAAGACATACTGACAACTCTGACAAGATCTTCCATTCGTCCGCGACAAACAACAAAATGTTTCAATAAAATTGAATTGTTGTTGTCATGTTGAAATAACGTCTACAAATTGTTGTCTACGCCATATTTACGAAGTATTTGTTTTTATTCCTGTCGTATAAGAAAGAGATTATTAGAAAGAAGGTTTCTATGTCGCGATAATGATGTTCAAATCAAAACCAATCTACGTATTTTCCTTCCATACGTGGGCCGGTCCCCGAGGAAGAAACTCATTATTATCGATAACTATAGAAAACACAACAATACACGAAAACATCCTCATTTCGAAGTACTCGATATAAACAGACTAATTTGAGCCAAATGTTAACAAAATAATATGATAACCGAAATGTATGAAGGGGCAGGACGGCCTGGAGGCCCTTCACCAGAACTCATCTTCTTCTAATTATGCGGGTAGGTGGGCGCGGGAATAGAAATGAATGACTTCAGATCACAATCGACGTATTTTAATCAGCATTCACAGGAATCACGATGTAATTAGGTTATTAGCAATTACTACTATACAAAATCAACTTAATAAAATCTTGAAATAGCGTGATGGCGAAGATTCTGAGCGATTCGTCACAAGCGTGGTGCGCGGGCGCCGTCTCGTTCAAAAGTGAGTTCAAGATGGCCGCCCGCGCTACCATCGACAATGACGCTTCGCTAGGTTGACATCGGCAATCCTGTCAACCTGACGTTTGACGTTTGACGTAAACGCCGTCACGGCCGGACTGACTTGCGACCGTCCTCGGGCGATTTATCTGAAACAAATTACGATAACTGCATAGTCCGTTCGCTCATCCTGACTTAATAATTTTCATCAGCACACAAACACTAAAATCATTTAATGACTTGGACTAACCAGGCAAGTGTATCGCTTAGCCAACCGTAAGGTGTGACTCGGACTACACTTCAGTAAGACCAGTCGACAAACGCATTAGATACCAATTCAGGCTAGAATTTAGCCCAGACAAAACATTTTCGTCCTTGTAAACATCTAGACAAGCCAATCCTAAAAAGGATGTGACCCGGACGACACAATTCGTCTCACAAATAGCAAGCGATCATCCAGGACAAGTCAGCCCTCTCGAGGGACCTGACTCGGACGACAAATTTCGTCAGATGACGCTAAATAAACCACTGTGACAAGTCAACCAGACAATGACTCGGACGACACATTTCGTCTACCTTCTGTGACGAGTGAAGTGTGTCCTCTAACTACTCATCCTGGAATAGTAGGGACGACACTTCTTCGCCCAGGATCAACCATTTCTACAATTCAACATAATTATAGGAATGATACAGTACAGTAACGATAGTTTGTACTATACCTGCCTATGATAATGAATTGTCCTGTTCCGTGTGCACTTCAACTTCATGAAGGACCTCCCATGTTTCAGGGTCTGAGTGTACGCTCAGGGTGTCTGAGCTTGCAGTGACAGTGTGTGAGTCAGCCGAAACAGTGTCCGAGCATACGGTCAAGGTGTCGAGTCGGTCTAATGGCTCGTTATCATTATTTGAGCACAAAGTATTTTCTACATCATCAGACGCCGTCTCGGCCTCAACTTCATTTAATAGACTAGACGCGATTTCAAGTAATCCACCATGTCCCCGGGGTACTGCGCGCAAATTCTCGTGGGAATATTTAAGAGTTCGATTGGAAGTATCCACTATGCTTTTAAGGTTATAGCGATCATTATTTAGAACTTCTGTTATAACGAATGGACCCCTAAATTTCCTGTCCAACTTTGTTTGATTGCGTTCACAGTTTTTAATGAACACGTAATCACCTTTAGAAAATGGTGTAATTTTTGCGCGGCCACGATTGAATCTAACAGTTTCCGATTCAGCAGCTTTCTGAATGTTTGCTGATGCATCCCCCCTTATCGAATCAATATCCAAGCGAACCTCGTTGTCTTTATCAGTGCAGTTTATTTTGGACATACCCAGCGAATCGGAACGAATCCCGAACATAAGCTCTGATGGGGAATATTTGGTTACGGTAGATTTTGTACTATTTAGGGCAAGCTGAATATTTCCTAATTCGTCGCGCCACGTCTTATTAGGATCGTTTTCGACGATAGTTAAAAGGCTCTTTAAAGTACGCATCACTCGTTCAACCTGGCCATTGGCTCTACTTGCACCCGTCGCAATAAAGTGAAGTTCTATTTTATGCTCGTCACAAAAACTTTTAAAATCAGAGCTGATGTAGCAACGACCTTGATCTGCGATGATTCTTTTTGGCGCTCCAAAAAGGTAAACTGCTTTTTGCAGTGCATGTATTGCACTCTTTGCATCAACAGACGTGGTATGTTCGAGTAAAACGTACTTCGTAAAACCGTCAATAATTACTGAGCAATACTCCTTCCGGTCGCTCTTCCCACTGAGCTTTCCCGAAAAGTCAATATGAACTGTGTGCCAAGGCACAGGCACTTTAGGAATCGGGTGAAGCTGAACGGGCTGAGCTCCCGACGGGCCTTTAGAAGCCTTACAAATTATGCACGAATCTATGAATTTCCGTACACATTTAGACATATCTGGAAACCAGTACTTTTCATAGAGCTTATCTAACGTTTTATCCCTACCTAAATGTTGCAATTCATTGTGAATATGATTTATGAGTGTCCAAATAAGAGATCGCGGAACTACTGGCAGCCAGGAGATCACTTTATTACGAACAATTTTCCTATAAAGGATACCTTCTCTGACATCATATGTTTGGGCCACGGTTTCAGGAAAACTATTATTGTGGTATTTTGTGATGAGGTCTTGGATTTCAGCATCCCTTTTTTGTTCAACTGACAACCAACCTTGGTGGAGCTCAACAAATTGAACAGATTTAGTTTGCACCTTTTCAGATTCTAAGGGAGTAACCGTATCAGAATTTGGAATAGGATTTCGAGACAAAAAGTCAGCGTGTCCCATTCTGCTGCCTTCGCGATAAACGATATCGAAGTCATAAGCCTGCAAATATGCCCACCAACGATATACACGGGGAGTTAAGTCCTTCTTAGACTTGGAGGCCTTCAATGAATTACAGTCCGTAACCACTACAAAACTCCTACCATAAAGATAGTGTCTGAAATGTTCTACCGCTCTAACGACTGCTAACGTCTCTAGCTCGTAAGAGTGGTAGCGAGACTCTGCATCTGACGTTCGACGGCTAAAGTATTCTACGACGTGGGGAAGGTTGTCTTTCTTTTGTAAAAGTATCGCTCCGTAACCGTCCGAGCTAGCGTCTGTATGTAATTCTGCAGAGAGTTCCGGGTCAAATATGGTAAGTACGGGTTCAGATGTAAGAATGTCTATTAACCTTTTGCGTATTCTTTCATGTTCAGTAGTCCAAGTAATTCGCCCTTTTAATTTTGTAAGAGGATATAAGGGACCCACAACCCGGGTGAAATCGGGGATAAATTTCCGGAAATAGGACGCTAATCCCAGGAACTGCCGGACATTCGTAGCTGACTTCGGTTCAGGGGCATCTACCAATGCTTGAATTTTCCGCGAATTGGGTCTGATCACACCAGATTGCACAGAATATCCTAAATAATCGATCTTTTGCTTCATGAATTTACATTTTTTAAGGTTTAATGAAAAGCCAGCTTCCGATAATGCGGCCAATACATCGTCCAGACGCTGTAGACCCTCAGAGATGTCCACAGAGTGGCACAATACATCATCCATGTAGATTAATGGTTTATCTTTTAAATTACTAATGGCTCTTGTGATACATCTCTGAAAGACTGAAGGCGCATTTCGCAAACCAAAGGGCATAGCAAGATATTCATATTGGCCTTCATTGGTGACAAAAGCTGTTTTCTGCACTGAATCGGGATGAACAGGAATCTGGTGAAACCCAGAAGCCATATCTAACGAGGAGAAGAAATTGGCCCCAACAAGCTGATCGATTTGTTCCTCTATACGGGGCAAAGGGTAGCGTTCGGGCACGGTATTGGAATTTAGCTCCCTGTAATCGACACATAATCTATCTGTATTGTCCTTCTTTTTAACAAGGACAATCGGGCTTGCAAAAGGGGAAGAACTCTCCTGGATCACTCCTGCATCTAATAATTTTTGGACCTGTTCCCTGATTATTTGTTTTTCTATGGGAGCGCGTTTAGTGGGACACCTATATACTACCTTTTGCGGATCCACTAATATAAGTTCACATACCCCTGTTTTAACCCGTTTAGTAGGTATACCTTCTATAAAATGACTTGAATACTTTCTTAAAATTGTAATCAACATTTCTTTATCGCGCCCCTGCAAATCTGTGTCAATATAATTTAAATCCGATGTATCTAAAGTCTTATTACAAAAATGAGATTGCTCTTTGGTGTATATTACTAGGTTATCATTATCAATTTTCACGCATAGTCCTAAATCAAAGATATCCCTACCAATTATTATAGGATCTGATATATTACAATCGGGAACCACATGGAATAGCAAGCTTATTAAACGTTGATCGAACTTAACTTCACTCTGAATTTGTGTAGCGCATTGAATGTCATTGCCTCCGATACCACTAAGATAAACGATATCTTTACGCACAGTACCCAAGAGTTTATCGCGAAAACTTTCCTTTATAAGTGTACAAGACGACCCACTATCGAATAAAAAAGGGACAAGCTCACCGGATGATGTTTCCAAAGTACCCCTAGAAGGGCGATGCTCGCAATGATGAACCTCCTTGACCGCAGCCTTGCTTCCGTTCTTCTTGTCAGGGCAGTTAGTTGTCACATGCCCCTTTTGTCCACACGTGTAGCAGGTCACAGAAGTAATGTTCTCCGAAGCGCGTGATGAGCTCGGTGTGTCTTGAGATATAGGTCCGGAATGATCACGACGTTTTCTGCATTCTGCGAAGCGGTGACCCATTATTCCACAGAAGCTACATCTGCCTGAGAACCTTTCGGTGGGACGATGGCGCTTGATCTCAGGTTCGTTGATTTCTCCACCATCCGACCGACGCTTGAGAGATACACCTCCCAGTATTCGGAATAATTGAGTGCGAGTGGTGATATTGTGAGCGTTTAACTCGCGACGTATCAGGCTGTCCTTTTGACAGAGCACTGAAATCACAAATCCAGTCGTCACTTCTTCGGGCATCACGATCTTTGGAATTCGTTCTATCAAGTTCCACAGCCGAAGTGCAGATTCTGAAGCTGTTTCTTTACTTCCGATTTGAAATCGTAAAATGTCATCAAAATAGTCCTGAAGTAATTTAGGTTTAGAAAACTTCGCTATAAGAGACTCCTTGACTACGCTCCAGGTCATTTCTTGTAGGTTCAATTTGGTGATGCAAGATGCAGCTCGTCCTTTCAAAGCACTCGTAAGAGCCATGAGTAAGTCTATTCCATCCAGACCCCTCTTTTGAACGATGGCTTCTGTTATATTGCACCAACCATCAATGTCGGCATCAGGGTCGTCTGGATTGAAGGGTAGCAATTGCGTAGGATGATTAGTGTTCACAGTTGGTACTTGCTGAGCCGCGAGAACTCGAGATAAAAGCGTTTCCATGCTGTTGAGTAATTTCTCGGCATCCGTCTTGATCGGCTGGCCCTCAACTTGGGCCCCGTCGCATCCCACTTCTGATGAAGGGGCAGGACGGCCTGGAGGCCCTTCACCAGAACTCATCTTCTTCTAATTATGCGGGTAGGTGGGCGCGGGAATAGAAATGAATGACTTCAGATCACAATCGACGTATTTTAATCAGCATTCACAGGAATCACGATGTAATTAGGTTATTAGCAATTACTACTATACAAAATCAACTTAATAAAATCTTGAAATAGCGTGATGGCGAAGATTCTGAGCGATTCGTCACAAGCGTGGTGCGCGGGCGCCGTCTCGTTCAAAAGTGAGTTCAAGATGGCCGCCCGCGCTACCATCGACAATGACGCTTCGCTAGGTTGACATCGGCAATCCTGTCAACCTGACGTTTGACGTTTGACGTAAACGCCGTCATGTATTTTCGTAACGGAATCAATAAATAATAATAGGTACGCAGTCAATAAATAATACAATGTGTTTATATCTAGCTGACTTCGGCTCTATTAAATTGTTTTCGCAAGTAATGCTTGTACCGTAGCGTGACTGATACTGTAACTGTACATAAAATTAGCGCAAGGGTCAGCTTTAATATGCAGACTCATATGAAAGCCTTTAAAATATTCATTTCTAGTATCAGACTTTTGCGGACTAGTTAGTACATTCCGCAGCAGAGCCCGTTAAATATTGTTACATAGTCAAAAATTTTACATATTTTCTCTTCGAGCCGTACATAACAGCTCTCAGCTAAACTAATATAAGCTTCAAGCCAAACAGCACACAATACACATCAGTGAACAGGCTACAACATATGGTCCAGTGTTTGCACGCTCGCCCCGGATCACAGTGTTGCCAGCGACTAAATATAAACCTGTCAAACAAAAACGTTGACGTCACAATCTAACTTGTAGTGTACCTAGTTTGACTCCAGCTTGACAAGGATGACTATTACAGTAATGTCTGATGTTATAAAGAAGAATAAAAGATAACTGTTATCTGGTAGAGATTAAAAAAATAACTGGCTAAATATGGGTGTAGTACATACCTTTTCCTGCCCCTTCGGGGAATACAGCACCCCATCAATCGTAATTTGAATCTGTTTGAAGGATACCTATTGCTAATCCATTGCTTCATAAGTTCGAAAAAATTGTCTGTTCAACAACGTAAATAACGCAATGAATGTTGTTGAACTGTCAAAATGAATATCATTCCTACTGATAATGTGTTTACGCAATTATCCCGCTGGTGTTATGTTATGTCAAATAAATCCTTTTTTATGCCATTATACTGCCTACACGTAACATAAGGTCCAACCTCTCGTCAGTGAGGTCTGTATTTGTGAATCTACCCTCGCCTCGGGCATGGTGTTACCAGCGACTAAAATAGTCGGTCACATAAAAACAATGCACGTGACTGTCAAATTTGTACAGGGCTATATTTAGCCTAAAACGTTTTTATAGACTTATTATGTAAGAGGGTGTGTTTTGTGAATGAAATCAAGGTATTTTACAACCCACGATGAGTGGAATTTCTTGTGCGATTTACTTTTATAATAATAATGATGCCTAGGTTGGTCATAAAAAGTTCTAGAAAGAATAAAAATTCAAAAACTTTAAACCTTTCAAAAACTGAAAGCATTCTAACCAACAAAAGGTCCCAGCGGCGCCGGCGGTCAGTCTAGTACGGGGATCAAATGAACGTTCCCTAACCATTGAGTGGTAACTAACTTCAAAAGGAATCTTCTCATCAATGGACGTTCATCAAATATTATGCCGCATTTACACATTCGTGCGAATCGCGAGGCGAATAACGAACACGCATATGTAAACATTGCGCTCACTAACAAACAAACACTCACAAAAAACAGTGGCTCGCCTCGCGATTCGAGCGCTCGCGTTGTCAAAATAATTCACCCCGCGAATGTGTGAACAGTAGTTCGCGACGGCCCTCGTATACGAATGTTTCGTCGAATCGTTCGTCGAGTGACGGACGAGGCGAATGGCGAACACGATTGTGTGAATGCGGTATTAGGTTTCCATAGCATCCGCAACCTATGCACTTTATCCGTTATCTCGAGTAAGTTAAACAACAAAGGAGGTTTGAAATTAACTGCAGTTTAAAAAGATTTTATTCTGCTCGTATTTTTCATAGTCTAGTTGCCAATCAAATCTTTCACCACAGCCAAACTGGCGCATTTGTTCCAGACCCCAATTTGTCCGCAAATAAAAGAAAGACGACTAGCGGAAACATTGACATATCTCCATTAGGCAACAAGCTTGCGGTAGAGTGCCGATAGCCTGTCCTTGGCATCTGACCTCGGGAATGTCCGCAGCATTACATTTCGACAAAAGAAGCTACATAATCTCGTCGCCAATTATAAGATCTCAGCGGCAGCGCCAGTAAAGGAACGTGCAGACTATTTAGCACACGCAAAACTTTTAAGAGCCACGTTAGGCGTATAGTATCTTGATTATTTGTTTAATACTTCAAGCACATAAATGTACAGAGGCGGACTTAAGGCCATAGGCATTTTCTACCAGTCAACCTTTGGGTGATACAGAGACAAACCCTAATGAAAATTGAGGAATAAATATTTTAAATATAAAGATACGCATAAACCTATTAAAACTATAAATATAATATATACTTAATTACATATAAATATAAGCAAAATAAATATACATAAATTCACGACTCTAGATCCTTTAGAAAAAGCAGAATTCTTCCTGAAAAATCTCACTGATGAAAATGCCCAACGCGACGATCATAATCTTAAGAAAGCTTTTGTGAAAATTAAGATGTTTCCACGAAGGCAATGAAAGTAATTTAGCGTGGTAAGATCAAATATTAACTAAGACTTAGTGTTTGGCCCGACTGGCAGCGCGGGCGCGGCGCGGTGAACATGAGTGTCCATAGTGGGCACGCAAGCGCGGTGAGCGGCGCGGGCTGCTCGGCGCGGGGAGCGCGCGGGCACCTCACGCCATAGCTCGTTATAATATACATATCGATTGCCAGCTTATTGCCTCCGGGCCATTACATTAGGCCATTCGTTTTAGATGAGAAACTGCTTCGCGCCTAGATAAGTTACAGGCACGCTTGGTATTCTGCCAGGAATTCAATTATATAACCACTTACAATTGAAGAGGAGTATTTATATGACCATTCTCCTAGTCAACACAGCCTTTAGTTGTTGTTAGTGGTTTTAGTTTAGTGTTAAACACAAATACAGTTTGCGAATCTGATGTAGGTAGGCGCTACTAGAAAAACAGTTGGCCAGCTTGTACAAAATGTACTAGTCTGTTGTTAAAAATATTCAGTCAAATAAATACCCTACGTTACTTTAATTGAGCTCGAGAGAGTGCTGTAGACTGGACCCTTACATTAGACGATTATAATGTTTAATGGCTGGAGTTGTGACATTAGCAAACCGAGTAAGTACAATAAATTCATCTCTTAAACAAGGGTCAAGCTCAATATCAAAACCTCTCTTTAAAACAAAAACCATTTGGTCCAGCCGTTTTATGCTGAAAGTAAATAGTCATAGACTTAGGACAAGAAACGAGCGGTCATCGTGTCTCGAGCATCTGTTACTAAAGACGTAAAACACGAGAACTCGTAGTGCTTCTCGATTACTGCCATTAAGTACACTTTGGAACAAGTGCGCTCTTTGAGAGTGGTATACAAAATTCTTTTTCGTGAGCAAATAGGTAAGACCGGCTGTATACATTAAACATTTTTAATTGCAGTAAGATAATATTTTCCAAAATGTATATTTATCTAAACAGTAAAATTGAACATTGACACAGGTGAATTCCTAGACTTCCGAACGAAGGGTTCTCACAGACCATTAAACAAGTCCCAGTATTTGTTCATGTTACTCTATTTGAAGTGCAGATCTGCAAATCCCTGAAGGGTAAACATACATCCGGAATGCAGAGCCGAAGTGTGACACCTAAACAAGGTTAATGGCACAGTTTAGGAGGGGAGCTTAACGAGGGTACCTGCAGCCCTTTGTTCGGACTGATTGGGCGCGATTTTTAAATACTGCGTTCCGGGCGAAGGGTTTTAGGTCAAAGTGTTGCCCAAGTATTAGACCTATCTACATGCACGTTAAACAGGTATTTGCAGCCCAACAACGAACTCTTAGCAAAAATATTAAGGTTGAATAGCACAAAGAATATAAGAATGAACATTATGCACATTGTGGAACTAATTTCTTAGTACCTCAGTTACACCATATGTCGCGCGACTTGAGATGCTTTATTAGTCAAACGGTAGTGGTTTTATTAAATCCTAAGATTGCCACTCACGATCCACTACGTACTGGATGCGGAAAGCAGAGAAGCGGGTGTTGTGGAACAGCTTAAGACAGGCAGGCCTATGTTCAGCAGTGGTCTGGGATAGTGACCCACTGCAGCACAATTTTTCGTTCTGTTTGATTACTTTATAGTCAAAGAAGAATTTAAAGCAACGAGGTAGACTGAAGTGCCGATATTAGTTTACTGTCAACGCCAGTTAGTAGGTACTAACAGTTTTATGGCTGTGCCAGTCGAGCATAAGTTGCTAGTTATCCGCCATGTTGGAACCGCACTTCACGCTTAATGTCGCTTTTAGGTGCTGTTATTACAACAAAAACTTGTGTTGTTTCAAATTGTGCGTGTATATTAATAATATTTTTAAGATTGTGAATATATTGAGTGGAGACCGTGAATCGGCAAACGTAGCGTGGTGTGCCCGCCGCCGCCGCCGGCCGTATACGCCGGCCGGTCCAACAAGGATTGACGATAATTTCATGACTTTGTTGGAAAATGTTAGCCACAGTGACCTCATAGGGCGTGACCTCATCCACGACTATATGCCATGCTTAAGGTGCTTCATTTTAGAATGGCTTGGATGTAACTGATTTATTTTAATTCACTGCTGATCAGCTTCTTTTAGTTACCGTTGACTCTTCAGTACATACACCATCATGGCAGCAGACTCCAGAACAGTTTTTGCTAACAAAGGAGCATGAACAATGCCCATTGATGGTGTATTAGCTCATCTGATGGAATGGATCCCTATACTACACTATAGGAGGTAAAGACCGTGAGCGTTGTACAAGACATGAGAGCATACGGACAGCCTTTACGTTTAGATAGCTACAGTTAGTTGGTTTACTTGCTATCCTTACCAACTTGTTTTATTTAATGACCAGATTTACGCCGAGACCGAAAAATGTTCAGCAATTAAAATGAAACGGGAGTCTTGTATTTAACAGAAAGTTAACGTTGACAAAGCAGCGAGGTTAGGAAATAATTATTGGAACTAGTTTTTTTTTAAGGCATAAGAGTTACTTTTTAATGTGGGTGTTTTTCGTTGACCCTTGACTTACATAAAGTGTGATTTAATGTAACATTTCGAGAAACAGGGATTTTTATTTGTCTTTACGTAATAGAACTTCCGGATTTTACTTACGATCTGTCGTTTAGTTGAAAATTAGAACTTAATAAGGACATTGGTCCAAAAAATAGAGAGCTATCGGTAGCCGGCAAAAACTCATATCATAACATAACACCACGCCTGTTTAGGCAGAGGTGTACCTACTTATAGTAGACCCACAATTCGCAAAATCAAGATTCCAAAATCCCAAGTCACCTTTGCGAATAGTTATAAATAATTTGAAAAAAAAACTATTAGAATCACTTTCGTGATATAGATAATATAATCATAATAGCTTTTCCTATATCTTTATATTAAAGACTAAACGCAGTAAATGGTGGGTAATTCAATTCTCTGATAAAATATAACAAAACTAGGCTGCCATATACGTACGATTTACGTTTCAACACTTTTAGGAGGCTGAAGCACGCTATGTTAACCTTTACCTACACTTTTTTTAAAGCACTTGTACAATATCAATAAAACATAATCTTTTCTGTAAGTTAAGGTTCGGGTAATGAAAGGTGCCATATAAAGTATTATATTTATTTTTAATTTGTTTAAAATAATGTGATAAAATACTTTGTGGGCATTAAAGAAGAGCGAATTAAAAAGAGTAGCATTTTGTGACAAAAATATATTAAATTGATAAAATAAATAATATCTATGAAACTGAATTACGGTTCATAGCTAGAATACAACCAAATGCCGGCCGGTAAATTCAGCACCATAATAACCTAACTTTTAAATAAATAACTACATATCGGATCAATACGTTAGTCGTACAGAACTAGGTATAAGTACCACACTTCTAAAGTTACATAATAAACAACTTTTTCTACTGAAAAGTTACAAAACCATTACAACTGCAATACGGGCGCGGAAACAGCGCCATCTATCGACCGCCAAACATTCCCCGACGAACGCGCCGCAAACCTTATTTTGGTAAAAACTCACCGATAATGTATGAACCGATGAACTTAAACAGCAGCGTCAATTACAAAAATGTTTTATCACTCACTGTAATTCGTCAGATTATTCACAATTATTATTCATATCACAAGATTGTTCACTGTTTCTGCACGCGAGTGTACTTGTGGGTAGTATATGGTGTTCTGAGTACAGTGAGTGTCGGAGGGGTGGGTACGGTCGTGCTGAGCGGGCCGGTGACGCGGGTGGACTGCCGCGGCGCGCCCCGCGATGCGCCCCCGGCATGCGCGCCATAACCTAACCCCGTTTCGAGTTTTCCGAGCCAAAGAGTACGCGAATGTCAAGATATGACACTGCTTTTAACTTTAGTTTTAAGTCGAACAGTAAACATACTTTTTATCGGTCATTACATTGAATCTGCGTGTGAACATCAAATAAATTGTAGAAAGACCTAGTTTTATAGCTTAACTTTTTAAGTTGCAAAGCATACCTAGTTTTCATTAATTAATAAGTTTAGCAAAGGTCCAATTAATCATAACTTGACTCTACACTTTCAGAAAACATCCAACCAGAGCTGAAAATGTATCCCAAGTTTATATAATACCGAATAGACTAGAGCTAAAAGGCCTTCTATTCTGGAACATCCCGTCTTAGGGAAAACATTATGATAGGCCAGACGATATATTCATCGCATGGCTTACGGAAGCCCTCATTGACCTAGAAGCTCTAACTACACTTACGATATAGGCCAGGGTAGATCCTAATGGATTTAGTTATCGAGGAAACTGTGGGACAAAGTCAGGCTATCGAGTTTAGAATAGCCTACATGACCGTTAAATAACAGCGACCATGTTGAATTTGATAGCGCTTGTTTTGAATTTCGAAGACAGACTTAGGTATTAACGTTAGAGATTTCATTTGAGAGAATAGTGGTTTTTGAATTGTTAACGACTGTCAACAGTTTGTTCATGTCTTTACTCTTCACGCATGACGTAGTCTAGATCAATAGCTCTCGTTACTTAATCGGGGTACTAGGTAATTAAAAGAACGGATTGCTATGTAGTTTCTTAGTTCAACGTAAAAGCTAAAATTATATACTGTAAAATCTGACAGTCTTGGCATCGTCCATATTAAAATTAGTGACTGAGAAGTATCAAAACTAGGCTACATACCTTTATAATTAGTAGATTTGAAACGAGCTTCGCTGTAAGCATTATCTTCAAGCCAATGCAATAAGAGAAACCTGACAAGTAATTCTATTAATGTCCCAGCCAGTACGTAAACAACGTAAACACGTACCTACCTTACACTGTTGTGTATATATTCAAATAGATTCATTATCAAAGTGTATTTACTTTCTCACGTGCTTTAGATTTAACTTCTTTCTTGACTGAACCACCTCTAAGTATGCTTTGATAAGGTGAATAACTCAGTTATCACGACAAGATTCGGTTCTTCAGTACACATATTTCAGATGATAAAAAGAAAATCGATCGAAGTCCCTTTGTGAAATACGTGAATAAACTCATGATCGAAAACAAGAGCTTTGTTTTAAGTATTTAATATAATTTTAGAATAGTCTTGTGGTGTATTCAGGAATTCTTCTGGTCCTGTCAACAATAGTAGCATTTAATATGAATGCGATGCGCCCATGTTGCTGTCAGCTACAATGTTCATGAGAACAATATGGTAATATTATTCACTGTAGTTGCACTCTGGCAACGAATTTATGAGAACGTTTTAACATGGTTTTTATTAACTTAGGAAGTTAACCATTGACTTTCCAAGCATTCATAGATTTAAAGTTTTCTTGCACTTGGCCCTTAATTTTCAATTGGACCTTAAATATCAACAAAGCTTAAAAACGGCCGCTTTAGTCTTCATGATAAAATAACTGTCCGGCTACAGTCGTCAGGTACCTAAGCCTAACGGGATATATCCCAATACGTCTTTACAAAACGAACGCCTTACATTCAGCGTAAAAATGGCGGCTGGTCCCAAGTCTACGCGTTATTTATGGACCATTGGACAGTTATCCCTTCCTGAGTGAGGTTATCAGAAGACATTATCCCTCCAACGTACCAATACGTATAACTTGGTGATATATCTTAAATTTCGACAAGAATATGCTCTGACAAAAATGGTCTTTGTATTTTTCATAGAGCTTTAGGGGATACTGCAACCCCGGTGAGCAGTAGTGGCCCAGAGGTAACGACCGCAACTTTTTAGGTCGTAGGTTCGAACCCAGACAGGCGCTGTTTTTTTTTTTTGCTGATGGGAAATCATCAAATGACCCCTCCCGCTCTGGGTGAAGCGGAAGGGAGTGTCAGACTCTTACTGACTAAAACCCACCCGTGTTCCTTCCTTAGCCCTTTATGTTCCGGGCCAGCGGTAACCCTTTCGGACAATCCCGCTGACCCGGCAGGCTTCGGCCCTATGGGGCTCCTCCTCGATGCTGACATCTCTTTGAGGCGCGCGTGGAACACGTACGCGCCGACCGGCACGGGCCTGGTCCTGATCGGACGGTGAGCTACCCATTACTCTCCGCCCGCAGGCCCGCGCCTACGGTGGCCCGGAGTCATCGCGCGGCTCCCGACGCCCGGAGCGTCTCACAGGCGCTTTACTTTGTGTAAATTATTTTCTGCTCTTAACGAACTTTTTGACGTTCAAAAGTGCCTTTAATGTGCCTATTTGAAAATTTTACATAAATTATTTGACTTTGACTTAAAACAGTGAAGGAAAACATCGTGTGGAAACCGGCACTGGAACCGCGTGGTGGATTACAGCCCTCTCCCTCTCACAGAGAGGAGGCCTGTGTCCCAGCAGTGGGAACATTATAGGCTGATTGTGTGCAACCCCGGTACATATATTAGTAGATATTCACCATGTTCATTTCATTCACATCAAAATGCAGCTTTGGAGAGACGGTCCTCGTAACATCAGCACAAAACCGGTTCCAGTACCTACGGAAAACGGACTAACAATAATTACTTCAGAACATCATGCCCGTAAAGATGTTCCTACATCGTATACCCATAACATATTAATGGATAAATTGAATTAGCATACTAATTCCGGAATTAAAGAAATACCGAGTGTATGAGCTCTTTGTGCTCGCGTTAATTTTAAGAGACGACGAAAATTTGGTCTCTTTGGGCTTTTGTTATAATAAGCACTTTGCTGAAATTAAGACCCAAAGCGTATTTGCATGTTTATATAAAGTGTAGAATAATAAATTTTCCTGCTTTTGTGCAAAGCCGTTATTTCTGGATCCATGCTTTAACATGTTAATATCGTTTCCTCTTCCCCGTGCTACTTTACTGAACAATAACCAGCTTCGTCTGAAGAGTCCGGAAAATTCAATATTCAAAACTTATTCTTAACTCGTGGTAGTTAATTATAAATTTTAACCCCAGCCGGTAATACCGGTACATAGTTCAGTAACTATCTTTCTGATTCTAACTACAAAGAAAACAAAGCTTCAAGAACATTATATTTAATTAAAAGTTTATTCTGCGAAGAAAGTTTTCAGGGGCCAGGTATTGCATTGAATCTGCAAAGAGAAGATACTAATGTTACTCTAAGATATTACACCGCAAGCAATGTACAAATTAGACAATCGCTTTGAATCAAATTATTTCTGTTAACGAATATTGTTCATCTCATATTTAAAACCCTCTTTCATAATATTAAGCTGTGAAATTTCAACCAATTTTTTCTCAGAATTCATGAGAAGCCTTAGTATGATGTTACCATTTTTGGATAACAATATTATGATAATCAACGAATTTCATTTTTCTAATACACACGAGGAAATTTAGGGTAATATTCGAGCTATAAAAAGAAATCATTGTTATCAAGAAAAGGACTATTGTCGTAAAACTGAGCGAAAAATATTGATGACCGACATATTAGGTCCTTCAGCGTCATCGATTTGATGCTGGCCAGTTTGTGAATAGGCCCCGAGAGAAATTGGATTTTCAGCATCTTCCTGCGATAAAACATCGCCATCCCTCGGTAGGGCGGAGAGAAAGCGCGAAAAAACCGCTAGACTTATTATTCTTACCCTCTGTTAGGGACATTCAAATAGGGACGTACGTTCTGTTGACTCAGTTGAACGTTGCTCTGAGATTTTGCAAACTTATAAATAGCTATGTACACCAGGGAGGAGATAGGACTGCGTGCCACCTGCCTCTGAAAATTTTCATACGTTTCAAAGTTTTATAATAAACGTCTTTGGACACAAATGTTGCCAACATTTTATAAATGAAATGAAATGGCCTTGGAGACTGTCCATAACTAGAAATGGCTATTTAGAGACACAAACCTAAAAGAATGCTTTCAAAGTTAGAGTAGATGGATTTTGTGGGTCCCTAAAGTATTTACCACTACAAGGCCGAGCGAAGCTACGCAAAACTTTTACAGAATTTCCAATCTAATGCCGAATTGCCGACCAAGCCTTTAGTAGCGATCTACGAATGTATACTGAACCGATTATCCTAATTGGCTCACTCATGAGAGCTCACGTCAAACTTGGGAAGTGAAACACAGAATTTCGAGAACGATATTATTATTTCGGACGGAGTATGCCTTGGGGAAATCGGAAACTGTTCTCCCGAATTCAACCAAACAGACTGCTTTCAATATTCAAATAGGTTGCATTTACTTCAGTTGCAACTCCTTTGTAGACTAAGTACGTTCTTATCGCTATATTTCGACTCTAACGCGGCAAGGTAAGGATTGTTACAGTTGAAACTCGTCTTTGAGTTTTCAAAATCGGAATTTATCCAGTGATAAATGACGAGTTGGAAGCGATGAAGTCGTCGGTGAGCACAGCAGAAACATTGCAGGTGCATCTGGCCCAGCGCAAGATAGATGATTGCTCGCGATGGCACGACGGGGTCCGAGCGCGGTATCAAACTGACCCGTGTCACTGTGTTGGATGGAACTTCAGCTATGATTTTAACATCGTAATGAATGGTAATTTTAATTAGTTTCAGTAACTGACAGTAAAATGCTCAGAGTTAATAAGTAGTTTGTAGGTTTTTTTCTTTGGTCGTATCTACTTACTATCATAGAAAAACCTTTTTTGATAAAGAAAAGCAAACCCTACGATAAATCTATATGTTTCAGTACTTCATTAATTCAAACATTTTTCACTAATTACGTCACGGCTTCCTCTCGCACGTCCACGAGCCAGAAAGTTTGCCGCATCAATCAATACACTTCACAGCAAGTCTGCGGGCCCACCCATTCATACAACACCTAAATATGTAATGTACAACACACACCATACTCTCCCGACACGCATTTACAACCAGCCTCCAAACAAGATGATCATCTGTGCCATAAAATCCGCATTATGGAGGACGGAAGGGATTATACTCTTCATGTTATGTTTCAATTTTGCAAGTGTCGTAAATAATGTTAGACCAACAATCTTTTAGGAGGACGCCGCCCTTAACCTTTAGATGTTTGCTCTCGCCGACGGAAATCCAATAAAATACTGAGGTAACAGCCGCCATTAGCGTTTTTGTTGAAAGTGCCTGGAACGCCACCTGTCTCCGAATACCCACTTTTATTTCAATAAATAAATCTGCTCGTTATAAATGTTCGCAGACTTTTTTGCTACCAGAGTTTTTTTTTTTTTTAGATTAGGTAAGAATAAATTAGAAAGGAAACGTAATAATTTTTTGGACGTCGGATATAGAAACTTTAACGTTTCGTAAATTTAGATTCTTATTAGAGAAACTGTTAGAGGTATGGAGTAAATTTAAATTATCACAGTAATAAAAAAAAACATTTTCTTTGTAATGCCTTAGATTAGAAAGAAAATAAGGAGGCATAAAGCAACCTTGAGCCCCTCGTTGACACCGAGATTCTCAGAAAGAAGCAGACAGATAAACATGGCGGTAATCTCAATAAAGAACTGACAAAGCGTTGTAAATTCTCTCATTGTTCCATTGGACAGCTTGTAACTTCATTTATTTAGACATTTTATTGAACAAGTGTTTTGGTTGTATTTTACTTATAACAACGTCCGGTGTGCCCTTTTTATATTAAGACTACTTACAGCTTCATATTTTCCAACCTTATTTTAACTGTTAGAAGAGAAGAACCTTCTTAAACTTAATATAAGCGAAGTGAATAGGTAAATACACGGAATTGCAATTTAATCTCGCGCAAGAGCAGCTTCCGTGAAGTAAAGCAATCTTCCGGCAACTTAAAAATGGTTCAATTTTCAACTGTCGCACCGACTTCAAAGCCCCGAAGTTTAACGGTTTACGACCGGACGACCAGAGGAACTTCCAGTCCACTGCAGCAACTATCTAGCCATAACTATGCTCTTACATTCACACGAATATGGTACTTATTCAGCAGAGCATACAATGATTTTTTGTGTTTTAAATTCTGAAACTTGTACAGTTCTTTTACATTAGCAGGGTTCAAAGAGCCAGGCTGACTCTTAAGTATTTTATTTTTATATAAATAGCCAAGTTAAAGTTTCCACCCGGTCTAATTTAATCTACCTTGAAGCAAGCCAGTCAATCTTTTTATGTCCAAGAAGGCTGGAATGAAAAGGGAATACAAAATTAGAAATATTTTACTGGTAAACGATAGCCAAACGGACTAAACTGGAAATAATTGTTTATTAATTTTAATATTTCGACAAGATAAACACTTGAGAAGTTCAGAAAGATCTTAATAATTATAATCTCCGTTGTAACAGCCTGTTGATATTCTAAATACAATCTCCTTTGAAACAATAATCTTTAATTATCGCGCCAGTTTATTTCAAATTATTTAGTTTAGAGATTGGGAGTTTTAAACTTTCAGTGGCCTCCGAAAGTTAATTGACATTTTTCCACTTCAGCTTTGACACACCACATCAAGATTTAAAATTCTAGTGATCCAAATGTTTGAACTAATATAACTTTATTATTAAGTAATGCCTTTTATTTATCATAAAAAATAATCAAGTAATCCTTAGGATAATAGGTAATGCTTTAGGTAAGCATTACCTATTATCCTAAGGATTACTTGATTATTACCTGTTTTTTTTTTTTTTTAATCATAATGTCATAAAATCACAGTTGAAGTGGAAAAATGTCTACTAACTTTAGGAGGCCATTGTATACATAGTGACTCACACCTTTCATTCACCACCGTTTAGGCAAGTCAAGGTTAACCTGAACCGAAATGACACATAGCAATTAAATGCACATAAAAAACGGAGACAAGATTGTAGCACAATATTACTACATTAAACTCACTTACTTATAGATAACGGACAGTCAATTCAATTAGCGACCAAGACCCAAGAAAATAGAGGCCAAGATCCCAAAAACTGTGATGATCCAAAAACTTAGGACCCACTGGTACTTTCCCCACAAATAGTTTTCTCCGTTAGACCAAGACGTTCTGCGAGTACTTGCTACATGAAGTAATGAAGTAAATTTGACAGTTACTCTGATTATAGTGTCGATAAGTTGTCATTATACTACAACTACCCTCATTTCATAAATTTGTTGGTAAGCTTAGTCTAACTGAATATATCATAGGATTACGTTAGTAGGATAGGCAGGAAGGCTACGTACTAATAACAATGTTCAGCGATCAATATACATAAGTGTCAGTTGCGCTGATTATAGCAATAATCTCGGGGAAACGTTTTGCCGGTGGCGGTCTGTCCAGAAGATTGCTTTTAACAGAGTACTTTATAGGCTTTTCTTAAAATTAGTTTAAATTTTTGTAATCATTTTAAGAGAAAGCCTACTCCATATGGAGTAGGTTTTTATTTTTCTCTTGCACAATGTTTTTACAAAACAAATTTGTATTTTCTATCGGTACCAATAATGGTATACTTATTACGCTTTAAAACCACTTGAAAGGCTTTTGAAAAAATATTAAGAATTTAAAGTTTAACATAATATACATAGATGGCGGGATGAGCTGGACTCCTTAAAGGATTGATCCACAATCGCAGTAGACCGGGAAAAGTGGAAAAAGGGGAAGGGATCCCTTTACTCTGCTGTAGGACAACAACACCATAATAATAATAAATAAATAACCCTTTCTTTTTCCCCTATTTAAAACTATTCCGGGCAGCTAGATACGATACATAAGTTATGTATCGTATCTAGCTGCCCGGAATAGTTTTCCGGAAAATCCAATAAACCGGAAAATATAATGGTAACTGCTATGTATGGTAACTGATATTTCAAATTCATTACCGGGTACAAAGGATTGGAATGAGAAATGTTCCTCTTACACAATCGGATCGAAATATCTTGGCATTCTAGAAAAATCTAATAAACGTGTAGATAGGTCTTCCCGTGAAATTGCGTATCGAATGATTGATTAAGGCCCAGATCGCAGACAATTTCAGAACTAATTCTGAAAAATTTATACCATATAACTGAAAAAGCAATAGAGTATGTTTTATTAGGTGATTTGACCTTGTAGGAGTATTAGGCTTGCTTTGTGTCATGATGTATTTCTGATTTGGTTATTTATACATGGAGCTTCTGACAACATTCCCGGGATTATATTTGACATTTAGGGCGAATTCACCAAACTTCTATACTTAACTAGATTAGTCTTATCCCGAGAATAAATTTTGAATTTTTGACAGTTCAGACAACTATTTTTTTCCACGCAAAAGATAAGTATCTGATTTTGATAAAATTAGCCCGTAGAGTGAAACTACACCAATGTTATATTTTAACGTTTGTGTATTCTAATATGAAACGTAAATTACCTTAACTTTGATAACTTTACCGAGCTCCGGTGAATGATTGTCAAAGGAAAGCAGCTGTCCAATCAACACAGCCAATTTCTATTTAATATTGACACGATTACAATTTAGATAGAGAGGTCCTAAAACACATAATCAGTCGAGCTTCAGCTGGTGGAGGCAAATTCGTCAATTAATGGTTAGTGCCTACATTTTTGTGAGAGTAATAGTATTTAATTGTTGTTATTAGGGTTCCGTACCCAAAGGGTAAAAACGGAACCCTATTACTAAGACTTCGTATTTCGGTTGCCGCTATAACAACAAATACTAAAAACAAAATAAAATAAATATTTAAGGGGGGCTCCCATACAACAAACGTGTTTTTTTTCGGCGTTTTTGCCTTGTGGTACGGAACCCTTCGTGTGCGAGTCCGACTCGCACTTGGCCAGTTTTTAGTTTATGTTTTATGTACTAACATAAAACATAAACTAATTACATAAATCAAAGTATAATTATAATAAGTACTAACTAATTGTATATGTATATTTTTTTATGTTAGCCTGTTCTGTCCCACTGCTGGGCAAAGGCCTCCCCCATTTCCTTCCACATTTCCTTATACTGTGCCTTCTCCGTCCAGTCGGTTAGGAACGAGTCTAAATCGTCACGCCAATTGTATATACTTTGTTTATATAGTTAGTTTCTTAAGCTGTGTAAATCAAATATAATATATTTAACTGATTTATATTATAAATCAGTTTCAACCCACGCTCAGGTTGTCAGAGCTACAAACCAATTATAATTGTGTTTAAAAGTTTCGTGTCTAGAAAGGTAGGATACCTTTTTACTTTTACTATATGTACCATTTTACCTTTTACTATATGCAGTAACCCAGTTCTGACAACCACATATGAAACGTTCCTAAGTGGCACGTAGCACCACATAACTTATACGTCAGAGCTGCCGATTGAAATGGCATTCTTGCATACGCGGAGTGAAGCGACACGCCACATACACTCACGCTTCTAGGGTTATCGACCCTTGATGTGGCATCGTATTGATGGGAATATAGCACAAATTAAAACTTGTTTGTATGGTTAAATATTCAAAGACAAGGCCAAAGAGCTTCATCGTCATTATTATGCTGATGATAAAGCTTCTTCGTTTTCTAATAGCTCGCGCAATAAACGTTTTTGAAAAGCAAAGAAAACCATGGATGCAAGAATACCAATAGCTATGAATGTTAAATAAGTTTTCAAAACGACAAAAGGATAACGACGTATATTACTATACAAAAAGACAGTTTTGATAGTGTCATAATGCCAACAAAACTGTGATTCTGAAAGATTTAAGTTTCGACGGCAACTATTAAACAATTGGCAGTTTAATAGTTGCTGTCAAAAGGTTGATTGATCGTGGCTGTATCCTGCAGACAGAGCATCTAATAAAACAGTTTAATCGGTCTCAGTTAAGACGTATTACTAATAAGCAGGTGATGCAGTCATGCGTGCTGCATTTTTTTTTATAATGCATGAAATTATAAGAAGCAATGCACAACATTGATATTTTAGCCATAGGTATTTTTGAAGCCTTTTTGGCCTCGGCTCGTCTTTTTTTCTTGTGTATTTTTTTTGTAATGTAATTTTGTTAGTTTTAAATGCTACTTTTTACCTGAATGCGCCAGAAGGAGGGTTATGTTTTTTTTACTGTTTGTATTTACTGTGCGTATCCCATATTTATAAAATATTTGTCTTTCTTTTCTTTATTTCTTAACTAGTCCAATAAAAAACTAAAGCACACGAACGCAGGTGCATATTTAGATCCGCGAATCGAATAAGACCGTTTCAAAGGAAGAGTTCAACGCTTAGATCGAAGGCGAGCACTGAAAGACAGAAAGCGATTAAATAGAACGCCTTAGCGATGTATTTAGACCATGCCGCATCGGAAAACGATCAACCGACTTATTAAGCTGACTAATAGAATATTAATCGCCTTGATTTAGCAGAGGGAAACTATTCTATACGCGTGTTAATATTGGGCGTTGGTAATTGAGTTCCATGATGTGGTACCAATCTAAGCCAAACCTATTATTAGGTTAGATTGGCTCCTGACAAGCGTCTAGCGTAAAGGTTAACGGTACCTTTCCAACTGGAAAGGTTATTAATTTACCACGTCAATATATTGGCAATTTTTTTTTAAATTTTCTTTCGTTTGAAAATAGCAAGATCCTTGCCTTTATTCTGCAAAAGGGATCAAAAAGGGGCTGGCTGATGATGAAGTGTCCCGTGTGACAGGTGTAGACCCCATTTTTCTTAGTATGTTTCAATACAAGTTGCACCCATAAAGCCGAGCTTAAATTGCTTCAGAAACCAAGTCTGACTAACGGGGGCAACTGCCTACTTTTCTTGGAAAATGTTTACCATTAAAAATAACTGCTTATCCGAGCTTCCCTATAGAATTGTGCTATAAATGGTTTTATGTGAGAAAAGGAATTTGAGTAGGAAAACACTTATTCAGATTTGGCCATAAAACAATTTAATGTTCCATTTTCGCACTCTACTTCAACGTCAAAGCCTTACCGCTGTGTCAGCAAAACGAATTAGAACTTAGAAAAAACGGATTAAATCTACCAAGACAAGTCACATTATCTAAGCAAACGAAAAAACGAATACCTGAGAAGATTTTCGAAACCCTTTTTATCGAAGCTTGATTGAATTTATCTTGGCAAGCATTTTCCAGAGGGTTAAGGTCATCGACCTTGTAAGGTAACGACACCAACCTTCGTCCACCAAGAAAAGTAAGTGAGTAACGAGGGTGGATCTTTATTTACGATCAACTTCATATTACTACGCTAATTAATTATAGGGTCGCCACCCTACCGTACGGTTTCACATAAAATTTGATACCGGGAATATTGTTAACGGATTATTAAATGCGCAATATTTTAAGATAGGAAAGTTGTAAACCAAGCTTTTAATAAATGTTATGTTTTCTGGTCGGATTAGATTGCTTATAAAGAGAGTTCCAGTAATCTTAATAGGAGGTGAAGCTCTCACACCTTTAAGAAAGAAAGAAAGGAAAGAAAATACGTTTATTTGCGGTAACAATAACCATTGTCAGTAATTTTCCAGTTTGTTTTTAGTAACAATAGCCATGTATGTAGCTATCTATGTCCAAAGAGAGCCTCGTTGTAAGGCCTACGGACGGATTCCGTGAATAACACCGAAAGCAATGACTGTAAACACTTCAAAAGCATCAACAGGAATTACGCATTTCTATTATGTACTAGGTTCTGGCCGCAGGAACCCGTTGGATGCGAGAAGCACAGAACCGGTCGAAGTGGAGGTGCTTGGGGGAGGCCTATGTCCAGCAGTAGACATCTTTCGGCTGAAATGATGACAATGACTAGCTTCTGCCCGCGACTTCATCCGCGTGAAATTTCTTGTACCCCAAACCCACCCCGTCGCATCGCAGGCTTCTCTACTTCGTTTTCGCTTATTGTTCTTTCTGACTTTTTCTTTTGTTCGGCTTTTAAAGGTCTAACGTGAAAATAAATCGTCAAACAATCGTTATCGTAAATCCTCAAAAATTAGGCTGCCAAATGCAAAAATAATTTTTCAAATCCTACAGGTAGTTCCAGAGATTAGCGCGTTCAATTCAAACAAACATTTGAGGTTTATTATTTGTAGAGATAAAGATAAATAAAGCAAGTCACCCATATACCACTGTTGGGAATATGTTATAAGTCGACCGCTTGCAGTTGTTGCAGTAGATATCGGAACTTCTGGTCATCTGAGGTCTTCAATGGGTCAATCACGGCTTCGAATTGGATGAACCAGGCACGAGGTATTTCTCTCCAGAAAGGTAAGAGCCGCGACTGCACGGACACCGCGCTCACGTCGTAATTCATCTCGGTCTGGATTTTCGCTTGTTTCTCTTGCTTAGCTTGCTCCACACGAAAAGTTCTTCTTATAAGCGTTTCGTTTGATCACGTCGGGGTCACCAATTGTTGGGAATACGAAGGAGTATGTAGAAATAATAAGTACTCGAAATTATTACTTCTACACACTCCTTCATATACCCAAAATGTTTATAATAACAATCCAACAGTAATCCCAGAAGTATATCCATAACAATATACAGAAGAAACAAATGTCAGCACACATTGCGACCCCATGTTATTAGAAGCAGTATGAATAGTACATAAAGTTGGCGGCGTGTCTAAGTTATACGTTCAAATATGCAAAGAACAGGTGAAGTTAGCGGATATGCCTCGCTAACTCCACTGTTTTCATAGGCATAATGTTGTCGAGTGTCTGGTAAATGTATCAGGACTTCGATCGTAATTACGTAGGGCACTCAGAACGTTTTACGAAAATAAAAATAAAGGTTGACTGGTAGAAAATGCCTATGGCATTAAGTCCGCCTCTGTACATTTATGTGCTTGAAGTAATAAATAAATAAAAATAAATGTTCTATAGGTAAATATTTTTTTATTAAATCTTTACAAAGTACTCTCCACTAGCCTCTATACAAAGTTTCATGCGTCTGAACCAGTTTTCGAAACACTTTTTCCAGTCCGCCGCAGACACCTCGTTTACAGCCTGCTCGAACGCTGACAGCGCATCTTCCGGCGACGAAAATTATATCCCTTTGACCTGATTTTTTATTTTCAGGAATAAAAAGAAGTCACACGGCGCTAGGTCAGGGCTGTAAGGAGGGTGACCCAGGAGTTTGACCGGCGTGCTGTCCAGGAAGTCCCTCGTTTTGAGCGCGGTGTGCGAAGGCGCGTTGTCGTGGTGGAGCAGTAGCCCGCGGAGCCCTGTGTTTGGTCGCTTGTTGATCACAACAGAGAAAACTTCTGCTGGTAGTATACCATTCAGCGTTGATGCTTTTTTGGTTCCGTAAAGGAATTAACACCAAGTAGCCAGTCAAATTGAAAAAGCTCGCGATCAAAATCTACCCCCCGCTTCTAGATCGCTTCACTTTAGTAGGGGTTGATTCGTTTTGAAACACCCAAATCGTCGACTGGCGCTTCGTTTTAAGACTCATCACCTGTAATGATGTCGTAAACACGCCGAGACGAGCCTGCTTCAAATTTGTTTACCATATCACGGCACCATTCCACCCGGGCCTGCTTCTGAGCATCGGTGAGGTTAATCAGCACCTAGCGTGAAATTATCCTCCTCACGCGAAGATGCACGTGTACAATATCGGGAAGGCTTCCCGATCCAACCTGCAGTACGTGCTGAATCTCTTGATACGTAACTCGCCTATTGTCTTGGATTACATTTTTAACTGCTAGCACGTTTTCTTCCGTAACAGCCGTCAAAGGGCGACCATTTCTTTCTTCATCCCTCAAAGTTAGTCGACCGCGCTTGTATTCGTTATACCAACGATACACAGTTGCCTTAGAAGAGCCTTCATCCATGAATGCTATTTGAAGTCTATCGTACGATTCGTCCGGTTTCAGGCGACACTTGAAATGTAAAAAATCATAGCTCGAAAATGTTCCCGGCGGCGCAGATCCATTTTTTTTAATGAGAAACGACTATTTAAATTAGCTCGCAAACAATGTGGAGGGAAATTTTGAAATTGGAACGTACCTATTTTTATTAACAATTATATTTTCAAAATAGATTATAACTGGCCAGTCATACAATCAGACAGTACATAAAAACTTTTATTCTCAATATTTTCTGAGTGGCCTGGTATGTGATGCCTAACATGTGCCTGCTGGTCTATTCTGTGGAAATCTCTTAGGTGAAGTGAGCTGTCACTAGTGTCAATCTCTGGCATCAAGTGGAATGAGAGGTCACATTGCTCTCACTTAACTTTGGTTTTCATGGTGAGATTTTTACATCGGCTGTTCTAATACTTTTTCTTTCAGATCATCAAAATCGGCTGAACGTACGTTAGAGAATGTCAATACAATATACACCGTCGTACCGTTCCGCGGAAAAGAAATGGAGATACCTAACAGTAAAATATTTTAAGAGCATAGAGAGCATCCTATTTCTGATTCTTAAAGCACCCACAAGAAAAAGGGTGGATTTATAGTATATGCAAGAAAATACTAAGTAAGTAAATATTGAACGAAATATGTATTTACGAAGTCGCTGTTAAACGAAAGAGTTTCAAACCGCATTAGCAGATGTCATTCTCTTTTATATTGTTTAGTCAGGTCTGTCTACAGCATAAAATATACAATTTTAGGCATCCCAATGCTAATAACGTTTGTTACCGAAACCTCTCCAAACATTGCCAAAACATCTATCATATCTGTACGTGGGTGGAAAACTTCATAAATGCGTGGGCGGCTACAGAAACTTACCCGGCCTGTTATCTAATTCAGTGATACAATTTACCTAGCCATTTTATCTGTAAAAGTAGTCCGAGAAGGGAAGGGTATAGACACGTAATAAATACGTCTAAACGACCCCTACTTGATGAGGGCCCATTTATTAACCCCAGACTGAACAAATTTTTATTTTTAGTAAATACCTGCTAACCTACCTACGCCTACTTTACCCACCCCAGCAAGTAATTACAGACAAACGTCAATTCCAAAGATCTTGGCTTCGACCCCAGGGACGTGGCCATGCTAATACTAAAATCAAATTAACCACTCTGCTTCCCAATACGAAACAAACTGCAATGCGAAACCAGATAAAAGTTCCCCAAAGTTAGTTAGTTCAGATAATATTCCAATATATTTATCCCCATAATATTTACAGCATCATTATTATAACATTTTCATAAGAGGGTTAACCCAATGCTGATAATAACATTAAGTGCATCGGTCACCGACCCCGGGTAAATTCAAACAGGTACCTAGAGCCGCCGGGAGTTTCATCAAATTATCTGCGTACGTGTAAAACAGCGGTGCTAAACATTGCGGGGATGAAAGAATATATTCGTGCGAGCGTAAATAATATGTATGAGAACTGTGATTATCGGGAAAAGCCAGAAAAGGAAAAATTCTAAAAGGACAATCGCGTAAGTAATTAAAGTTACGGTAGAAGTTATTTAAGAGAAAAAAACTGAGATTAAACTGAAAATTGGTAAAATCTAGTTTTTTTTTTCCGATATAAAATCCGAGGTTTTGCAATGTCATATATCATAACGCTTTTCCGAGCAAAACAGCGGCAATTGCGATACAATGCTGAAGTTTAAATCTAGGATTTTTTTTTCTCGAAAACTTAACATGTTAAGCGCCATTTTTGTAATTCGACCCAAGTCCAACGTTTTGTAACCTCACATAACAAAAAACAAAAATATTTATTTCAACTTAAAAATTGTGTCATAAATGAATTGAGGCAGCCCCAGTAAGTTAGAATAGTACTCGTGTGGGAACCGTTTCCAATGCTTTTCTGATTCCGATACGTAAGCAGTGGCAATACAATGATGAAGTTAAAGGTATCAAGCAAACTACTATACCTACTTTAAATAAAACCATCCATCCCATCACCAAAACCATTCCATCTTACAAAAACCGTTAAACGTTATTTATTTTTCTACAATACAGTTTACATGTTAAAGAGGTCCGGAAAAGAAACAAAGTGACTTCGTAAACGATAAAAACTGTTTGACAACCAGTGTCGTAATCAGTAATCAACTTTGCCCTTTTTCCCCGGGCCGATAAAAGGGAGGTTGGAGTAAATCTGACACCGGTTGGGTAAAATTTTAAAACAACCTCGTTTTTTAGCTAAACGTTTTGGACATCGAACGTGAGGTAATATTTTGGTCATTTATAAAAGCTCATTTGTTTTCTGGATCAATTCTATGTTTTATTTAAAGCTGTATATTCTCCCCTGGCTTTGCCAGGGGTGGGTAATGATGTTTAACCACCCCTTGTGGTTTTCGAGGTTCTTGAGTGAAAGCCCCATTAAAGTTTTCTTGGCGATACACGGTTACAGCAAAGCTTTGTGTATAAGATTTTGTAATATTAATACAGGTCTTACATTTGGATGACCTGGATTATTTAAATCTGAATAATACATGAAATCGTGGTGACATTTTATCGAATTATTAAGCTGAACAAAATTTTGGGTGTTCATTATCTATCCCGGGACGTGAAAACTACGCTCTATGCCCTATGGCTTTCAAAGGCAATCAGGGCAACTCATCAATATAAAACATCAATTTCACGTTACCGTAGACTTTTTCAAATGTTAATTTGAACGGTGAAGGCGTTTTGGAATAATATATTGGGGAAATTCCACTGACAAAGACATTGCGTTTAAGGCCCAAAAGAGATGTGTGCGTGCTGTGTTTAAACTGAAACCAACTGAAAGCTGTATTCCATATTTCCAAAAATTTAAACTCTTAACATTGCCATGTATGTACATTTTTGAGACAGCAGTATTCGTCAAATCCAACTTCCATCTGTTTGAAAATTTGAGATCTAAACGACGCAACAAAGATATAAGCGCTAAGCCACATAGCACTGCTCTTTATGCAAAAAGTTTTTTAGGAATGGCACCGAGGATCTATAATAAGATCCCTAGGCTAATTAAAGAAATAAACAACATACACGATTTTAAAAAGGCTTTACTGAAAATATTATATGATAAAACATATTATACAGTGAACGAATACCTAACTGACACATTATAATTACTTTTTTTTTATACTTTTTTATTTTTTAATTTGACATTTATACTAGAATTCATTATTATTATATTTTATTGGAATGTTTCTTTTTTTACTATTATGACGACAATTTGAATTAGAGTTATTTATTAATGTGTGATAATAATTGTTTGATAATTTATTAATAATCAGTACCGAGACAATATTTGTACGCCAATGACGGCTAGACATAGCGTTCTTTAATAATTATTGTAACATCTGTACCTAACCCACCTATGTTCAACAAATAAAAAAATATTTGTATTTGTATTCAAGATTAGCAAGACCTGGTTATTTATTTAGCCCGGTAATAGAATATTGATGTTTTACATCGGACGCTTCCTGGCAAGTGGTAGGTAATTTTTTTGTTATTGATAGATAAGTATTTCACGAGCAGATCAACTCCATAAGTTTTCTGTTATAGATAATTTTCGAAGCTTTGAACACCAAAAGCCTTTATTTAGCCAGTCACCCAGGGCTAGGAAATTCAATTTTTTACAGCTCTGCGTCTTCGAAACCTGACTTGAACAATACAATTAATACGACCGCATCATATTACGTTCTAGAAAACGAAGAGGCACCGAAACAAAAAAAAAAACAATTTGAATATGGAAGTATTTCCGCGGGCTTATTTAAATATGCGGTGGCAGTGGGAACTAGTATGGGCGCGCAGAACTTTTCAACTCAAACACCGGCCGACTTTGGTGGGGAGCACTCGCGTTGCGGCGAGCTTGTTAAGTTAATTTAAACCGGCTATGTCTAGTAATATATAAGTCAATGGGCTATGTATTCCGATGAAATAAAATAGTCTGTCCAGTACCGCAGGTATTTTTAATAATGGTCGGTATGTCTCCCGGGCATATAAACTGCAACACAATAATACAGTCACCTGAATGTATTATTGTATTGTCTCAAAAGAGAAAATTCGTAAGCTATTTTTTATTTTACAAAATAACGTAGCTGACCTCTCCGTGATATAATACAATGGCTTCCAAACGACAAAGAATTTGTTGAATCAATCGCGTAATGGAAATAAAATTAAAGCTGTAGCTAGAAGTGCAAAATCAAACATTTTTAGGAATAAAACATACAGGCTCGCCCCCTATTACACAGGACATAAATATACTTGGCGAAATGTGGGTATAATATACAGGTAAGTACACCTCTGCCCAACCCTTCAGAGAAACAAGGCGTGATGCTATGTGTTATATATAGATTTATTCAAACAGCTAAAGTAAAACAGGCCCCTAACAGTAAACGTACTTAAGATTGATACGAAACCATCGACAATTCTATTTTTACATGCCGCAACCAGGCAAGGGCAGAAAAACCAAAGCCTCATTTACAACGAGCTCTCCGAGCGCGCCCCGGGCGAAGGCGCGAACTTCGGGCCACGATACCGCTGCAGTAGCAGCGGCGGCGGCGTGACGTCACACGCGATCAATGGAACTGACGTCGAAGTTGGTACCCCGGCCTCCGCGCCCCGCCGGCCCGGGCGCACCCCGCCACTATGCCGGCTGCTGCTGCCGACCGGCCTCGATTGGGATGCGACAGGAATTTATTGTACCGTTAATTAAGCTTATTGATACGAGAGTATTTCAAAACTTCGCACTCGAAGAGTAATTAATAAAAGTTGTTTAATTTTTTTTTTATTCTGTTTTTCAGTTTACAAAGTTACGTAAGGTCTCCCGTACGACCGCCGAGGCTGTGGTTATTTTAAGCCGGCAGAGTACCTAAGGTTAATCTGGGTGCGACACTCGTAACTATTTAATTGATGCGGTAATTGTAGATTACCTTTACCTGCGTAGTCGTACCCGCGTATACGCGGATTTCATGCGATTTTGCTCAAACTGGGGCTGTTTATTGGTGCTTATATTTCCCGACGAAATCTTGCCCTAACTTATTAAGTCGGGGAAATAGTTTTTTGGTATTTTATAGGTATAAAGTTGAATGAATGAATGAATGAATTGCACCGATCCCAGCGTGGTTAAACCAGACTCGATTAATCGAATGAACCCCAAGATTCGCACTAGCTCCTGTAGCCTCATGTTCATGGTGCTACAGCGACCATTGCATATCAAGGAATAGACCGGGGGGCGCGTTAATGGTAGGGAAGACGTGCCCGTAGGATAGGTAAGGATTTAAGAGCCTACCGGATATGCATCCTTTGGTATTTTATAGGTATAAAGTTGTAGTAAAATCTCTTTGGCTGTACTGTATGTATCTGGCTGATTTTGATACCATTAAATAGATGACATTAAAAAAAAAGGAAAAACGATTTCCCGCTACTTTTCTATTGTTTTTTTTTTCCGCAAAAATGAGTGAATTTAACGAACAAATTCGATACATTTTGAAGTTTTATTACGGAAAAAATGCGACACAAGCCGCGAAAAAAATATGTGATGTTTATGGACTTAATGCCGTGTCAGTAAGAGTACCACAAAGTTGGTTCAAGAGTTTTCAGTCCGGGAATTTTGATATCAAAGATGCAGCTCGCTCTGGTCGCCATGTTACGGAAAAAGTAGATGCCATTTTTGAAAAAATGGAACAATCGGCTATATTATTTTTATTTAGTAATAAAAAAATTTAAAAAAATATTAATAGTTACGACATAGCTAAAGAGTTAGGGGTTGACCACAAAACAGTTTTGACCCATTTGAAAAGGTCTGGGTATACAAAAAGCTCGATATTTGGATGCCACACGAGCTCACTAATGCCGCATTTACACAATCGCGCGAACCGCGAGGCGAACCACGAGCCGAATCACGAACCCGCATGTGTAAACAGTGGGCTCGCTATTCGCCTCGTGGCTCGCCTCGCGATTCGCGTGCTCGCGTTGTGGCTCGCGTTGTGAAAATACTTCACACCGCGAATGTGTGAACTGCAGTTCGCGAAGGCCCATGGTTCGTCGAATCGTTCGTCGAGCCACGAGGCGAATAGCGAGCACGATTGTGTAAATGCGGTATAAAAGAAACCTAATGAATCGAGTACTCATTTACGATTCTCTATTGTAACGTAATGAAACCGACCCATTTTTGAAAAGATTGATCACTGGTGATGAAAACATACGACAAGAACGTGCGAAAAAGATCATGGACAAAGGGCAGTCAAGCTTCACAGACTATAGCGAAACCCGGATTAATTCGCAATAAGGTGATGCTGAGTGTGTGGTGGGATTGGAAGGGCATCGTTCATTATGAACTTTTACCGCCGCCGCGCCGGGCAAAACCATCGATTCGGATCTCTACTGCCAACAGCTGATGAGACTCAAGCAAGAAATTGAGAAAAAACGGCCGGAATTGATCAACAGAAAGGGTCTTCCATCATGATAAAAACGCCAGACCACACACATACATATATTGTAGCAACTCAGCAAAAATTGAGAGAGCCTGGTTGGGAAGTGTTAATGCATCCACCATTTAGTTCTGACCTTGTACCCTCAGCATTCCACCTGTTTCGGTCTCTTCAGAATTCTTGAGGTAGTTTTAGGTTAACATCAAGAGAGGACTGTCAAAACTACTTGTCGCAGTTTTGTGATCAGAAGTCCCAAAATTTCTACAGCAATGGGATTACCACAAAATAACAACTGTAATCACACTAATATTATAAAGGCGAAAGTTTGTGAGTGTGTGTTTGTTACTTCTTCACGCTCAAACGGCTGGACCAATTTTGATACAATTTTGTATGGAGGTAGCTGACAGCCTGGATTAACATATAGGCTACTTTTTTTATCCCGATATTCCCACGGGATCGACATTTACGCGGGTGAAACCGCGGGGCGCAGCTAGTATATAATAAACCGCTGAAAATACCCGCAACCACAACCGCTATATAATAACCGCTGAACTGTAATCTGTAATAATCAAATGTAAATAAACTACGAAAAGCCTTTTTCCCCGACCTATTTATCACAATTATTATCTTTTCACTTAAGCTTCATCAGAAGTAATAATAAAACATACATTGTACCATATTACAAAACTTATTTTTTAAACCGATTCAATCTCTCTGAAAATCTAAGAGACAAAATCAGGGCAGAGCTACCTAAATCTAGTACATGATTTGGAGTTTCATGATAACAATAACGTCATAATCCCCTTGTAATAAAGAACACAATCGATCATTAATTAACTTTTAATTGTCTGATCATATATTGTGTTATATGATCAGACAATTAAAAGTTAATGATCGGAATCAATATTAGGACCATCAGCCTTATAAAAACGACTATTTAACTCCTACTAAGCCAAATTGACACAGACATAACAATGATAAAACGTAATCCTAACGCATTTGCGTGGAAATTAGAAAACAATCAACGAAATAAAATGTTACTACGCATAAACTCTAAATACAATTGACAAGATCGAAGAAGCATAACTTTCTTAATTAGAAATTAATGGAACAAGTTACGATCATCTACAAACATACACATATGGCAGAAACATTCCAAAAATAAAACAAGAAATACCCCTTTGGCAATAGGAAACCCTAAAAACATTTGGAAAACCTCTTCCTCGATCCCAAAAAAAGGTTGGCTTTAGATCCTTGTCAAACAAAACCCAACCTATTTGTTGTAAGAGCCCCAAATATTTCTCACAACTGCCTATAGACCGAAATACTTTTACAGCAAATGCCCCAGAATGCTAAATTATAGAGTGCTGAAGGACGAAAACGTCTGAATTTGCAACAGAGGAAACAGTGCTCGTTTCCCGGAATTAAAGGTTCATATAATTTGCGTTTCTATAATGAGAACTATCCTCTGCTCCCCGCCCCCCCTTTTACCCTCCGTGGGAGACTTCACGTGGCACCGGCAAGCGTTCTATGTCCCCACTTGAGGCATTGCTCAATCTAGTCTTGTACTGAATGTACTACCATTATTCGTGGCTCAGGTCGTATGTTCCATGTAGATTTAATTCACACGTAATATTTTATCACACGCGATGGATAAAATAAACACTTATGAGGTTATGGCGCATGTTTTTTGGCACAGAATATCTGCAGCATTATCCGACACAAAAATATAATATGTTGAACTAACATAGTTTTTTTTTATTTTGTTAATTTTGTATTTTGTGTTTCACGAACTGTGTCCAAATAAACTTTTTTCTTTCTTTCTTTTCTTTCTTATTAACTATTTTACAAGTCCGCAAGTAACAACATTTTTGGCAAGAACCTAAAACATTTTAATCGCAGTGGCTAATTTCCGCTAATTCCAAGTTTACTGTGAACAATTTCCTGCTCTTTATTGTAACTTTCAACTTTTTAAGAAAAGTTAAATGGTTGACAGGGTTTCCACAAGAATCTTGAATGTTGCAAAGATGGGAAGAAACCGTCTTCTTAATAAACAAATTTTTCTGAAATCACGACTAACCGGAAATCACACGACATCGACACTAGGAATTACATGCATTTGCAGCATGAAAAGGCATATATGACAAATTGACAATGCACCTTATTACACACTTACCGAGCTATAATAGCAGGAAATGATGCACAAGCACATATTACAGAACAGTTACTAATTAAATAAATAACAGGGACTGTTATTTTCATCGTAGGTATACACAATCTAGTAACGGTACTATAGCGTTACAAACCATCAGATAAGCCTTTTGCAGTGATTCAGTGCGAAAATATGCGCTCACCGTATCCGGACATTATCTGAGTGGAAGCTGCCAGATTATGAATGTAGGGCAGGATATTATCGTGATCATTACTTAATATTAATATTAGAGGGGCCTCGGCTATTTGTAAGGATAACGAATAAGGCAAGGTGTGCGGGGTTTGCTACTGATTACCTAGTGGATTAACTATTTCTACATCGTCTTTATTTCTGTATAAGAATACAGAAACAAAGACGAAGTTCGTATAGTCTTTGTTTCTGTATAAGAATACAGAAACAAAGACTATACGAACTTCACGTTAATACTGATCGATATTCCGATCTTCCACAATTCAACCTATGTTAAAGGTCTTCAATAAGAAATACAGTTTGCCTGTCTTGGAAATTCTGCTCAAATTTTAAAGGAGAATACGCAACTACTTACAAGCTTACACGTAAACTGCATTAGTTGATGCCTTTGTCTCGTTTATAAACTGAAAACAGGGTTCATTGGCCATCAAGAGAAGGTTGCAAGAAGTAAGATCGATTCGTATGTGGAATTTTCGGGACCTTTTTCATTATTTTCCTCAGCTTCGATACTTTTCAAACAAAATTAAAAAAAAAACTTCGATATTTCAAAGTAGAACGCAGCTCTCATGTATTTGAAACGTGAAGAATGCAGACTTCTTCACGTTTCAAATACATTACAATACACATATTTCAACTCTGACCTAGACTAGAGTCAAGAGCAGAACCATTTCAAATAAAAAAAAAAAAAAACGAGAGCTGCGTTCGGATGAGACCGACTGTATCCGAGACTCGTATGCACCGGTACCTCATTTGAGTTTGCACAGATGCTTGTTGTTAGACGTTTGAACCCCCTGTATTTTCTATGCGACTGCACACCTAACTTTTCAATCTAACGTGTCTCCAACAACTCCTTCAAGCTAGAGAATAGAATGACTCTCAGACAGCGAACTTCTAGAAACTTCATTGACAAGGGTTCTTGCGTGTTCCTTTTGAGTGCCACCCACAGGAACAAAACTGTCCAAAAATGTTTAGAATTCAACATCCAAAGAAACATTATGCTAATTCAAGCATTCTAGCAGCGTTTACAAAGTCTAAAATTGATTCACTTTAAATGAATATAGGTATATCTTCTTTACAAAACAAAAAGTTAAATATCTTTGGATCCATCTATTTTGCGCTTTTATAAATTCTAATGTGACTATATTATTTTGGAAAATGTACCTATGGGAATCCTATGGGAATTTTCGGCCACGATAACTTTATAACATGCACATATGTGCATGTTATAAAGTTATCGTGGCCGGAAATTTAAAAGCCTCTATATATATTTTACTTCCTTATGTTTATGGTGATGCCGTGACGTACGTCCGCGATATCTTCACATAAGAAATTATAAAAGCGCACAATATGTATAGTACGTCCTATAGAGCATACTCTCCGTGGTTCATTTACTCATGTATGCAACACGCGGGTTTCAAACTCTAATTCCGCAAAATACGCGTCCATTTAGGATCCCGGCAGCCTCATTTCGTGTGATTGCTCTATAAAAAGATTATCTTCCGCGGCACACCGCTCCACAACCTACGATACTTCGCCGAGCCAGAGAAATCTAGTCAACTCTACAAATGAATCATTGTAGATTCCGCAATGAGTTTTTGCCCAAGCAATCCAAAAAAAATAAGTTTGTCATTCATGAATCATGATTCATCCAACATTATATTCAAATGGACAGTGATTCCGACGTGTCTCAGGAGAGATTTTTTCTACGGCTGGCCCGAGACCTTGCTCCGACAAAAATTAAGATAAAAACTGCGAGTTACAAAACTTTACTTTTTAGGGTTCCGTACCCAAAGGGTAAAAACGGAGCCCTATTACTAAGACTTCGCTGTCTGTCCGTCTGTCTGTCACCAGGCTGTATCTCAAGAACCGCGATAGCTAGACAGTTGAAATTTTCACAGATAATGTATTTCTGTTGCCGCTATAACAACAAATACTAATAAAAACAATAAAATAAGTATTTATGGGGGGCTCTCATACAACAAACTTGTTTTTTTCGGCGTTTTTGCCTTGTAGTGCGGAACCCTTCGTGTGCGAGTCCTACTCGCACTTGGCCAGTTTTTATATAGCCTGTATTACTGTCACGACTTAGATGTGTACTGGGATATAAAACAAAAGATGGCAAACTGCTGGCAATGAATCCTCAGGGAGCCGGACTCCAGCTCTGGAACGAGTATTTAATTCCGCATTTCTGAGTAAAGTTTAGGTAACGCATAAATTTGTCATTTAGACGACACAAACTCTTTACATTAAATTGCCTGAAGGTCCCTGCGAAGATAGACAAATTATGTAAAATGTTCGAGTTGGGAGGAAAATCTGTTTCCAAAGTCAGGCGTAACCCTAGTCAGTGTTACGTAGAACCCTAGACAATGGAGATGAGCAAGGTAATGGCGGTTATCCTCTTTTCAGTACATTACGTGAAACAATACGGCATATTGTCTCAAATTGCGAATATCACGAGCCAATTACTATAGTAGCGGGGATACATTTCTTCCATTTCCCATGAAGGTGTAGGGCTTGGCTTCGAAGCGAGCGAGTTCAACGGACCAACCGCACTGATTACAAAACCATGTAAATCAATTCATTTTCACACTAGTTTGACTCGTCTTATGGTAAATAAAATAAGAGTAGTATTTGACACAAGTGTGGGGTAATCTTAATCAAGAGTGTCATATTTCAATCTATCGTGAGCTGCGACTAATGGCTAACAAAATATTAATGTAAATCATTTAGCTATTAAGTTTACTGGTCCACTGATACCAAAATGCTAACCGATAACAAAGGCTGACTAGTAGCAGGTTTCTTTTTAAAATATGAATGTGTGGTTGATCATAGTAGTCTTATCTGCCACGTGTCTTGTCCGCCTCGTTTCGAACATTCTTACGAAACCAGATTCCTCCTTATTACAATTTCCCCAGGAGAGACCTCAAGTTTCCACCGCTCGTTTCCCGCTGGCTTCGAAGCCTCGCCTAAATTACATAACCCTCTTGAACGCGGCGCGGGGCGAGGGACGCCCCAACAATACGAGCAGTATCGAGCGACGCCCGTTCCTCTCGCACACGACCTCTCGCTCGCACTCGCGCACTTACACACCGGACATGACAGCTCCGATCCTTTCCACGGGCGCCATTCATTGCTGCCGCAGAACGCGTCACATAATAAACCTATGTAGGTGAACCACCGATGTACTGTGCACACTGAGCGAGTTTCATGAAAAGACATTGATTTCAGTGCCGCGTGCGGCGAACGGCTATTGTGTAGTCCAGTACAGAAAAAAATCTTATACCTATATTGTGTGAACTACCTATATTGTAAAGTTGACAAAGAAAATGTCACATGGTAGAAGAAAGGTATCCTGTTTTCAAAAGTGTACTGAATACAAAACTGTAGGTATTGGAAAAACATGTATTATGTATGCCATGCAAATCAATAAGTATCTTCATATTTAAGCCCTACAAGATAATATTAATTGGAAACCTTTGGAAACAGATTATTTCTTAAACATGTAGTTACATCTAGTAACAATAATCATATTCCAGTCATCAATCTTTTAAATTGGTAGCCAAATGATTTCATATCATTTAATTATTGACCTGATTTGAGTGTCACAGTCGCTAATACTGTTTCAAACTAGCATTATTTTAAGTTTTCTCATCATAGTGGTACAACACTATTAGCCAAAATTTGTATAAATAGAGTGAGTTTAAAAAAAAAACCGGGCCAGAGCGAGTCGGACTCGCGCACGGAGGGTTCCGTACCATCATGTTTTTAAATTCTCATCGGGGAGGCCCATGTTCATTAGAGAATTTAATACCGTGCACTGCAGTGTAGAATATTACAGTTTTATGTCAGCGCCATCTCTTGACCGATAGTGGAACTAATGTAACTTTTGTTGATGATTTCTGAAAAAGTGTGCTATTTAGAGACTTCCTTTTTATTTTTCCTGTAATCTTTACATAAACTTCTATCACATAGAATAATTTCAGACTTTTCTCTTTGCAAACTTCGGAGATAAGGGGGGGGGATTTTTTTTACGTTTTTCATCAAAAGTCGAAAACCATGCGGTCTAAAAAAAAGAAAAATTGTTTGAGAATGTGCAAACTGCGCTCTTTCATAATTATGATACCCCACATGCCCTAGGATGATATCCTATGGCATGTCATTATTATTACATGCCCTAGTAGCTCCATTCGAATTTTTCAGACCCCCTTTCAGTCCCTGTTGCCAGAAATATACATATATTTTTATTTATTTCTTATTGCAAAATAGTTGAGAAAACATCATCTAAAACTATTCCAAATTTCAAGTTGATAGCATTAGTAGTTCTTGCGATATCCAGCTGTGACAGACAGACTTAGTCTCACCATAAGGGTTCCATTTTTACCATTTTGGTACGGAACCCTAACAATCACAGTTTTCTGCAATCATCATTCAATATAACATTTTGATCCAAATGATCCACTGACTAGTTTTAACACCCAATTTAGATCAATCTATAAAATCACAGATTGATTTAAATTGGATGTACTGTACTTCTTAATATTTTGTGTTTGAATGTTGAATGTTCAACAAATATTTACCTATCATCATCTGCCTAGGCTTTTCCTTAAGGTGTTCCAGACAGCTTTTAGACAATTATTCACCACTCTAATTGGTTAATTATATTAATTGGCATGAATGACCTCACTGTAACCTTCCGTTCTAATAATGTAATCTGAGACATTTAAAATTAATTTGATATAAACAATTTCATTTTATTACCAAATTAATCAATATTAGTAGTAGGAGTATAATTTGCTACTAGTGAAGTAAATAAAAATTTAAAATGTAAGCTGACAAGGCAAAGGTCTTGAATAAACAAAGATTAGTAAATGTTATTTAGGAAAGTTTTAAATTGTAGCCGAGGTAAGTTGATAAATCCAATGTTATGAGATATGATGGATCTGGGAAACCATTTAGGTAGGTAAATAATGATGTCAGTGTGTCCAAAATGATCTTTTTCTAAATAGACTGGGTTTATTTGAAATTGTTCAATTCACCTATTGGTTAATTTGAAATTAAATATTAGTATTAAATTGTGTAAGCAAGAATACAACGAGTTGGTAATACCATTGAATACATTCTTAAGCCAAATGGTAGTAAAACATCATAGCTGCAAATTCCTGTTTAATTTTTAAGACCTTGGTGTCGCTTTGATGAATAACACTTGATAAAGTCATGTGTGTAATAGCCTATTCATCCTACATCATTATGGAGCAGGGCAGTGTGATCTTGTCCATAAAATATAGATTAAAAAGTAAAAAACCGTGTTTTTAAAAGCAAAAGACGGTTTATACCGCGTAGTAACTATTTATTCGCGAATAGAAGCCGTAGAATCGCCGGTTGCAATACTGTATCAGTTGACTTTCGTATCACAACACCGACGTCCGTATCGCTATCAATAGATCTCAAAATATACATACGCACCCGATATAAATTCCTATTACTCTTTTGACATAAAAGTTACGTCGGCGACGGCTGGACTCGAGTACCGCCGCCGCATTCCACAACACACAACTATCGCCGACAACACAATTAGCATTAGCAATAACGACAATAATTTAATAATTCAAAATGCCATTCCGTCTATTTTCGCATCCCACGTTACCTGAAATGAAGATATAAAATTCCACTCACCTATAAGCAACTGACGTGTGACGACCGCCCGAAAATTAATGATTTGCCACAAATTCACTGTTTTCACATTTCAAATTGATTTTTTACTAAAAATTATTCAATATTTTTATGTGAATAGACGTCGACAGAGTGACGGATTTTGACATTAATATCGTATGGTTGCCATAGGAAAATAAAGGCTTTGTATTGCAACTAGTCAAAATCACAAGTTTTGAAAAATCTTAGCGATATTTTAGATATTGAAATGCATACCATTGCATTTGTACACATTGTGTACTTCTCAATCACAGCTAATACATAAACATTCAACTGGCGAGTGGCGAGGCTCACGGCATGGCAAGCTGAAAAACTCAGTCAGCTTACCATAAACAACAGAGCTGAGTGAGAAGTTGAGAACCTGTAATAGTGTAGGTAATAGTGTTCTGTGGTGAGAATACTGACATATTTGTTGGTGTGTGGTGGGCTGGTGGGGCCACTGACCTCTATAATACAAGTACGCTGGACTGCCGTAGACAGAGTAATCTATAGACCCATGGTATACCATGGGTCTATAGATTACTTACTTACCATTTTTTTGACAAAAAATCCGGCAATCTTCATCATACTATCATTTTTAGGGTTCCGTAGTTCCTACAAGGAACCCTTATAGTTTCGTTATGTGTAGAAAGCTGTAATTTTGTAGGAGTGTGTATATTCGACGGCACGGTTGGCGCAGTGGTTAAGCGATTGACTGCTGCGCTGCGTGTCGCGGGTTCGATTCCCGCACGGAACAAATATTTGTATGTCCTACAAGTAGTTGTTCCGGGTCTGGCTGTTTGTGTATGTGAGTTTAAATGTTTGTAAATGCACCCACAATACAGGAGAAATTCCTAGTGCGGGGCAAAGTTTTTCTAAAAAAAAAAAAAAAAAAAAAACAATTACGCCGACAAAGTGGTCAAATAAAATTTTCAAAAAAAATTTTTTTTTATGCTATCTCCCCTACATCTGAAGTGGGGATGAATATTTTTTTCGTCGTCTACCCCATCGCGTGGGGTATCGTTGAATAGGTCTTCCAAAATGATGACTTGGGGGTTGCTAAAATTATTTTTCGATTTAATGCTCCATTTACGAAATATTGAACTTTATAGTGCAAATTACACAATACATTATGATGTGATGATGATTATGTTATGTATAGTTGGCAACCCTAGTTACAAATGATCCAAACGTGATAACTAGTAAGACTGATAATTAGTTTCGATACTCGATAATATTAACACCTATGATGTTCCTTGATCATGGACGTATTATCCTTGATTGACACAACCCTAGCAATGGCAGCCTTTTTTTGCAACAATACCAGTTGTAGGTATGCACCCTTTTTTGTAGGAATTTCCAGTCCATACTTTTCTATGTCAATGATATAACTGGACTAAATAATAAACTATACGAAATGACAGTTGTTTTTTGTGACGATTCAAAGCGCCCCCCTCGAAGTTCTTAGGAACTAAAAACATGGAACATTCACAACTTTATTTATTTGAAATAAATAAAGTTGTGAATGTTCCATGTCGATAATGTGTCGATAATTTTCATCAGGCAGTGAGTAATAGAAAATAATACCGCCAGAAATTTCTGCAATTTGATTAGGTAGTTAAAACAAATTAGCAAATACTAGTTTCTGTTTTAAAAAGATAAATATTTTATGTACATACCTAACGTTTACTTATTTCCGAAGTAAACACAGGGTCTTACCACAAAAACTTAAACACTTGTTCAACGTGTGTCTAATGTCAGTGTTACGTCAAAGTCCATATAAATATGTCATGTTTAAAAGGTGTTTAGCCTAAACAACTGATAAACACTGTTTGCATTTGTATATTTTCGTCCAGTTTTTGTTGTAGCAAACAGTCTATCCATCATAAAAAAATAATGACAAGCAAAAGTTTTTTTCGATTTCTGACTTTTCTAGTACTCACCACAGTTGGTTCGATTGGCATAAAAAAATGTTTTTGTGAACATTGCCCATTTTCTTGGTGACTAATTTTTTTCCCGAATCTGTGAATACAGATCAAAATTTCTCAAAATGCTAAGGTTAGTGTCCTAAGACCTTTTTCCTATAGCTAATACGGTTATTACTGCCTCGTCTCAAAAATCCAGCTCAAATAATACAAGCTCTAAATCTTGTCACATCACTAAATAAAACGTGTGAAAAGGGAGATTGGCTCGGTGGGTTTTTCGAACGAGTGTCGAAAGAGGTTTTGCGCAAACGCACATATCAATGAAAGCTTGCGATAAGCACTTGCGATGGTTGCAAAAAAGCCCACCCCACGTTTGAATTTGTTTCTCGAGGTTTTGTAATGTAAACGTGTGTATCCAGCATAGTATGTCTGAAAAGACTTTTGCATTTCGTTCATCCTATCATCTACTATTTACTTTTGTATGTCTATGGTCAATCGGAAACGGAAAAGAATGAAATGAATGAATGACACGCCATTTTTGCGTCGTCGTCGTAGTGATCGTGAACGACGCTCTCTTTCTGAGTTCTCTCGGTCTTTTTAATTGGTTCATTTCGCCATTTTGTGGATAAGTTAATTCTGCTGTGGCATATTTTATATATTAGTAACTGTAATAGCCGTGTGTTATTTTCTTTATATAGTGCTTGGTTCGTGCGTAATATTGGTGTAAGGTAAGTATCTCCAAAACTTATCCCCAGCCGTCGAGACTATTTTATTTTTTCGGTACAACTACGAACTACCTTATTCCATTGTCATGGACGCTGCTGACTCATTTCGTCAAATTATATGCGTTTCAGAACCTAAAATGCCGGGCGCCGGTACTTTCAAAATCTTCGTCGGGAATCTTTCCGATAAAACAACGGACGCCGATCTTAGACCGCTATTCGAAAAGTACGGTACGGTCGTAGAATGCGATATCGTCAGAAATTACGGTTTCGTGCACATGGAAAACGAGCAAGTCGGCCGCGAAGCCATTCAGAATTTAAACGGAGAGATAGTTCATGGCCAGGCGATCAAAATAGAAGCCGCCAAGAGCCGCAAGGCGCCGTCGACGCCGACCACAAAAATATTCGTCGGTAACCTCACGGACAAGACGCGCGCGCCCGAAGTCCGCGAGCTGTTTCAGAAGTTCGGCACGGTCGTCGAGTGCGATATCGTTCGTAACTATGGCTTCGTGCACTTGGACGCGACGGGCGACATCAACGAGGCTATCAAAGAGCTGAACGGTATGATGGTGGACGGACAGCCCATGAAGGTGCAGATGTCGACCAGCCGCGTCCGCCAGCGGCCGGGCATGGGCGACCCCGAGCAGTGCTACCGCTGCGGCCGGGGCGGCCACTGGTCCAAGGAGTGCCCCAAGGCGCTGGGCCCCGACCGCAACGGTTTCCGCGATCGAGCTTTCGGCCGCGACCCCTACCCCCCGCCGCCGCCGCCGCCGTTCCTTCGCGATCGCATGATGGGAGGATTTGGGGTAACGCGCTATCACTTACTATCCGAACCGTCGGTTTCCATCTGACCGCTTTCGATGCATCACGTAGGCCGAGCGCGTGGAGTCTGTCTTCGCACGCGGTACCTAACTCGGGCCGAAATAACATGATCGGGCTCGGTGATGCTACAGTCGCTGCTCACCACCAAAACAAACGAAAACATGCCTAAACTAATAACATTCATTTTGTTTTGAGTTGGTTTTTATTTTCACAGTTATATACAAACTGGCTGGCATTACTAATGCTGTTTTACTATCACAGGATCCCTATGATGGGTACTACGACCGCGCCAGGTTCGAGTCGCCGCGGGACCTGTTCGAGCGCCGCTATCCAGTGGGAGCTTCGCGCGGGCTAGAGATGGGCGCGTCGCGCGGCGGGCGCGGGGACTTCGTGTCGCCGCCGCTGCGCCGCGAGCCGATGCCGCCAATGCCGAGCCTCCCGCCGATGCGCAGCGGGATGGGATCTATGAGGTCGTCGTATGATGCTATGTACAGCAGAAGAAGTCCCCCTCAAGGACCTCAAATGTCCCGGGGGTGAGAATTGACTTGTGTCAATGTTGTTGTGTTTCATGCTCTCAATCGTGCTTCATACAAAATTGGTTGTAGTGTATGAGTTAGAAGTTACTCTTAAATGTATGTTAGAATCCCCTTCACTTATAACTATACCAAAAAGTTTCAACATAACACAACTGACACCATTTTTGTAGGAATAGAGTAAACTTTAGCCCAACTTGCAATAAATTGAAATAATTGTTTGCCACATGAACATTTCCTTTGCTAATTCAGATTTTAATTGTTATCTTAACAAATTGAAGTATATTCTATTTCTAATGTTACTCAAGGGCTGATTTTTCCATAGACCGATAATTTTTGTCTGAAGAATAAATCTGACAGTTTTACATATTTTATGTACAAGAGCTGTCAAACTGTGATATTTATTCCTTAGATAAAAGATAACTGGCTGTTGAAAAATCAGCCTTTAATAATATAACATAAAATTAATAATAATTTCCTCTCATTACAGAATGTATGAAGACTTCAGCCGTGACACATTTGATGACCGAAGGTATGGGAGCCACCATTACTTAAATAACTATTTTGGATGTGAAATATAAAAAAAACTGTAGCACACATTAATTTGTGGCACATTTTGTTTCCAGGCCGGGGATGCGAGGACCGTCACCCTCCAGAAGATACGCGCCTTACTAGATTAATATTAAGTTAGATGATAGTTGTCCAACGCTCAGTTGCAATCAATTGTAATTTGTGCTGAACGATAGTTAGTACTGTTTTATAGAGGTAAAAAAATATTATTTAAGTGGGAGTGACTGATTTGCGATTTCCACAAGTACGATTGGCATGGAAGCTATGAATGTATTAGGTATGTGACTGAATGTAAATAAGTGAAATAAATATCATTTTAAGTACAAAACTATTTTAATTTCATGCACAGATCCTGCTCATCATTAGTTTTCTCGTGTCCTTTTTTCAAATAAGCAGCATCTCTATTTAGCCGTCATCGCAACTAAACAAAACAAGTGCGAGTCGGACTCGCACACGAAGGGTTCCGTACCACAAGGCCAAAACGCCGAAAAAAAAAACATGTATGGAACCCTTAAACATTCATTTTATTCTGTTTTTAGTATTTGTTGTTAGTGTCACTGACTCTGGCAGAGTTCACGAAAAAACTTCGACTAGCTCTTGGACTATACCTTACTAATTGAACTCCTTATATCTCCTAAACTAAGACCCGATTAAATCTGTGACTGCGACAAAAAATATGGGAGAAAACAGATCATCGCTAGGTGCCTGAGATATAAATGTGGCCCTGCTGGGGAGACTCCAGATCGGCCACCTATAAACCCTTATATCTTTTGAACCAGTGACCGACAAATTCTGATATTTTGCGATAATTTTTATAAATTTGATATTTGGCCTAACGCATACCACGTCGTCCGGGGAGACGACGAGGTTATGTGGGACTTGCCACCCACTAAAAACTCCACCTGTGCACCTACTTTCGCCTTGATGGGTGGGCCGCGAGAACTACTACGTATGACATTCGCAACCCATCCAGCGTGGCCCATTTCTGGGCTCCCTCTTCTTGGCCCGCGTCCGGGATCTATCCTCCTTCGGCGATGTCCGGGTGCACTAGGACATCACCTCAACTCCAGGGACCGTGTAGCGTAGACGATAGACTCCCCGATCTATCATCCGCTGGCCCCTCTTATGGCGGCATCAGGTCCGCATTTCGCCGCCTGCGCCGTCCTGCCCTCCTGCGGCGAATCGGGTCAGCGAGAGAGTCAGCCTCCCTGACCCGCTCCGCCGCTTCCTTCTGCGAGATTACGTCCTCGCAGAAGGACGCAACCGCCTCCCATGCCCTTTCACTGCCGACCATAGCCCTGACAAATGCCGATCAGCAGATCGACTTTAGTATAATTTGTAGGTACTGCACTAGCAATTATTATCTATACATGGTGTGAAAAAATCAGTGGTGTAACAATCTAGAAAAAAATTCCTGTTAGTCACACTGGTGTTACAATCTGGTTTGACTACGAGTCAGTACTGAAAATTTTGACTAATTAGCGACTTTTTTTTTGTGTTATCATAATTAAAATCCTTGATGGTGGCTCTGCCAGAGTCAGTGACACTTGTTATGCGGCAACAGAAATACATCATCTGTGAAAATTTTAACTGTATCACGGTTCATGAGATACAGCCTGGTGACAGACGGACAGCGGAGTCTTAGTAAGGTCCCGTTTTACCTTTTGGGTACGGAACCCTAAAAACAGACTGCATTTATCCGCCTCATGGAAATATTAGACTAAGGCTCAATTCAGCTATGAAATGTCCACCCAAATAGTGTGTGCGACTGAAAAGAATAAAACAACTGCATACATAATACACACACAGAGGGTTAGCCAAACAAGGGGGAATTGTAGAGGTAGACCCATTTAGGAGATACTTATTATATTTAGTTTGAAGACCATAAAGGTTCACATTTTTTAGGGTTCCGTACCAAAATGGTAAAAAACGGAACCCTTATGGTGAGTCTAATTCTGTCTGTCTGTCTGTCACAGCTGGATATCTCAAGAACTACTAATGCTATCAACTTGAAATTTGGAATTGTTTTAGATGACGTTTGCTCAACTATTTTGCAAATAAGAAAGAAATAAAAATATATGTATATTTTTTGCAACAGGGACTGAAAGGGGGTCTGAAAAATTCGAAGTGGGGTTACTAGGGCATGTGGGGTATCATATGAAAGAGCGCAGTTTGCACATTCTCAAACATTTTTTAAATTTTTTTAGGCCGCATAGTTTTCGACTTTTGATGAAAAATGTAAAAAAATCGTTCCCTTCCCCCCCTCTATCTCCGAAGTTTGCAAAGAGAAAAATCTGAAATTATTCTACGTGATAGAAGTGTATGTAAAGATTACAAGAAAAATAAAACGATGTCTCTGAATAACACTTTCAGAAATCATCAACAAAAGTTACATTAGTTCCACTATCGGTCAAGAGATGGCGCTGACCGCTGACCTAAAACTGCAATATCCTACACCGCAGTGCGCAGTGTTAAAATTCTCTAACGAGTACAGGCCTCGCCCAAGAAAATTTAGAAACATACGATGGTACGGAACCCTCTGTGCGCGAGTCCAAGTCGCTCTTGCCCGGTTTTTTTTTTCAAGGATTTAGACTATTTTATAATGATTATGTAACAGTTACTGTCAGGGACAAACGAAATGAATTTCGTTCCGTTACCACTAATGGTAACGTTTAACGTTCCAAAATTCATAACGATTCTAAAACCTAAAAATATCAATAACGTTACAAAAAAATGGTTGCCTGTAAAGTCGGTTTTACGGGCGAAGATTTTACGTGACGTCTTTTTCTCGGTAGAATAGTTGAGTGGGAGAGAGACGCAAGGCATTCGGCGGGCCTCTCTCTCGTTCGGTGACTCATCGTAACGTTACCGAGCGTTACACTTTTTCATAAGTGACTCCCAGCCGCAACCTAATTTAAGACGTTGTCACGTCAAAAAATAACATGAATAAACAATTGATTAAAAATGGTTGCCTGTAAAGTCGGTTTTACGGGCGAAGATTTTCAGGTTTTTTTGACGTGACAACGTCTAGACGTTGTCACGTCAAAAAAACCGTTATAGAATATCATTTTCGTAGAACAATATTATAAGTAACGTTATAGGTATCAGTAACATTAAGCCTTATCCGCTTGTAATACGTTACAGATTAACGTTTTTTGACGTGACAACGTCTTAAATTAGGTTGCGGCTGGGAGTCACTTATGAAAAAGTGTAACGCTCGGTAACGTTACGATGAGTCACCGAACGAGAGAGAGGCCCGCCGAATGCCTTGCGTCTCTCTCCCACTCAACTATCATTCAATTCCTTGTTCCTATTGTGCAATTTAATTATATTCATATCAATAAATATTCTACCGAGAAAAAGACGTTGTCACGTAAAATCTTCGCCCGTAAAACCGACTTTACAGGCAACCATTTTTTATACATGGGAACATTCCGTGAGGTTGGAAGTTTAGTGAGACATTTGTAGTACTTTTAGGAAAGGGAAACGTTCTAGTTTTTTTTTCATACTTTTTCCGTCATCTTTTTGTTGTTAGTGAACAGTTTAAGATTTCGTTTCGTTTGTCAGTATCGTTATAGCCAAAGAATTAATTTTGTTACGATCCTGGCGGAACGGTACAAATTATTATCGGTACCGGAACTACGCGTAACGTTATTTTGAGTAACGTTTCAAGTCCCTGGTTTCTGTACCTCGTATTTCGATTTGGCGCAAGTTTTCGATTTCATGAATTTTGTATGTCCAGTGACCACTTGCTCAGTAAACAGATCAAAGCACGAGTTGCTGTGCATCATAGGGGCTCACGTCTCGAGGAGAAGGAGAGGGTTTATTCAGGGTAGTAAATAAGTAAACATAATCTATGTCCATTAATGTTTTATTTGTAACTTAACATGTATTAGAAACCTATGCAATGTCAGCTACCAGCTATATTTACACAACACTGTACAGGGTGCGATGCGCACGAGTAAATGCTAGGCGGACACTTGGTCTAGTCTATAAACACTTCCCAACGCATTACAATGACTGCCCTTTAGATCGGTAGTCAGAAAAACTTGTCTTCAGTGATATAAATATCACTAAACACTAAATATTATAAAATTACAATGTTGATTGAGTTAAATACCTGATTTTATTTTTGTGCTAATTTCAGAAAAAATGTTCTCGATTTTTCTTATTCATTTATTTTATTTTCATGTGCCAAGGCACAATTAATATCACCGTAAGGCACATCAGACTTAATCAGACCAACTTGACCAAGTGCGTCGCTATACAAAACAAATTGTTAATACTAATCGTTGCGAAGGCATCTCATAAGACACTGCGCTATTACATCCCATATCTTTAATACTCACACACTACTATTAGTCTTTTTATCATTGTTTAAGTACAACCCACATCAGCTACCTGTACCGACAAACATGTGAATATAAAATGCATTTTACATGGCTACGTCAATAATTTTGAAATCAACTCTGTTTTGTACGATTATAAAGGCGTCTTATTGTCAAAATATCACAATACACGTCGCTCGGCCACGCTGCGGCAGTTCCTCTTCACAATAGTGACCTAATTTACAACAGAAACGTTAACAGAGTATTGTTTCATATCTACAGTTCTATAGCTGCCTCATTATGTGTCGCTCACTACTCGAGGGCTATGTACATGTTTGAAACGGTTGTTCCAATCCACACGAAACAAGAACAAAAGCTGCCTCAACGCGAACACTTCGATTGCTTATTCAAACGGAAGACAACAAATTTTTCATTATAAAACACTTCATCATTAAATCTAAGTAACAGTAATAAAATTAAACATTACTTTTAGAACAAAACTAAACCAAAATCATACAGTTGCGGAGATTCCAGCGGGAACATTCATAAGTTACTCATAATTATAATAAACAGTATTATTTCACTGGTGGCGTGAACTGTCCGAATAAACTTAACAATACTGAGATTTAAACAAAACGGTGGTCAAACTGAATTTTCACATCGATGGGGCTTTACAGCTATTGATTTTCACATGAATCGTAAAATAAATAGAATATTATCGAGGAACTAAACTTGGAGTCTAAACTAGGTACGGTCCGTGTCGGCGAGCGTCCGCGCGGCACTACGAGAGTCACAGTACGTATTTACAGAAGGAACGGAACACAATCGCGGCGCGTCACACGAGCTTGATGGTGGTCTCGGTGTTGTACTTGGCGAGCGTCTTCTTGACGCGCAGCGCCGTGAGCCGCACGGGCGGGTTGGCGTGCCAGCACTCGTGCATCAGCGTCACCAGCGTGCTCAGCGGCTCGCTGGCCAGCCAGCGGCCCGGCACGGCCGGCCGGGCCTTCGCCGCCACCACCACGCGGTGCATGTCCTCGAAGGAAGGGTCGGGCGGCACGCTGTCGTGGTAGGGCAGCGCGTAGGCTTCCACGTGCTGCGCCTTGTCGCCCGAGCAGCAGCGCCGGCACATCTCCCACAGCACGAGCCCCAGCGAGTACATGTCGGCCATCTTGAAGGCCTCGAAGTTGCCGACGTCGAGCTTCTCGTCCAGCACCTCGGGCGCCATGTACCGGCGCGTGCCGACGCGCGTGTTGGGTGCGATGTCCACCTCGTTGCGCTCGGCCACGTACCGCACCGCGAGCCCGAAGTCTGCGATGGCGCACTGTCCGTTCCGTTTCACCAGGATATTTTTGCTTTTGATGTCTCGATGCGCGATCGCCGGCTTGCCCTTCGTGCCGAAGATGTCCATGTGTAGATGCGCGAGGCCGCTCACGATGGAGTAAGCCATAGTCATGAGGCCGTGCGTGTCGAGCACAACAGTCTGCAGGTAGTCGTGCAGCGAGCCGTTCTCGTGGTAGTCGGTAATGAGCAGCATCTGCGTCCAGGAGCCGGTGCCCTTGATGTCGGCGGCGATGAAACCGAGGATATTTTCGTGTCGCATCAGAACCGTTTGGTAGATTTCTGTTTCACGGAACCAGGAGGCTTCTTCGGTCGTGAAGAACACTTTGACGGCGACGCGCTCTCCGCGCCAGCGAGCGAGCCACACCTCTCCGTAGCGCCCCTTGCCGATGGACTCCACCATCTGTATCTGCTTGGCGACGGTGCGCTGCACGAGCAGCGGCAGGCCGGAGCCCGAGCCGGACGAGATGTCGGCGGCGTGCGGCGCGGGCGGCGAGGGCGGGCGCTTGCCGGCTCGCTTGCGGCGCCGGTACAGCAGCAGGAAGGCGCCCAGCGCCGCCACCAGCGCCACGCACAGCGCCGCCGCCACCAGCAGCGCGGGCGCGGGCGCGGGCGGCCGCAGCGCGGGCGTCTCCGTCACGTCGGGCGGCGGCGACGCCAGCGCGGGCTGCAGCCGTCGGTTGCACAGGTCGCTCTCGAAGCAGCACTCTATCACCTTAGGGTTTAGATGTGGCACCTGGGAGCTTTTACACTGGAAATTGACAAAAGAATTCGTTACAAAAGTGTTTTCGGAGCGTATGGTGTCAGATTGAACTCTCAAATTTTGTTACAGTTTAAAAAGAGACAAAATATGAGGCAACAAGAGCCCATAATGCACTTCTATCAAGTGTATAAAACCTAAACACAAATACTCACTTGCATGAACCCGGACTCATCGGGCGGCAGACAGCCGGCGGTGCGATCCACCACGACGAGTCCGTTGTCGTCCAGCACCTCCTCGACCGCCACGAAGCAGTAGCCGCCGGGCTGCGTGACGCACGTGCCATTGGCCGCGCCATCGGGGCATGCGGCCGCGCCCAGGCACTCGCACGTTAGGCCCCGGCCTGCAAGTAGGGAAACACACATTTTTATTGACTTGATCACTAAACAATTGTAGTTACTAGTTGTCAGATAGAAAATTATGTCTCAAAGGACCAAAAATCAAAGCTTTTTTCACAAACTGCTGAGTATTGCTTTCCTCTTGTTGATGTAAAATGTAAATATTCGTAACAAAATAACAATACTGAAATTTTAGGAAATGTACGAAAAGGCGCTTGTCTTAAAAATATACAAGATGTAAAATAAATGGCAAGAACCGCTACCCAAAAAGAACCTGTTTACGAAGAAGACTTCACAGATGCCTAGAGCCTAGACCAAGACGCAAATAACACAATTTATCTACCTAATTATACACTAACGATTCCTTAATTTTATACAAAAATCGTAATTATCAATAACATTGCGCCATGTCCAGCGGTACGAATCTAAGATAACACAGCTAAGACACACTAAAAGAATCGTAGATATCACGTAAGTCAAGGATGTTGATATATTAACAGGTGAGAAAAAACTTTCCACAGGATATGAATAATTGCTGAAAGATGATATAACACTATGAAGTCATTTATAAATATATCTCTATAATAATAGCATTCAGCTGAAAGAAGACAGACATTATGACGAACAAAACAACGAGGTCGACGTTAACGGGCACAAAAGTAATTCCTAGGAATAAGCGAATACTACGAGAAAGAAGTGGGATGACAAGACTACCTTATTAAGTAACTAATGATCATATTGTAGAAGATAATTCTAACAATATCAATAATTTAACCACAACTCCTAATCTTTTACCAAATAAAGCGATGACTTTATTCGGTATGTGGTTGGTAGACCACAAAACCACGGATATACTAATTCCACGAAATCAAAACAACTAGGTAACCGGTCATAGAAAATTTCGATGCTTCCTACAGAGCCGAGCCTGCATCCAGTAAACCAGCAAGCGAACAATAATGGATTGGCTTAGCAAGAATGTTCTGTACATAGGTACATAGACGACACAACGACAGTCGCGGGTAATGCGCCGGGCTCATAACTATTGTGGCATTGATACTTTGACATCATTAGGTATTTACTTGCTGCAAAAAAGTTAATTGCGATGAGGCCAGCAGGTCAACCTACCCGAAACTGTCAGATTTTCCCAATCAACCTTGAACCTTATGCTTTAGCAATAAAGTCGAAAATCTATTAAAGAAATCTGACAGATTGTAGTAACTTGATGTGCTGGCGTCTGTACATCAAGAAGCGATTCTTCTGTATGTTGACCAATTATATTTGAATTTCTTTGTGGGTGACTTCGTGAAAAGTTCGTGTTTCTTTTTTGTTATGAATTTATGATGATGCTTCCAAAAACAAAATTGTTTCTAATTACTGGATCAAGGAGTTATGAATTTCCGACTTAAGTTGAACACACAAATGACAAAAAAAAATAGACAGAATACGAGAATTTCTTAATAGTTCAATAAATCAAGGTGAAAAATGCAGTGAGGCAGTGTCAATTAAGATAATTATTCAAGTCAACCGTCAGACGCGCTAATGACTTCCAAGTCTCCAACTATTAGGTGCGCCATAATTATTTCTTGTTTCATTAATATATTATTCCGAATATAAATATTAATGGCAATTTGGTTACAAGTGTTTGATATATTCGATATTTTAACATTAATTATCATCTGGATCGACTAGTTTATATCACCTAGTCCACTCCCTAAATATTGATCGTTTATTCAAAGGAATATTTAACTAAATACTAACTACGTAGATTAAGGACAGATGGAATTTTTGCAGTGTTTGTGGCTCGACTTTATAAATCAATTTATAATAATAATATGGATTAGCTTCTAATCGAACATTAAGTTGCACTTGGTCTTTCGAAACGGATTATTGCAAGTTATTTTTTATCCACTGAACATAACTTTGTTTTACAGAACGCTGCAGTAGGTCCTTATTCTTATAACTTAAAGATGTGAACATGATACGCTACGTCTGAATATGAACACAAAAGAATTATGAACAGGAATATAAATATTAATGGCATTAAACATTCATCCAGCATCGGAGCATATAGTATTTTTTTGCACGCAGCCGCGCAAGCGCAGCGAGCAACAGGTAACCTCCCGGTCGACACCCGGCGCGCTCCCAACGATACGGACCGTCCTCACACAATAACAACAGGTATAAGTTTAAGCATCAATTCTAGCATAATACTTCACTTCTAGACGACATAAATCTATATTTAGCTATGAAAATGCTAAAGGAATCATAAACTTGATCGATTAGTGTCGCCACTCCTCGGAAAAGTGACGAGACGTTATAAATAATTAATTAAACTATCAAGTTTAATGCAGTCTGCTTGTCAAGTGTTGAGCATAAAACTGAAATTCCGATATGAAGTCAAGTGAACCAGTATATTTTATAGGTAGTGATTACAATGACGTTAAGGTAATAAAGCTGCGGTCAGTAAATACCGATAGCTAGAGGAAATCTGAGACCTGAGCTCATACAATTTACACATGCGAGGTAATAACTAACTATGAATCAATGCGTTTGTGAATGACTTACACAAACACTAGGTACAAATTGGTAACACAAACATTAGAGTTTTACAGTGATCCCAAATAAACTTCTAAATATACGTTGATGATTACAACACCAGTTACTTACGACGAGACACAAACATTGATGAACAAAATATAAATACAACAAATACAGGAAACTATGAATGATTCAACGTCCACATCCTTAACTCGTAGCAAATCCGTTCAAAAAGCGGAAACTAAAACACGTCGAGATCACAACTGGGTCCCGAGATGCGAACACTTGTACAAAACAAACAAAAAACACAGCGGATTTATCTTCAGGAGTAGATTGGCGCAAAGTTGGAACACTTGGACCTGGCTTCGTGGAAACACAATACTCAGGTCAGCAGCCGACAACCGTAGCTTAGATTTACGATCTGGTTTAGGTATCGGACTAAGGTGTTGCACGTACTTCGATCATGTCGTCTCATGCCGTCGGAGAGCGTTCGAGGCGAGCCCGGCCCTGCGTCCGCGCTATCATTTAAATATAACTTGGGACGCCGCCGTCTGTCGCCGGCTTTATTTTTACACCACTGAGATTATATGTGGACAGTCACAACGCACGCTGTCTCACGGGAGACGATATGGTTCGCGCGCAACACTGAGCCACTGACGGACAACACTGAGAGCGATACGTGTCGGCGGAGTGACGCCCACGGCGCGAATGACGGGCGGAGCGCGAGCGGCGTCCCCCTGGGCGCAGGCCCCGCGTCCGCCGCGCCGCCCCGTGCAGTATGCACCGCTGCGTCCGCTGCACAGCCTCCACATGGCTCCGCCAAGATAACGTAGCGCGGGCACCGAGCGGCGATCGCACTACACTCATCAGACACACAAATGCGGCGCGCGCGTTGCAATTCATTGACGCCAACACTGCAGTGCCAACTGTTTATTATGATCTACTTACGAATGTATTAGGCGAACTCTGCCTCTGATCGGCCAGCCATTAGTCAACACAACTAACTTATTGTACCGGACGAGGAAAGAATCTCTTAGAACTCCAAATATGATAAGGTAGACTACATAATAGGAACAAAGAAGCATTGAATAAATTAAACAGGAGATCGACTATATTGGTATAAGGAAATGTAAGAAAGTTATTACGATATTAAAAGAACAACGAAACCGTTCATAATTTAACCGATTCAGATATACATAACGGCTTAGCAGTGATAATAATACAAATACTTTTAGCACAAAACTTTTTGGTAGCATTTCTGGAAAACCGACATCTGTCGGAAGCTTTTTATATTTCACGAGTAGCAGTAATACTCCTATTTCCACAAGTTATTAGAGAAACGCAAGCAATAAAACCTTATGGAGCTAACTAATCAGAACGCTATAAATCCGAAGCTTTTATGACCAACACATCTTCTATTTTATTTTCCATTTCTAATTTGAGTTCATTAATTGCCAACTTCCTGAATGTTTAGCGACACTGGGTAAACGGAATTAGTTGCTGTGGTCGCATCGTCACCCACATTTGGTGCGTCGGTCGTCGTTATCTCTGTTTGCAGGAGCAGCGTGCGATGTGTCCGCTCCGCATGTGGCTCACGTGGCCACTGCATTCGACACACCGCCTCCAATTGCCGCTATCAATATCTGTTGTACGGACCCACTAATGCATCTCAAGGATGTCCGCAGACAGAGTTTAGCATGTCTCATATGCTAAACTCAGGGGCACGTGTCGATTGCCAAAACGTATGCAAATTACTGTTATGAATTCAAATTACATACCTACGCAAAGAAACGACACTATTGTTCTCGTGTCCCGTCTGTGACATCAATTTGCAAATAATCGTAGTTATTAGCCTAATAGGAATCGCGGTTGTGGTTCTGAATTTCTGATAGCGTGTTTGATCACATTCGGACATAATTTCGTCCCGTGCGACAGTTACCGTCGCGATGAGCGCTTTATACTGGTGTTTCTCGTGGGAAATCTCCTGACGACGTTTGAACACGCCATCAGAACCTCATCAACAGCATCGACGTTAGTATAAATCATGTGGCAGTGTACAAACTACTTTCACGTTTCTACACACAGCACTGATATTATGGGAATAGGTCGCTGTGTCTGTACAGCGCACGTGCAAAACTAGTTCCTTTAGATTCGGCAAACAGCGCAGATGTTTCTGGTATCACATAATGTACACGAGAGCGAATTGACGTTGCGAGTGCTGCAATAGGCTATTTGACTGGTTTCTGATAAACATCTCAGATTATTTAATGGTGTCTAACGAGCCCACAAAAACCTATTACTTCAAATTGCATAATGTATTTCTTTTAGAAAATAGTAAATAAAAATGTACTGTTTAAATAAGCCGCCAAAACGCTATCTTTAACAATATGGCGTCGTGACGTCACAATACACGTAAACAAACGTTGAAACGGTCGAGATACTAGACAAAAGTCATCTGTTCTGTCAACGATAGACAGAAATTGACTATATCATGACGTCATCATAAGTTCAGCCAATCCAGACCGTTTTCGATTACGTGGCGCCAGATTTAAAAAGATGAAGTTTTTTCGGGATTTTTTTAATAAATAATACATTGTTTTGTAGTAAAATTAATGCAAATCGATTTTAAAAGCGATAATCTATACGAGTGTCAATAATTATGACCTTATTTTTTACATTGTCAAATAGCCTATTGCGAGCGATCATATAAATCGATTTGTTAAAGATAGGAATAAAAGGGCAATCGATCAAGATGAACTCGATGTGGAACACCGCACTCAATCTTGTTTTAGATATGAATAAACTCGGGTGCCTTTCCGTCGACAGAATTGGATTAAACGACGACCATCATATAGCGAAGAAAACGCGATATAATATGTTCGTCCAGATACAGATAACGAATAGCGGAAAGGTAATTAAAACAAACAAGGCCGTAGCACGCAAACGACGCCCCCCAGATATCGGGAAAACAATTCTGTCGTGACTATTGCAAATGGCATTCGGTTCCGATCATGCTGCGGGGCGAAAGGTCATCATCGCACAGCGCGCAGGCGCCGGCGATCTAGCGACCTCTGGGATTATCCAACTCGATCGATAAGGTCCCGAGGGGCATGTGCGGGACGCGCGGCGGGTGATACGAGCCAAAGAACATAATTTATTCGGCGGCAGAGTGGCGCGCCTCGGAGGTGCCGCGCCCGCTCCCCGCCCCGCGCATCTCCTGGCTTCTTTCAAAACAGGATCCCGTCACTATTTTTTGTGGCCCGGGGATTAAGGAGTATCGGGCTTAAACGCAGGTTACGTAATAGTTTTTACACACCCTTAATCTTCCACGGCCTTAGGGACGAGGTCGTATTTTACAAATATTATTTTATTTTTATGCGTTCAGTTGGGACAAATGTATATCGCGAGCTTAGCGTGTTTGAACATCACCTGTTAACGACCCATTTGCACGATAAGAGCGCGACAGCGACAATATTTGCGCGCGCGCATGCCGCCGCTCGGTTGCGATCAGTTAGTTCAATCAACGAGTCCACTACATTGTAGAAAATAAATACATGAGCGGCAAATAAATAATAACGGACTATTCACATTAACTCGTAATCATCCAGTTGATCACGTTTTGTCGTTTACGGAACTGTTATGCCATATGCCAACAGGGCTCACGCAAGAATGCCAAATATGCATATTTTCTCCGCATCTATGGAGCGTTTGTGTTTTGTCATCATTAACATATTCGTGATCATTGATACCAACTAGCGACTGTGAAACAATTTCTAAATTGTTGGGAACATGACGAGCACCGCTAGTTCTCAAGAGTGGTAGAGTCACGTAGTATATTAGATTTATGATAAAGTTGACAGTAAATCAATATTTACATGAAATCCAAGCGACTGTGAAGTGTTATCGGGTTACCTGACGTGAGAATTACTGTGTGTATTCTTTATCTCCGTTGACAACTCTCTCAGGTTTATTAACCTGCTGTACTGTGAGATAGCATGCAAAATTAACATCAACAGTCCTCCCAATGTGAATTTTATTTCGATAACACTATTTCACGTGTTCTGGTTGTTGTTAGATTAACACCACTTACGTTATAGTCCCTAACCTAATACATGAAGTACGGTGGACGGTCATGTTATTGTAAATGTAATGTGCTGTAGCTTCCGTAGCAAATGAATGTTTCATGTCTTTAGTCTCATCTTCCTAATCATTTGCAAGCAATCTATAATACTAATAATAAAGCTAAAGAGTTTGTTTGAACGCGCTAATATCTTAAAGTACCAGTCGGGTTTGAAAAAAAAAAAACTGCATTTGATAGCCTAATTCTTGAGGAACGCTGTAGCCTATTGAATATCACCCTAGGACCCTTAGGAGCCGAGCAAAAAGAAAAAGAGTCAGAAAGAACGCTAAGCGAAAACGAAGTAATAGCGCAGACAGGCGATGCGATTGGACAAGAATTTTTACGCGGACGAAGTCGCGGGCAGAACCTAGTATATAGATATAGATATAGGTACGAAATTGTGGCGAAATTTAGCCAAAAGAGCTACACATGCCCACATGGTAGGTTCCAGACAAATTAAATCAACCGCGTTTCAGATTGTCTAAAGTAAAAACTTCTTTTATGGGTTACTGTGTAAAATGTTATAATAAAATACCATTCGATATTCTTCAACTAAATGAGAAGAAATTTAAAACATGCATTAAACGCACACTATGTAGAAAAGCATATTACAAGTTGGATGAATATATCGTAGATAAAATTCTGCTTCACGGGAACTTGCTCACTAGTTAATATTTCAATATTTGGAAGAGGTGTTTCCCTTTTTCTTTTTTAGTGTTTCTGACATTACGAACATATGTATTTTTATTTTATTTAATCAAGTTTTAATTTTTGAATACTTCGATATTAAATATCTCTTCCTGTTTGGTAGTAACATTCTATTTATCTCTAAAATAAATTGCAAACTATAGTTTTGTGTAATTTAGAAGCATTTTTTTTAAAATTTTGTAAATGTAAGAACCATGTATCCGTTTATTATGATTTTTTGATGTTGACCTGAAAGAGCATGGGGTTGAGCACGTGTCATGCTCACTTAAATGTGTCTCATCTGCACCAGTGATGGTGCAGGTCAATGGTGCATACGGTACAACGGGGTCTCACCGATGCGATGGTGGCGCGTGTGTTGGATTATTCGGTTCCCTACGAAATGGTTGAGCTGGATGGTGCTGATCCACGCGTCATGTTTGTGAACAGGCGCCGTCCGTTGAGAATGGTCATCTCTTAACTGCCTAGGCTTATTTTTAATCTTATATTTTGAATTGTTTCTTCATTTGTCTTTTTTACATTGTTTTCCCATAAAGAAGAAACAAGAATAATGTACCCAGGATTTTGTAATATCTTGATTTAAAAGAGTGTCCATGGAGTTTCTTGCCTGTTCTTCTCCATAGAGATCTAAGTTTTGAAATGGGTAACTAGCTTCAACTTTCTGACTAACGGACAGACTATTTAATTTTGGCAATTCAAAAGTGCCTGTACAAGGTTTAATTGAAATAAATGCTTTGAGTTTGAGTTTTATATTTATTTTATTGAATATTCGATAAAGATTTATTTTTCACTGGTAAGTATTTTGTACAAGTACAGATAATTGAGCCGTTGTTCTACATACAAAGCCAATAAGTGTGTCGAGTATTACCAATCTATAATTAGACAGGTATGTATTTACTTAAGGAGTTAAAAGCTAATCAATATTTATCAGCGTTCAATAATGATAAGAGCCGAAGCAGAATCAGTTACAAGAATTAAGAACGAGGGTATTACGTGACGAAGCCCACGCTCACTGCTATATGAGCTTTGATTGCATTTTCTGCTGAGAGTTTTCCTTTACATGATGTTATTTATGGAAGACATAAATTGTCCATATTATCTCTGGGAGTTTCCTCGCTTGGTTCTCGGCCTCGCTATTGCCTCTCATAGCGCCTTTTCCAAGATAAATACATACACACTTCTGGAGTTTATACTAAAAGCTCTTTTACAAATAGTTTGAACTGCCACTGAAATTCTATCTCGACGTCCTCAAAACTGTTTGTTTGTCTCATGATTTTCGTATGAAAAAATCTTATAACGCGTTCCTAACGAATGCAAAATGTTGTTTTTCGCATTCAGTTATGTTGCTGGAAACACTACATAAATCTTCGAATTTTCAAATATTAAAATACTTATATTCTGGCCTGATCTATTTGTTTGTACAGTTATCACAATTCGCAATGGTTGCGTTTGCGCAGAAAAAATCCTATAGCGAGTTTCCGAATTCCAGACATAAGTACCTACTTGAAATTTCAAAGTCTTACAATTTTGGCTTTAGAGACACTAGTGGATCTAAAGGTTTTTCATTATATTCGATTGTTTCATTGCAGTTGTATGGTGTGGTGACGTATTTTTTTAGACCTTCATCGCAGTAATCCTAAGCTCTTATTCCTTTAAGGTAAAAATAGTGTTCCAGTCGGTTGTCTGCGTAAATACGTCGTATACGTAATTGACGCCACGCGGAGGCGGTCAGGTGACTGCATTAGCATGCTGATGGATCTGCTCTGCATATTCATGCGCACACGCAGATTGCAAGTAATGTCGTTTTCTATGCGCGACCCACTCGATTGATCGACGACCGTTACCCCGAGGTAACGAAGCCGGTCACTGCTGTATATATATAATGTACCTGGATCTATACGTTCTATGTATTCACTCGTGTAGTTGTTCCCTGCATCAAACACACTAATATTATAAAGGCGAAAGTTTGTGAGTATGTGTGTTTATATGTTTGTTACTTCTCCTGAACGGATTTGGATGAAATTTGGCACACAGATAGTTTATAACCAGGATTAACACATAGGCTACTTTTTACCCCGATATTCCCACGGCATCGACACTTACGCGGGTGAAACCGCGGGGCGCGGCTAGTATTTACATAACATCGTCGCAAAATAAACTCGACGATAGCGTAAACGACTTGTAAATGTTATCGCGACTATAAAAATTTCATAGTCGAGGTTGACGTTGGGCCTCGCACCTTGTTTCAGAACGTAGAAGTTTAAAAATAGATGTAGGAATAACCGTGCTTTTGTGACAATTGTGCAACTGAGGGCAGAGGTCCACCGCGTTAGTGTAAAGCGCACGATACCGCGACTCGTTCCATTTGTAAGGAACCTATCAAAACAACAACATATTGGTACAGCATTATCTGTACTGAATGGACGCCGTTTGTTCGCGATAGATTATGCGTTTAATTGTCAACAACTGCACATTATTCGATAACGGCTTTGATACTACGACGCTCAGACGTCATTGAGTAAACTTTTCACATTTAACGTCGAACACTCTTCGAAGAGATAGCAGTCCCAAATAATCAGGCCACTTAATAAATTCGGTAGCAAAAATGTTACAGATAGGCTGTAAACTTTTATAAAAACCCAAACACTGCGCAATTTGAGGTCGAATGTAATCTGTTAATCACGTCGTGATAATCTTAATAGTACCTAGGGGCGCGGTCGTTATCAGCGAGGAGAGAACTACACTATCATATGACTGCCTAATGCCTATCTTGAGGTGATAAACAATTTATTTTGGTCGAGTGTATCATGCGGAGTGGCGATGGGCAGCGTTGTGCAACGTTGAAGTTGAAGTACGTGGCGCATGACAAATTGACACGTAAAAAAAATGCTTACAATTGTGCACCAGGGTGGCTACGACAGCTCTACATATTTTTTTTTTATTAGCCTATATATATTTGTGTCCCACTGCTGAGCAAAGGCCTCCCCTTTTTCCTTCCAAACCGGGTGTCATGTGCGATCTCTGGCCATGTTGGCCCTGCGAATGTTATTATATCGTCACACGCTGCGCTTTATAACTCAAGTAGCGAATGTTGGAGAAAAAACAGCCAGGCTGAAGTGGGAGTGGGCCGGACACGTCTCACGAATGCACCCGGAGAGATGGGCAAAGATCGTCACTCACTGGACGCCTGGGGCAGGACATCGCCGTCGAGGTAGACCAAGGCGAAGGTGGTGCTCTACATATTATACTGGTACATAAATACTACGCAGTAGAATTTTGGATACGATATGATATCAATATAGATATAGAGGACAAAAGATACATAATTTACTTAGATACAGATAATCTTATCAAAAAGATTACTTTAACGGATTACGAAGTTTACAATGCTCGGAATGAATTAGAAGAACAAACGTAAACAAATGGTTTTGACAGAAACAGATGTAATTAATGATCTGTCCATGAACGTTCTGATGGATGAAAAGATTACGATTGAAAGGTACAAATTCGACAGTGGGCGATAGTTGGACAAATACAGCCAAATTGAACGTCACTCAAACTTGAATCAATGTCACAATTTTATGTTTTGTTTATGACTGACTGACAATCATGTTTAATGGCAAGACAAAAACTGTACATGTAGGCGAACCAGTAACAGTAAACGAGTATGTAAACGAAACAAATGATGCATTACATTGAAAAAATGATGAAGCAACGTTTAAATTGTTTAATTCAACATTGCATGACAGCGCGATACTAGTCAACAAAAGAGGTGTAAAAGCTAAATTGACAGGAATGGCAACATATCTATTAAGTACGTGATATGAAAATAATTGAGCGGTACTTTTTATGAATAGACATGATTCTATCAACAATGGAGTATGAGTTGTAAGACGCCAACTTTAGAAAGTGTTGTTATGAAACAATTTTTAATGAAACTCAAAATAATGAATGCAGCGTCTCTAGACGAGCTAGATCTGAGTCCAATGAGCTGTTGTGGGCGAGACCTGGCAAGGTTGCGTTTGCTAGAGTTGTGTTTAATATGGTTCTTATATGTAGATGTATAAGATATATTTTAGCGGTCGAGAGTGTAGATGCGAGTGTGCCAGATGGACACGGTATGGCACGACAGGTGACGCCCACAGCGAGAAAGTCGTGTCTGGTCGGCGATACATGGCCTCGGGGGTAGCTGAGTTATTGGACTATCGCCGCGACAAGCGCCGAGTCGGCTGTAAGCTAATGAACAGAATAATCTTACAACTAATATAATACGCACATTAAATAACGTAGTGGAGCCACAAATTCCTTGGTCCTGAAGGTCCAAAAATCGCAACACCAACAGTTCCCGTATGTTTATGTTTTTGGTCTTGAGGGACCAAAACAATTTTACGATAATCAAGTCCAAATAAATCAATAACTAAAAGGTAATACATATATCGGTTTTGTACAATTTCTCATTCACCTACGAACAAAGGTTCACATCAATAAATATAAATTTTGTCGCAATTCACGTCTTAGAATACTTGAACAATTCAGTTTTAACAACCATAGAACTTAAAACTACGCTGAACTAGCAGTTATCAACTTTACTCCATTGAGTTAAAGGTTCCGTTATAGTGAAGGATCATTATTCATTAATAATGAGTAACGATAAGGTGCCGCGATGGTGGCGATCCGAAATCTTGGTATAAATAAGCAATCCACAAAATAGTCAAGTGCAGAAGATCTGTTCTTCATACTGGGCAAACAAAAACTGAAAGGTCGCCTTTACCGAGCTCTTTTTCAAGCAAAGAAATACAGCATAGCATACTTAGAAATCTTTATTTCTAGAGCCCTGCCCAGTATTTAAATGAAACTATTGAGAAATCACTGTTATAGCATTTATATAATTATGCATGCTACAAAAGTAGTCAGGCTATGTATGTCATTTATCAGTTCTCACGTTGATTAAGTCTTTGTAACGAATGTTAAAGGATCTGCAAATGTTGTAAAAGGTCGTACTTCTGGGCGCCTTTCCTGTAATGTGCCGGCTCCAGAATCCGCGTGGGCGTATGCAGGCGAACTTTTGACCGGCGCGGGCGCACTGTGTGGCCGATACGATGTTACGTAACTGTCCGGCCTTCCTCCAACATATATTTATTTCATTCTCTCTTTTATGCATTATTATACATTTCACGTATTTGGTTTGATATATTGTAGCAAGGTTTATGAAATGAGTCAAATCTCGGGTTACAGATTTTATGGATTAAGTGGAATTTTAAACAGACTCGGTGCTTGTGTATTTGATTTGCATTAGCATGGGAACACATTGTATGTTATATCGAGAAGATGAAAGCATGGCGTAAGGGACCAGAAAGTAGCTTTTCTTGGATTTAAAACTAACCTTGCGTTCTGGTTTAAACGAAAAGGACGGTTATGGTTATGTTGTGTTACTGTCAATGATACAATACAGCGCGTTTTCATACTTCTTTTGTAATCTTACGTTTACAAAATGCAAGAATTTCTAACATATTTGTATTTATTCCACTTTGCTCAGCTTTTAAATAGGAAATACTGTGTTTTAAAGGACTCTATTAATACAATTTATCACAATATAATAACGAAAATTATTCCATAAAATCTTTAATAATTTGCGTAGAACATAGAACTTAAGACAGGTGTCTCAGTAATCAGCCAGCTACTAGTTACTATAACGGGTAGTAATTACGATTATCATATACCAATCTAAGCGGTCAATAAAGTAAAGCGCGACCCTTTAGTCGCGAGCGTTTTAAATCTGCTCGCGTAGGCGACTTCCGCGACATTAAACGCGGAGACGACATTAACGTCGAACCTATACGGTGACACACGACACCCATTACTATTATAATTTCGTATAATGGCTCTTGCAACATCGCCATATACATTCATGAAATTTTAAAAGCATTTCTCTTTTTTTTTTGTAACTAGTTTTGGCTTACTTATAAGATGTGGCATAAGGAAAGTAGTGTCTATTATTATGAGTTCCTCCTTTTCTTAAGTAAGGCCAGTATTAAATTGCGTCATAATCTGACCACTCGCCAGCCTCAGCCGTATGTAATAACAACATGATTAAAATTAAGTATTAAAATATTCCTATAATCCGACCTGCGATATGTAAAATAATATAACGCTTTAGAACACTTCATTTACTTCGGCGCGGCGGCCAGATGTGTAATACGATATTTTATCACCAGAAAGGAACATTGTATTCAGATCGAAGGACAAAAAATCTGTAAAGTGTGAGCTTTATTATTTTGGAAAGTTCCTTATTCCATGGTGAGCAGTGGGGGCCCAGTGGTAACGGCTGCGACTAACGTTAAGTTGTAGGTCGTAGGTTCGAACCCAAGCAGGCAGTTTACCTTTGAATAAATTATTTCATCGCCACTGCTCTCAAAACAGAGATGAAAAACATCGTGAGGAAACCGGCATGTCCTAGAACCAAAAATTCGAAGACATGCGACATCCACCAACCCGCATTGGGCCCGCGTGGTGGATTATAGCCCCTTTCGAAGAGAGGAGGCCTGTGTCCCAGCAGTGGGAACATTAAAGGCTGATTATGCTTAGGTATGCTTCCTTACATAGTATAAAACAAAGTCGCCAAAATGTCTGTACGCTACGCGCATAACTTCCGAATGACTGCTCCAAATTGGATATTCTTTTTTGTTGTGTTCGGTATTGCCAGGACAAGGTTTGTATGAAAGAAATTTTCGGAAATTCTAAAAAGAATTCCACCCGTGCGAAGCTGGGGCGGGCCGCGGGCCGCTAGTATTCCATAATTTTAGAGAGGAAGGGGTATATAAATTTATGAGGCCAATTAGTATTAATTCATGTTTTCCATTCCACGGTGCTTGATCATAAAAGAAGGACATTTTTGACAGAATCGTTGAAGTAAACTACTACTACTACTTACTACGTTGAAGTAACTTTTTAATAGACCGTCAAATACTTAGTAAGACACCATGGAAGAGTGTTTCGTTATTTGAATTTTTGACGCGGGTCCCTAATCTGGTCCCCAGCGTCGTTCACGTGGAATTTGGTTTCGTCAACTAATACTTTGCTTTTTATTGTGAAACTAAACACTGCCTATTGACAGCTGCGGTGTAATCAACCTTGCCTGTTCCAGCCCGTGTAACCGACACTAATGATTAAAAAAACAAAACCTGCCGCTTTATAAAATAAACAATGCATTACATAGTCTTTAGGAACAAACCGACGTAGTTTTAGTCCTTCGTTACAGAAAACGGCGCAGTTGAGTGCAGTAGGCGGTTCACGACTAAGCTATCCTGTTGAATTATTCAGTATTATGATCTCTGCAACCTGTTTGCAACAACAAACAAAACTACTCGACAATATTCTCAACAAATCGACACCGGAGAGAATTGAATCTTCAAGATATCTGTGAAGTCATTGATCACAGGCGCTAAAGCACTGTCATAAAACTAACATTCACGTATTGATGATACGTGGTCGTATAGCCATTAGAGAAGCGTGGCACATCGGATCGGCGTAGAAAGCTCGCCCACGCGTGCCGAGAGGTCACCACCGCCCACACTACCCCTCGATTACTATTGAGAAATAAGAGAACAAGCCTTCGGAGCTGCTCGGAGGTGTTCGTCGGCCAATTACCGTAAATTGATGATTATTGCGAAACAGCGCGGTGGGCGCGCGCCATTAGCGATGTGATCGAGGGCGGATTGAAGACATGACGGATTGCACCAATAAAACGCTAACAATATGATCCACGATCTCCGAGATAACGGAACAAAAAGGTGGGTAGTACTGTACATCAAGCTTAATGGATGAGACGAGCTTTTTCTTAAGTTAATACCGAACGGGAAACTGTTGATGCATCAATGTCAAATAAAAGCACAGTTCAGTAAAAGTAGCTGCAAAAATGTATTTACTCTGGAAATATTAGTTCATTTTCTTTTTTACGTTGTATCTAGGAAATAACCACGCTCTACAATTTAAATGCCATCAAACCTATTAAATTAGAATCAGCCAAAACGCGAATCGTGACTGCTAACCACGACTTCTGGAGAGCACTTTACCACTTGTATGCCAAAAGCAACAACTTGAACTATTTTTCCAAAAAAATATATATCAAATTTCTGCGCTGAAAGGTGTACATAATTTTGCGAGCGTGCCTGTTGAAACACAGTAAAACACGAATTATGATCCACAAATTGATGCCTATCGCCGCATCTGCGATATTTGGCTACAGAGCAAAAAAATAATTAATGTTATTCAGAAGGTAATTTGCAACACGATGAAAGCTCTGAATGACCACGTTCGGTTGTTAATACGTGCGATATAATTACGGATGTGAGTATCATCACAAGTGCCAATCGGATGCGCTTTCGATCGACGCCAGAATTTATAATACGCTTTTGTTCTTATTTAAATTATCCGAGTGTAACAATATTAGTATTCTCACTTCGTCTATTGATGCCCAGATCGTTATCTGCCAACGGGAAAGTAGATTTCAGATTTTTAATGTGATAAACAACATGAAGAGAAAATTAGATAGTAACGGTTGAGTCGGGCTAATCTGCTATTATGTTTTTGATCTAGATTTGTGCAGACGAATGTGCGCTTTTCCTGCTTAGTATTTATGGATGTAAGGGTTCGTAACTGTTCATTAGCAAATGTTTTACAAGTTCCGTTCGTTAAATAGTGTCTGGTTATACCAGGACGACTTTCCTGTCGCCACAGTCCTTAGTGGAACCAGATTTTGTCAGCTATCAGTGTAGAGTGTACTGATGGATGCTGCTGTCTATCAGCTGATACAACACGTCAGTTACAACACCCACGGGTGAAGATATGCTCGCTTCTATTAAGACAAGGGAGGCACCCACGATTCCATATTAATCAAACAGAATGATGCAGCATTTATTTTTAGCACGCCATTTAAAAAGAAAAACGAGAAATATAGCCCATTAATCATAAATAGAACGAACTGCGACACTGAAAAAATAAACAAAGTTATTGAGTAGCTTGTTAGTATCTGGTAAAGCCATATTAGCGTCGATAAGGTAGGGTTAAACGTACCATTAACCCTCCCACGGCGATCCATAACACAGAAACAATTAGACCACTGTCGCATTTTAATTAGTGTCAAAGTCCGATGAGAAAAAACTGCGACATTTTTTATCAGCTTCATTCTTCGACATAGAGAGTAGAGTCGGACATCTCGAGACCTGAGGTCAACCGTCAATGTTTAGTATAATTTCCGGTTGTGTTTTGGAAAATGATTGATACTGAAACATCTCATTCCATGCATTGTTTATATTAGAAAATCTATTTTAAATACTTAAAGAATGGTATAAAACTTGTCGAATTCCAGCTAGAGTTGAATTATGTCTCTAATTAGGCATACATCTGCGTAGACGTATAATTTTGTCACAATATTAAGTATAGCAATATATATTTATAAATCAAACGGAACACAATCATAATATTTTTCTCCAAACATCACATGCTAGTTGATTATAATAATTAGCTGTCAATGATAATATATTGGTGGTCGTTAGCCACCTGACTGACTAATCAAATTAATAATTAGACTGCGAAAAAAACAACTGCCTTAAATTACAACCGGTTCAAAGGTAATATGATACGCGATCTACCCACAAATAGGTGTTTAGAGCACAGAAATAAACTTTGGAAACATCCTCTAGCAAGTGTTGAATCAAAATTATATATGCGAGTGCAGTTACTTTAATACAATTTTGTTGCATCATGTTTATCTGCTGCCAAGTGACTTACATAGTAAGACGGATAACGCAATCCAAAAGCATCATCGTCAAACGGGCTTTTACTACTGCTTCAATAGTACATATATGAATGAAAATACAATAGAGCAAGTATGTCCAAAACAAACATCTCTCTAAAAATCAAATTCAAGATATAGCACAAACCAAACACACCCTACACAAATAAAAACAAGTCAGCTAATCAAAGTACAGCTATAACAAAGTTTCGTAAAGATGAATGAACCGATGATCAAGATGTTACTATAGATGTTTATGCAAATAGCTGTGGTCCATTGATGGGCCCCATTGAGAGTATAACGGGCCCCAGACCAGTCTGCAACAGTGCCACCGGTGTGCCGGTTATCAACACGCGCACGTACACATATGCATATTGATTATCAATTTAAGATAGACAAACTTCTCTTGATTGTATTAAACGAAGTTTGGTAATAGAACAGAATGAGACTGTTTCATTGCACAAGTCAAGCTGCTATCCAAATTATGTTCTTAAGGTGCCACTAGTTGATATTTTTCCATATTTTCGGGAGAGTATTACTCCACTGTTTGAAATTGTGCATCCAAAGTTAAACATGATATCGTTTTGTCTTATTATTAATGTTGTCTGTACGGAAACAGAATAGTAAAATAAGAAGCCATTAAAAAGTAATGAGGTAACAAAGATTCGTTTTTCTTACTATTTTTAACGAACTTTGGGTGTAAATAAGTAATAAAAGATCTGTAAAATCTTCAAAACCAAGTCCGTAACGACAAAGCTCAGTTATCGAAGAGTTCAATTAAATTTATTTGTAATTGATTTATGCAGTGATTTTTTCATAAAACTCGATTTTCTGAAGCACTTTTCGAATCTTTTTACGCGCCTATTAGTTCGGAACGGTGTTTCTGTGCGTGAGAACTAGACGTCGTTCGTGTAGACTAGCGTCTAACTGCTCATAACTGATACTAGCTCTGTCGGACACGAAGCCAGGTGAGACAGAGTGCTTTTTGGTCATGACCACTAGTGAGTTCGAGCTCGCGAATAGTTTACTCTTAAACGATTTTGATTCAAGAATCTGTGTTTGTGGATTTTCATTAGGTAATGCTGTTGCTTTAACGTTTCTATCTCGTACGACAATAGAGACAATAACCTCAGCAGATGACCTGGTTCCTGTTTATATTTTTAGACAGTTCTGAATTTTACCAACAATACATATGCAGTAATCACAGAAACTGCTTCGCTAAATGTCAATTCTAAGAACTAGACGCATGTGAGTCACGTCTCCGTCGAAATTTTTGTCTAAAATTATAATAGACACCTTATTAAACACAGGTGTTCACTTGCCGAGACAACTATTTTCAAAAGCAATAAATGTCTAGCAAAAGTTGTAAAAGAAATTAAAACATAAAATAAATTATTTTTATTTGAATATTACCAAAAACGAGTTGAGAGAGAAATTGATAAAGAAACCAACATGGCCAGAATCTAAACTAGCAAAAAAAGTGTTATGATTCAGGCATGAGTATAAGTTTAGATTGCAAGAAGTTTTACAAAGAATGCTAGTCAATAACCCCTTTCCTAAGAGAAACATGATTACAACCATATAAATTTTCAACATGCCAGTGTGGTATTTAGCAGAACTATTAACGGAAGCCTCAGTGAAGACTTGGAAGACAATAAATCACCATCACAATAATGCTTTATGCTTCGCACAATTACGACTCCAAAGACCATTTTAGCCAAGTCTCGTACCATGTAAGGCAGAACATTAATTTGTCCAATATTGGGTGTGTTGATTTTAAATTGCTAATACGAAACTAGTTTCGTCAGTCGTGAGTCGTGACCTCTTACTTGTAGACGAGTCGCAACTAGTCGGGATGTGATGGAACTTTCTTTTTGATAAAACGTGTATTTATGACATTGACAATCTAGGTGCAGATTAGCGAAAGAGGGGTCTTGGGAGTTGGGTCTTGGGCCTTTTAAAACTTAATATCTTGTTTAAAAACAACATGTGCCAAGAGCGAGACATTCGATGAAATGAATTAGTGTTTGGCGTTAGTTGATATATGAGCGATGGCGAGCGCGTTTTGGTCAATATTATTAAAACATGTAGTAATCAATAACCCTTTGACTTGTCTCAAATTATATCAACGGAAAAGCTGGCATTTTCAAAACTGTTATTGGATAGATGTCAAAGGCCTAAAAATCACGTAAATAAGATTCCAAAGCAAACGCTTACGATAACTTATTAAGTTTCTACCGGTTATCCGGTACATAAATCAATTGATTCATGAATGAGAAGTCAATATTTAGATAAATCCACCGGAAACAAGCAGAAAATAATATATGTAATCTGTTGAAATTTTAATTGGTGTAGACGTTATTACAGCTATAAATTCAAGTATTATTATTGACTAGAGCAGAAACTTCGATCGTATCATCTCTAATGCTAATAGATTTTATATCAAAAGATTAGTTAACGGTATAGACGTTAAACGTTTTGACTTAATTAAAATGGATACTTATAGCAATACATAAGATTCTCAAATAGATCAGACAGCCAGTATTATAGTTCGATGACACACATCGAATGCAGATAATATGCACACCCGAGAACAATCGGATGATATGAATATCATTACGGCTATTACGCAAGGAGTCCCTACGACTGCTACATGCAAGCATAATAGACCACACTACACTCGATTCAAAGGCGAAACGTGATGCAACTATCTTCGAACAATAATATAGGAATCGAGTGTATTCAGTATAGAAATGACTTCATAATTTCTCTGCGCACACGCACCCATCTGCGGGAGTATGTGACGTGTGAGCACACTCACACATGCTCAATATCCGGCCGCGTCTGTGAATGATGCTTACGCATGTTTACTACCGCTCCGTGGCCGGCTGTCGATCATTTCAGTACAGTATTACGTCATCATTCATTACAGTACCAATTTCCACGTCTGTAGGGTGCGAGCCAAGCCAATGCTTTTGGCGTAGAACTCTTTGTACTGCTTAGCTGAATCCTTTTCACACATTTTCATATCTACGACGCACTTTACGACCGGTCCAGACATTTTATTTTTATTCGACGATCCGGTAACATTGGCAATTTAAATATTTATGATTTTGTGAGTGTCGCTTTCGCTATTAAACGTTTATTATTTAGATGAGTTGATAGCCACCGACTTACGGTGCTACTTAAGAGTTTTGAAGAGGAATTAAATTAATTCGAACGCGTGCTTGAACACTTCAATTCATTGATGACAATGTAGTGCTGATAAATTCGAAATAAATTAGCATAAGTATTTATGGCCCAATACGCCTCGCCCGATCATTTAAAAGAACTGAATTTAAATGCAAATTCTATTACAAACATCGAGAGTTCGTGTCTACGAGACCCTTAAACTTACGTTACTAGAATTTAAATGAAGCCTCCTTCCTGTGGTCAGCGCTGAGCTGATTCTCGACAACCGTTCAGTGCACTGCTTTAATTTCGACCACAGGAATGTTAATACAACCATAAAACAACACGTTTGGAGCAACAGTGTTGCATCCAGACCTATTACGACTAACATTACTATCGTCTTTATATCGAGAGTAATTTATTTATAGATAATTTTAACTGCTTCCGAGATAAATAATTTAGTCTGCGGTACGTAGACACCATAAATCTTATTGAGTTTCCTTTACGAGTAAATAATAAAACAGTATTATGATCGCATATGTTCTCTAAATCGCTCGGGCTTTTATGGCTGTTCTTCATACGTATTCATTGCTGCAAGTTTGTCTTTATCTTTTATTGGCACCTTGGGTCCTTTATGTTACTAATGCGTTATAAAATGAATTGAAACTGGTTCCAGTTATTTATATCGCGCTTAATTTAGTTATCAAGGTGCAGTCAAACCAATTTCGCAACATGATCATTAGATGCGTTCTTTGACTCTTCGGCCAAGTATCTTGATGTAACATTAAAAAATTGCGAGTGCTTATTACAGAAACGTTCATATTCTGAACCGTTAATTACTGCGTGTCGATATCTGGCGATCCTGGACGACTGATTGGCGATTGGAGAGCGGATGACGTCATTCGCCGCTGATATAGACCCTGCTTCCGACGGCGCGTGTCCATCATCGAACGGAGCCGCTTTAATTTCCTGAAGAACCAAATCTTGTCGTGGGATCGGCGCGGCATTAGGTTTAAGATGTTAATCACCGACAACTAGTTCCGCTGAGTGCTAAATTACTAGACTAGTTCTCACCGAGATATTACTTAATGAAGTGAGTGTTCATTAGTTTTATTAACTGTACACCTATTAAACTGGGTGAACTTTCTTGCAGGTTATCCAAAATACAAAGCATGATTCCAATATGTCTATTTCGTGTAGAATCATGCAAAGCTAGTCCTTTTGCAGACTACACTCGACTAGGCTTGCTTTATTTTCAGCTGAAAATAAAAATATATGTAGAGCGAAACCGTCTTGCTTATCTGCTGGTAAGCAAGATGGTTGGATGCACCGGGTGGATGGTGGGTGGTGGATTTTTGACGCATGAACTTTCTTTATCAGAAGCAGAGTGCAGCAAAGGGGGCCGGGGCTGGTTATCGTTTGAGGAAATTCAAATTAAAGTCATCCATTCCAGAAATGTAAAAGCAGCAAAGATAATTCAAAACGGCAGAATTCCAAGCAACAAACGCAGCACATTGATGGTAAGAGTTCTAAATACAATGAAAGTTAAATGTAGATGTATTAATCATTTCCCGCATACTATTTTACAGAATGCTGCAAAATCTTTCCTTCATATCTGCGAGATATGACTCTCGGTCAGGATAACGGTACACCGCACAGACGAACATTGTGACCGCACATTATGCGCACTAAAGTCGCCAACGACCAGCTATCAGGTTTCTGCGTCTTTCAATTACCTTACCTCAATACAATATTGACCCCCATTGACCACTTACAAGACGTTTGCTTAACATTAATGTAAATCGTATTAAATTGATCACCATTCAGTTCAAAATATTACACAAAGTACGTGGGAATATACTAAGTGCAGATGCTTGGACTTAGTAGTTAAAGTGTCTGACTGCTGAGTGCTGACCAAGTTCAGTTTGTGTGGGATGGTTCAAAAAGTTCATACAATTATTTACCCACTCGTGACGCTGTGGGAGGATAACTGTGACTTCAGAGAAACGTTTCCTATTTACATTTACGCAATAAATACGTGAAACTTGTGAAATGGAACCAATACAAATCATGTGTATAGCTTAGTAAATCTAAAGGTGAAAGAGAATCGTGCATACTTAAGGGGGTAAGAGACCTGACTTGACAATAACAGATTCCTAATCGTGACTGCTCTGAGCTGTGCAAAGTTCGAACCGAACAAAATGAAAGATTTAGAAACATACTTTGGCGGAAAAACTTAATACGGACGCATGGCTTTTATATTAGTCCTTCAAGAATTCAAGATCCAAAGGACAATTTTTTTTTTAATTATCTTTTAGCGATTCGGTAACTTAAGAAATCATAGTAACATAACCGAACTTTAAATCCTTTTCTAATTATACACCATCTTTCCACTACACGATTAAATAAAATCTAATCTCCTACGTTGGCGTTTGTTTTGGCAAGCACATACCGTTGTGCAATTAGATAACTGTAATCATTAATAGTGGTACGTAATCGTCATTTATTATAAGTATGAAAAGCTGTAAAATTGCAGGTGTTCGGAGCTAAACTGTAGACATAACAGACGGCGACATCCGCGATGCGGTGCCAACATGAGAGTATTTGCGCGCCGAGCCGTCTCGGACGAAACTATGCGCCAGATATAGGCATTATCTCGAGATCAGGTGGGCTAGACTGAAATATTGGATGTGTTCGCGTCGTTCTAAATATACGACACATTTTAGAAGCTGTACAAATACTTTTATACTGCCAAAGCCGTGCATGATTCTGGTATCTGAGATTTACATTAGTATGATAAATTAAACAGAATAAATTAATATTTGATATATTTATTGTAATTTGTTTCAAGATATAAATGGAATATCCAGTCGAGCTTTTTCTTTACAAGGTAAGTAAGATTTCAACCCTCATGTAAATATAAATCCAGTATTGACATTTAACCACTTTACGAGCTTCGTTCAGCAATGCATAATTAATTTTCTAATGATGAATTTCAATGAAAGGACAGGAAATAGATTTCCGCAGTAAATATATTTCAAAGAATAACTCTTAAATCTATATTTATTTATATAATTCTACTAAGGTGCATTCACATCGTTCAAAGGAGAAATTCCGTTGTTAGCGAATGGTAAATTCTATCGAACAAAGGTGAGCTAATGATTACTAGTCATAAAACCTTACAATACTAACGCAACCGACCGAAAGCTGAACATAAAACCCTATACAATATTTCACAAAAGGTACCATTTTACGAGCTGTGGGTGCAGGTACAGCATCCCTGAGCGACGCACATGTGCAACGAAGCTGGAGATTTCTTAGAAAATCTACTTTTTCTCATGGTTCTGACAATAGGACATCGCATCTGGCAGACACGGTGTCGTCAGATTCAACAACTGACAATGGTCCGCACCGTCCGTTTTGAAAACACTTCGTTTAACACAAATAACTACCTGCGTATACCTGCGATGCCATTGTATAGCTCGGGCTTGGTGCAAATCGTAAATAAAAGGTGTATTTTAATGACCAGCATAAAACGAAATAAAATAAATATCAAAATATAATAGGTACAGGAATAGATATAGAAGACATTTATTACGCCGCCGCAAGAAGGATTAATTTGAAAAAAAAAAAAACATATTTTTAACTGACTTAAAAAAAAAGAGGCTCTGTATTCGACCCGTTTGTATGGATATATTATTATGTTTGTATGTCCGCGATTTTCTCAAAAACTAATGAAGCAATTTTGATCATTCTTTCATTAATGTGAACTTTAATTTCGGAAGTCGGTGTCAAAAAACGAAAATGCGGAACCAACGACTCCGACTTCCAAAATTAAAGTTATTTATCACTTTGTAGTGTTTTATTTTGAAGTCGGTTGTTTTTCTTTTTAAAGTTATAGGTTTTGAGGATAAAGAAAAAATTAAGATACAGGATGTACAAAAACATCTCTGAAAAACTAGTAAACCTGCAAGGCAGACATAAAATACACATACGATAAACATAATTGGCTGGCAACTCTAGATCACGTATGTCATATCATAAGGAACATAAAACGTAACGGACACGTAGGATATCAGGTTAAGGCAGCCATAACAACACCATTACCTAAATCATAACGATCACGGTAATTACGAGCTGCGCGCGCGTTAAGCCATTGACCTGACGACGATGATTCCAGGTAGTCGGCATACTGACACCGGGAACACAATGCCTCATTCTATTGTCACAGGAGGCGCAATCACCAACGTTAACGGATACACTGGAACTCATTCCGCAAAGCCAGTCTGCCAACGCGAATTGCGTGGAGCAACTTCGACATTCCTCAGGCAAAAATGCAATATAAACCTAAGTCTAGGCACGCCCAGATTAACTTAGGAACTTACATTTGACTGCATTATAGAATAATCCGACGGCAAGACATATTCTCCATGTAAACTCAAGTCAGTGAATGCAAATTATGGCGCAGATTAGCCAGGGGTTTAGTATTACAATTCATGACGTCGCCGCGTCGCATACTTTAGACCACTAAACGATCAAGTGACATGTAACTAAACCTAAGCTCCATCACAACATGAGACATGAGATAGAGCAGACGTAATAGGTTCACAGAAATAGCCGGTTTTATCTCAAGAAATATGACGATAACCGCGACAAATGTGACAGATATAAAATTATGCAGCCAAGGTGTCGACTAATGACGTTGTTAGAGTTCACAGACACCGATGTGCAGCGATGAAATCAGACTCTTTCATATTCAAGATTTATAGGCAGTCCAATAAATATTCGAGACGGTATCATACCTTGATTGATGTAGGACAAAATAATATTCGGCTAATGACGTTATGTTTCGTTTGGTGCAGTAAAAAAACTGAGGAATCAAAATTCGGGAGTCGGTCTTAAATGAGCTCATGTCCAAATCAGTTGCAACGAGCAGAACTTTAGTAGGTAGGCGGATCCTTTGATAAACCATTAATTATATTCACACCTTTGTCGACCGCGACAGGGTATTCAGGTGAGGTTTTTTTCTGTAAAGCGACAGTTCTTGGAAAGATGGCGGCGCGACGACCGTGTGGCAAACAAAAAGTAGAAGCGCGAGCACGAGCGACTCGGATCTCGACGAATGTTTTAGAGGTAGTGACAAATACAGAATCACAATAAAGAAAAAAATATTATGTTAACGAATCGATTTTTGATAATAATAGCTTATGTGGGACAGAATATTTCCGACTAGTTAGAAATCAATAGTTTTGCTTCATTTGAAAGTTTAATAATACCAATAAAGATAACCGGACGATATGGAGGGATATTTGAAGCTATACATATAGCTTATCAACAAAATGATGAATTGAATACGAACACGAAATATGAAAAGAAACTCAACGGAGCTCGTTACTGAGCTCTTAAGATGTGTCCAAGTGATGACCCTGAAGATCTCACCTCGATAGAACTTTTAAGAATTCCGTGGCGCGTTTTGTAGAACGACAACAAAGACTGAATTCTTTGAACACGTACCAGAGACGGGCGGTTAATTCTAACCCTGTCAACTTACTTTTTGTAGCCGCGATGTTTTCTCTGTAAACGAGGCAATTTATTTCACACCAATTTAGTAGACATTTCACATCTAGACATCTTGGAAATGCGAGGTTTTAACTGTTTGTTTTGATACAACCTAGACGGGAACATGTCTTCAAAAACTAGTCTACTTTGGAGGATCGTGTTTTCTAAACGTCTGTCTGTAGTTGGCAAATAAGCTTACTCCGTGAAAACTAACCGAGAAGATATCTGATAGACCTCAATTTTATCTTCCATTGGGTACAGCTACCTTCCAACTTCAATATAAATAAAAGAAAACGTTTCGCAAAAATAGCACAAACACAAATAAATGTCAGTGATCACTGATTAATTTCATTGCATTAATTTAATTTGATACTCTATCTTCTTTACAGAGTTTATTCGCGTTTTCTATGTTTAATTAGTTTTTAATTTAAATAAATCATCAATCAACCTTAAAGGTAAGTAAATGCGTAAAAGAAAACAACTTAATAATATGGTAGCAATCAAGAAGTTGATTAAGTGCAACTACATCTAGATATTTCATTGCTTTTCTACGAAAGCTACGTTTAAGTTTTCTCGAGAAATTTATGAGTTTTAGAAAATACTAATTTTAGAGGGGCTGCAAGTGTTCACGATTTATAAAGTGTCTGAAAGTTCATGCCCTTTTTTTTCCCCAAAAGCCGCCAGATCGCCACTTCAAAACGTTTGCACAATCCAATTAGTTTGTGCCAAAGTCAACATCACCAGACCACCGACCTTTTGAAAGTAACACCTCCAAGCTTATAAAACTGTTCACACCGATCGATTGATAGTTCGCGTCCACTCGTCTGGTACCTAATCCGTGTCCATTGAGGCGCATCAGGTTCAACGCTCGCAGTGGGCCAGGCTGGCTAGGGCACGCTCGACTAGAGCATGTTAGCCTATACCACGGTAGGCGTCGTGGTCTAGATCTGCGGCCGATCATGACACGCTCTATCGCCCGCCTCTGAGCTTGCTGCCCGCACTGTTTAGGTAGGATCACTGTGTGGCATCGGAGCGGACTCTGCAGGATTGCTTCAAGGATAAAAGAGTTTATTTGCTGAACAAGCAGTGCGGCCAATGAGATTTCTCATCGGCAAAAATTACGAACTTCCATACAAACTTTGATCCGCTAATTAACCCCCTTTGATGTAAATTTTTAAATATTCTTAGTGCTCACTTTCGTTTTATAGAAGAAACTCTTCGTGTATAATTTTATGCTTCTAGCCCCAGCGGCGGGTTAGGCTGCCTGTCAGGGAATTTAAGATTTTTTTTGAGTAGAAGATACCTACATTTGACTGGCCTGTTGGTCTAGTGGTCAGTGACTATGACTGCTATGCCGGAGGTCGTGGGTTCGATTCCCACCCAGGACAAATGTTTGTGTGATGAGCATGATCATTTGTTCTGTGTCTGGGTGTAATTTATCTATATATGTATGTATTTAGAAATATATAAGTATGTTTATCAGTTGTCTAGTACTCATAACACAAGCTCTGCTTAGCTTGAGACTAGACGGCGTTGTGTGATAGTTGTGGAATATTATTATTATTTTGTTTATATATTTTTTTCTCTCGGCCTAGCCGGATAGAACTGATGGCACGGGCCTAAGCCAAGTGTCCAACAGTGGGGTTAGGTGTGGGAGTAATATTATAAGTAGACTGTGTGGTAGACGAAACAATATTTAAGTGGGAGTATTGATGTAAGTTGTCCGATTCACACTGAATAAATTTTCTAACTAGCCTGCATGTATTAAGAATCACTGCCTTCTGCAGCAGGTGGTAGGTGTTAGGTGGCAGGTTGAGGGAACTAAGGGACTGATGAAGCTGTTTTGGAATTACTCCTGTTGTAGATAGCACTATGGGGACTATTGTGACTTTTTGAAGATGCCACAGTCGGGTTATTTCATCTTTTAGTTCGGTGTATTTGGATAATTTTTCGGCTATTGTAGTCTGTACGTTATGCGTATTTGGCACGGCAATGTCTATAAGGAACCCAGTTTTGGTAATTTTATTAATTAATGTGATGTCGGGTCTATTAAAGTGAATTGTGCGGTCTGTGAGTATGGCTCGGTCGAAGTACAGTTTTGTTGTGGGGTTCTCTAATACCGTTTCAGGGTTGTATTTGTAATAAGGTACTATAGTGTCTATAAGTTTGTATTTATGAGCTAGTTTTTGGTGTATGACGTTGGCTACTTGATCGTGTCGATGTTTGTAGTCTGTCTGGGCTATTGATTTGCAGGCGCCGGTGATATGTTGGATTGTTTCTGGAGAACTGTTGCATTTTCTACAAATATCGGTTGTTAAATTCTTTATAATATATTTTCTGTAGTTCTTGGTCTCAATTACTTGGTCCTGAATTGCAAGCATGAACCCTTCTGTCTCCGGGAATAGTTCGCCTCGATTCAACCACGCGTTCGACGCATCTTTGTCGACATTTGATTGGCATAAATCTTGGCGATGTCTTCCGTGTAGAGACTTCTGGGTCCACTCTTGACATTTGGTTTTGTCATCAGTCACTTTCTCGTTTCTTTGTTCTGTGGTGTCTTTTAAATTAAGAGGTGTTAAGTGTAGGTCACTTTGTGCTATTAATTTGTGGAGTGGGGAAGATTCAGTTTTGGCAAAGAAATATTGCCTAAGAGCTGTGATCTGTCTGTTGTGTAAATTTAGGATATCTATAAGTCCTCTGCCTCCTTCTTTTCTCGGTAACGTTAACCTTTGTATACAAGATCTTGGGTGGTGTTTGCGAAATTTAGTCATTGTAGTGTTTATTTTTCGTTGCAAATTTTTTAAGTCAGTTTTGGTCCAATTTATTATCCCGAATGAATAGGTGAGCACAGGTATAGCAAAGGTGTTGATTGCTTTTATGGTGTTTCGTGAATAGAGCTGTGTTTTTAGTATTGTATTAAGTCGGTGTTGGAATTGTTGTTTAAGTTTTTGTTTAGTATCTTTGTAGTGTATCTGACGGGATTGATTGTACCCTAAGTATTTATAAGTGTCTAGTTCATCTAATGGTTCTATTTGTTCTCCTGTACCTAGAGTGTATTGGTGTTGGTAGTTCTGTCCTGCTCTAACTGAATTTATTTTACATTTATCTATGCCGAACTCCATTTTAATGTCATTTGTGAATGTTTCTGTTAGGTTAGCTAGTTCGTAAAGTTGACTCTCGGTTTCTGCATACAGCTTAATATCATCCATGTACAGTAAATGATTTAAAACGTCTTTCTGTGGGTCAGTCTGTCGGTTAGTAGCTGTAGAATTTAGAGAGATTCCTAATGAGGTAGCGTTTAATATTTTAGATAGGGGGTTTAGAGCAAGGCAGAACCACAGTGGGCTGAGTGCGTCTCCCTGGAAGATTCCTCTTTGTATTTTAATTGGGCTAGTATCTGTTGTTTCTGTTGAAGTAGTCAGCCTTAATACTGTACACCAATTTGTCATCATAGTCTTCAAAAATGTAACTATTGTTGGGTTTATTTTGTAAATTTCTAACACTTGCAATAGCCATGAATGGGGGACAGAATCATACGCTTTCTTGTAATCAATATACATAGTGAATAAATCAGTTTTAGTTTTCTGAACTCTTTTTAAGATAACGGAATCTATGATTAATTGCTCTTTGCAGCCTTGGCTATATTTTCGGCATCCTTTTTGCTGTTCGGCTAAGATGTTATTGGCCTCAATGTGTTCGTATATCATTTCGGATATGCAGGATGTGATGATCTTATACAAGGTCTGTAAGCATGTAATAGGTCTATATTTAGCTGGGTTAGAGAGGTCATTGCGATCTTTCGGTATCATATAAGTTGTGCCTGACGTTATATAAGAAGGTATTATATTGGGATCTTTGATGAAGTTGTTTATAAAATTAAATAAATAACAATGAAGTGCTGTGAATTTTTTATACCAGTAACTGTGAATGTGGTCTGACCCAGGTGCTTTCCAATTATGCAGGCGAGATAGAACTTTATGAAATATTTGTGGGGAGATGTGCTCAAATGCCATTGTCTGAATGTTTGTATTATTTGATAGTTCTCCTTGTATCCAATCGGCTTGGGCGTTATGATGGATAGGTTGTTCCCATATTTCTGCCCAGAAGTTTTGTAATGCTTCTGGGTCAGGAGTGTTAAGCTCATCACCACTTGGATTGTTATTGTGAAGATTTGTTGTTGCCTGTCTGATATTACGATAAAAAAGTTTTTCGTTTTGGCTGAATTGGGTATTTTGTTGTTTTCTCAAAGTGCATGCTTTATATCTTTGGAGTCGGCCTGTTACTACTGAGAGTTTTTGTTTAAGTGTGTCAAGTGTGTGTGCTGCTTGTGTGTTTGGTTCTTCGTGTACTGTGTGAATTCTATATAGTTTTATGATCTTGTTTACATGTTTCTTTAATTTTCTACTTCTACTGCCGTTGATAAATTGTGTCATTCTACCTATTTTTGATCGTAAATCGTTTAATTTTCGTTCTAGTCGTCTTTGCCATTTTGGTTTATATTCTGTTTTTGTACCACGGCGGGTTATTTCTCTTGGTTCGAGTGTTATCTTGGCTCCGTTGACCTTAGCAACGGTCCATGCCGCACAGTATATAACGGTCTGAAATGTGTGAAAATCTGTGTCGTTGTTAATATTTTCAGGGAGAATAATTTTGTTTAGGTAGTTAATTATTCTTGCAAGGTTTTTAGATGGTTTTTGTTTTGGGATATAAATTCGGTTTGTAGGGCTAGTGTTTTTATAAAATTGGAGTGCTTGTTGGAAATATTCTTCTATTATTGGGTCCCTTTCTAAATTAATTTGTGGGTTAGGAAGAATTTCTGTACTATTTATTTCGGTGTTATCCGGTGTTTGTGTACTAGGTGTGGGTTCTTCTATAGAGTTTATATCAATGTTATTTGTAAACTCGGCATTGGCATTGTTGGTATTGGTATTAACTGCTATACTTAGTTCTTCCGATATCTCTAACTTTAATGAATTTAATTTCTCATCGCTTAAGTATTGATTGTTGATAATTGCTCTCCTCTGATCAGCTATTCGTTGTTCACTTAGGTGAGCAAATGAAGGGAATTGATTAATGAAATCTTCGTACATAGGTTTTCGGTATGTAGTTTCGTTAGTGCCCAGAGCTGTAACTCTATAATATGACCGCATTATAGCTTCGTTGTGTTCACTGGTCCATCTCATTCGGGTCTGTGTTCTGTTTTGTGTGCTTTGTGTCTCTAGTGTTGTAGGTTGTTTTTCTGTAGATTGTGTTGGTGTAAGTATTTGTTTTCTAAGCTTGCTAGAGTTTTGTGTATGTAGGGTAAAATGGTTTAACTGTAGTTGATCTAATTCGTCTTTTACTTCATTTCGTATCTCATCTATTATTTTTTGTGATAGTAATTTGTTATTTATTACAGCTCTACGTTGGTCTCCAATTCTCTGTCGACTAACCTGCATGTTCGGGAATTTTTCTGTAAATTTTAGGTGGAGCGGTTCAAGATAAGTTCTTCTGTCTGTATCTAGTAAAGTTAATTGAAGATAAGTGCGCAGTATGAACTTATTCATTTCAGGTGTCCATCGTCTGCGCGTACTAGGAGTGCTTGTAGTGGGTGCAAGCTCAGAGTCAGGGTTGACATCTCGCACAACACTATCAAGCGTGCTGGTAGTGGACAAGCTAGCTGTTCTTCTTGTCATGTAGGAGGGGCGAGTAGAAGGGATGGAGGAGAATAATGAAATGGTATCATCGCCCGTGGAATCGGCTGTAGCTTCTACGTAGTGAGCCCGCCTGTTCAGTTCACTACGACCAGCTGTAGCAATTTTTTCGGTAGGAGCCCGCTTGCTCAACTCCTCACCGCCGATGGTTCGCATGCTGTGGCATCTAGCATCGGCTCCAGATGCGCCCCGGCGCTCCCCGGGAAGCGACCGTAAATTATATACTTTCTTATTATTCATCTCCATAAAGGGTTACCTTGCCTTGTTAGCCGCGTAAGTTTTTTGTACAGATGTACAGTACGCGTGTCCGCCCCCCACGTAGCTAGATGTTCAGCTTGGACGTAAGGTTGGATTTTAGGGGGCTTATTATTATTATTATTATTACATTTTTCCTGAATACGTTGATTCATTAAGGAAATGTTTTATTATTGGATGCAGCGCGGCGGTCATATAGATGGCGTACAGCTGGTACTAGAAGAGCATTTGTAGAGCACTTTCCTAGTAACGTCGTGGACGGAAAACCCAGAGTAGAAATTGGAGCGGATGCGACCCAAGTATGATTCTTAAGCGAAATATGGTTGACTCAAGATCAGTTTAAAGAATTTTGTCATTGACATACACCAGCCATTCAATAAGATTGTGAGCTAAACTACCATGAGCTCATAAATACAGTTAAAATTTCACGGTAAATATTTTGGAAGGGGAACTAACAATTCTATTTGTTAACAAACTCTAACACTATAGGTCAACCATCACAAATGCAGTAACGCATTCGTAACGCTGAAACTATGAGAACTGCCAAGAAATAGAAACGCTAGCCTATAATAATAATAATAATAATATTCCACAACTATCACACAACGCCGTCTAGTCTCAAGCTAAGCAGAGCTATGCAGCATGACCGCTCCTTAAAACCAGTACTTACTGAAATGTTATTCTGCGCCTATTAAATCTTTAACAGTTCAATGAGTAGAGGTTAAATACTGATTTCAATTTAGGTTCACTGCATAATAATACCTCGTGTCTTATTTTACGTTATTGAAACTTTAAGATATTCAACCTCATCGTCAGTATTTACAATTTGTTTTACTGTAATTTACTTTATGTTGCCTGCACTGGTGGAATGGAATTTAAAAGAGTATCCGTAGAGTTTCTTGCTCGTTCTTCTCCATAGGTACCTGCTACGCTTTGGAATGGACAACTACCTTCATCTTTCTGACTGACCGACCCCTTGACAGTTAAAAAGTGTCTGTAATTGGTTTATTTGAAATAAATGCTTTAAGTTTGAGTTTGAATGGATGAGAATTAAGTTTTATTTGGTTTGTCACAGACATTAAATATTATCAATCAAATAATGGTCTACAGATATAATTGTTCGGAACCAATCACGGAAATTGAAGGTGAAGTGTTAAAGATTGACACATCAATCGAGGCGTCCAATTTAGGGTTTGTGATTATAAATGTCAAAAAAAAACTAGTGAATTAAAGTATCACACTAATATTACAAAGACGAAAGTTTGTGAGTGTGTGTTTGTTTATAATTGTATGTTACTTTTTCACGCTCAAACGGCTGGACCAATTTTGATAAAATGTATGGAGGTAGCTGACATCCTGGATTAACATAATAGGCAAATTTTTATCGGATATTCCCACGTGATCGAAACCTATGCTGGTGAAACCTTGGGGCGCCAGCTAGTGGGGACATAAATAAAAGTTATACCTCCATTTGAAGAAGAACAGAGGGTCAATTCCCGTAATTAAAACACAAATCTCAGCGACAATCAATGGCAAAAAGTTATCGAAAATGAAGGGAAATTAGAGGTATTTTTGACAGATTGGGACTTGAGATCAGACTGTGAACGTTCTTAAAATTACGAGAATTCCACTCTGCATGCAGAGTGGCAATTCTCGTAATTTAGGAACAAATTTCAATTTGTTCCTCGTTCAATTGCACTTCATTCTAACATAACTAAAGGAAACGATTATTTTCATAAACATTATCTTGCAGATTTAATAATTATTAGTTTTCCTGTTTTCTTACGTTTCTCTTTAATTTAAGACAAGAGGCACTTCAGCATTTATTACTTACTAGCTTCCACCCGCGGCTTCGCCCGCGAGGCATATCGATAAAAACTATCCTATGTCCTTCCCGGGATGCAATCTATCTCTCTGCTAAATTTTATCGAAATCCGTTCAGTGGTTTAGGCGTGAAAAGTTAACATACAGAGAGACAGAAGAGTTACTTTCGAATTTATAATATTAGTATGGATACTTACTATACTTTAGTTACATATAACATATCGAACAACTTGTCACTTATTTCAAATGTACATTATACAAATCCTACGTTATTTAATTACATACAAAACCAGTCCCTACCAACTGTAGTTCTAATCGTGTTCCAATCAGCTTATCTATTCAAATCTGCGTGTCAAAGAACAATACTTGTGGTATTAGTACGAATGGGTCGAATGCCTGAAATAGTTCCGTGAGTGGGCCGGCACGACTCGCCTGGCATGCTGCCTTTCTAACGTCCACTAATGGTGACAATATTTGTACCACCTTGAAGATTACATGAATTTTAACATGGCGTAATTTAATCTGATTAGCTGTAACTGTAATCTTTTTTGGGGTAGATATGGAGAGGTCTAATTTCAGGTAGACATTATGCATCGACCGAAGACAAAAGTCCCAAGGTGACAGGAAGAGTCCCATTCAGACAGTTCTCATCAATCGTATCACAGGCAATCCCATAGAGGTCAAATAAAGTGTCAATAAGTTACTTCAGGCCAACTCAATACTTAATCATTTATTGCATTCCACAATGTATATGCTTAGGTGGTAGGTAACATTTGTAGTAACAATCGTGGACCCTGTCGGGCACAGCAAAACAAAAAAAAATTTGGAAGAGGAGTTATTCATACATGCAAACTAACTTAATCAAGTACAATTTAAGATAACATTTTATTAATTTAATATAATATGGATAGGCAATATGGTAGGCAACTAGCAAGCATACAAAATCGATCTCACCATCAATCAAACATAGCACCGGAGTCTAAAAGATAATCCTACAAGACGTTCTTGCAGTCCGAAGCCTGCTATCGCTAAGCCAATAAAACAACCACAACGAATTTAACACGGCATAGCTTATGCTAAATACCTGTCATGATAAAATAAGATTCCATGCTCATCTCAAAGAAAAAAGGGCAATAAGTGCTTATCCAGCGCGTGTCGTGAGAGGAATGAAAGACGAGTTATTTAATGATGTTTGTAGGCAAGCTTGAAACTTCGCATTATATATATGCAGTCCTGCGATTTTTAAATCGAGGAGATTATTACTTTTCCCTGATTAAAATGAGAGCCTTGTGTGCGTATACTTTTATATTGAACTTGTAATGTAAACTGGCGACTCCAAGTTATTTCTGATATAATATAATGGCTTCTGACATAATCGTTGCGGTAAAGTTCTTACTCACCCGCCGCGTGCTGTCGCCATTGCTAGTCAACTGAGCTTAAAGGAAGTGCTCGTTCATTAGCAAGCGAGCAGTTCCTTCATTCATAATGAGGAGAGTTCTTGGAATTACGCGGAAATACTACTCGATCAACTTGATTACGATTGTCCCTTGAGAAATCCAGGAGCGAAACAATATTATTTGATTGACACTGAACAAGTAGCGTTATCAACTTTTTAGATTACAAAAGATATTATATAATCTCCAACCTAATCGCTCCGACACGTATACACGATACCTGAGGGGTAATTCTCATAATTTTACGAACTTTCACAGTCTGATCTGTCTCAATCTGTCAAAAATATCTCTATTATAATTTCCCTACATTGACAAGTATTTGACATTTATTTGTCGCCGAGATGAGACTGCGACTAGATTTTGAACGTTTTAAATTACGGGAATTGCCTTTCTGGATCAACACTAAGGACCACTCAATCTTGCCAGAAGATACAGTTAGAATAATTATTGTAACATTTCACACAGTCATGTTACAATTTGAGAAGGGAACTTCTGAACACAGCTACAATGGTTATCACGGAAACCTATCACCAGGCCAGCATTCAACTCGTGGTAACAATCGATTACTTATTGGCTGTAAGTAATGCGTGCAGCTTTTTGTCCGAAGCAACACAATCGAACGGTGCCGATGCCGATGCTTCAATCGAGAGAATCGATGAAAAAAAAAAACTCGGGGCCACTCGAGCGGGAGTACCGATTTACCGAACAATGTTATTTACGTATACAACGGTATCGGTGAACCGGACACAATTACTATGTGACTCGCAGCTCTAATGAGATGGTAGGCTTGAAAAAATGCACACTTATTTGCATTGTATAAAGTGGTCGGAATTTATGGAAACCTCTGCTGGGCACAAATACTTTTTTTTTTGTTCTTCGAGATTTTTTTTAGTGATCCCTTTAAATTTGTTCACAGAAGAATTTAAACTACTTAAATTGAACGTGAATAAGGCATAAATGTTCTGAAGGATTATCAAACTACACGTGAATAAAACCCAGAGAACAATGATTCAATTTCCGCGTAAAATCTATCAACAGTCATATCAAAAAAAAACATCGTAATAAACTTAATCAGAAACGATAGTCTAATCTTTAAGATTTGAGGTTTTCCTAAAAAGTACATCTGTAGATTTTTTAAGTACCATATTTTGCTTAGGTCCTAGATACCTTTAGTAAATTGCGGTTTGTTCATTGCTCCGTCCCTAATACGACGTCCCTTTTACTTTGTCTCGTAGATCAGTGGTCGAGTTACATTTGTGCAGTGGTCTATTCTGATTAGCGTCCGACCACAACATACAACACTGACATTTGACCCCGTCCACAGAGCACCTTTCTAATCAGAGTTGGGTAAGGCACGCCCCAGTCTCGACGCTCCTCCAGCATCATATCTCTTTGATCCAAGCACGAACATTGTCTTGACAGTGTGTCGTATGTATGCGTCTGGCTGGGTTAGAGCAAATTTATTGTAAATGGATTAAATAAAACTTAGCGTGAGAAATACGTGGGATAGATGATGTATTTCTCGTTATACTATTCCCTAACGATACCCCGCTGTTTGGCGTTCAAGACGTTATTTTTATATATGGCAACTCCGTATTTGATATTAAAGAAGGCGACCGCTCGAGGTGAGCTGGGGCGGTGAATGGACGACATCCCTAACTTGGCAGTACTCGCCTCCCGGCTTCTTTCGCTTGCCAATTAACGTACATTATCCATTAGCACATGCACCGGCTTAACATTCTATCAGAGCAAAAAGTGGGCAAGCCTACTAGGAATTTTTATTTTTCCTTTAATCAGACATATCTTGGAGTTCTCTCAAAAATGTTTACGAGGAAAAAACAACTCATTACACATCACGTTCAACCATGATTATCATTAAGAACGTGAAAGGATAATGCTGAGATACGAAAGAATTGTGAAACAAAAACCTACAAGGCGAACCTTGTTGATAATTATATCTAATTAGGTATTAAAATAACAGCATGGCGTGTTTCTAGCAAATTACGTTAATAGTGTAAATAATGTATTATGAACAAATTTATTAGTTGATTAGAGTATAATTGAATAAATTAATAGATCCGGAACATAATTAAAGTGTTGGCAACTGGTAAAGGTAGGTATGGCACCGAAATTTACTGCTAACGGCGGCTTTAACAATTTGTGTTGAAATACATTCTATTTAATACGTTTGCTTACTATAAATATAGCTGTTGATAATGCCCAGTGCCTCTGTAGCTACATACCTGAAACAATACAAAAATATATCATTAATAAAAGTAGGCAGTCTTACAAAACTAGGTCCAAATCCATCATCATCATCATTTCAGCCGAAAGACGTTCACTGCTGGACATATACATCCTCTAAGCGAAGACATTTTTTGCCGCTGAACGTGAGACCCTCCAGGTCCAATTTAGGCACTAAATCCACACCTATATCTATTTTACATATACTTAAGTGTGGATTTTTCAAACACGAAATGCAAAAAGTTGTGGACTAACAAAGCGTGGTCTTAACAACCAGCATACTGGTATCGACATCTCGTTAATGGCAGCTACGTGTCAACGAGCAACCAGGCCGATCTCACGTTTAGATTGCACACCTTATATAGAGGACAAAAGAAAACCCACGGGATGAAGTAAACCCGTCCGTGCCGAGATCACGCACAGCACAGATAACCGGGGCAAACAGTCCGCCGGGGCTCATTGGACTCAACAAATAGACGGACGGACCAACGTGTTTACTGTGCGCTTTACACGTCCACATGGCTAATATTTGAACACAATTTGAAGGCACGACGCTCTCCATGTATCAATTAGTCAGCGGACGGAGACAGGGTTAATCCCACTAAGTATTAAGTTACACAGATTTATGTGAGCATAAGAAAAGAGTAAAAAATATGAATTACAAAAGAGAAGTACATATACAAGTTCATGTACATATATATATGAATTCGTGGATTTATAAAAACAGGCATCGCGGTGCTATGTTAATGCGACCAATCGGGCGCATCTGCACGGGAGCGGCGCGCGCGCACCGACTTTGCATCTAGATACGGGCACCGCACACCAAGTCGCATTTGCTATTCAGCCGCCGCCGTAGCCGCACGCCCTGGCGCCGACGCTCTTGTTAATCCGCTGTCCATCGCACAATGCCCGCGACAAAAACAAAACAAACACACGACCGAACACATGGAATAAGAAATGCAAGGACATATTTTTATAAACCAGATTTAATACAATGGATGGAGGCCCTCCCGGCTCATGAATGTTTTAAGAGGACAGGTGTATTCCTCTAACGTATTAAGGTGAAATTACGGTTGAGTCCTATAGAAGACAATCTGGTCCACGTTCTAATGAAATATAGATGACAGAGAGCAAAACTATTAAAGAGCTTGGTCATATATTATTACGGCAGCACAAATGTACAAGAATGCATCATAAAATACATAAAAGACGCAACCTAGACAAAAAATAAAATCAAAGGCGGCGTACTTTTTGAATTGTCGCAGTGGAAGTGTTGTAATTTTTGTCACTCGAGAGCGTACAAATAAAATGCGTCCAAATGGTGCGCGATTGAAATCGGTGAGCTCGTTTAAATTCCCGACGACAAACCAAGTGGGAAATGGTCGACGAGAAAAACGAATATCGAACTCACAAAAATGTAGAGAGCAAACCCTTGTAGGAATGTTAGTGACCACACCGACGAGAATTAAGGGGACACGTCCTTATTAAGAGCTCGCTTTGAACTGCTGCCGACCGCGCGCCGTATTACCATATAAAATAAATTAAACGTAGTTTTACTTTATTCGGCCGATCGCGGCGATTATCTAGCGAAGCCAACAAAACACTACAAATATGTCATAGCGCAGCTCAGAAATGGATGCTATTACAAAATTCATGGTCCGCTTTCAGTTATCCACCCACCGATGGTAAGCAGATACCAATTCATTGTCTACCAGAAATAGTCGAGTTACAAAATCCCTTGTTATCCGTACATAGAGCGCAATAAACAAGAGACTTAAAAGGCGCTGTCCGAATACGAAAACGGAAAGTAAACAGGACATTTCCGCACACATGTCTGCCGCGGCTGCCTTCCCAGAAAGGATAAATCTTGCTCTTTTAAGATACCCAACACGCTTAAAGCTTTCTCTGTCGCTGTAGTTTTATTGAGTAATAAATTCAAGTTAAAAATAAACGTTAGATTTTCTTCATACATATGATCAGTGCGTGAGAGGGCCTCATGCACCGAGGCGGGGGTGTTTTAATAAGCGTCCACCTCGCGTGATTTATCGATAAAAGAATCTCGGGTGTGATACATTGCACCTTGTAAGTATAGTCCCAACGTTTATAGTTCATGATTTATAGATGATGATCAATAAAAGTATTGGAATCATGTAATAAAACGTTCCTGGTGCACGACTGTTACGAACGCCAACGCCTGGGTTGGTTTACGACCAAGAAATATTATTTAAATCGGATTATGGAGCCTTTAACAATTTTATTGTTGAACATTATTGATGTGAGACCTTCCGAAAACTTTATAGATTCGATCGGGGGTTTCGTTTCGTGTGAACAACTGTTACTAAGCAAGTTTCTATCTTATTGTGTTCGAAACGGCGCGAATTTCGCACTTCCCGCGGCGGAGGCAAATAAAAAGTCCGACGTTGGGGGATTGTAAAACATTCGCCATTAATGCGATGTCGGTCGGCGGCTAAAGGAACACGAATCTGTGGAGCTTTCAACAAGTGCATAACATAGAATATGCCAGCTTCATTAACCGACGGAAATGTTACTATGCTACAACTGGCTACAATATCTGCACACAACTTCTGAGACTATTACTAACTGGACTTATTAATTCTAGTTAGCTTTATTTGTCAGTTTATATGATTTTTTGATTTCACACGCATCATTCCAACTGCTTACCATAATAAAACTCCCTATTATCACTCAACGTCACATACATAGTACATTTTAATCGGATTTACTGGAAAGCTTCTGAGTAATTCATTTTTTGTGATAATAACACTGGTCAACACTAGTTTTGGTGCCAAGAAGCTGTATTGTTTTTTTGACTTAAGACCATAAACTGATTACATTAATAGCAAAAAGATATTTATCCTACGTGTAGTTTTATAGATTTTGTCTTGTAAAGAAAAAAACAAATTTACATAAAAAAAATATTTATTATAATATTAATTAAATAAAAATTTTCTTTTTCGCGACTTTCGAGTATGAGGTGTGGTGGGACTATCACGTTGCATTTCCCAGCAATAGTCAGCCATCATATGCCGATCCCATCGGCCTTGGTACCTGTCTTCCATAGTTTTTAGGTCCTGGTGAAACCGCTCCCCTTGTTCTTCGCTATAGGATCCAAGATTGTCTGGGAATTTGTCAAGATGACTGTGAAGGTAGTGCACTTTGATGGACATGTTACATCCTAAGTTTTTAAAATTCTCTAGCATACCATTTACAATTTCAGAGTAGTTACTCGACTTGTGATTTCCGAGAAAGTTTTTGGTAACTTCAACAAACGATGTCCACGCGAGTCGTTCCATTGTACTTAAGAAATCAGTATCTTTTATTAATATTCTTATTTGTGGGCCGTCGAAAATTCCCGCTTTTATCTTTTCTGTGCTCAGACCAGGAAATTTTCTCGTAATATAAGAAAAACATTGCCCATTTTTGTCTAGCGCTTTAACAAATTGTTTCATAAGGCCTAGCTTTATGTGCAAGGGGGGCAGTATAATTTTATCTCGTGATACCAAAGGCGGATTTATGATATTCTGCTTTCCCACTTCCATCGTCTTACGTCCCGTACGTATTTTCAATCTTTATTTTCCCAGTGTTGATGTTTGGCACGACTGTCCCACATACAATAAAAGCATGGGTATTTTGTGTATCCACTTTGCTGTCCTAATAAGAAGTTAACCATTTTTAGGTCAACACAAATACTCCATTCGTGTTCGGCATATTTTATTTTGTCTAGCACAAGTGAAATGTTTTGATATTCTTCCTTTAACTTTGCTGAATGAGCAATGGGAACTGAACCATGTTTGTTGCCATTGTGTAAAAGGACACACTTAAGGCTTCGTTTAGAGCTGTCTATAAAGAGGCGCCATTCATTTGGATGGTATTCTGAAAGACCCATTTCGAGAATAAGGCCTTGCACATCCGAACAAAAAACAATATCATTTTCCGATTGAAAAAATGGTAGCAAGTTTTGCTCTCTTGTACGATAGAATGTCACTTTTGTACCTGACGCCAACAAGTTTTTTTCTTTTAATCTAGAAGCCAAAACCTCCGCAGATTCTTTAGGTAGTTCAAGATCCCTAATCAAATCATTTAATTCTTCTTGAGTAAAAAGTTTTGGTTCTGTAGATGGTATTCCTTCGAAATCACTGTCGCTACTCCCTTTATTAACGATTTCTTCAAATGATGGTTCACGAATGGAACATAATGTTGGAACAGGTATTTCCTCTGAATGTGGCAAAGGTCTTCTAGCCGACTCCAAGTCAGGATAAGTCATTTTTTTAACATTAACACCACGCAAATTGACACAGCAGAAGTAACAGTCATCGAAGTGATTTTTTTGTTCTTTCCATTGCATAGGCACTCCGAACCTCATACGACTTCTTTGACCACTGATCCACTGTCGCAAATGTTCATAGCATGTTTTACAAACAATTTGAGGTGTCCACGGCTTGTATTCATCGACAATTTTGGACTTAAAGTAAGAAAAATAAGCACTTTTTATAAAATCTGTTATTGGTTTTCTGAACTTTTTAACTGTGTATTCACCACAAATGTAACAAAACACATTTTGGGTCATTGAGACAACTTCTTCGCGATGAAGACATGATATAAAAATCAACTTATTTATAGAAATGTATCGATAAGATAACAAATCATGCACAAGAAAGTACTGATTATTATCAATATTTAAAACTGCGGGTAGATCAAAAATTACACGTAGGAAAAAAAGATAAAAAATATGTTTAGTGTTGCCAGTGCATACCTAATACAAAACCACTAACAATATCTCGGCACCAAAATTTTTTATTTTTTTTGTTGATTTGTGTAATCAATTCCATCCATGTTTCTCAGACCCCATATAAGTAATAGAATTTATTTATACTACTGCATAAGTGACTAGTTGCCATAATAGAAAAACTTCTAGGGTTAAATACGCGTTGTCGTCTCCACGGGAGTTTGTTCTGGACCGGGTTGAAACAAAAGTGCACTTTTGTGAGCGCGCGACAGGACAATGGGTATATTGGATTTATACACGTCCCGCAGCGCGGCTACTCTTGTACATCCTATATATTTTCGCCTGTATACATAATCCTCTTAAGAATACGTCGGCCGTTTCCTTTTCGCAGCCACGCAAAAAAGCATACTTGAATTTATTAGCACTTGTCGATCGTTAAAACACAAACAACAAGATTAGGTTTCCAAATTTCACGAAACCCACAGTCACAGTTTGCTTTGCGTTTCTTGTGCAAATATTAGTGATTCGTGACCAAACCATACCCAGCTTCATTTCAATTCTGCAATGCCGAATGAAAAATGATGTCAGAAAAGCACATGTTTCCTGCTGATATGTAAATGGCTGCAAATGTTGCAACACCTAATAAAGTCTAATAAATGCGTAAACGAGTCGATAGAACTGGCAGTCGCGACTCATGACGTTATAATCTGTGGAATTAGTTCACAGATTGTAATGCATCAAGCTCACAAAATCGTCCCACGCAAATCCATACAAATTGCAATAATTTAGAATAGCTTGTCAGTATTGAGCGTAATGCTACGTTGGGTGGCGGTCGGGCTACAGTGCAGGTAGGGTTAGTTGCTGTGTCAAAGGGACTTAATTCCGAAATTAGGTGAAGAAATATTTTTTTGAATACGAGTAGGTACCTACTTAAGGTAAACTCAAACTTATATCATCCCTGTAAATCATGTCCAAAATATCGGTTTTTGAAAACAACTGATTTTGCCTTTCTTAATCCTGTTTCTAATAATGTTTTATGTAAACCAATTTTCGACGAATATGGAAACCCTACCCGCGGCCTGAATCCTGTTACAAATGGGCCAGCACCGAGCAGCGCGCAGCGGCCGCAGTGGCCAGCAAACGGTCGAGAATGGCACCACTTCATTACAGGTGAACGTAATGACAAACCGCCTGCGGCCAACTCCGCACCTCCGACCGATACCCGGGGAAACTGCTACGGAAGCCACGAATTAAACACAGCCGTAATTGCGCCGATTTAAACTAATATCCTCAATTTGAATGGTTGTTTTATTACTTTTCATTACTAAATAATGACATTCCGGAGCGTTATCTTTCGCTAATAGATATTCATAATCGTTTTTTCGTTAATTTCAACCGAAACCATACAAGGAATTCGTGACGTAAATTGTAGTCATAATTTATTTTACAAATTCTCGTAAAATCTAAAAAGATCGCAAATTATTTCTTGTAAACTCGAGGATGCAAGGACTTTCGCATTCCTTTGAACCGGCGGACACTGCGGGTTGTATCAAATCAAATCTAGTAAGTTTTCAAAGAGTCGAGTCTACCTATATACTCAGTAGTCCGCCGGATAGATAGACATAAAGCGATGCACGGCTACCATCTACGAGTGGTATCAATTTACAGTAATCTCGGCCCCTAGCGATTTGTATAACATCATTTATCCAGCCCAGCCCGCATTTACAATCATACAAACTTGTATGTAATTGAATGATCGCAGGAAACTGATCGTCCGCCGCCGGCGGCGTCGGGGTGCTAGCATACATCATCATCATCGGAGACAATCTCAATTGATGCCGCTAAATTGGTCACATTTGCTTGTAAATTGAAGTGATTCAATTTATTGGATTTGATTATTTTGTTCCTTCGATTTCCTACATCAGTGGTGAATGATTCAATCCATTTATTTCAATCATTCTTAATTCATCTGAACGAATGTACCCAGTCACTACTAGGAACCAATGAACTGGTCTACATGTCACAATCCTTATAAGCTCATCTCTATGGAGTGTAAAAAAAATGTGAAAGATATGCCCATCAAATGCGACGGAGCATGAATAAATTTTAAGAAACCAGCCTCGGACAATAAATGCTAGTGATAAAACTGAAGAGTCGTAATCATAAAATTGATCCTAGATATAATAAAAATGTTTTATAGATAAAACGATCGCTTTTAGCTAACGATCGCGATGCAGAGAAACTGATAAATATTATATAGACAGTTGTAAATCTAAAAGTTACTTTTCGATTTTGTTCAGAACAGATGTCAAAGAAGCAATAGCCTTAATATTATTGTTCAAAATATTCCATAATGAGAATGGCTCTCTCGTAAATAAGATTTATGAATATAACTTGGAAATATTTCGCGATCCTTTGCTTTTATGGTTGCAGTTAATGACGATGTTTAATTTGCCCACAGAATTCGTCAAGTGGATGTTGCCAAACATGTTTTCTTGCGAATAATTGCGAATTCCCTTTACAGTGCGTTATGGAAAAAAACAATTAAGTAGCGCTTTTTCTTTTGTCGTTGATGCCTTCAGAAATTTAATAACTGTATTATTAGAAACATAAAAAACTTTTTTACAAAAAAAAAAAACAATCGACTTCAAAAAAAAAAAACTACAAAGGGAATAATAACTTTAATTTCGGAAGTCGGTGTCATTGGTTCCGCTTTTTCGTTTTTATTTTTCACTTTTTAGATAATTATACCTACCCCACACAAATTCAATTAACACTACCGACTTGCTATGTAAATATCAGTTAAAACATCATCAAAATAATTATATACTAAAACCTTCCTCAAAGTACACGAGTAGTACAGATCACGTTAATGAAAAAAACATCAAAATTGTTTCATTAGTTTTTGAGAAAATCGCGGATATACAAACATACATACGGGTCAAATACAGAACCTCCTTTTTTGAAATCGGTTAAAAATGTTTTTAACTTGTTAATTCTTCTGATTTATTTTACATATCATATATCCGTGGGCGTTAATAAGTGTTAATTAATTTCTAGTGTTACGTTACCCAATACCTAAACCACACATCGGCCGCAATTAATCGTCACGCGTGTACACAACATGTGCGCAGGCGCATTGACAGTCCAAATCGAAAGCGAGCCGACAGTCGACACCTCTGACCAAATGATTAATGGATTAGGTTAAACAATCTCGTTGAAATTGTGTTCTTTTTTACACATCAGATTTGTATCTGTCAGATGGTTCAGAGACCATGTCTGAGTATTGATGAATGATTAACAGGATTAGACGGTCTGTTCCATTTACAATGCCATACCTATTATCATCAGATATGCCGTTCTCCATTTGCATATTGAAAATATTATGAGGTGAAAACGTGGAAATATAAAAGCAAGCTACTTTTCCCTTTTTTAGTAGTCCACTTATTTGGCTATCTGAATCTTGATGTTGGAATAGTAAAGTAGTAATACAAGTTCGTGCCATTTGGGGAAGATATTATTCGAAAGCTAACCGAGCCGGATGGCCTACCACAGTGGAGTAAGGGTGATTGATGTATGACAAGTTCCACATCGAACAGATAGCATCTGAACGAGAACGTATCGCCGGAAACTTATCAATCGAGATGGCGTGTATAAAATGACGTGTAAACCACTATTTCCGGCGGAACGCGTTTTGAAGCTCGGCGCGGGCAGTGTCGATTTCAAAACACGGCGTGTCCGAATGGGTCACGATATACAATTACATGATTCGATATGTCATTCAGCCAGTGTATCGATTATATCTCGAGTTGTACAGATCTAGTTTCCCACGGTGACTCAGACGTGATATGCACTATATGGACGATGCATGCGGAAAAGTCTGAGGATGGAAGAATGTGGAAATGTATAAGTATTTGAAAAATCTGAGTATTTTATCGGAGTTTATAAAAAAACGGTGAAGGAAAACATCGTGAGGAAACCAGCATGTCCTAGCACCAAAAATTCGAAGACATGTGACCTCGACCAACCCGCACTGAGCCCGCGTGGTGAATAACGGCCAACTCCCTTTCACCGAGCCCGCCTGTGCCCCAGCAGTGGGAACATTTTAGGCTGATTATACTATAGAATAGAAAACTATTATATAGACACAAGTAATAAACTTTTAATCAGCATAGTTAAGAGACCTAAAGAAATCCAGGATATTTATTTAACTTAAGTACTTAATTCTCGTAATGCTGTTCTAGGATCCACAGGCGGTCCAATAAAGTTCCGATACTGAACAACATTTTCAAGCGTTCGCCGAGACGACGACATCGAACAAGGAAACTACAACCACTATTCAACAAGAAGTATGGCTATTGGCTACAGAAAATGTTAAACCTTAATGCAGTCTAAACCCGGAACAAATAGCAGCAAACACGCTATTGGTATGAAGATAAAATTTTGATTATGCTGGTATAGCGTCGTGTCTCGACATTTGATACGCATCAGACGCGATTGATTTGAGCTCGACTCAGCATGTGAGACGCACAGCGCTTATCTCGCGAAGCCATCGAAGTGTGTATGTGGACCGTACTTTACATCGACTTGCTAACTTGTGCACGAATTTGTTAGTCCGTTATTTGTGCTTGTAATTTCAATGTCAGTAGTTATGAGGGGTATGTACTGTAGATTGAAATAAAGATACTTGTGTCTTGACCAACCTCCAAAATGATGACGAGCACAAGATTCCACCGTTTTGTGATAATTTCTGAGTACATACAATTATGTACTCTGTCTCGCCTATTGCATTTTCAAGATACAATTCTACAATGTTAGAACCCCCCTAAAGCATGTTTTCGCCAAGTGTTTAGCAATTCCACCGCCGTGCCCAAATATAATGGCGAAAATACATAAATATTTCACGTTCCAATGCATAATTTCTGCGAAGTCCTTAAATGTAATAAATGATCATTCGCAAATAGACGTCAGAACGAAAACTAGTGTCGTACAAGAAGCGTTGACCCGTGAACGTAACTCGAATCAATCTATCAGACCACTCCTTGTAACGGCGTCTGTCTATCACATAATATATCTATTCAATAAAATCAAATTGTTGTCTCTTGTGAGATCAGATACATCATACATACATCATTACACACACGTCGCACTGAGAAATATTTTTACTCTCGAACAATAAATTACCGAGCCGGTTTACAATAAAGTTATCTCGAAAGCTAAGTCGTAAGATTCGTCCATAAGATTTTCTAATAAACAATTTACTGACCTCGCGTCTCAGTTCGTTTATGGAGACTAGAACCGGTCGTGATGTGGTCCTTAAAAGTCCATATCAATAAATAAGTTGGCGACGATCGGCTGGCCGCGGCCGGTACCACTAGGATCGTCCTAGACTTCCAGTACGAACAGATGGGACCTCGCTCCACGGAACCAAGTTTACGGGCTCTATCTCTATATAAAGTTTATTTGCTCGTTCGTCATTGTCAGCTAGTAAAACTATATTTTATAGAGATTCATAGGTTATGTGACGTATATATTTTGTTGAACATCTACTTTCATCTCGTCTCAAAATAAATAAAACGAATCCATAGCCGAAATCAGTCATTTGGGCGCCCAGTTATTACATAGTTTAGTTTTGGAAAAAAAATGCTCATACAGAATCACGTGGAAATTAATAACAAACACCAAACTCCGTCCGTTCTTTTCATTGTCACTAGCATAAAACGCGTGTGTAAACCCTGCATGGTAGAATAATTCACAAAACACCCACAGACAGAAGCTCAGTAGCTATAATTTCCTGTCATAATAAATTGGCCCTTAATTTCAAAACACCATCCAATCTTCTCAAGCTTCGTAATATCATCCCAAGGGAAAAAAACCCAAAATTCCACGTCAATTCCACGGCTACGGCCTGACGGGAACAACGCGTTACCATTTCGTCCCGTGACCAATCGCTAATCGGCGTACCGAGCCGTTGGCACGACCATCCGTCTAACCTTTAAATCATGCTGCAATACCAATTTGCGCACATCTGACAGATTTACTACAACACCTGAAATATATGTCGATAACTTTAGACGTTTCTATTTCAATTACGGAATGCAATTTAGAGTACTTTGTACTATGTAGTTTGACAAATCAGGCTATAAGTTGTTCATAGATAAGGACCTAAGAATAACACTCAAATGAATAATGTAACATGATCGCTACACTGCAGTACAAGAGCTAGATTTCATTGCTAGATAAAATAAGTCCAAACTTTTCATGATGTTGTGTTTAATAGTTCGGAGAACGTAATAAATAAAGTACTGTGGCAATAAACGTGAACAGGACTATAATATTAATTTCTGCAGTTTTGTCAAAGCAAGACTTTGATATGACATCGGTAGTAATTTTAATAGTTCGGAGAACGTAATAAATAAAGTACTGTTGCAATAAACGTGAACAGGACTATAATATTAATTTCTGCAGTTTTGTCAAAGCAAGACTTTGATATGACATCGGTAGTAATTATATGAGATAGGTTACGTTAGGTATGTGGCTTAGATTTATTTCACATTTCTCTCGTACATACACTGAAGAAAGTCACAGCCCATTTTCGAAAGAAACTTTATAAGTATCTTGTAGACAGTGACACCGAGACCATAAATAAAATAATATGACGATCTGACCGACCAAAACGTAGTCCTGGCAGAGATTGTTGCAGAATATCATCAATTAATGTAACCGATATTGCCATTCATTGAAACATATCAGGTAGCCGAAGCAAACCGGGCGCATACTTCTAAGTTGCAATTTCGCAACACCTAAATATAATACAAAAATATTCAAACGTATATAAAAACAGACACGTACAGATGGATTACTAAAATCAATAAAACTTAAAGGCGTTTTTAACAAACATTCCAACTTGGTACCAGGAATCAGCGTGACGGCATACTGACCAAAAGCGAGGCTTCATAAATCACCAAACAACCTAACGTGTTCGCTAGTCGCCTTGCCATTACGTATTCTGTGTGGAGCGTATTGTAGCGGACCATTCATGAGTCCGCGGTGTACATTACAATTAATTATCAACCAGTGAGCGCGACGCGTCCTGATTTCCAGTTTAATTGGTGCTGTTGAGACAAACGCACGGCTAATTGTTCACAACACACTATTAGTCTACGCTAATATCGTTCACTTTATGTGCATATAAAACTGTCCATATCTTCTCGCAGGACGTTAATGAAAACACAGAGTATAAAAGTTGACAATCTTCGCTTGCAAGCTTTAATAGCCATTAACCTTTAGTGCAATCGTAAACGTACCTACAAGCTATTTCAATACACTTAACGTTGTCAACGCTTAAAACTTTAGATAAATAAAGCAGAAAGCTCAACGATGCGACTAACGTTATCTTGTTAGTCCACTATCTCTAGTCTCAATCGAAATCCAAATTAACAACGATAAAATAAAATTAGTTGGCATATAAGGGGATAACATTCATACCGAATCCAAATCATTTTATGGTAGACCATCAAACGGGTTTAGCTAATTGCACGAAACGACACCTGAAGAAATTTCGGCCGTAAAGCAAATTAATTTGAACTCACTTTAAATGCTAATAATTTTTTTGTTAATTAAATGAGGCTGTTTCTACAGATGAAAGCGTAGAATATCAAACATATCTTCGTTTTTATACATTTGCCATAACGAGACCGCCAATATCTCGTCGGCAGAGCTGAGGATTGAGATCATCTCTTGATATCTCAGACAAGAATGTATACGAAAAACAGGCCAATCTATTTAAAATGCAGCCTACGACTGGAACATAATAAAAATATTATGGACGAAATGAACGTCTTTTAAATATTATTTATCATGTAAACAACGCGCCGTGTACCCGCAATGCATTACAAACATTTGGTTCGCAATATTTTCTCGCGGAAGCAACTAAAGGACGGCTTATTATTTTAATAACGGGCTGAAAGGTCGTAAAAACATTTTTATTGTAGTTAGAAATAATAAATTTCCCTTTCCGGCCGTTGAGTACACGCATGACGGAGTGAAGAAGTTAGTAACCCTGTAAAATTAACAAAAAACAAATAATCAAGCTCGTTAGCTTTCAAGTTTTTCTAAAGAGGCATCGATAGCCGAGTTGTCAACGGTTAGAAGCTGCAATATTAATCAGAGAGGTAATTAATAAATGGTCATAAAAATGTCATAAGATGAAAGTCTCGCGGCAATGAATCAAAGTGCGGAGCTATTACGTCCTGCTGGTGGCTGTGCCGATGCCGATGAGGGGGGACCGTCGCGTGCGCACCTCGCATCTGTTATAATTCTAAAGATAAACGAATGCGGTCGGACACCCAGCCCTGTTCGCTATGGGACCGCACGACAACGCCGTGGCGTTTCTATCGATGATAGCTGATTCTGAACGTGAAATATGATACCAACTCCTAGTTTCTAATTCCAAACAGGGGTAATTCAGGCTAAATTGTCCGTAACTTTATATTTACTCAAGCGAGCTTCCAGATCTAGATGTTTAGTGCCAGTATCATAACATTCTTAATACATGCTAAAAGCTATGGAGAAGGAACGCATTAACGTAAAGTGCTCCATATGGATGTTGGGTATCTTTTAACATGTGAAAAGAAACAAACATCGCCGGATTGTTGGCCACCGGAGTCAGTGATCATCCATTTATGCGCCTTTGATTGAATTAAAACAAACTTGTGCGGACGAGCAATAAAATTTTATGCTTTTACAATGAGGGTCCCTGCACGCTCCAACGCCTCAAGCTCGCGCTACCATGTAAGGCAACCTGTCTTCTACGTTCAGGTGACTATTTTCACGTTTCAATACATTTCGAACAAGGGCACAGATTGTAGTTACGATGTTATCTATACAAATGAACTGGTCGTTTTCGATTACTGTTAATTACTTACAATATTCAACAACAAAAGGTGTGCCAATGACGCCTATTAATCAGGACCAGTCATTTGTGAGGAATTTCTACACCTGGCTTATGCAACGGGACTATAAAATAGAAAATCTAGGTTTAGTAATCGAATAAACTACTGCGTCTTAGTGCCAATAGTTTTATGCTGATGCGCGGAATCAAAGAGGATTAAAATAAAAACCATTATGTGAGGCTATAAAACTCAGCCTTAATTGTCACTAACTTATATAGTCCTTTGATGCGTGAAGAATTTTAACTACGCGCGTAGCATACATACCAGGGGCTGGCACTCTGGCGGTACAAGTATGTAGCAACAGTTGCAACTTTATGACAGACAAGATTTACACAAAGGAAACACAGACTCATTCGTTTATTATCTCGGCCGATGTTTACTGTTGCGTACGATACTAGCGCGCTGCGCGGGCGCCACTGAGACGCCCGCACGTTTGGATAATTCATAAGGGCACGGGTTTCCATCGAGAGCCGGACCTGGTACCAAGGAAACCACTCTTCCGGGTTACTGTTTACATTTTATTGTTTACCCAAAATGGTAACTTAATAAGCTCTGTATAGATTTGTTCAATCGGCCCGTTATGGCTTTGTCAGCTAGCTTGCTCTGTGAATTACGCAACCCTTTTGTTCTCTACTGAACCTATCGTTAGTACTTATCTAGTTTTATTATAAAATGGTTGTCTGTTTGGAAAGCGGTTAACTATAGAGCAAGTACACCCTAGTTTAACTGGTGGTGTGGGCTAAACAACAAAGTACAAAGAGCGTATTAACGGCGAGCCGTCATTGAAGCGCGAAGTTGAAAATCTGCCCACCTTAATGGTCCATATTGGAATGGAATAAAAACTGGTCATTTATACATGACGGCGAGGCAGGACCGCTGGCGCCGGCGCACGATCGTTTTGTTGTTCTACCCGAGCAAGTGATGGTGGAAAATTATCATATTTCACTATGGCACTCGCGTCTGACTTTTATGAGCTTTGAGGGTCCCAAAATGATCCCAAAGAAATTTATTAATATTTATACTTGAAAATGACCTACAGACTTATAAACTATAGAAACCGTTGACAGAAATAATTGTATGAACAACATTTTTATGACCATCGTGATTTTTATGACTAGTTGAATAAAATTCATCTGTAATAAAAATGAGGTGCCGGAAATTTATGCCTCGTTATTCAAAAGTCAAATATTAATAGCATAAATAGCGCTGACCAATCTTATTCGAGATCTGTTAGTGGTAACTTGCTTGGAAGTTGGTGGACTTAGTTGCAGTGCGTTATATGATAAGAAGAAGCGCGACATAACTCAGTAATCTGTAAATGGTGCGGAGTAGCGCAAGGCAACAAAGTGCAACGGTAGGAATCATGCATGCGCACTCAATCCCATGGCACGACACGACTCGCCTCCGAGCCAGCCGGCGACAGAAAAAAATCTCACTTGCCTAATAAGGACCTAGTACGTGCTTGGACACTACCGTTTGCGATTATCTCACGGTCCGCAGAACGGGGTCATGTGAGAACCAAATTGCTGCTTCTGTACTTAATGACCACTTTTAAAATAAATAACCCCAACTTGGGAGTCACGGAATCCTTTTGAGTCGTGTACGATGTAAATGATAAGGTTTTTTGCGACGCGCCGAAGGAAACAGTAAAACTAGACGATAATATTTATGTGACATAAGAGCCAAAGGAAAACCAGTTGTGGGTACTTCATAAGGAGAATGTGTTTTGAGTCGCTTAGCACTGTAATTACGTCGAGCACAGACAAATTATATCCTTAGTGAGAACAGTAAGCGGTGTCATTTGTGCATACTATGCGTGGAACAGCTCCAATTATGGCCTTTAATTAAAATCGACAACAAAGTATTTATAAAACGTATATTTACAATAATTTTATGTATTCTCCTGACGAATGAATTGCTCACATAAAGGTGCCATTGTATTTGATTTATACAAGCGTGAGGAAGCACTGCTTATATGACCATACGTGGAAAACCCTTGTTGAATGAAAATAATAAATGCTAGAAACTTGAGGTGGTCACGGTGAAAATACTGGCGCCGAAGAAATGCGGTGTGGTATGCTATAAAAACAAACTGCAACGTTATGGGATGGAAGTGATTAATTAACTGACTCTTTTAAAGAAAACAAACGAAATACCAGTAAACGTAATCGTGTCCAATGGTTGATTCGTAACGAAGGTGAAGTTGAACAATCCCAGATTAGAAATTCCGTATAAAGCGGTCCACGGAGTTGAATATCAAGATGGTCCGACCTATAAACGAAAAACGAACCGGTTAGTATTATCGATGGCGAGCCGCGATAGGGGGCGAGGCGCCTGCCCGACGACCACCGCCGGCAGAATAATTGGACACCACAGGACTTCACACCATACACAATGATGAGCACCTCCAACCCGGCCAGAGCGAGACGGATAAACTCCGAATAAGAGCCGTAATTTCACAAATAAATTGTCTCGAAGCAGTCGAGTTTCGGAATGGAGAATTCGAATTGACGTTATAAATGGTACAGGAATGGAATTTGAGGACGCGGAGCGCTTAATCGAAACGTTTTCATCTCGTTATTGCGTGTTTTTGTACAGATAAAGAACTCAGAGCTGTGTATGATATTAATGTGCGCGAGCAAGATTCAAGATGACGCGATGGTAATGAAATGGATAAATTCTGAATTTTAAGCGATCGTGCTTATGATCGGAGGCATTTAATTTCTTTTGAGAAAAGATAGATAGACATACAAGAAATTTCGTCGGTAAGGTCACCAAAAGCGATAAACCACGCATAGTGTTAGTAGTAACACTTATCAATATTCATATGAGTCAGTTAAACCCTTCCGGAATGTATAAGAGCAAACAATATGATTTCGCAAAGAACTTTGTCAATGTAATCATAAGTCCAGGAATTCATACGAGACCTAACAGAACACTGACTCAATAGTTTTGATTAGAGAACAATGTTTTGTCAGTATACATACGTCTTCAACGCTTCATGCACGTCGTCGCTTCGATGACCCTGAACCAATTCTTTTGGTCAAATTATGAATTCATGAATCATGCAAGACTGTAGTTTTTCATTTGCTTCTGCAATAACATACTAGTGTTCAGATAATATCTTCATTTTTAATCATTCAACCCACACGACAATCAAGTTCTGCCCTTGTTAATTTTGGAGAAACCGAACCCCTGAAATAAAATCCTTACCCAAACACATTCATCAATGGAGATGTTTATCTCAACAAGGCCTCAACCATAAACTTGGTAGGTATCATGATCCAATGTTATCACTAAGAAGAGAATCTCATTACGGGTTCGTTCACCCACTAGACGTCGCGGAATTTAGCAGGCGACCGAGTATTTTGGTCCGGCGGATGCTAGTAGCTAGTAGGCTTCCTCAGCAGTAAATCCACAAATATATAAATAAACGTTTTCATATTGGCCACTGCATAAAGTTTATGCGGACTTTTACGAGGACTGGCGTCGATAAGGATGCCCTTTTGAGTACTACAATTTATGGACAATAACTTATCAATAACTGTAGTAAAATGAAAATAAATTCAGTGTTTTGAGAAATTGTTGAAGTCTAATACAATATTAATTTCGTTCCTACATAATATCGATATATAGGAACGAAATAATAAGGTGAGTATACACTTGAGCATTTTCTCGAGCATTTCCATTTGTAATGTTCTTACGAATGGTACAATACAGACAAAAGCTCAGTTCTCAAAAGCATTTCCATGTAATGTAACGTTCTTGCGAATGCTCGACGCTGCGTTCAACGTAATGCTTACGGCCCGTGAGCATTTACCTGTAACATTTATTTCTATCTTGCGTTCATTGATGATGATTGTGCGTTCGTGCGCTCGTGCCTTTGCTCGATCAAATGTTACACCAATACGCTCGTTGGTTTTTAAAATAAGGTTGTATTGTAAGAAAACATCGAGCGTCATGTGTCGTGTTCGAAGCGCGGTTCTATAAAATTGAAAAACGGCGAATGCTTGATGTTCTGTTACAAGTAAATGCTAGTCTAGTCTGTCCTCACTCATGAAACTTCTATCATCTACAAACAACATATTTCATAAGTATCATAAAAGGAAGTTTATAAGACGACTTGGGAAAAACGCTACATAAATGCGTCCACGGCACATGCTTATTAGAAAACCTCTGAACCATCCATATCAATTTCATCTAAAAGATATGGCAGGGCTGAATAATAAGTTACAACTTCAAGGCGTTCATCCAGCTACAATGTTGCACATATTACTTTAACCCGCACTTGGAAACAAGATAAAGCCTATAATCATATTTTGCTTGAAAATTCCACTTCTTGAGATGGCCAGTGTTCATAGAAACGTTAATACCTTACAGCGAAACTGTGTAATTCTCGTGAAAGCTGTATGGACTCCGAGAAAGTTATTTTGTCCCTATTTATAGAATTTAGCCGAACGCTTCAAGACGCTTTATGCATTTTCGTCGTTTTTATTTTTTCGCAATTGACTATCTTTAAGACTTATTTTTTACATCTATTACATCATTCATTACCGAATATGATTTTCGCTATTAATACACACACAATAGTCACACTGTCACATACATTATACGACCACATAATGTCAGATTCTAAACACTTATATTTACCTACTACAGTCGCAAAGACGTGCTATTATAACTTTTTCTCAAAAATGCTTGAAAATTCGAACATTATTTTGACTTTAACCTTCTTCGAGATAAATTAACAATTCTGTGGTCAAATACACTGCGAGCAGCGGCCGGCAATGTTAGTTAGAATGAAAATCCATATCTGTCGTGTTATGCGGCCGAATAAAGTACTACCTATGAAAGCTCATAAATATTGTGTAATTAAAAAAAGGAACGAACTTTTTACTTCGAAACATGGCAACCAAGGAGGTACCTTATCAAAGATTTTATTCAAATTTCGAACTGGCTTGCAAATAGAGCTGTTTAGAGTAAAAAAAAAAACAAATGAACATAAAATGGGTGAGTAAAAAATTATTGTTGTTTGTGATTGATTCTGGAATTTATAATTAATTTACAGTTCGCGTCAAATAACTTTGCCGCTCTGAAGTAGGCAACAAGTCACTGCGCAGTAATTAGTCCTATGAATACAACAGCAGCGCGCATGGCGCGGATTGGCGCGGCTAGGAAAGAGCCGAGCTTCAGAGCGGCAAAGTTATTTGACGCGAACTGTAAGTACGTAGTTTGAATTTCCGCGCATTATTTGAGAAACGTACTATACAAACCTGGCCGCAACCATTGATGGATCATATACTCGTTTCGTCCATCAAAGCCTCTTTCGCAGGCCCGGCTGCTGCAGTAATGTACTATGTATTTGGCTTTTCGGTTTCAGCTTTTGGAAAAATCTTATGACGTCGCAAGATGTTTTTTTTAATAAATTTAATTTTACCGATTTTGTAGGATATAATATTATGGATGATGAAATTGCTGCTCCTGTCATTTAAGAGAAGATGCATGTGCTGCTGGTGGAGTCATCTGTCCATACACCAGACTTGAGACCACACATGGCTCTTACTTTATGATACCGCCAGCAGTTCTACTCGCCTTGTAAAGTTAAGAAGCGTGACTGTAGATACATACTTATCTCTTTCGCGTGTTTAAACATCTACCATAAACATCAATGTTATTTTAGTGCGCCGTTCGTTGGTACATAACTTTACTATGAACTCTCCCAGAACTTGTCAAAGCAAAATAAACAATATGTTGTACAAAAACGAGCCTCTTGACCAACCAATTAAATAACGATTAACATAAAGACATCGAGATAAAATCGCCAAATAAGTCAATAATCGATTTCATTTATCTGTTCCAAAGCGAATTTGAGTCAATAAAAAGGTTGCGTACGATGTTTCGCGTGGGAGAGGGACGCGTAAGGTGCGCGGGCGCAGACACCCGCTAATTAAAAGGATTTTGTTAGCTGTCAACGTGAGATAAAACCCCACTTTGATGTCGCCGCTCCGCCGTACTTTAAACGTTGATCGGGGGTTATTAAAACTATTTATAGGGAAAAGTTGCTTATTCAGGCTAGACGGGCGTAAATCAACGGGATTTACTGATATGGTAATCTTGGTTTAATGTTTGGGTTGACAGTTTTAGGCTGTCCCGAATTCCAGATTTTTATGTTAGAGGACCAAAATACTTTCATAATATTTTTTACGAAAGATATTATGATAAGAGTCTTGAGCACCATAAACTACGGCTTAGGACTTTGACCATAAAATATGGAGATTGACGATGGAAAGAGTACATAATTAGGAACCACTAACGAGACGTTATCTTATCATTTGGAGGTAACAATGGCTCGTATAGATAACTTTTGTTCAACGATAAGTTTTGTAAGAACAACACAATTATCTCAAACACCTCAGTTCACCTGACTAAATGTTATATGACCGATCGTTCATTAGAGTTCTAATAGAATTTCGTAGTTAGTCACAAAGTTCTAAATAGGTAATAAGTAGTACTAGCTGCAGCTGAATACCAGTGTTTTACATGGAGCGACTGCCTATCTGACCTCCACAACCCAGTTACTGAGTGACAAGATAACCCTTCATAAGACTGTTTGTCAGACTTTTAGGCTTCCATTTTAAACCAAAAACATCAACAATTTATACTCGCAAAAGGAATCCTTCGAAACGTTTAGTAGAATCAGTACTCCTATGAGATCATCATATCGGTATCGCAATAACAATTGTCCACAAACATTCGGACCAGCCGTGCCATGCTTCGATTACAGCAGCATTCGTCTCAATTGACGCCCATTTCCTACGATATACACAATTTGAAAATGTGCGTCATTCGTGTCACATATCTTACGTACATGGTCTGCACACATTAACTATTCATTGGCAATATTGTCTGTGATTGAATCCTTTGTACATTTGGTCGCAAATGTTCGGATTATTTTAGGTCATGTTCCAATGACAACGCAAACTAAAGCGCGTTCAGAAGTAAGCTCTGGAGATTCTTATATTACAGCCATACAATGAACACGCGACAAAGCTCGGTTCGAAAACTAGATGTCCGTAGGTACTCCGAGTGTAAACGGTTCCTACGTAATGCAAGATGTTTTGTTAACGAAACTAGACCTAAGCTCTGTGGTGCTTAAGTTATAATGCTTATACCACAATGTCCACAACGCTTTGTCCTCATTTGTTTGTTTTATACTTTTTGAATAATAACCATCATTATCAGCCTTAAATGTGTCTGCATTGCACTTCTGTTTGCCATGCATGGCCTTTGTAGAATTTCGATGATAAGTAAATTCTACCACTAATACATCATCTGAGAGCAAGTGGTATTTCCCAATTACTTGAGTTACTGACAGATCTAACAACTGCAATGCAGCTTCATCATCTACATCGCAGTAACTCATGTCTTAATTGACCCATCGCACTTGCTCTTGATTACATTCCACTGATCATTTCGTGGTCAGCATACACAAAGTAATTTGGTGAAATTTATTAGTTACATACTATGTATGTTTAATTGTTTACCCAATAAACAATTTACCTTTAAACAGGTATACAAGCTGAGACGCTTGAAGTCTAAATCAGTTTCAAAAATATAGGTAAGTGACTAGGTTTGTGTGTTAAATATAAATGAAAACCTTTAAGAGTAAACTAGTCACGAGCTCGAACTCACTGGTGGTCATGGCCAAAAAGCACGCTGTCTCACCTGGGTTCGTGTCCGACAGAGCTAGTATCAGTGATGAGCAGTTAGACGCTAGTCTACACGAACAACGTCTAGTTCTCACGCACAGAAACACCGCTCCGAACTGATAGGTGCGTAAAAACATTCGAAAAGTGCTTCGGAAAATCGAGTTTTATAAAACCACTGCATGAATCAATTACATAAAGATTATTGAACTCTTTGATAACTGAGCTTTGACAGTACGGACTTGGTTTTGAAGATTTTACAGTTCTTTTATCACTAGTTATTTACACCCAAAGTTACGTTAAAAATAGCAAAAAAAATGAATCTTTTTTGGCTCATAACTTTTTAATTTGATATTCTGTTTCCGTACAGACAAAATTAATAATAAGTCAAAACGATATCATGTTTAACTTTGGATGCAAAATGTCAAACAGTGGAGTAATACTCTCCCGAAATTTGTATGGAAAAAATGTCGACTAGTGGCACCTTAACGGTAAATAAGTCAAGGTGAGGAAAAACTAGCATTAACTGAAAAACAAACGTGAAAACACACAACAGACTGAAATGAAGTTTTACACTATAACGAAAACCAACACCATACATATAGGTTAATGACTTAACACAACAAATAATAATTATGTTTAATGACTTTCCGGGTCGGGAAGAGACGGGTCTAAGACCACAATAGACCTCTAACGAAAGGATTAGGTCCGGTATCGGATTTTGTTAATGAGACCCCTTTGTGGCCCTCTTCGCGGACCGACGGAAATCATTTATATAACCGTAACCAATTGACATTTCCATATTTTTTTTTTATTTATAACGTTCCACGGGTTTGTTTTTAAGCCTTCGCCTACGCTTAAGATTAAGAAACTGGTCACGAACCATCACAGCCAGTTCAAACTACCGTTCAGTCGTGTAGGATGCCTATTTATGTACTGAACTATTTAATTAAAACAAGATGAGTGGCCGTTACGAAGTGATAGATTGCGTATTTCTGGTAGCTAATTTAGGTTTAGCGCTAACAAAGGGACGGTTATACAGAACTTTCTTTGAGAACGAGGTCTGCTCTCCAAATATATCGTTTGAGTATGAAGCAACAAAGTATCGGTCAGTTTCTATGAAAAGCACTCCCACACCATGCGGCGTGTAACATCACTATAATCAATAGGAGCAGGCCGGGCACGGCGCCTGCCGTCAATCAAACTGACTGACATCATATCATTCCTGGGTTCCTTAATAAAACATCTGCCGAGTAAACTTCTCGGATTCAAAGCGGATGATAGTGTTAGTACAAGTTTATTTATATTTTGGAAAAACATGACTGAACAATTTTATCCTGATTCATTTGATGGCAGAATATTTTAAACATAGGATTTGGAACATAAACTACAAAGTAACCCACATGTACAAAGCGAATGTTGTTTTGAACGAAGTCAGTGTAGCTGGAGGTGTCAAAATTTTATGAACACATAAAACAACCTAAACGCTAATAACCAGAACAATAAAAGGCATTGAAGAACACAATCCAAAAAACAGGAAACCGTAATTGGAAAGAAATACCGATTTATAGGCACGAAGTCCAGCAACAGGCTTTGAATGAGAAAAAAGAAGAAAACACTGCTTTCAATGCAGTTCAGTTTTTGAACAATACGAGTGCGTGTTAGACCCTGCGCTGAGGAAAGGGTAAAAAAAAATCATTTTAGTCGGACCACAAGAAATATCACACGTCGTAAATGGAGATGAGACGGTATTATTTACGAGTGGGCTCTCAGACGGGATATGGTCGTGTATAAGCACTATAAGCGCACAATGCGCTTTTGAAGAGGGCTCTAACGAAGTAACCTGGACGTCAATCAAACTGTTGTATCACTGCGGACAAAGCCGCTCCGAACGGATGATTTTATTTGATAGGAAATGTAAACTAAGCTGATGCGAGGAGCAGAGAGAGTAAAATGCATTACACGTAATCAGTGAGTATTGAAAGTTACAAAAAGAATACCGGTTCTATCGAAATCTATTGAAAAAAATCTTAGTATTTTCAGTATGTAAAAGTTATATTGTATAGATGTTGATCCACAACGAAGAACCTCAATAGTTATGCCCAGATAATAGCAGATAGGTTCATTCTTAGTGAGAAAATGGAAATTTGAGACGTATAAAACACAAAGTCGGTGCAGTTCTTTGAAGAAAAGTTCAAAGATAAAGATCATTTTAAGTGATCGTTAAATAACTGTTAGACACGTTTAAAATAGAACGACAGACTTTATTTCCGGTGCTGATAATAGTAAAAGCTTGTTTAGTAGCAGCCGATGGAAACGATTGTGTCCAAATATTTGAATTTCCAATTCTGTAGAAGAAACGCTCATTAGCATAAAGTTTTCGAGATATACGTATTTCTGTATTAATTTTTTATTTTATTTTATTTTATTTTATTTATTTGGGAAAACAAACAGTGACACATTACATTTTGTACGAAGAAATACAATAAGATACGGCCAAATGTGTAACCAACAACATTTTCCACGGAATACACATAAAAAATAATAATCTTTACAAACCATGCTATCTAAACTAAAACCTACAACAATAATTTAAGTTAAGAAAACATTTCTTGTGTAAAATAGTAAAACAAAAGCAAATATTAACAAACAGCAAAAACTCAGAAGGCATGCAAAATCTTAATTAAAAAAAATTAAAATGACTGGTGACTAAGTATTTTGAGTACAATATTTTTGAATCTACCAGCAGAAAGAGCAAACATATCGATATGATAGAATTTTTTGTTGTAATTACTAGTAAGTCGCCGCAGGGGTGCCCGCATACCTGCGTTACTGCGACAAGAAGTAACTGCAAACAGCGGCCGTGCGCGCACCCCGCGACATACTGTCGTTCTAGGAACTATGTAACTTATTTTATTACGGATATCAATACAGTCATATACATTGCTACACAAATCAAACAAAAATACCGTCTCTAGGAGAGTGCGTCTTGATTTTAGGTCAAGTAATTTATACTTCTTAAGCAAATAATCATAAGATAAATCTTCGTGGAAGCAACGGTAGTGCATGGCTTTTAAAAATTTTCTTTGAACCCTTTCAATACGTTCTGAATATTTATCGTAAAAGGGATTCCACACTGGCACTGCGTATTCGAGCTGTGATCTGATCAGAGACTTATACAAATATAAATAGGTAGAGGGGCGCACAAACTCCTTCGCAGATCTCATCACAAAACCGTACATCCGATAGGCATTATTTACAATTTTGTTAATGTGGGCATCAAGGTGAAGTTTATCGTCGAGGAGAATACCAAGATCACGAATAAGGGACACCCTTGATAGTGAAGTATTATCCAAAGAATATGGGTGCTTGAAAACATTCTTATTCTTCGTGAAACTGATACAACAGCATTTCGACAGACTCAGTTGCAATTTATTACATTTGCAATATTCACTGAAGCGATCCAGATCTTCCTGTAATAATATGCTGTCTTGCAAATTTTTGATGGGCCTATAAATTTTGAGATCGTCAGCATAGAGCAAGACTTTAGAATTTCTAAAACAAGTGTCAATATCGTTTATAAATAAGATAAATAAAAGGGGTCCCAGAATCGAACCCTGAGGTACACCAGAAGTTACACTAATAGTTGTAGCAGATCTGAAACCATTCACTACGACCCTTTGAGTTCTGTTCGTGACATATGAAGAGAACCATCGGAGTAGATCACCACGTATACCGTTAAATGAAATTTTATTCAGTAGTAACTCATGATCAACCTTGTCGAATGCCTTTCGAAAGTCAGTGTAAATGGCATCCACTTGAACACGAGAATCCATGTTGTTGAACAAATAATCCATAAATGCCACCAAATTTGTGGTAGTTGATCTTTTCTTTACAAATCCGTGTTGTTGTTGAATTATACTGTGATGAAGGACAGGATATACTTTATCGTGGACTAATCTCTCAAAAAGCTTCGGCAGGGCTGACATAATGGATATAGGACGATAGTTCTCAACATCCTGCTTAGAGCCCGATTTATATATTGGTGTTATGTTCGCACTCTTCCATACCTCGGGGAAAATTCCTTGTGCCAGTGATTTATTAAACAAAATATGTATAGGAGTACAAATATGTTTAGCGGTAGCTTTGAGAAACGCGACTGGAAGACCGTCAGGGCCTGGACCCTTAGTTGAGTCTAAAGAATTAAGTGCCCTCAGTATCTCATTCGCGCTTAACTCTATCTTACTGATGAGGGAATTGCGATCTGAATCCCCACTCGAAGAAATACCTCTCATCGAGGATTGTTCATAAACTGAATTAAAGAAATCAGAAAAAAAGTTACAGATTTCTTCGGGGTCATTGGTACTTTGGTCTTTGTATTTCATGTCAGAAGGTATACCAGAACAAGACTTCCGATTAGAAATGTACGTCCAGAAGTATTTAACATTACTGCGAATGCCGTCCTCAACAGATTCCATGTATTTTATGTAGCAGGAATTGCATTCAATATGGAATCTAGATCTGTATAGTGAGAACTGTTCATAATCAGAGATATTGTGATACACCTTCCATTTCACCCAGGCTTTTAACTTGTTTTTGTAAATATGTATCAGCGATGGTGAAAACCAAAACGGAAATTTCGAGGATTTAGAATTGACGAGTGGAACATTAGATTTAATAATGCTAAAAATTATATTATAAAACTTATTTACTGCCACATCTACAGAGTTTTCCAACCCAATCTGCTCATTCCAATTCATTTTACTTAATTCCTCATTTATCTTCTCGTAATTAGCTTTATAATAGTTGAACCTTTTCAAAGACTTTCTAATCATGTTTGTATGGGGGGGTTTAAACGGTATTAATAAACAGAATGGAGGATGGTGCTTGTCAAGTTGCAGTAAATAGTCCGTGGGGGGGAGAACAGAGCATTCATTGTTACTGATGGCCAGGTCTAATATTTTCCCAGTCGGATTGTTGATAGTGTTGTACTGCTGAGCATTAAGGAAAGACATAAATACGCTTAGATGTCCACCAATCGAAGAATTGCCACTACAAACTAGCCCCGATACCGATCCATTACTATTATAGGGAATCCAGTCAATATCAGGTAAGTTGTAATCGCCCAGGAGATAAAACTGCTCTACGTTAGTGTCATCAAGTAGAGGTTGTAGAAGATCAAAATATTGAACATAAATGGATTCAGGTGTTTTAGGAGGTATGTAGGCCGCCCCGACAATTTGGTTCTTCCCTCTAGTCGAGCTGGGAAATCTAAGGAGGACGTGCTCCATGTCAGCTTCTAGAGCAAACCGAGGAACCATTCTTACAGAGCGCAATCCCCTCAATACAGCAACCAGGACGCCACCTCCGTCTTTTTTATTCGTGGCCGTACGGTCTCGATCGCACCTATGTACCACGTAACGAGAATCGATGAACTCACTATCAAATATTTCAGGTGTTAACCAGGTTTCTGTGAGTATTATAATGTCGTAGCAATTTGATAAAATATTCATGTATAAAATGTGCAGTTTAGTGCGGATCCCACGACAATTTTGATAATAAATAACCAAATTATCCGCCATTGAAATAGTTAATTTTACAATAAGATATCAAGCCAGCATTATATGTTTCATAAATAAATAACAAAAGAGCACAATATTTCGATCTGACCGAATGCAGCAAGACACGCAAATAAATTTGTAAGAAAAATTTAGATACTAACAAAAATCTCCAATACCAATCAGTGAGACAGCTTAATAGTCTGCAATAACATTTATCGACATAGCTAACATCTAAGAAACAATGATACATTAAAAACATACATACTGACATATTGAAGTCACAACAAAGCAACAGTTGAGTAGAAATTATGAAGACAGAGTTAACAAACTGCACTCTAAGCAGCTGATTATATTTTGATGAATATATATAAAAATTAAAAAACGCCTCTTTCCACACCCCATAGACAAAATGACCAGCGAGAGGGAATAAGCAATTTAGATATATTTTGATTATATATAAACAAAACAGGAATAACATTACAAGCCTTAAAGCGCTAAAAACTACAAAAAAAATATACAGAGTGATGACTTTTACGTGGATACGCTCATTCTGTGCTCTCGGGAATGGGGGTTGACAGGCCGGGCTTGATCTTAGCAATGTCTTCTGGAGATCTAATTGCGAATGACTTTGCTCCCTCTTTCTCACGAACGAGAATGGTTCCGTGCTTGACCCATAAGAACCGATAATTATTCGCTTTGGCTGCATCTCGACACTCACGAAACAACTTCTTGTTTTTTAAAGTCAGATGTTCGTGCAAATAAATAGGAAAAGACGTACCTGATAAGCCCAGTTTTTCTGTATTGAGCCCCTTAAATAAACGTTGAGCGCTAAGAATGTTATCCCGTAATATGCGTGAGGTCAGTTTCACAATAATATTCTTGGGTTTATCATTATCTCGGTGGGCGTGTGGAACCCGGTGTATTGACATAATGTCGCTCTGCTTTATGCTGCACTTTATGGCGGAACCAATATTGATCATAAGTGTAACCAGGTCTTCGTTACGCCTTTCGGGGATGTTACAAATTTCGATGTTGCAGTCTCGAGCGCTCTGTTCTAGGGAATCAATTTTAGCCACAAGTTGTGATATCACATGTTTAGATTCAGTGTACTCATGAATCTGTTTACTAAAGTGACCAACTTTTTTCGAAATATCTGACTGTTCATCACCAGCGAATCGAATCGAGTCCTTCAGACGGTCAATCTCTTGCGAAAGATCATTATATTTAGTCTCTAGTTGAGAAACATTTTGTTTTATAACAGACTGCTCGCCACGCAATGATTGAATGTCATTTTTAATTTCCGTTGTGGTCTGTGTAATTGTTGATAGTTCCTCTTTAATAGAAGTTACGCTGTCACATATCTTATTAATGCTACTATCCAAATCGCGTCGCCATTCATTAAGGGTATTCTTAAATTCCATTGCCAATGTATTAATTGCCTCCGACCATTCCGAATCCGGTTGTTTACGTTTGCGCGTCGGCCCACTCGAATCACTGCTTGTTCCAGAAGCTTTGTGTAGGTCAGTATCCGAATGAAACTTATTATCAGGCGAATGGAACATTTTATTGAACTCAAGACTTTTAATATTTTGTTCAATAGAGAAGAAATAATCAATTTGCAAATATTCACAAATTACTAAAATTTTTGCAGTTAGCGGGATCCGAACTAGGATTGCGCCGTGCACAGCTCGTTTGACAAAAAGAGCCCCCGTTCACCACTCGACCAATCGTACTTAGAGAATCTCTTCGAAATTAAGGATCTGAACGTTAGAGCTTATTTACTTTAACGAAATAATAACTCGTTACTAATGAGCTTCTTTGTTCACGGTGTTGTAGTTTAAATAAAGTACCCACACACAAACACTAATAAGTCAGTAATATTTCACTGTTTTTGATCGAAATTTGGATGTAAAATGGTTTATTACATGAACACTTTATTGAATTATGCAACACTGAAGTTAGTGAATTAAATAAGCCACAAAAATGGCCTTATCTTGAGCGTTTAAATAACTTTTTTTAAATTATTGTTATAGCGGTTGTCACAGACTGTACTTAGAGCAAAGTTCATTACAATAGGTATTTCCGGCGGTAGACGTATCTAATTCGACGGCGCCTCTTTAATTACCGAAGCTTTTATCTTTTGCATAATGAATGGCTTTGCCCAAAAAAGCGCGGGTTATGTTATAAATGGCAAAAAAGCTATAACTTTGATAGAGCCGACATATGAATAGACCAAAAGACATTAGAAGATTTGATAGTATTTATGATGGTACTAATAAAATTTAATTAAATAAAATCTTATAAACTATGCTTATTAACTTAAGTATTAGATATTTATGTCTGTAAATTATTGTCATTAGATCATGTTTATTCCTATACTGTGTGAATTGTATTGAAAATATCGTATTAATGATTGTATGTCAACTCATTGAGTTGTTAAATGATTCTAAAACACGATTAGTATTCAAAATAAGTGATTAAAAATAAGTGGAAGGCCTTCTTATTATTACTAATGGTCAATAATATTATTTGAGAAATATATGCGTTTTACAAACCTTTGTGAATAACCTAAGATATTTTTTACAAATGGCTCTTAATCATCACATTTTATTATCTAAGGAAAACCTTCGTCATTTTAATGCAACACCTAATGGCAATCACAATTAGGATGAGCCCGCCTCAAACGTCAGCCATTATTCATTGGAAAAAAAAACATATATTTATCCCATTTGAAGCTGTATATTTGTGTAAAAACACGTATTCTTGGGGCGAATATGATTTATATGTTAACTATCCTATATTTGCTATAGGATATTTCTAAAATAAACCCTGAGACTATAGTAATAAGGCAGTCCGAATTAATTTAATGTGTGTAGTCGAAGGTCGACTCAGGCGCCGGAGAGCCGCGTTTTTCATGCAGAGATTTTATTTTATTATATCCGAGGCCGGATAGGAATACGGATTGGTTGATGAACACCACAGGTACGCGTGCAGACGGCGATCACATTACGAAATGTATTAATCACATGATATCGGCCTTTCGTAAATAACATAAGTATACCAACCAATGTGTTTGTAATATAACTATTGAGAACTGATAAAAGAAAATGAAACTTTTATTAATTCATGTTATTTGAGGCTAAACTGGAGTAGTAAACTGTTTGTAGATTATGCAGGGGTCACGAATACAAACCAAAGTGTTAGTTTCAATTAGTGCATGGTAGGAACGTGTAGACTTTAATTAATGTTGGCTTCTTAGAACTTTGATAAATGGAAGTTTTTTCGACAGCTCTAAGATATCACATCACGCTATAGAATGGTGTAAAGATTGAAGGCGTCAAGACTCCAGATGGTATTAGTCTGTTAATAGTTCGAAATCACGCTACCATAAACAATTTTAATTACAAAACTATTTTCACTTTAATTGGTGCATTTTTTCCTGCATTGCACAATAGCTACATAACTCAACTAAACAAGAACATCGAGAATAGAAACAGATATAAATAAATCTAGACCCAATAATAAATTCTAAAATAGTCTACAGAAGCTAAAGATGCACCAAAGTGAATCTTCTTATAAATATTAATGCGTATAGTGAGAAGCGCTGGGAACTTGGCAGGTATACAGCAGTGCATTTAGATAATAACAGGGGTAAGTGGCGCAGGCGCAGCTTCGCCCACCGCGCTCCGTCCGCGTGCCGGTAGCAATTAGCGTTTAGACCCATACAATTATTGCTACAAATCGATGTAATTGAACATGGGAACAAAAAATACCACGACCATTTCTAGCGATTCAGCTTAAGACTCTGTTTTTATGAATGGATGTCTGATTTATGAATGTTACGTAAGTACATTAATAAATCGATTTTTACAAGTTATTGGTGTTCAATTTCTTTTGAAAGGGTGATAAAACCACACGTTTATCGTAAGTTTTATTTAACAAAAATAAACAGGTGCCTTTGAAGCGACAAAATAATTTAATCAAGGGCGCACATAATCGATTATGAACGGTGCGACAACGAAAATTAAACGACACTTTTGGGTGCACAAAACATGAACGCTATAAATCGGCGTTCCCCGACACAAAACACGCCCAAAAAGAGTTAAGCGTTCGGGAGATCGTCGAATACAGATTACCGGGCGCAGGTGTTAAATAAAAATAATAAAATTCGACGCGGACCATGTTAAAAAGACGAGTGGAGGCGGCCGCGCGGCGCCGAACGAGGCGTAATTTCGTTCGCAACGCCCGGCCCAACAAAAAACGACGTGTACCATCGAGTTAACCACGAGCCTGCACATCGGCAATATTCGCCATTCAGAGTCAATCCGCACGCTTCGCCGGCGTCTATTTTAATGCCTTATAAGCGCGGTCGTAACTCCCACGTGCCTTTGACGGCGGAAGACCCTTATAAGAGCACATACGATTTAAAACAGCCTGTGACAAAAAACGAAAGAGAATCCTCAGTTCGAATAAGTGTTGATTATAAAAAAATACTCAACCAAAAGGATCTCAGTACATTCAACTTCAGAATTCGGCTATAGATTACCGAGGAACATGGAGGGGTAATCAAGTCACATTAAACATTTACAGGCTCGACTGACAAATTGACCACTTCCGAGAAGTAAATTCGATGTGAGAGGTAATGCGAAGTAAATAAAATGGTCGACGAAGTGCGCGCACAAACTGCAATTAGGGGAAGCAATTCCTCTTCGCACGTACGAACAAATTGCAGGCACCAGGGCTGGCCGCTCGACCGCAAAAACTCCAGATAACACGCACAGAGCAATGCAAGTAAAGTGACGCTTGAGAGATACCCCTCCGGCGATATTGCATCACTAATCACACACCATCCACTTAATGCTGCGGGAATATAGAAATGCCATCAACTGCTCTATTTTGTAGTGGCAAAAGAAATGCAACTACATCCAAATGATTGAAGGCGTCATTATTAAGAAGGGCTTGAGACCATTCGTGCGACGACATCCGCGCCATCCCACGACAAAAACTATCGAGTACGTAGAGCAAGCAACATGACAAAAAAAAATTAGAGCCGCACAAATTCTTAAGAAAACATTTTAAAGGCCTCAAGCCCGATTTGTAAACGGAAAGAGGTCATTAAGTAGAGCTTAACGTCTCGAAAGGAATCCATGGGGTTGTACGTTGTACCCGAAATAAATACCGTCTAATGTGTCAGTATTATTGGACGTTAAGCCCACGTTTAATTAAGGGCATGGACAGGATGAATAAATAACTGGATTATCGTACCATCGCATATGTGATCCGAACATCCTTCAACGCGACAAGATTTACGGTTTGTTTTCAGTTATGTAAGACCTTCGTAGGCATACGGCAGCAGAACCTGGTTTGCCAGTGGGGTACACGGACAGCTAACTAATACCAAGGATGCTCTGGACTGAAACTATTACAAGTCTCTAACAAGAGTCTGCACAAAATCAATGCGTAATGGTATTGCAAGAGAAACATTACACGCATTAGTGGAAAGATACAAGGCAGACACGATTACATAAAGCGATAAATTATTTTCTCGACTAGTTACCGCAAAACTTATTATATTATTATCTTATCCAATCGCATATATTAAGTTAGCGCGTGAAATGGTCGCTCGTGTAACTCGATATTTTGATACTAGTCGGATAATCTTTTAAACTAACGATAATAATGCTGCGGCAAGAAGATCGGTGCTCACATTACGTTCGACCGTATTATCGCCGCATCTCGTTGATATTTAATTCTCCAACGCCAACGAGGAGTGCAACGCCTACATTATCCGTCCCTGATTTAAATTCATCGATAGCAGCTTGTAAATACTACTTTGAATGTACGCTACATAATATATTATGTTAAGGAAGAAAACAGATTCTACAACAGCCGGTCGATTCTGTAAAAAACTCACCGTGAAAACTTAGGTGAAGTGAGTTTGTTTTTGCTAGGAATTGACACTATTGACAGCTCACTGCACGCTAACTGCACCTAAGTTTTCACGGTGAGATTTTTACAGAATAGCACCGCTGAACTCGGAACCAGCGCATTCATTACGTGTCACAAGTATTTTTGCGTCGACAGATGATGATTTGTTATTATAACATGTTGAGGCCTTATGATTATCAGTTCTGTTTCGTTTTACAGGTATATAAAGTTTAATATCTCGTGCTCAATACTTCAAAGAAAATTCCAGCTCACCCTGTCAAACAGCGCCTCGAAATAGTACAATTAGACTAAACCGTCGAATAAGGCGTCTACCAAGTTGAAAGTGTTACCAGTAAGGAAATACATCGGAATGCGATACATTGTTATAATCCAAACAGCGCTTGTTGTTAAACAAATAGCTCATTTTAGAGGGGTAACGCCCTAGATTGTAAACTGTGTTATACTTACAACAATACATTCTTAGTATTTTCCGTTCGGGTCAGCGACTTGTAAACAAACGTGTGCGTGGATTTGTACAGAAATAATATGTACCAAACTCGTGCGAAATTCGTGACGTGCGATGAGATTAATATGGAAACCTGCTGCATTTTTGTCCTCCAACCATATTTTTTCGCTTCAACGTCCGAGCAATGACACTGTAAAATCTTGTAACGTCTTCCAAGTTTATCTGGAGATCAAAACCCGCCCGAAATAGACCATTATGTTAAGATTTAAGTAATAATACTAAGTGAAAGATGTAACGATAAAGGTGGGCATTTTAAAACTATAAATGAATTTCCAAGTGGTAGATTTGAATTATTAGATAAAGTCACAATCCGGCCTGGCTCTTAGCCGCAACAATAGCAATGATTTCCTATTGATACACAGATCAAGCAATCGAGCCATTGATCCGTGCTCTTACATCAATTAATTTTGCTTTAGCGTTTGAGCTCCGAAAAAAGCGGTGACCGAGCACAAGATACGGTACAACAAAGAAGCAATGTGATAGTAGAGGTAATATAAAGATTATATAAAAACTTCTTTCACAGAACTCAATCGATAGTGCGTTAATTAACATAACATGATCGTTTACGATAATAAATTATACAAAAATATAATTGCAATGAAAGGCACTTATAATTACCGATTGATGATGTAATGATTACCGGTGAATTGATGATGCAAGGCCGTTTTCAATCGTTGATAGAGATTACCAAAGCACTGGTATAAGTACCTAATCAGTTTTAGGAAAACTCTCGTATACATCAATCAAACAAGCCAGTTTTTAAACCGACTCCAAAATAGGAGATTCTGTTTAACTCATATCTTCATTCGAATGTCTGGAATCTATAAAAACGTATTGTAAATTTTTTGCAGCCTAAATTATTTACGTTGGTCTCGCCCAAGTGCCCTCTCTACTTTGTGTCCGCCTTTTGCATCCAGTCTACTCCCGCTGGATAGACCCATGGCTTTCCCTCTCAACTCCTTTTTTCTCATGTCGCCAAAAGCACTATTCTAACGTCAACCGCTCTTTTCGGAGCTTATACCTTTTCCTGGTGTAAAAATACGAGTAAATCGCTGTTATGATGACCACTTGGAAGGGAATCGGTTTAATACGTGATCGCATCAAGGCGAGTATCCGATTCGTCACGCCGCCGTCGCATCAGGACATTAAGATGAACGATATTACATTTCTGTACAGCTACAAATGTTTTATGTTTTGCTCGTGCATCCAGACGCAATAATCTATTCAATTTCAGTTTAGTTCAAGTTCACCTCTTAATTTTTATTTAATCGTATTGTATTTTTTGCGAGTCAGATCAATCTACCGCTCAAAAGCTATGGTTAATGGTCCAAATTGTGTGTGAATAATTGATCGTCAGATTTGATGTACAGACGTCAGACTATAATCTGTCTCTATAATAGATTTTCAACTTTATCGCCAAAGGTTCAAAGTTGATTGGGAAAATTTGATAGTTTCGGGTAGCTTGATGAGCTCGCGTCTGTACATACTCAGCTTGAATGCTAGTATCGAAAACAGTATAAAGGGTCCGTAGGTGGCTAGGTGGAAAACTCCATGAGCTAATACTAGAAATATTCTTGAGACAATGCCTACTTCAATATGTAAGTACATACTTAGATTATAAAACACTCAGACAGACTTAGAGATAATAATATATTATGTTACACGAAAGGAACCATTACATAACGTACCTAAAATATAATTTTAGTATATCATTAGACTCAACGCCTACTGATAGAGTTAGGGGGACGTTTGAATACCCTGAATAATATTTTACAATCGTCATTCGTCACGACACGAGGTATCACGGAGTGGGCGGGATAAGCCGTCATTGTCATCTGCGAAGGACGGAGAAAAGATTTCTTATTTATTATTATAATTTATGATACAAATAGGAATATCTAGAATGGAATAAGAAAAAAAAACAGCAATAAGTCCGCAAGTCCTGATAGGATTTTCTTAGGAAAAATAGCGTATTATTTTTACTTAGTAATTCTACAAGATGGTTGCCATAAGCAATTTATAAGTAATCATCAGAGGCATCGTAATGAGGTAAATAGTTGTAGTAATTGCAACCCTGAGCCAAGGCCTAGTTTCACAGATCTAATATAAAATACGGCGCAATTTTCAATACTAAACTTGATATTGACTTAAAACATGGATTTTAATGCGTAAGTCCACGAGTAGAGAACATCCTAGGGGTGATTTTTATGCGCTTCTTTAATCGTATTTTCAAAATAATTGACAGGAAAGTAATACACGCTGGGCGTGCCGTGTGCTTGCGCTATAAGAATATTTAAATTATGTATAGTTTCAGGAATCTTTTAAAAGCTCATATTTTAATTCGTATTGTGTAAAAAAGCGTTAATCGTGTTTACATTTAACCGGATTTCGGTATTTTTTTTTTATCTATTGCAGGCAATATCCAAAACATTTATGAATTACTAGCTGTTCTCCGCGGTGTCACACGCTGCGCGGCTCCTAAGGGTCGTAGCGTGATGTTATATAGCCTTCCTCGATAAATGGACTACCCAACACTAAAAGAATCATTCAAATCGGACCAGTAGTTCCAGAGATTAGCGCGTTCAAACAAACAAACTCTGCAGCTTTATAATATTAGTATAGATTTAGAATGTAAGTAAAGGAGAAAGGCTATAACATTGAATTGGATTAATGTTAAGGAACAAGAAACGGATAGTAATTGGACCAGATGAGATTTATGGAGGCTTTTCAATTTATCATCATCTCAGGTTAACGCTTAGGATCCGTCTGGAGTATTTTCTGAGAATAAAAGCTGAAATTGTGTTCAAAGACGAAAATAACCTTATTTCTCCTGCTTTATAAATAAATAAAGTCCTCCAGACCGTATTTTGGCCACGGCAGCCAATCTCAACGGAGACTAGCCTTCGGCGCGGGAGATATTATAGTGCACAAGTGTGCGCGCAGACACAGGTGCACTCCCTCTTCCCTCACTCTCATAGTCCGATGGGACGGCAATCCGACACGACCGGAGAGAGATCAGGCGCAGGAGACACGGGAGTATCACACCGCCAACTTCCAAACTCCGGGCTGTTACTAAGAAATTCCTAATGGAAAAACTCAATAACACTTTGCCCGACCCGGGAATCGAACCCGGGACCCCACGCTCAGTAGTCGCGCTTGCGACCACGAGACCAACGGGGCAGTCCTGCTTTATACTACTCTGGTGAAGGGAAAAAGCAGTTCCAAGTTCAAAGAGCTTAAAGCAACAATAGTCCTGTCAGTTTGACGAGCGCACCGCTAGCGCCATTGTCATGAGGTGTCGGGCACCGAATCTCGACTGGGGAAAAACGTAAAAGAAATAACCTGCATCTCCAGCTAGGGTTGGCAACATAAAGGACGGCATTTATATAACCAGTCGTGTAAATTAGAAGAATTCAGATCTCAAAAGATCCTGATGAATTTGTGTATGACTGTGTGCATGTGTTTAGAATTTTTCGTATTAATAAGATAAACATCCGTTGTGCGCATGCATGTAAACATTTTTTTTTGTAACACGTCTAGCCTTATCTGTCCGGGTCCCCAAAAAAACATACTTAAGTATTTTAATTAGATATGGCGTCACACAGACCAAAATTAATTAGAATGAGAACACAAATATTACAAGAAAAGTCAACGTTAGTAATTTTATTCATTGGCTTAAAGTTAACAACTTAAATTGAACTTTGACACCATTATAACAAATTTCTGAGTCGCAGAGCAAAATAACTTTCCATTCATTTGGTGGTCCACAAAAACGTGGCAATTTGTTGGAATATTTTGAGGAAAACCACAAATCTGAAATAGGCAACAGGAATGCCATGAGCGTTTTATGATTCACAACGTTATTTAACATTAATTATGATCATAACTTTTAACGTTCATGTTTTCGGGGCAGCCCTACGTGAAGCTGGAGCTATTGTTATTACAAAATGACCCATCTCAATGTCGGACGGTTCTTGGAACCAAGTTCTTCGCGGTTAAAATTATGTATAACGTAAGCACCTTTGAGCATTTTATAAAGGCTTATTTCTGACACCTCGGATGAAACATGGCGCATAACGAATGCGTACGCGCATCGACGGGATGAGCCTATAAAGGTGAACCTCACAGAATGAGATACCAAATTGGTTACAACGATTTATATACGGGCATTAACTTAAATGGTTTACGTATCTAATTTATATGTATGTGATTTTTTTTGAGAATTATTTTCGAGGTGTTAGAAACGATTTTTTATTTAAATTAAGCATGTGGTATTCCCTTATAGTAATAAGAATCAGCCCGTGTTCTCCCACTGCAGGCCAAACGCCTCCCATTCCTTTTCCACTCAACTAATCCAGAGCCAATATGGAGCAATCTCGTCGATGTTTTTCCTTAGATATTTTTGTTTTTTTATTTATTTATTTAGGTTAGCCTACAATTGTTTACACGTTACAATCATTTAAAAGTACACGATATACATTTATAAGTGCAACAATCACTTACAGGCTAATACCACATGCACATATTATTTATTATCTACTAATACAATGAGATTTTTTGCGTCCTCAGCATTATTTCGATTGCTGTGATTGAGTTTTAACACTGCTGCTCTTTTCAAGCGAGACCAATGGTGGCCATGTGTAACGACCGCGACATAAGAGTTTACAGGTCGTAGGTTGGAACCCGGACAGGCGTACATTGTGTAAATTATTTCATCACCACTACTCTCAAAACGGTGACGGAAAAATATTGAGGAAACCAGCATGTGCTAGAACCAAAAGTTCGAAGACATGTGATATCCACCAACCCGCACTGGGCCCGCGTGGTGGAATACGGGCATTACGGCGCACTACCTTTCACCGAGAGGAGGCTTGTGTCCCAGCAGTGGGAACATTATAGGCTGATTATGCTATGCTCATTTCAAAGAGAATAGTCGTGCTAAAAAGTTCTATCCGAATATTTACTGTCTCATTCTCATGTAGTTCGATCATTCCCTCGTTAATTTAAACAACCTAAGTGTTTTTACTGCGAGAAATTACTCCATTTAAAGATCATTATGGAAATTCAGTAATAGTTACATTTACGGCTAATAAATCGAAGCATTTCACTAAAATTAAGAAAGCTTAGCACAGAAATACCGTTTTTAAAATATCAATACAATTATCGATACCTATATCTAGTTTGGTTGAAAATTTCCTAATCTGAGGAATTAAGTTAATGGAATAATCATTGTAAGAGGCGCCCCAATCAGGGCATTATAGAGGTTGGCGCCTCGAAGTAAATTGATAAGTAATTAATTAAATCGTTTCGATGTCTATAAACCGACATTCTGTTAATGTTTAAAAAAATTACGTAGGTCTCACGAATGGCTATATGCATAAGGTTTCGAACACATCTGAGCTTTTACTTTAAAGAGCGTGGAGAGACGAAACTTGCAGGTGGAAACTCGGACTCTCAACATACATAAATGGTCGGCATGCATTTATGTTTTGTGGCTATTCAATGCTATGAGATTTTGGAAAACAACGTAAAATGTTACTTGTTCAAAATATTCTTTTCACTTCTTATCAAAAGTGATGTCGTCGCCCGCTTCATGCTTTGGTCACTGCCCTGTTGATCTCGTGGTCGCAAGCGCAGCTGCTGAGCGTGCGGTCCTGGGTTCATTTTCCAGGTCGGGCAGAAAGTTATTGGGTTTTCCACTAAGAACTTCTTAGTAGCAGCCCGAACTTTGGAAGATGGCAGAAGCACGTTAAGCCGTTGGTCCTGCGCCTGATCTCTTTCCGGTCGTGTCGCATTACTGTCCCATCGGACTATGAGAGTGAGGGAAGGGAGAGTCAGTGTCTGCGCACACACTTGTGTACTTTAATATCTCCCGCGCAGAAGGCTAGTGTCTCCGTTGAGATTGGCCGCCATGGCCGAAATATGGTCTGGAGGATTATATGGCGTCATTCTAGTCGAGCCACTGATATGAACCTTGGTTTTTATGATACCGGTACTTAGCGGCATTCCTCGTACATGAAAATGCTGCACGGCACGCTTTGCAACATTCATTATGTGATTTCTAACATCATGCAGAGCATTTGTCCCATTAGTAATTTAATAGGCTTTTCTTTTAATACATTTTCAGTGGCTGCTTAGCGTTTAATTAGCGCTGAACAGCAGTAACTATGCAGACATGGTCTGTCTAGGATACTCTGAAGACTGAAGCTGATGTCGACTAGGTCCAAGAATAGAGCCTTTGAGCAAACCATCACTGCACAATGTTAAGTTGTACATATTTGATGAGACAAACAGTTTATTTCGATCAGTAGGTACTTCGTAACGCTTTCGTCAATTTTCAATGTATGAGGCAATGATATTTTAACTTTGTTCACCAATATTTCGTGATTTACTCTGTCGAAAGCCTCTTATAAGTTACACACATAATAAACTAACGCCTTCTTCTCATGGGGGTAGGCAGAAACTACAAAACCTCCTCCTTTTTTGAAGTCGGTTAAAAACGCCGCGCGAAGTTCTAGTTATTTCATCATGATGCCATCTAAATAGAATTATTGGACTTTTCGTTGCAGATCTTGGTTTATAAGTCCTCCACGACCGGTAGCGGCGTATTTATTGTAAACAGGGCTTCTAGTAGTAAAGCATTTCATTAAGTGCCTACTAGAGATTTATGTTCTCGACGAGGCGTTTTAAGGTTCAAATACCTAACTGAATGTTAGTCACAGAAATTAATTTAAACAGGAGTCGTGAAAATGGGCCTTCAAAGGCCTAGCAGCCTCTAGGTAGAGGCGTAATACAAATCTAATGAGACTCATGTTTACAAGTACGTAGGTGCGTAAAAGCTTTTCCAAACAAACGTACGTATCTACTAGATATAATATTTGAATTTTATTAGTATTTAGACTGGTAGTGGCATCTGTTGACAACTATTTGAACTCTTTAAAAGGTAACATTTCACGCAGAAGAATAAGTTTCGTGAAACAGTCAGTGCTGATACTTTACAAAGAGAAGAAATATGTACTGCTATGCAATCAGGCACATACAGGATTTTGGTTTAATTACAAGTTTAACGTCAGAAAAAATTATATGTCTTCTCGCTGGGTTGACAAACTACAAATTGGGAAACATTATATTATTTCTAATAATACCACTCCAACCGGATCTTTACCATACATTGCATAGAATTAAACATAGTTTAATCGCAATTTTTATTATCAAACATTTCCCCGAGTGTAAGTCAATCCAGTTCATCCTTCATAAACATCTGACATAGAAACAGCACCGCTAGAAGACACATTCTTCAAGTAGAAAAGAAAAACCATGTTTTGTAAAGTGTAAAATCATTAAAATTATCATTTAACTTACCCATTTTCTGAAGAATTCACTCAAAATTCACTTTCAATAACTTTAAACACTGAAAAACATCACCACAAACATTACACATTGGTAGCCATTTTGTTTTTCTAACAAATTATTACCATGAAGAAAAAAATATTTTCGGATACGCGGACCCGAAATAACTAAACTTATATTTCGGCAAAACTTTTTAACCGACTTAAAAAAAGGAGGAACTTATATGCAACCGTTTTAAACTATTGTTATTATAAGTCAACAAAGATAAAATTATTGTTGGCTGAGCTTCCTTTCAATGAAAATGCGCATAGCATATATAGCATTGTAACACAGTGGTATATTCAAGTAATTTACAGTTTAGTGAAAATAAAATTAAACTAAACTACAAATATAAGATGACAAAACAGAACCAGTTGCTAGGCAACAACTTAAGAAGAGAACTCTTTAGAAACATAGTGCATTACACACAACCTTCATAGTTGAACACCCCCACTTAATCCACTATGTTGTGTGCAGAACACATGTTTCTGCTTACCAACTCCCTTAGTCATCATATCAGCAGGCATAAGGGTAGTCTCACAATATTCAACACAAATAACCCTTTGCTCTGCTAGCTCTCTAATGAAATGATATCTTATATTTATGTGTTTGGAACGTTTTCCAATAGCAGGAGTATAAACCAGCTTACTGGCACTTTGACTATCACTAAAAATAGTAACAGTAGTGTTATAGCCAGTCAGTTCAGAATATAATCCATTAACTGATATCACTTCCTTAGCGGCCTCACAGATTGCGATGTACTCAGCTTCAGCAGTACTTAACGAAACACAACGCTGTTTTAAGGACTGCCAAGACACCGCAGCACCACCGAAAATAAGGGTATAACCAGAGAAAGATTTCCCATCAGGCCCATTTCCCCAATCTGCATCTGCATAGGCAACCAAAGGCTTATTACATTTTTTGTAACACAGCGATAGTTCCGCTGTCCCCTTTAAATACCTAAGCACACGTTTCAGTGCCGCCATGTGAGTAGAATCGTTGCAGTTATTAAATTGACTCAGCATCGTAACTGCATACGATATATCAGGTCTTGTACAACATGCCAGGTATAATAGTGAACCGATAATTTCCTGATAACGAGTATTGTCGTTCTTTTCACCAGATTTCAGGCGAAGGTTCACTTCAACTGGCGTACTAACTTGTTTGCAGTCCGACATTCCATATTTCTGTAAGATTTTTGAAATGTATTTCTTTTGAGACAAGTGGATTTCACTACTACTCTTCCTCTCAATCCGGACTCCAAGACATTCTCTTGCCTCGCCCAAATCCTTTATTTTGAAGGATCTGCCAATCTGAAGTTTCACCGTCCTGGCTTCTACAGCTCTATTTGTAAATATATAAAAATCATCCACGTACAGAGCTATTACAGTGAAAATTTCATTATGAATTTTTGTGTAAACACACTGGTCATATTTAGACCTAGAAAAACCCATCTTTATTATATGGTCATGAATCTTTTGATTCCAACACCGGGCAGCTTGTTTCAGGCCATATATAGCTTTCTTCAATTTGCAAACCTTGCCTTCACTCCCCTCTTGAACAAAAGATTGTGGCTGTTCCATATAAATTTCTTCACGCAGATCTCCATTTAGAAAAGCGGTGGTAACGTCAATATGATGAACGCTCAGGTTTTTCTCAACTGCCAGTGCTAGTAGAAGACGAATCGACGACATTTTGACTACCGGTGCAAATGTTTCAAAATAGTCTTCACCAGGTTTTTGCGAATAACCCTTAGCAACCAGCCTGGCCTTATGGCGCTGAGTGCTGCCATCCGCTCCAATCTTTAACTTGAAGACCCATTTTGTTTTAATAACATTAGCGTCTAACGGTCGATCAACTAATTCCCAGGTTCCATTCACCTTCAAGGAATTGAACTCGTCCTCCATCGCTTCCACCCAAAACTTCTTGTCAGAACGGTCCATAGCATCCTTAACAGAGATAGGATCAGGATCTTCTGACACATGGAAATTATATACCATGTCTTTTTCTCGTTTCGGAACCCTATTCCGAGCAGGGTAACGTCTTGCACTTTGTAAATTTTCTGCCGTAGGATTCTCTACGTCAACAGAATCAATAGAGTCATAAAAAGTCTCTCTAGAATCCGATCTCGTCAGTGAACTAGCCCTCGCTGTACTAGATGCACTTTCAGATTCTTCTTCATTCGAACTAGCCACCGGAACCCCCACTGCAACAGGACCAGCAATCCTTGGCACCTCTGGTTGAGTAGTGGAACGACTAACTCCTGGAATGTCATACTGTAATTCTATAACTACAGCATCCTTCTTAGAAACAGGAACAGCAGCTTCTTGTTTCTCTTTAATAATCATGGGAACGTTTTCCATAAACGTAGCATCTCGAGCGATGACAATCCTCGTTGGATCATCCTTCAAATTTATAAATCGGTACGCCTTCGAATTGGTCGAATACCCAGTCATTATCATTTGAATCGTTTTTGGATCAAACTTCTTGCGACTATGATCCTTTACCAGAACCTGAGCTCTACATCCGAATATTTTCAGATTCGATAGATCAACTCTCTCTCCTGTAAAAACCTCCTCTGGAACTTTATCCTTGAGGGCCATTGTTGGAGATCGGTTCTTCAGGTACACGGCACAACCAACAGCTTCGCCCCAGAATCTCTTGTCCAAACCAGCCTCATGCACCATACATCTAGCCTTCTCAGTTATTGTGCGGATTGTGCGCTCCGCAACTCCATTCTGTTGAGGAGTGTAAGGTACTGATCTCTGGTGTTGGATCCCATGTTTCTTCAGGAAACCTTGAAATTCTCTATTGGTGTATTCAGTGCCATTATCGCTACGAAATTTCTTTATTTTCTTTCCCGTCTGATTTTCAACTAGTGCCTTGAATTCCATGAATTTAGCGAAAACTTCGGTCTTGGATTTCAACAAATAGCCAAATGTTTTTCGGCTAAAGTCATCCACAAAAATCAGGTAGTACCTGTTACCGCCCCAGGATTCCACTTCCATAGGGCCCGCTAAATCCGAATGCACGAGTTCAAGAAAGTCTTTTGCTCTCTTACTTTTACCTTTCGGAAACATTTTGACGCACTCCTTCCCTTTACAGCAACTTTCACAAGGTTCCGTGCTCACCTCTTTAAAAGTCAGACCATCTGCCAAACTTTTTAACTTCACCATCAGAGCTCCACTCAGGTGACCTAGTCTTCTGTGCCACAAATCAAAATTAGCACGAGAAGATTCTTCTGGAGGACACGTCAGAACCATTGCTGCTTCTCTACCTAAAACATATAACCCCTGTTTCAGTGGTGCTGTCAATACTGGCTTTCCAATTACTTTTACCTTGTAATCCTTTTGGTAAACCTTACAGCAAGTCTCATCGAAAACAACAGTGCAACCCTTAGCACACATTTTACTAACCGACAGCAAGTTTGTCGTCAAACCTGGAAGCATAAGTACATCTTCAAACCTCACAGAGCGCCCCATGACATACACATCCCCTTGTTCACTAGATACAATTTTATTATTGTTCGCGGTTGTCACTAGCTTAGAACTAGTGGACTGTCTATCTTCTAGAATATGCACGTCAGACGTCATGTGTGATGTAGCTCCGGAATCTACGACCCAATGGCCCTCACCAACCGTCATAGATAGAGCAGCCATTAGACCCGAGGTCTCCTTATTGTCTTTCTTCTTATCGAAATATGTATTTTTGTTGTCTTCAGACTTGTCTCCCGTTTTACGACGTTGACACTGCCATTTATAATGCCCTTTCTTCTTACACAAATGGCATATAATACTCTTTTTGAAGTTTGACATCAGTGCCGTTGCCGTGTCATCTTCAGCTGTGTTCATTGAGCTGCTTTTTCTCAAGCTTTCTTTGAGCAACGCTGCCTGCACAGACTCTGTTGAAATCTTCATGCTTGAATGCTCCAATGTCATCACCAGAGGATTGTATGCATCGGTTAAACCGGCCAACATAATGATCCCAACAAATTCATCATCCAGACCTGCCTTTATGCTAAGTAATGACTGGCTGGTTGATAGGATGTCATTGAGATATTCCTCCATTGACGAAAACATTGTCAATTTGGCGCTAAATAATTTCCGCAACAGATATAGCCGTCGCAGTAACCCGCCATCAGCATAAGATTTTTGCAGCGCTTGCCAAGTATCTCTCGCTGTCTTGAGATGCATGATCATAGGATATATATTTTCCTTGCACATGAGGCAGATCTTACTCCGAGCTTTGGCATCCTTTCTTTTAGCCTCCGCAGAGTCTGCCACAAAATCATCGTTCACACACTCCCATAGATCGAGGTCGATCAGGAACATTTCCATGGCAAAAGCCCACGTACCATAATTGGCTTGGCCTGCCAATCTCTCAACACTCTTTACAACAGCTTCCATAATAGAAATTGAGATACTTTTATTTTGCTCAGATATTACACCAGATCACGTCTGGGCCCATAACCTGTTGGCTGAGCTTCCTTTCAATGAAAATGCGCATAGCATATATAGCATTGTAACACAGTGGTATATTCAAGTAATTTACAGTTTAGTGAAAATAAAATTAAACTAAACTACAAATATAAGATGACAAAACAGAACCAGTTGCTAGGCAACAACTTAAGAAGAGAACTCTTTAGAAACATAGTGCATTACACACAACCTTCATAGTTGAACAATTATAACTTGAATAGTTTTACATCTCTGCAATAGTTTAAAACTATTTCAAAGACAAAAATAAAAATTCTAAAATATTTTTTCCGGAGCTGTTTGTTATTCACATTCACTGCAGTTTTTATTTATGATGCAGATTATGAATCTTTATATTATAATATTTGAAACTAAAAATAATTACAAAAATGCAACTTGGAAACTGGCTAAATACGTATTATCTGTGCAAACTGTAAAAGTTGCCATAAACACGATTGTTTTTCTTTTCCTGTCAACAGCTGTCAAATAGGTTGGGATTTGTGTGTTACGAAAATAATTTAATAAAATCTATCTCAATCTCATGATAATTCAAAGATATTTAAAATAAGCATAGTGATTTAAATAGTGTGAGGCGTGTTACTTATAATTTCTTTCATATTTCAGCTTCAAAATGGTACAGCGGCTTACGTTTAGACGACGTTTGTCGTACAATACTAAATCAAACCAAAGGAGAATGTGAGTATTTTATCAAATATATTAAGAAATTACTATTCAAACTAGATAATTACATGACCTAACTCCTATTATTAAAGTATTTGACAATAACTTGTACTATTATCTTATTTACAAGTTAACCTCAAAAATTTTCCGAAGTGTTGTCTGACAACACTTATTTCTCAGACGATCTAGTATTTCTCATTATAGTTTGGCATTTAATACTGACTGCCTACTATATCATGCGTTTAACTGTATATACACGCTGTTATAATAATTAGTGCCTAACTAAAACCCAAAACAAAGTTTTTTTTGGCTGACTATGATTGTGATTAGAACTTGTTCTTTGAACGAAAGACTAAGTCAATAACATGCATAGTCTACTCCTCTTAGTTATTTGATAATTTAGAGTTCATGCTAAAGTTTTCGAACATTCCTAGTGCTCACATTCTCAAGTACTACGAAGTTGCTATTTGCCTATTGATATTAATTTACTACTTCAACTTGATAAACAGGTTTTATATTACCTATAGCACTATATTTGTGGTTTAGTCATACTTCCTACCTTTTCACGACTTAACGGCTGGTCAGACTTCAATGAAATTTGGCACACAGGTCAACCCAGTCTGGGTTAGAGCATAGGATACTCTTTATTCTGAAAGTCACACGCATCAGCTAATTATCTGCTAATGTGTCTAACCAAATAATAATAATTTTGCACCTCTACACAAGCCAAGCCATGTATATTTTCATGTACCAAATCTACATGTGCATATTTTAGGGAGAACACTCAAGTCAAACAATTTCTAAAGCCAAATCTTTATAAAATTCCAGAGTAAGGACTCCAGGTGGACGTTTGGTCTACCAGTATGTGAAGAAGCCCAAGAAGATCCCGAGGTGTGGCCAGTGCAAGAGCAAGCTGCGTGGTATCCAGCCGGCCAGGCCCGCTGAGCGTTCCCGCCTTTGCTACCGCAAGAAGACCGTCAAGCGTGTCTATGGAGGTAGAAAAATGAAAATATGTTTTATCATCATTCTAATACCTTATCTAAATTATATAATAATTATTATGTGGGGCTGGTTTTCCCCCATTCTTTAAATTCATATCATCTTTCACACAGTCCATCCATAGTTTGTTTGGTCATCTATTTCCAATAAACAAACTGAAACTTTTATGTTTTTAGGTGTGCTTTGCCACAAGTGCGTCAAGCAGCGCATCGTCCGAGCTTTCCTCATTGAAGAACAGAAGATCGTCAAGGTCCTCAAAGCGCAACAGGCCGGCGTAAAGGCCGCAGGCGGCGGCGGCGGCGGCGGCGGCAGTGGCGGCACCAGCAGCAAGAAAGCGGCAAAGTAAATGTTAAGCTAAAAATATAAAGGGAAAATCTATTTTGTGGTTTCATTTAGTGTCCTCTAACATTAATTAATTAGTAAAAAAAACTTTGAAAACCTTCGTGTTAGTTTTAGACATTTTGAAGTCTTGACTATGATCTTTGGAAAGGAAGAAAAATACATGTTGCGCCAAACCCAAATAAATTAGGATAACTGCAAGAAAATATTAGCCCTCTACGGGTCTCCTAAATTCACACCACTTTGTCACCATAGGATCACGCCTGTATTATGTATGATGCTGATGGAAGTGATGGAGTAGGCAGAGCTCTAGATAGTCCATATTTTAAATGGAGGTCAGTTTGGTTGAGCAGTGGGGATTCCCTGCTAAAGGGGTTATTCCGTTTAAAAAAATATATTAATGGGAAACCATTTATTTTGCGATGAGTGGCCTTTCAGGGTTCCGTATCAAAAGGTAAAAACTTTTATACAAAAAAAAAAACAGGTACAAACTGAAAAATAACTAATTTCGGAAGTCTGTGTCGTCGGTTCCGCATTTCCGTTTTTTGATGCCGACTTGTTTTTTTTGTATAAAAGTATTCGCTGTGTACGTGTGTTGTAGGCACGGTATATAAAAAATACTCTGTGGTCGTCAGGTAGTCAGTGTTGTATAGAATATATTATATAGTGTTCTATGGAAGCTTGTTGACGGACACGTTTTTTCTGCGGCTCGGCTTATACCAGCAACGTGACATACAAAGGGCCTTATGCTCCGCGCACCTCAGGTGGATGGGATTCGACTAGTTGAATTCATTCGTTAGGCTCTGTATTAAAAAAATATCATATTCAGAGACAGGAATGCTTTCTTGTTCCATTATTTTGTTTTCGAGTTTAATATTTTCTTAGAAGGGCAACTTTGGTGTATTTATGTCATTTCTCGAAGTGAAGTTCCGTATCAAATATATTTTGATTCGTCATATTTTGAGCATAGAAATACTCTATCTCTTTTAGTTTCATTGGTTATTCCAATTCCATCTCTCTCGCTCATGAAAACAAAAGAGATTAAGAGACGGACATGTCTCCAGACGAGTTCAATGTCAAAATTGTCAGACCAAGGAAGGTTTGTGTACGTCCGTAACTATTTATTAATATTGTGTAATAATTAAATTGCCTGCTTTAACAGGAATATAATAAGTTATCAACATTAACTCTAAGATCTGTGATATAGATTTAATTTCTTTAAACAAAATGTCGAACCCCTGGAAGAAAATTGCTGCACCAGCAGAAATACAAGATTTGTCGGACTCGGACATCATGTCTGAAGAATTAGCACGAGGGCTCCAAGTAAAGGAAGAAATAAAGTTCGCTGATCAGCTCTCCGACCAGCATGTGAGTACGTCTAGCGACATACCGCCCGAGTTACTGAATGAAATCGAATCATCCAACGTCAAGGAGTATTGTGACTCAGATGCAATCATTGCGAAAGTGTTACAAAACCAATTCGATAGAGAATATGACGATGAACTCAAGGTGGTGGAGAAGAAACGTAACGGAGACGCTAAAGTATCGGTATCGTACGACAATTACTTCAATGTGCCCAAACATTTGATTTACGAATCAGATTCTGATGAAGAAGATTTTGGAAAGGTAAAGAAAGATTGGGATCGTTTCGAGACTAATGAGAAGGAGCTCGCCAGCATGCCTAAACGAGGGTATGTGAAGAAAGATGGAGAGATGGTCACCAAGCATGATAGTGTGCTGAATGGCAGGAGGAATGCTTGTCGTGTGATGGCATTCCCTCCAGAGGTGTGCACTGGTGATGGAGCTGGGTTCGACATGAAACTATCCAATTCTGTGTTCAATCATTTGAGAGAGCAAACAAGACACCAACATTCCCGTAAACACAAAATGTTGGACCGTAAAGAAAGTCATGCCACTGCAGAGATGGGTCTTGATGAGCCTACAAGGCTTATTCTGTTCAAACTAATTAACAATGAACTGTTGGAGGATATCAATGGAATAATTTCAACTGGCAAGGAATCAGTAGTATTACATGCTAACGGGAACATCAAGTATCCTGATTTAACAGTTCCTAAAGAATGTGCAATCAAAGTCTTTAAGACTACTCTGAATGAGTTCAAAACTCGAGATAAGTATATTGAAGCTGATTACCGTTTCAAGGATCGCTTCTCTAAGCAGAACCCACGCAAGATTGTTCATATGTGGGCAGAGAAAGAGATGCATAACATGATTCGCATGAAGAAGATCGGGATGAATTGTCCTGATATGGTTTGTTTGAAGAAACATATTTTGGTGATGTCATTTATTGGCAAGGACAACAAGCCTGCTCCTAAATTGAGGGAAGTTATCTTGAAGCCTGAGAAATGGCAGAGTGTGTACAATGAGGTGGTAGAGTCAGTCCACAAGCTGTACAACACAGGACACATGATCCACGCTGACCTGTCAGAGTACAACATCCTGTGGTGGGACAACAAGTGCTGGTTCATAGATGTGTCCCAGTCTGTACAGCCGGACCATCCTAATGGTCTAGAGTTCTTGCTGAGAGATTGTCGTAACATTGCAAATGTAAGTATTTTATCAGATAAAAAATGAACTTCGGAAACCTAAGGGTGTGAGATTATGTTATAAAACACATAAACTTATGTTATATGACTTATGTTATAATGAAACATGTGGTATAATTGATAGTTTGAATGCAAGGAGTGATTTAAAATGATTGCACAATGTTATTGTAGGTGTAGGGCCCGCCTAGGACTCCTAAACAATAATATTATTACTGTGAATAAATATTGTGCAACAATTCTCACTTTGTAAACAAATCATGATCTATTAGGGTTTTTCTTTTATGTTTATAAATAATTTGTTTATTTTTTTTTATTTCCAGTTCTTTGAAAAGAAAGGTGTGGTTGATATGAAATCTGGTGAAGACCTGTTCAAGTCCATCACTGGCTTTGATGAAATTGATGTGAACTTCCTTGAAGGTGTTCATACCACTTACAATTCATTGTTATGTCGCTTTGAAATTGCTCCTGATGATAACAGGAATGTCAGCTATCCATTTGAATACTGCTGGCAGAAGTCTCACGAGGGGAAAGCCAAAAGTGACAAGAGTGCTGATGAAGATGATGAAGAGGAGGAGGACGAATTTGAAGAAATGTGGACTCATGCCACACAAAGCAAGTCTGTCATAGACACTGCAGCTGACTTCGGCAACGAGGTCAAAGTACAGGAGACTGGCTCCAGAGAGAAAGTGGTACAAACAAACCATAAAGTCAGTTTTGCTGAAGAACTAGAAGTTGTCATGCCTAAGTTAGATGACAAAAGTAGTACTGATAAAAAGTCTTAAAAATATATCTTTAAACAAATGTGTTCATAGAAGTCAAGAAAAAGAAAGCACAAACAAAAAAAAAGGTTTTTTAACTGTGTATAAATAAAAATACAAAAAAAGTAATGAAATATACATTTGTATAACTATGGCATAGCATAACAGCTATGCATTTGAGGTTTTGGAGAAATAAAATTGAGTGTTTTAAAGACTATTTAATTTCTATTTTAAATAACAACATATATTTTAATTTAACAATACACAATAACATGTAGATTTTAATGTCTAAAATTAGATACAATAAACAAAGAATACTAAATTATCTATGTTACTTAACATACAGGTTGTAAAATGACCCGTCACAAAGCCGTCAACAACAATACACAATAACGCATTCTGTACATCAAACTAAGTGCAAAAATAATTGCAGGGAAACTGAAATTTCGCTGGTTTGGTAGTACGCAATACATTGTGCCTGAGGGAAATGCAGTGGTACAGGGATCGTAGGAGTATTTAAACTTGCGTTATAACATTTAAAACTCGTGTTTTCGTAAAAAAAAAAACGTCAAGACATTCAGAACTTTGACCTTTAATATCTCTGTAGGTAACCTTCTGATTACAAAGATATTGAAGGTTCCCAAGTATAATCCAGTAAAAAGAAAATTGTCACAATGACTGGAATAACATTGAAACGTGAGTTTCGGCTTCGTTAAGGGTCTTTTGACATCCGTTATTATAGTTGTTTGGGAACCTTCCATTTTATAATAAGAAGCATTTGTAACATAATTATAAGTACTTCTTCTAGCACTTAAACAATTACCTACAAAATGACTATTCTTATCAATATATTGAGTTACTCTTATATTTATCAACAGTGTTGCTAACCTCTCTCGTCTGATATCAGTTTGTGTAGAAGCTCAACTTGCTGCAGTGTGAGGAACTGCTTGGTGTCAGCAGTAACACTGATAAGAGATTGTATGTCTCCCGTCGTGTGGCTGATGATGATGGACTGGAGTTTCAGGCGTAAGTCTGTGTTCAGAGGAATTGCTGAAAGGAGGAAAGATAATACAAGTTAGAACTGTAATAAATGATTCAAGCCTTTGCTAAAATGGTGCCTACCATTTTAGCAAAGGCTTGAATCATTTATACGTCTTTATTTGGATTATTGTCTACAAAAGTTCCCCTTAATTTTATGACTGTTCAAGTAAGTAATATAGGTTGGTCGGCTTCATTTCATTAAAGCGCCGCTTTGAGTTGGCTTCGGCCCCTCGTACGCTTTCCAAAGGTCTGGGACTCTGGTTCTGAGATGTGCGAAAAGCTTCAAAATAATTACAGATGATGAATTTCTAAACTTCATCTATAAGACTCAGCAAATAATAGAATTGTCAGCAATATTGAACTTACCATCACTTTCATTGTCATTCATCAAGTCTATGAAGAGCTGCTTCAATGATGGAGGCTTGCTGTCTTCAGGTGGTTTCACTAGAAGAGTCAGCAGAATTCTACTAACCTGCACTCTGGAAACAGCATGTTTTTGGTGAGAAAGGAAAATAAGTTTATTTGTCACAAAACTATGTGCATACAAAAAGGTAATTAAACTCAAGAAATCTGGTAAAAAAAGAAATACAACAAACAGCCAGTAGTAGGGAAGTGTCATGAGGGCTACACACAGGCAGTGTGTTGTGTTCTCAGAAGTGCTCACCTCACGCCAAGATTCTGATTCTTATTTATTTCTTTTATTATCTAGGTTTTTCTTTTGTACCTACCTGTGCTTCATGCATGAGATATTATTGAGGTGTGGATGAATTTCAATTTTGTCTACCCATAAATATTTTTCTGAAATAAAAATATTTAAAATTAACTTACTCAGCAAGGATATCTTCTTGTATATTCACATCAGTGCAGTCAGTTATTTTGTTGGCTATTTCTAAAGCAATGTCATATTTACCTGAAAATAAAGAAAAATATTGTTTTACAGGCAAGTCTAATCTGATCCGGCCATCAAAACTATTATTGTTCAAGATGAGTTTTTGCATTCAAAGAACACTCCTATTCTGTACCTTTAGAAGGTAGTAGCATTATACTTGCTAGTCTGTTAATTATAGTGGTCAAGAGCTCTTGTCAAGCAAGGCGATTATGGCAGTTAGATATGACAGCTAGGACAAACATGGCAGCAGTTTTTAGCGACATGGACTAAAAAGGGACACATCATCATCGTCAACAGCCTAACTTCACCCACTACCCATCATCTGGGGTTTTTTCTTCTGCCAATGCCCAGACTCCTGTGTCAGCCTCATCCAGGTAAAAGATACTAACCACAGTCAATCCTCAAATTGAGCAGGTTCCTCAAACAGATGGTCTTCATGGTGCCCTCAGTGACAGTGTCTATGGCCTGCTCATAGTATGCGGATGCTTCTAGTTTGTGGTTCAGTTCCATCAGGTCGCTCGCTAGCTCCATTAGGATAGATGTCCGTATGGGGGATTTCTCTGGATACTTGTTCAAGGCTTGAATGTAACAGCCTGTTGCTGCCTGAAATGCATTATGGAAAAATGATTTTGTAGACTTTTTTATATTAATTTTATTTGTGTAGAGTAGATAAAAATTTATTAAAAACTACTTTATTAGAATCCAGAACTTTTTGGGGGATTCACTGAATTAGAAATGATTAGTAAAGTAGTAGTAGAAAATAATAAGTCAATAAAGTTAGTCATTAGTAGTACAATTTGGTATATATTTTTTATACAGAGTGGATGCGGAAGGAGGAGGGCAGGGTGTTGTGCTGCAGCCTGGGAGAGGCCTATGTCCAGCAATGGACTGCAAAACGCTGAGTTGTTTGATTGATTGATACAATTTTGATTACAACACTTATAAACTATCCTCTTTGTGGAAACACGAGAGGCGCTACATACATTAAGTTACTCTAATTAAAATATTCCTTACCTCCAAGTTCTCTCTATCAGCACTATAGAACTTCAGAGACTTCAATTTCTTCTCAGCCTTCATGAACTGCCGAGCCGCGGCCAAGAAATGTTCCGCTTCGCCAAGGAAATGACCCACAGAGGCTTCACACTTGGCCGCACCGACGTAGGCGTGACCCGCAAACGCTGGCTGGTCGGAATGCTCACACTGTATGGCCAGGGCTATAAACTCGTTGGTCGCTTCCGATATATTTGGCTTCCGCATAAACCGTCTGTAATATCAATTAAAGGTCAGTGGGTCGTCTTAGGGGCATGTAGATGTTGTGATGGAACAGGGCTAAACATACATACAAGTGAGGAGTAAACTTACTTTTTCATCTTAGTGTTGATGTTCATGTATTGCTCGTTGAAACTGGCACTGAGGTCCGTCGACATTTTTGCTGCGAATATAATATACTTAGTTCACGACTGCAAATAATTGTTACTTTGTTGGCAATTCTTTATTATTTTAAGACAACTCGAGCTCAGTAAACAGAGTTGACTTGACTGCTGGTGGTTGACACTTTGACAGTAGCACTGTCAACAATGCCAAATTGACAGCAAATTCGCCTTCCTGTCAGTGTCAAGCTTTCGTTTTGTTATTGTGAGAAAAGGTTTTAGATTCACAATTATATTCGTAATAAAATTCTAATTCAGAACATGACAAGAGTTATGTACTTTTGATAGTGAATTTTCATGTTTTATGATCGTATGTGCGTAAAATCTATAATTTCTCTTATCATGTAAATTTAACCATTACGGACCATTTAGGAACACCAAAACGTAATTCTTGTAATCATGTAATGTCAAAAATGCTTTGACGTGTCGTGTAGGGTTGATTTAATTTTTGTGAGTTTATGTATTTTGTGCAATGATTTCGTATTATTAAGTTTTAATTCTGTTGTAATTATAAATAAGGGATTTAAGGAAAATGGATTTTCTAAAGAGCGGTCTAAAGACCGTGCTGGGGGCTCCGGAACCCGGCCACCAACCTTCGGGAGCGGAGATCGTGAGTATTTCAATATTTACTTACTAGAATTAAAACATAAGCTGACCTATTTATAGTATGCAATGTACAGTAGCTATTTCGTATCTATAATTTTAGCGTAGGCGTGTCCAGATGTCTTTTAATTGGTTCAATATTTCAAGAATTTGACAGCACTCGTGTCCCTTAGTTCAATGCTACAAATTCTTGAATAGATCGCCAATTTCACTTTTATTTAGTAATAATTATTTGTTTAACTAACCTGCCCTTACATTGTTCCTTTTATGTTCAGACATAGGGACATTGCTGACATCATTCCCTATCCTTTCATTCATTTTAAAATATCTATTGCCAATATTGTATGGTAGTAAATTCACTAACATTTCAAAAATGTTAATAAATCTCTATTGATAGCAGTGGTGTAAAGAAAATCATTAATGTCTTATCACAAATGAAATTTAATTATAAAACCAAAGTACAGTTATAGTAATGAAATTACTTGTTACTACTCAGGTGATAACACAAACATTGTAATTCACTTCACTACTTTGTACTCAGCACGAAAAGAGTATTTTATGTTATTAAAGTATTATTGAAGACTATTAAAGTTTTATTTGTAAACTGAAACAAAATATTAGTATGCACTAAAACAGAATTACAATATACATGGTTTCAAACGTGATGATTTTAAATTAATGACTGGACAATAGACTTGGATTACACATTCCAAGTTTAAACAAACAAGTTCTAAGTTTACTTACATGCAGCCAGGATTTCCTTTTAATAACAAAATGATGCATGAATAAAATATTGGAAATAAAAGTTAGTAGCGAGGACAGTATACTGTTAGCAACACATCAAAGAAACTGTGACTCCATATTGATATTGGTATGTGTTCAAATGATCCATTTTGTGAATTATTAAAGAATATTTTTGAACCTTCAACTTCAAAATTAAGCACTAGAGAAATAAATAGGATAGATCCAAAAAACACTCTCAAGCAACTCTCATCTCTCTGCTGCATTTTGATAAAACTGCTCTAAAAGTGCAGTGCACGGTGGGCCTCATTATTATAGTCTGCAAAATTAGCCATACAAAGAAAGAAACATTATAATTATGTTGAAATTCATTCTCACTATGAATAATTCATATTTTTTAAATGTTAGTGAAATTAATTTTACATGTGGTTGCAATGAAGTCTGTTACTTATTTAAACAAGTGTTGCATGCAAGTTTATAATGCACTTGGCACTCTGACAGACCTTAAGTTATTTATTTAACACAAAGTTAATGTGTTTGCAATATGGGAGGATGACATGCAAGGAACAGGGAGAATTGGAAGGGGTTGAAGGAGGCCATTGCCAAAGGGCACACAGAGAGTCGGAATTTATATAAAAATAAAATAAAATTTATTTATTTCACACTATTTGAATGTCCATATTTTGTTTGTATTATTATTATTTTAAAACTATGTTAGTCATGAGAAGATCAATTAATGTATTTAAGTACTTAACAAAAAGTTCGAAAAAAATGATTGAAAATAAACTTAATTGGAAATAAATGATTAAATTAGAATACAAAGAATCAGGTAACATGCATCCTGATGAGCCTCCCCACAACTGCCACTGGTCAGCTGATACTGGTCTGTCTGCAATCATCCTTAGGATTCCATTGCCACTCCCTCGAATTAAGAGCGTTTACGACGTACGGCATTTCATACAATCTTTAAAGCCCTTGTTTTTCGAAATAAATGAACCGATTTTAATGAAACTTCATACACATAAGCAGGATATAAATGTCATGTGTTACAGCCAAAATAGACCGATTTTAAATTTTCCATAGAAACTGAGATTTCCAGTTATCTTTTTTAAATATGATATTTAAAGTGGAATAGATTGGAATGGTAAATTAATTTTATAGTTCCATAACATAGTCCAGAAATCCAGTTCTCTAGGATATGTAAAATTACCCATTCACTGAATTTTATGAAGGTATAAAGGGGGTCACCACATACAACATTTCTTCTTGACATTAATTAATGATTCCATTTAATTTGGCTGTTTACTGATTTGTTGTTTGCTTTCCTGGTGTTTATGATAATGTTAACGATAAAGATACATCTGAAATAATCTGTATACAAAATCCCGCATCGTTTTTGGCGACTGACATGCAGGCAGCAATATTTTGAAGGGTTTTTATTTCTAATAAAACACTTCAATTTATTTAAATCCTTCTTCTCCCCTAGGTGGAGCGACTAGTAGACCGCGTGAACAACTCGACGTTGCTAGAAGACCGTCGCGACGCCTGCCGCGCGCTGAAAGCGATGTCGCGCACCTACCGCGTTGAGGTCGGCGCGCAGGGCATGGATACGCTCAAACAAGTAAGACTACGATAATTATCTTATCTGATAGATTTCAAAATAATAAAAGACGTATAGAAGTTCTTCAAAAACATGTGTTCACAAGAGCCTTTTACTCTATACTTAAAAGACCTGATTATTTTTGATTGGGGATCAATATTGCCATTAAATCATTCCTAGTTCACCAAAATTAGAAGCCATCAATATGAAAATTGAGATTCTTTCACCACTAGCAATTGGTCTGTATTATTCCAAAATTCTGTAGAATTGAAGCGTCATGAGTTAGGATGTTTATCTTTTGTGTTTGACATGCCTTCAATGCCACTGCCACAACAGACATTACACAAAGTAATCTCTATTTCCAGGTATTAGAACTGGACCGAGCCGACAACGAGACAATAAACTATGCCTTAGACACGCTCAACAACGTCATGTCACCCACTCAGTTCGAGGAAGAGGAGAACAACCCCCGCGTGCCCATGAACATCGGCGAACAGTTCACCGAAATGTTCATCAAGGACCATCACAACATACAGCTAGTTCTAGATCTCCTAGACGAATACGACTTTAGGGTTAGACTGTCCGCCGTACAACTCCTCACATCCCTCCTCACAAATAGACCAAAAGACATCCAAGAAATCATTCTAGTTAAACCTATGGGCGTCTCGAAAATGATGGATTTATTAGGAGATACAAGAGAAGTTATCAGAAATGAAACTTTATTACTGCTTATAAAGTTAACCAAAGGAAACGCGAACATACAAAAGATTGTTGCTTTCGAGAACGCGTTCGATAGACTGTTCGAAATAGTCTCGACTGAAGGCTACTCTGACGGTGGAATTATCGTAGAAGACTGTTTGTTATTGATGTTGAATTTGTTGAAAAACAACAGCAGTAACATTAACTTCTTTAAAGAAGGTAGTTATATCCAGAAGATGCTGCCGATGTTCAACACTCCTGACGAGTCGGAGGAGGCTGGTTGGTCGCCGCAGAAGGTGTCCAACGTTCACTGCATGCTCCTCATTGTAAGGACATTAGTCTCGCCAAGTAACTCAGCACATATACTCTCCAGTTGTCAGAAGATTCTGAAGAATGTTGGGTTGTTGGATGCTCTGTGTAACATCCTGATGTCAAGTGGAGTGCCGGCTGATATCCTCACGGAGACCATAAACACGGTGGGGGAGGCAGTGAGGGGGGAGGTGACGAATCAGGAGTTCCTGGGCAATGTGATGGCGCCATCCAACCCGCCGCGACCAGCTATTGTGGTGCTACTTATGTCTATGGTTAATGAGAAGCAGCCATTTTCGTTGAGGTGAGTTATATGTTATTGCTCATCTTGACTTATGAAAAAAAAGATTTAAAAGTTAGTCAGACAGTCATCATTTCTGGAGAAATTCAATAAAAGTTTCAAATCAACTATGTAGCCAGAGATGGATATGTTTCCTTTTACAGATCTTCTTCTTCTGCCTTTATGTGCTTCAAAGTCACATCTTAGTATCGTTTCCAGATGCGCAGTCCTCTATTGCTTCCAATGCTACCTATACCACAACGAGATGAGTCAAGCAAGTCTCGTACAAACACTCCTACCGTCTTCATCAGACATGTCCAGTCTAACAAGTGGCCAGCTCCTGTGTGGAGGCCTGTTCTCCTCCGATGTACTGTCCAACTGGTTCTCAGCCGTTGCATTGATGCATGGGCTCATAGAGAACCCGGTGCAAAAGGAACAGCTGCTTAGAGTGTTGCTAGCAACGAACATCGGAAGTTCGCCTGTCTCGTTGCTGCATCAGTGCACTTTGTTGCTGCAACAGACTACTAAGTTGAAGTCTAAGGTATGTATAAGGATGTTGTTTAGTTTGGTGGTAATGCAACAGAAATATGCTTGCTATTAGTGAAATTAATGATTAGTTTAATTATTATTTGTCTAATTTATCTGAAGAATTCAAACCAACGCTAATATGATCAATTAGGTAGAGTCCGACCGGCCGAAAACGAATTTCGGCCTGATTCATCATCTGCCTAGCCTTTTTCAACTATTTTGGGGTTGGCTTCCAGTCTAACCGGATGCAGCTGAATACCAGTATTTTACATGGAGCGACTGCCTATTTGACCTCCACAACCCAGTTACTGGGTAATACGATACCCCTTGGTAAGACTGGTTGTCAGACTTTCGGGCTTCTGGGGTGTAACGACTGTCAAAGATCCACGAGTGACAGCCGGGACCAACCTAACATACGCCTAACGTGCTTTCCGAGGCACGGTCTCTGTATGTAAAGGTGGTCACCCATCCACAGACAAACCGCGGCAAGCGTAGCTTAACATTATTTAGTCACGGGCCCCTCAGCCCCTGATTATTAGTACATATTTTCGGCCGAAAACTGAAAAGGAAAATAAATAATATTGTTTGTTGATAGGTTGTCTTTCGTAATAAGTAAAAGAAATTGTGTCAATCTTTACCGTTGTACTGTTTTCAAATACACAATAAATAATAAATGATCGAACAATCTGATGAACGCGACAAAAAGTATTTTTTTCTTAATTTTCAGTTATTATGCTCTATGTTGTTGTAACTATCGATTTTCTCTGAATAAAAGTTTTGCTGGCGCTTAATAATATTCAGCCACGGCGCCGAAAATAATAAAAATGTTCAGCCGAAAATGAATATTACGGCCGAATATTCCCGAAAACGAAAACGAAATTTGGTCGAGTTCTACAACTTTGTTAATTAGTACCGATCACATCGACATTACGGATGATGATATTAAAAATAGCTGTTTCCAGTTGCGCTCAATGTTATTTGTTCTCCAGGTAGCCCTCCTCATGCTGCTGTCCATGTGGATGAGCTACTGCCCGGCGAGCGTGGCGGGCTTCCTGCGCGCGCCGGGCGGCGTGGGCTGGCTGGTCGCGCAGACGTGCGCGCCCGAGCACGACGAGCACGAGGTGCTGCTGCAGGGGCTGGCCGCGCTGCTGCTGGCCATCTGCGTGCACTTCAACGATGACTCCGTCGAGAACTACTCCAAGGTGAGGCGATGTGATTCGACCAGATTCTCTAAACGCCATTAATTAAAAAAAAACCTTTCACGAGTACAGTGATGAGCAAAAAAAAATCAAATAAGCTTTTTCAGAGTTATGTGAAAAGTCAATAACAATATGGATCCTGTCGAGTATTCCACACACTGTTACCAATCTATCGACTCCTACGCAGTTTCTGATCTACCATAATATTGTCGATGCCTCAGGCATTAAGTCCGCCTTTGTACAGTTTTTCTTTTACTTGTGCATAAAGTTTGAATAAATAAATATTGTAATAATGAGCTATCTTCTTACGTTAGGTAACTTTGTGGCGACATCTACACGCGAACTACGCATCATACTGTCGTCAGGCAGAATCCTGCGTCACGCAATTAGCATAAACAGGGTGAATTTTTCAAGTGAGCGTGGATGGCCAAATCCAAAGCTATGAGAAATAGCGAAATGTACTCAAAGTAGTATCGGGCTCGATTTTGATGAAAACTAAAAGTGCATCATTGGATTTTTGAAAAATCAATATTTCTAGCCAGGAATCGAACCCGTTGATTTTGAAAAAAAAACACTTCCTTTTAATAATGCAGGAATAAAATGTTTGCACAGCAAAGTTTTACCTCTTTGTTTTCCAGGAATCACTCCGCCAGCTGCTCACAAAGCGCATCGGCATGGAAGTGTTCACGTCCAAGCTGAGCGAAGTGACGCGCCACGAGCACTACAACAAGGCGGCCAAGCACCCGCAGCTCCGCGCCAAGGTGCCTGCTGACGTGCTCGTCGACTACGAGTTCTGTCGCCTGTTCAAGGTGCTGGAGAGTGAGTATCGCATGACTCCGCATTTGCAAAGATTTCACTGAAATGAGTGCTACACAGGCAATGCGGCGTCGCGACAGTGCCGCAGCGGCAGCTCCTGGCTTGAATTATTATTAATAGTATTAGACAGTTTACTGACGACAATATGACATGTGTGTCATGTCATGAGAACTATGTCTAAGAATATTTAGGACGACGCTCATCGGTGAGCCGTCGCACCGCAGCTACAACGTATCTGTGACTTCTTTCTAACTGGAAATCTGTCTACCATTTTTACAACAATTCTTATAAAAACTTGCTTTCCTCCAGGTGTCCTGATCGAGAGTCTGACAGAGCGCACACAACAGAACGGAACCGGCTCCCCAGCCCTAGAGCGAGGCTCCCCGGAGAATGGTACGCTGGAGCAGTACAAGACGCTCATCCGGCAGCAGGACGCGCGCCTGCAGGAGCTCATGTCGCAGCTCGAGGGACTGTTGCATCAGAACCAGTCGTTACAGGTGACGCCATCTTTGTATTTTTATTTCGCAACAGCAACCTTGAAAAATACGGAAATGACAACCATGACGAATAATTTCAAAATCATAGCCGCCATCTTAGATTTTAATTTAACTTCAACTTTGTGTGACAGACTATCCTCGAACTCGCAGTTGTTTTACCTCTGGCAGCAGCAACCTTATTGTAAAGAGAATAAAGATCACTATGATTTTGATAGAGATGCAACAAATCTAAAAATATATAAAATATTTATATAAAATTCAAAGTCCTGACTGACTGATATATCAATGCACAGCCCAAACCGCTGGTCCTAGAGACATGAAATTTTGAAGGTGTTCTTTGTGAAGAGTAGTTATCCAAATAGAAAGGATTTTTCGAAATTCCACTCCTAAGAGGGTGAATGGGGGAGGGTGAAATTTCACGCGGACGAAGTCGCGGGCAGAAACTAGTGTAAAATAACTGTGAAGGCACTGTCGAGACGATATCAATTTTTCGACAACATCAAACGCGATGACTCACTGCGGGATCTCCAGACTGCGGCGATAGACTTATCCCACCTTCTAACCAATCTCTTTCTATCTTCCAGAGCGCCCTCAACGACTCAATATCAGCCAATTCCCACTTGAAAGACGAGAACACACTCCTGAAAGCTCAAGTATCAGCCGCCGTCGCCCTGCCAAGCCAGGCAGTTCCTCCTCCTACCCAAGACGACACCAGACTTCAGGAGTATGAAGCCAGGTTACAGGCGTTAAGTGCCGAGGTGAGCAGGCTCACTGGTGAGCTGAAGATAAGTCAGGATGGGCAGAGGAGTACGGCGGAAGAGTTGGAGAGAGTGAGGAAGGATCAGGATGATCTGTTGGAACTGCTTGCTGATCAGGTTTGTGATTAAAGTTATAGTTTTGTTTCTGTCCTTACAGAGTGTGCAGTTTTTTGGCATAATAACTGGTGTCAACTGCACTTAGATGTGGTCAAGGGCAATAGAATTACCATTTTGATGTTCTTCCTTCTATTATGATTAACTAGCTGCGCCCCGCGGTTTTACCCGCGTAAATGTCGATCCCGTGGGAATATCGGGATAAAAAGTAGCCTATATGTTAATCCAGCTACCTCTATACGAAATTTTATCAAAATTGGTCCAGCCGTTTGAGCGTGAAGAAGTAACAAACATAAAAACACACACACATACTTTCGCCTTTATAATATTAGTGTGGTTCATTGTATGTTGTATTTGTTGTTGATGTCCATGTGACATCTACCAACCCGCACTGGGCCTGCGTGGTGGATTACGGCTCATTCCATCTCACCGAGAGGAGGCCTGTGTCGCAGCAGTGGGAACATTATAGGATATAGGCTGATTATGCATTGTATGACTGCCTCTTTTGCTAGTAGTTGGTATACCGAGTAAACCGCCGGAGAGTAAATCAAAGCAATTTATGTTTCGATAATTATTCTATACTAGCTTCTCCCCGCGACTTCGTCGTGAAATTTCTTGTTCCCCGACCCACCCCGTCGCGCATCGCCTGTCCGCGCTATTACTTCGTTTTCGCTTAGCGTTCTTTTTTTCATTTTGCTCGGCTCCTAAGGGTCCTAGCGTGATGTTAAATAGCCTATGGCCTTCCTCAATAATTGGGCTATCAAATACAAAAATATTTTTTCAAATCCGACCGACAGTTCCAGAGATTAGCGCGTCCAAACAAACAAACTCTTCAGCTTTATTATTAGTATTAGTATAGATTTTGTCAGTGACTTCAAAGAAGAATTTCAATTTTACTAAAGCTGAATCCAAACAACACAATGACAAAATAACCCGCCAATAATTTAATATTATGTTATTTCCAGGACATGAAACTAAACGACTACAAGATGCGTCTCGTGTCCCTCGGCCACCCTGTGGAGGAGGACGTGGCCGCAGCCCCGCAGAACCTCACATGATACCCGCGCAGCGACGCCTGCAGTCCGCTGAGCCACGCAACACAGACTAGCTACACCATTCGCATATTGTTACATAGATTGACTGCGTGAAAGACAAGGAAGATAGGATTGACGTGCGTTAGAGCGAGATGGGTTGAAGTTTATCGGCCTGATCAGAAACATTTTCAGAAAATACCATAGTTTTAAGTTATAGGCTTGAAGAGAGCAACTGCGTGACGTGCGCGTGGCAACCGGTCTGATATCTTCCATAGGGTTTCATACATTACAACCGCTGCGTGCACGCACACGCCACGGATTTGTACACTAGCGACCCGCATCTGCTTCACACGGTTTTTACGATTTGACAAAACATCGACATTTCTTTATTATAATGTAGTTTAATATGTATGTACCTTCCGTAATACATTCTTTATAAATGATGGTGAAAACCGTTGCGCAGTTTAAAAGAACAACGCGGTCACACAGACATGAAAGACTACTTTAATTTATAATATAATTATAGCTAGTTGATGACTTGTGCAGTCTTCCAAGTCGAAAAATTCACACATTATAGCATCTCGTTTTTGTTTCGTGTTTTTTTACCGCCATTGCCAATCTATGTAATAATATATCTCTTAAGTAGACTATAGTGTAAGATATAAAGTGTACTGTGCAAGTGAGGTGGCTGCTGATGTGAGATGGGTACAGCCCGATTCAAACTTTATGGCGACTCGGAAAGAGGGGCGAGTCGCTGCGCAGTAACAAATTCACGTGTCAGTGGGAGTAAGGGGTGAGTTACTGCGCAGTAACAAATTCACGTGTCAGCGGGAGTGAGAGGTGAGTTACTGCGCAGTAACAAATTCACGTGTCAGCGGGAGTGAGAGGTGAGGTACTACGCAGCGAGTAGCGCAATTCAGAGCCACCATAAAGTTTTACGCTTACTACTGCCGTTAGACATTTTAGAAAAATAACGAATTTGTCACTTAATAAAGTCATGTTTATGGGACGCTGGCTTGACTCACAAGATTATTCCGGGATTTATTGGCTTTCTAAGTATAGAAAGGAAAGAAAAGAAATAAAAATTATTTATTTATCACAGAAACACGTGCATAATAAAAGAGACAACTAGAATACCAACTTAGGCAGTGTTTATTTATTAAATCCTTGGCTTTATGATGATGGATCGCCTGAGTAAGCGAGAATAACAAAAATAGTGTGAAGAGCCATTTATAAACATAAACGTAGCTAGCGAAAGATATTCTTAACATAGTTAATTAATTAGACATTTTTGATACTAATCCAGTCAAAATTATGAAAATTTAGTCGATATAATTAAATTGAGTACCTGTGTAAACTATTAATTTAATTAGTATAATGCGCTTTATTTATGTGACAATATGGTGTAGCCACACGCTTTCCTTCTCGCATCACGCTAGTTTAGAAGCCGTCTCCCTTGAGCAATATGCTACAATATACAGATATTTAATATATTTCAGTAATATATTGCGACATTGTATGATGTGATTCGAATGTAAAATGTATGAAATAAAATGTTACACTGATTTTGTTTGTAATATTCATTTTTATTCATAACATCACGCCTGTAATCCCCCAAAGGGTTAGAAAGAGATGTACATACACCTGTAGCGGTATCTACAACGTCACATGCGAACAACGCGTCATACTGACGTCACGCAAAATCCTGCATCTCGCAAGCAAAGTTTACCGCGAAACCAGCATAATAATATATCCAACGGCCCGACATGAATCATCGGGCAGTTGCCCGCCGTATGTTCCCAGTCGCCCCCGCGGGGATTGCCACCGGAGGCAAATGGGAATAAAAATTCCCAGTCGCCACCGGCGGCGACTGGGAAGTCATTGCCCCCACTTCAGTTTCGCTGTACATTGCTTTCTCCATCGTAGAGAATAAAAGGATGAGACAACTTATCGTAAACCTGCCTCTAATCTTTTTCTTTTCTTTTTTCTTTCTTTTTTTTTTCTTTTTTTTTTTTTCTTTTAGTCCGCCTCTGTACATTTATGTGCTTGAAGTATTAAATAAATAAATAATAATAATCTTTAAAAAAAAGACTAAGTGCATTGAAATATTTTTTTATTTTGATTTCGATATCAATAAACTTGTTAAAATTAAACATTTAAACTGGTATTTTGTATCAGATAATCAGACTCTTAAAGACAGTAATTAAATTAGGAAAGTAATACATAGTAATTATTTCTTAGTAAATACGTATTATAAACAAGGCTGTAAATATTCATAGATAACAGACTTTTTTATATTATGGTCAATTATAAAAATAAATAATAAAAATATTATAACAAAAATATTCAAGTACCTACACCATTAAATCACAGATAAAATCAGACTTTTATTCCGTTACGTTACTATCATCGTTCATTCGGATCGATGATAGTAACGTAACGGAATAATAATGTGATACAAAGTACCAGTTTAAATGTTTAATTTTAACAAGTTTATTGATATCGAAATCAAAATAAAAAAATATTTCAATGCACTTAGTCTTTTTTTAAAGATTATTATTATTTATTTATTTATTTAATACTTCAAGCACATAAATGTACAGAGGCGGAATAAAAGATTAAAAAAAAAGATAAAAAGATTAGAGGCAGGTTTACGATAAGTTGTCTCATACTTTTATTCTCTACGATGGAGAAAGCAATGTACAGCGAAACTGAAGTGGGGGCAATGACTTCCCAGTCGCCGCCGGTGGCGACTGGGAATTTTTATTCCCATTTGCCTCCGGTGGCAATCCCCGCTGGGGCGACTGGGAACATACGATCTACGGGGCTCACATCTACACTCCGGGCTGCTGCTGCGAGTTGCTTTTTTATTTTTTTGGCATTTTTATTCTATTGATAAAAGTTAAAGCTAAAATAGAAATAGACCAAGGGCGTAATGAGTGCTGAGTGTGGGATATTCGTGAATGGGTGGACTAGGTACGAGTACTTTCCTGTCCCGCCGCAGGTGCACTGGGCGACAACGCCCTCTTCCAGCCCCTATCAGGGGCGGAGACATCCGTCGCTCCCCATTCCATAGGACCCGAATGGCGGCGCGTAGTGTTCCACGCGCGCCTCTCTAAGGGTGCTTACATAAAGAAACAGGTTTCCAGTGCAGGCGAGTCTGTGCGGGTCGATACCGACTGGCGCAGGTTAAATAGTCCCACATTAACTTATGCGCTCATACATAAAGAAACAGGTAAAACATGTAACCGTTTCCTACTGAAGATCAATTTGCAGAGACTTGTACCGGGAGTCGGGACCGAAAACCCGCTTCTTTTTATGTAAGCATCCTAAATCGTAACGGGGGCCACCACCAGTCCGGGATAGCGGAAGTCGCATTGGCACCCGCAGCCCCCAGCGCAGGTGTACAGTCACGAGCACTAATATGTCAACACTTGGCCACTTTCAACTGCGATTTTTTCACGAAATAACGAATGCAACGTTGAAATACTACACTTTACATAAACCTATTGGTTCGAAAATACTATGTTCCTAATAATATAAAATTTCATTAAATAAAAACTTTTACAAAAAAAACAACCGACTTCCAAAAAACACTATAAAGTTAAAAATAACTTTAATTTCGGAAGTCGGTGTCTTTGGATTTGTATTTTAGTTTTTTGCCACCGACTTCCGAAATTAAAGTTATTTTTAACTTTATAGTGTTTTTTGGAAGTCGGTTGTTTTTTTTGTAAAAGTTTTTATTTTTCACTTTTTAGTGGGTCAGTTTGTAATTTATTTAAGTTACAATAGCCTAATATCAACGGATCATCACCTTTTACAAAATATTGCTTTTCCCGATGCAGGGACGTTAATTGTTGAGGAGTTCTCCTAGTAAGAACCAGGAGAACTGGAGCTGATTGAGAAGTCACCATCAGCTCCACTTCACCATACGCATTGTAACGAGCATAAATTGCTTAGCAACCATATTAAAGTAATCGAATCGCAACCCGTGAAATATTTGTCATTGAGTAGTTCCGATGGCCATCTGTGGTCTTCATCATCAGCTCCACTTTACCAAATGATGATTTCCGAGAGCAAATGCTCAAGTTACTTTAATTATTGAGTAGGCCACACGACGAAAAATGACGCGATTACGCAACTTAAATTCGGTTTCAAATTGACGCATCAGCATGACTAGTAGGTAGTGGTCGTCCTATGTAAAACTACAATCTTAATTAGGTAGGTATTATTTTTGTACGACCTGAACATTTTGGCGTATTGAACCGTATGAAGTAAGCCCAACAAAAGGTAACTGCTGTAAATCGTTGAGGAATTCCCTCGACTGTCTATGGTCTCCATCATCAGACCTGTAATGGCACTTATAACCCATATGGGTGCAAAGTTTTTCCTTTGCCATTACAGTTCTCATAAATATAAATTAATTAATTCCAAACACAAGGTAGCTACTGTAAACTGTTGAGGAGTTCCCTTAACTGTCCTTCGTCTTCATCATCAGACCCCTAATGACAGTCACAACCCATCTAGGTGTAAAGTTCACATCAATACAAATTAATCAAGCCCAAACACAAGGTAACTGCTGTAAATCGTTGAGGAGTCCCCTCGACTGTCTTTCGGCTCCATCATCAGATCGACTCCAGGCCTTCATTAAATTGTAGTGCTTTAAAATACTTAACGAAAAAATTAACAAACGCACTAGTCGCTCCTACGATTTTCGAATGTTCCCCTCGGTTTCACTGGGATGCCATCATCAGATCCTGGTTTCCTTATCATGGTACCACCCTTGGCATATCTCCTTTCCAACAAAAAAAGAATAATCAAAATTGGTTCATAAACGACGAAGTTATCCGCGAACACACATAAAAAAAAAAAAAAAATATACGGTCGAATTGAGAAACCTCCTCCTTTTTTTGAAGTCGGTTAAAAATAAAGGAGAAAATCGCCTTTGAATAAAGCCAAGTGTATACATACTTTTGCTCGTGACTGTACCGAGGGAACACCGGGGTGGTTTTAGTCAGTAAGAGTCTGACAGACCCGTCTGCCCACCCCATGGCGATTTCCTCTCCGACATGCGACAACAAAAAAAAAGGTAAGTACCAAAAGAAACAAGTAATTTTTCATCCAAACATTTAATACACTTCGAACCTCACTCCATCAAATACACTTACATTATAATAAATATTTTGTCTATCTACATTAATTTACTATTAACAGTCTCATTTACATGATTACACGATACATAATTAATACAATACGTAATTTTATTCATATTTTATTCACTGTTGTATTTTAATTAACCGTGGAGTTTCTTGTCGGATCTTCTCCACGAAATGACCAATTGGAACCATGCACCTAACTTCTAACGTTTCATAGGTGCCCACAAAATAAAATGTTTTGATTTTGATTAAGAATCAAAGAGGTAAAGTTATTTTTAACATCAAGGTAAGTATATGTGAAATGGCTTCATTGTTTTGTGATATTTTATTTCTTTCATAATAAAATGTGATTAACTTTGATAAAATATAAATATGAACAGAATTTTTCTTGTGTTGCTGAAATATACACATATATTTTACAATTCAATTCGAATACATACATAGAAGTATACTTATCGTTTAACATTTTTATACGTGAGACATACGATGATATAATGAGCTGATTAATATTAAAATATCTATCTATACATACGGGAATGTGATGGGTGACCATCTTTACATTAACGTGCTTTCCGAGGCAAGGAGGGGTCCGTGCCTCGGAAAGCACGTTAAGCCGTTGGCCCCGGCTGTCGTTCGTGGATCTTTGACAGTCGTTACGGGTAGTCAGAAGCCCGAAAGTCTGACAACCAGTGTTACCAAGGGATATCGTATTACCCAGTAACTGGGTTGTGGAGGTCAGATAGGCAGTCGCTCCATGTAAAATACTGGTATTCAACTGCATCCGGTTAGACTGGAAGCCGACCCCAACATAGTTGGGAAAAGGCTAGGCAGATGATGGCATACGGGAATGTGCAAAAATATGTTTCTTTAAACTGGTATTTCAAGTACCTACTACACTAACTGCACAGAAAAGTCATCCTAAATGCAGGGGACAACCACAAGGAGCTTACAGCTAGCTAAAAGTCGCGGGATTTTAATCAACAAATAAGAAAATATTTACATTTTATGAATATTCTTCATATCATCACGCCGTGTGACCATTTTATTACCACCTTGGAGTGTAAGGCTGCGTTTCCACCAGAGATGTGCGAGAATGCGTAGCGAGGATGTATGTGACGGCGAGCAATGGGCAGCTCGCCGACCGGTAAGGACCAGGCCCGGGTCGGGTCAGGCTCAAGGAGATGTCAGCACCAACTGACGGGGTCCGCTAGGGCCGATGCCCGCCAGGGTCGCGGGTTGTTCGAAAGAGATACCGTGGCCCCTGGCACAGGCAACTGAAGGAACTCGGGTAGGTTTTAGTCAGTAAGAGTCTGACACTCCCTTCCGCTCCGCCCAGAGTGGGATTTTGATGATTTCCCACCCAAAAAAAAAAGGAAGGATGTGTGTGAAACAAACCAATAACATCGCTTTATTTTCATAGCTTGAACTAAGTTAGCGTTGTTATTGGTTAGTTTTACACACATTCCTAGCTACGCGTCCTCGCTCATCTCTGGTGGAAAGGCGGCTTTAATGTGGTGCTGTTCCACAAACGATGGGACACTTAATATCAGTTCCTGTGACGTGCAGCTGACAGTAGACACGTAAGTGTCCTGTCAGCTGGATAGACGCTAGTGATAGCGCCGAACACGTAGCCAAGTTCTGGGCAGAGTCTATTTAGATTGCCATCGACACGCTAAGAAGATTACCACCTTGTCGTAAGAGTCTTGTCTTTTAGACCTAAGATTATAAGCGATAGGGCTACAACAGTTGAATATATATAAGTTTACTGTTGTATGTGATATAAGACAGTTTATTGTTAAACATTTGATATTGCAGAAAAGTTCAAGAGTGCTAAACCTCAAGTTCTTGCGGCTTCGGACATTCTAAATAATAGCTAAGATCGAGCCGAATGTCGGAATACTGAATAGAATCAAGCTTACAGTAACTCTACTTGGTAAACATAGTACCTAATCATTAAAAGCAACATAACTTGGCGTTTTCGTACAAATATTCGATTTATTCCGCTACTACAAAATCATTCTTATTTTAATAGCCATAGGGTTAATTTTGCTTTGTACAAATAACGTGAATATTTTTACAATAACGCCAAGGGAGTCGCCATTCTACTAAGCGAATTTCTGATGATTAATTATGATAAATTACATAAGACTCATGGCTTTCACAACAGGAAACTACTAAAAGGCCATATACACTTGGGTAACAACTTATATATAACCTATATTCTAGGAACAGTTTAAAATACTGTATATTGAGTCATAGCGATGTATGTAGCCAGTAAACCTATTTATTGTAATAAAATAGTGCATGGTGAGGATAGTGTAACCTTTTTCAATAAGCAACTTTTAAAATATCGTGCGTTTTAGTCAAACACTGTGAAAAACCGTACCGGCTGCGGCTGGTTTCTTTGAAATGTCGAATTAAAATGTCTTTTTATTATTTGTACCAGTCTATGCATAGACTACTACAAGGATCTTAAGGCGCTCGAATAACGTTGATAGCGGGCGCCCCCTGTCAACGTTATGCCAATGTTGGTAAGCAATTCAATGACAGCGTTAGTTCCGATTTTGGCCACATGCCAAAAGAACCTGGTAGTAGCGCTATAGCTTCAATTTCGCCAATTAGCCAAGTTTGTCAATTAAAGTTAACCAATCAGTTTTTATGTGATTGGATATCTCTCACAGTGTGCGCCACACACGGACAAACGATAAACTACAGTTTTAAGCTTAAACATAGTACCGTATCTGGGTGCTATCTTTAAGCATGCAGACATGTCCGACAGGGTGTGCGCACTTGTCCGCGTGCGGCGCCAGCTAGGTGACGTAGAAGTACACCCCCACGCACAGCAGCGCGCCCTGTCCGCGTGCGGCGCCAGCTAGGTGACGTAGAAGTACACCCCCACGCACAGCAGCGCGCCCTGTCCGCGTGCGGCGCCAGCTAGGTGACGTAGAAGTACACCCCCACGCACAGCAGCGCGCCCTGTCCGCGTGCGGCGCCAGCTAGGTGACGTAGAAGTACACCCCCACGCACAGCAGCGCGCCCTGTCCGCGTGCGGCGCCAGCTAGGTGACGTAGAAGTACACCCCCACGCACAGCAGCGCGCCCTGTCCGCGTGCGGCGCCAGCTAGGTGACGTAGAAGTACACCCCCACGCACAGCAGCGCGCCCTGTCCGCGTGCGGCGCCAGCTAGGTGACGTAGAAGTACACCCCCACGCACAGCAGCGCGCCCTGTCCGCGTGCGGCGCCAGCTAGGTGACGTAGAAGTACACCCCCACGCACAGCAGCGCGCCCTGTCCGCGTGCGGCGCCAGCTAGGTGACGTAGAAGTACACCCCCACGCACAGCAGCGCGCCCTGTCCGCGTGCGGCGCCAGCTAGGTGACGTAGAAGTACACCCCCACGCACAGCAGCGCGCCCTGTCCGCGTGCGGCGCCAGCTAGGTGACGTAGAAGTACACCCCCACGCACAGCAGCGCGCCCTGTCCGCGTGCGGCGCCAGCTAGGTGACGTAGAAGTACACCCCCACGCACAGCAGCGCGCCCTGTCCGCGTGCGGCGCCAGCTAGGTGACGTAGAAGTACACGCCCACGCACAGCAGCGCGCCCTGTCCGCGTGCGGCGCCAGCTAGGTGACGTAGAAGTACACCCCCACGCACAGCAGCGCGCCCTGTCCGCGTGCGGCGCCAGCTAGGTGACGTAGAAGTACACCCCCACGCACAGCAGCGCGCCCTGTCCGCGTGCGGCGCCAGCTAGGTGACGTAGAAGTACACGCCCACGCACAGCAGCGCGCCCTGTCCGCGTGCGGCGCCAGCTAGGTGACGTAGAAGTACACCCCCACGCACAGCAGCGCGCCCTGTCCGCGTGCGGCGCCAGCTAGGTGACGTAGAAGTACACCCCCACGCACAGCAGCGCGCCCTGTCCGCGTGCGGCGCCAGCTAGGTGACGTAGAAGTACACCCCCACGCACAGCAGCGCGCCCTGTCCGCGTGCGGCGCCAGCTAGGTGACGTAGAAGTACACCCCCACGCACAGCAGCGCGCCCTGTCCGCGTGCGGCGCCAGCTAGGTGACGTAGAAGTACACCCCCACGCACAGCAGCGCGCCCTGTCCGCGTGCGGCGCCAGCTAGGTGACGTAGAAGTACACCCCCACGCACAGCAGCGCGCCCTGTCCGCGTGCGGCGCCAGCTAGGTGACGTAGAAGTACACCCCCACGCACAGCAGCGCGCCCTGTCCGCGTGCGGCGCCAGCTAGGTGACGTAGAAGTACACCCCCACGCACAGCAGCGCGCCCTGTCCGCGTGCGGCGCCAGCTAGGTGACGTAGAAGTACACCCCCACGCACAGCAGCGCGCCCTGTCCGCGTGCGGCGCCAGCTAGGTGACGTAGAAGTACACGCCCACGCACAGCAGCGCGCCCAGCGCCAGGAACACGAGGAGGAGGATGAACCGGTCCTGCAGCGCGCGCATCACCATCGTGTTCATCAGGCGAGAGGAGCGGTTCAGTTGCTCGTCTGTTTCGCGGAGCTGAAAGGCAAAATAACATTCATTAATGAACTGTGCTTCTATACGATGGTATCAGTTATTTGTGGTTACTAGTATTCTTGTTAACCCAAAGTAAGCTAAATATGTTTGTATTATGAGTGGCATCGTATTAAAGCAAGGTTCTCAATAGGGACGCGTTAGGCCCGTTGCACACGGCACGGTTTCTCTAATACGGTACGGCGCGCTAGCCGACCCGTAGAATAATCGTGTGAGCTAGTATGTGACTCGGCAAACCACCCGACGACGCATACGGCGGCGGTGCCGTGCTGTAGTGCCGCCGTGTCCGTCAACAAGCTTCCATAGTAATCCATACAACAACAATAACGACTTTGCCTACACACGACGGCGACGAATCAACCATAGTTTTTCAAGGCAAAAAAACGTGTGCGTACAACGGGCCTTTAGGCCAGACAGGGGTGCCCAGTCCAACTGATGGCGCCCGTTCATGAACATGACGCCAACCATTTTTAGGGACATAACCTAACAATGATGAATCTTACCCTGCCTCGAGACCTCTGTATGGTCTCCCGCTGCACACTGAGGTCCTGCAGCACGGCGGCGCCGATCTGTTCCGTCTCCAGCACCACGCGGTACCCCTCGGCCAGAGACTTGCCGGTGCGCTCCAGTCGCTCTGAATTGTCGAGCAGCATGCGGTGTTGCTCGCCCGCCCCGCCCCAGTCGTCGTATACTTCATCATTCTCGAAGTTGTCTGGGGATTAGTAGATGTGTATAAGTAATCTATTAGCCTCGTAAAAGTTTAGGTTCAAAATATTGCAATGTCCCAGGGACGTTCACACAGTGCGGACGTTGCCTAGAATATAACACAAGCCACTAAGGGAAACATTCATAGAGCGGGCTCTGACTTTGATTTGCTAAGTAAAGGTCAACATGTCATAAGAATTAACCTTATTCTTCCGCGTATGATGGTCATATTCATATGCGGCGCTTACTTTACTAAACAAAGCCAGAGAGCGACCTGAAAATCTAGCCATAAGTTTGTATAAAATTCTTACATGATCCAGCATTGTTGACAACAGAGCGGTATTCATCCCTGACGCGCTGCAACTCCGCACGATAGGCGGCCACCCGAGACCCTGCGCCCGCGCCACGAGACTCCAATTCCAATTGCTCCAGCTACAATAACCGATTCAATATTAAGACAGCTCAAATGGTCAATTTAGAGCCAGTCAAACCCTCCTAGATCAGCACACATTACATAGGGGCTGTGCGGACAGGGATGTTTTGTTTTGAAATGCAATGCCCTATGGTATGGCGCGCCTAAATGTAGGCTAGCCTTTAATTTCATATTTACACACATATTTGAACATCTGTACAATTTGCGGTTGTCCTCCTAAATTCAATAAAAAACTTGAATAACTCTTATAGATAAAAAAATAATTCATTGTGTGTTGTTTGTTGTGTTCATGATGGATTATTATCTTAGATGTTCATTAAACAGCAGTTACTTTCTACAATGAAATATAATTACTAAACAAAAATAGGAAACAAATATTCATAATAATTATGTGCAAGGGTACTGCTTTTTCCTAAAGAAGTCAAGAATGTTAGTAATAGTGTCCCATTGGCATTGTTTAGGCACGGAACCCATCTCTATCCTAATAACAAGATAGTAATATCTTTGTGAATTCACTGCAGTCTTGTAATTTTTTATGTATTTTCATACAAGGAAGTATAGTAAATGTGTACATTACACATCCTATTGATAAGCTATCACTAATATAGTAATGAAACAATACCTATTATATGTACTTTCAAGCAGTTGTATGTTTCATATAATTTACTTAAACATTATTACATGTAGTTCTGGAAACAGGCATCAAATGGTACACATCAAGTTACACATTTCATGCTGACTTCTTGTACAAACAGCCTATACAATGCCAGGTCAGTTAAAAATAGAAATGTATAGCTTGATAAGTCATCTTGTGTACATAAACTATTTTACATACACTTTTTAGTTTAGAACCTTTTAGTTTCACATCTATGTTATTGGAGGTGGAACTAAAAACTTGTCTATCTGTATGTCTTGTCTACAAGATTAATACCTATAATATTTATTGTCTAACACAGAAAAGTACCCTATAAAGTTTACTTCTACCATTAGCTGCATGACATAAAATTATTGTAACTTACCAAATCATTTGCTTCTTCAAAATTTGCTTGAATTTCACGGGTTAACTGGTCACGATTGTCTGTAAAGAATGTTTATCAATCACTTAAATAAATAAATATTTAATAACAATCGGCTTTTCAGTAGGTATTTGTGTCAAGTGCCTACTGATTACAATCTTTAAGCTAAAAGTAATAACTGAACATGTCTGCTGTCCTAACAGAGGACATAGAATAACTTGGAATGTTAATTGTTCATTACCGCCTGCAGTGATTATGTGCAACATTTAAAACACAAATGCTCGTCACAATAGTATTTGTTTGTTTATAAAAACAATGATATTGATAAGACTATCACCTACCTTCACTACCCGACTTCAAACGTCCTATTTTAGCCGTTATATCTGCTGTAAGTACTGAGTACTGTTGTTCGTATGACTGAATTAATGTAGCCATTTTTACAGCCTTATAGGCAAACAATAACTGTCGCGGTAATCAATAAGTTTATTTTTTAATTTAACACGTATAGTAACAAAAAACCTGCGCTCTCACCACATCACACACATGACATTGACACATGTCATATGTCATTATAATTATACCAAAGAGTAAAGTAACTATAAAGGAAAATTATACCCATAGAGTAAGTAAACATGTACCTAAACATATATACCATTGTCATAATAAATACCATTGAGATAGAAGACGTTTAAGGTGAAAGCGCCAGGGTAGCCCGCGAAATTCAATTTTTTTTAGGTTTTTTGCTATTTGCTGGTCAGCATTAAGTTGTACGTTGATTAAAATATGATTCGCGGTCGTAACAAATATGTATTTACAGAATTATAATCATTATAGTCATCAACACAACTCTCTAAGACCATGTAATCCCCAAATGTCAAGATTTCATGAAATAGTCATTCTTGGGGATTACATGGTCTTAAAGAGTTGTGTTGATGACTTTAATGATTATAATTCTGTAAATACATATTTGTTTCGACCGCGAATCATATTTTAATCAACGTATAACTTAATACTGACCAGCAAATTGCAAAAAACCTAAAAAAAATTGAATTTCGCCGGCTACCCTGGCGCTTTCACCTTAAAGGTCATACGAATTTGGTTTCAAACCACTGTCTACATTTTTAAACTTAGGTTTGAAACCGTTTTAAATCGTGTATTTCGTGCATAATGTGACTTTTTTCTAGTGAACGAGAGAGAAAGGAAAGCAAACATGACTGTCAGTTTGACAGAGACAAAAAAAATGGAACCTAATTCTACGTATTAGGCAAAGACTACATATGATGCTGGTATTAGGTGGTGATTGGAGGCGCTGGTGAGACACGTTGTCTCATTGATTGTCCCAACTAATAATTCTGATAGTGTGGTGCTGAAATAAATGGTCATTGGGTTTTGTAGCCGGCTGGACGTTGATAAAAACTAAATTTGTAAGCGAGTATACTGAAAATAAAATAAAGACGTAGCGTTGGAAGGCCTCCCACAAGGTGGACCGACGACCTTGTGAAGGCCGCAGGAACCCGTTGGATGCGAGAAGCACAGAACCGGTCGAAGTAGAAGTGCTTGGGGGAGGCCTATGTCCAGAAGTGGACGTCTTTCGGCTGAAATGATGATGGTCATACTGAAAATTGACTCATGGTGGCAAAAACAAAATTTTATTATTATGATTGTTCTGCCAATTAAAGGAATAAGGAATTTCTCAGTAGCAGCCTGAATTTATAACTGGCGAAATGTGGGTAAACTATAGAAGCACGTCTCTGCCTAACCCTTCGAGAAATACAGGCAAGATGAAAAAAACCGGCCAAGTGCGAGTCGGACTTGCACACGAAGGGTTCCGTACTACACGACATAAAACGCCGACAAAACGTATCTTTTATACCCCTTTAAGTTTATACTTTATTTTATTTGCAACAGAAATACATCATCTGTGAACTATCACGGTTGCTGAGATACAGCCTAGTGACAGGTCCCGTTTTTACCCTTTGGGTACGGAACCCTAAACAGATGATGCAAATTATCCCGTGAAAATTCAGAAGAATATTTACTCACTTTTGAAAATCAAATGAATACGTTTAATTCGCCCATTATTAAAATTCAGATAAAGGACAGAAAGAAAGGATAAAAAACAGTTTTTTCAATGTCATAAGACCATAGAAAAGTTTATTATCTTGATTTCGAATAAAACCATACTTATTTTTTTTTTCTATAACATTTTTTTAAAAGCAATTTTAGTTCGCGCATTTATCATCTACATTGGAATGGAATGTTGAAAACTTGAAAACGAGTAGCTGAACTAGATGAGTTGATTCATCATTTCATTCGTAGAACCACAGACAGAGTAGAACAATAAAATCTTTGAATGTGTGTGTGTGCGCCGTACGCGGTAGTGTGTGGTGTGGTGATTTGATTTGTAAATTTTGTAATCAAGAAAACAAAAGTTTATGTTTCGTATTTTATTGTATTGTATTCGTGCTTACAATCAAAGTGAAAGTAATGAAATAAATATTAATGTGAGTACAACTTTACTGCCGTCGCGGAGTCGTTTTAACAAAACTTGTAAGAAGTAAAATCGTTGTTTTAAAACTTTCGGCAAGTAGGTGTCGAACTATCGAATGCTACGGCACTATTAGTTAAAATATTGCTGACAATTGAACATTTAATAACTTCGTAAATAGTAAAATAGCATCTTATGAGGCAGAATAATTTGTATTGTTGTTTCAACTTTCAAGTACTTTCTCAAAGCGTGGACGTCTACCACACTTAGAAGTCGAATATTTGAATAGTTAATGTCGGTTTAGAGATCACGATTATTTAACACGCACATAGGTGGGGCTCGACATTTATACAGTTTTCTAACTCTTTGTTTATACTGTCACACGTTATAGTGTTTATTTGCCCCCTAAACACCCACCTACCTAATATAAACAAAAGTACATAAAATTTAATTACAAATAAGTTCTTCATTGCCGGATCTCACAAGCGGATCTGACAAACAATGCATGTTTACATGGGAACTGCATTTAGAAAAGTTTACATAACATTCCCACTGTATTTACCAGTGTCGTTTTTGTTATAGCACCATGCTCCGTCACTGCGACGAAGATTCGGGCCGGAGCTCCTGCTCAGCCGCGTCAATCTGCATCAGCCCAGTCATGGACTTCCAAATTGACGACGACCTGAATAACATCAAAAGACGACATTCAAAAACACAAGAGGCTAGCACCAACACTGAACTGAAAGTCAGTGCCCGTCCAAGAAGCTGTGTGGGTCTCCTCAAGTCTCCAGATGAAAGAGACCCATTCCCCAGCTGCCGCATACCTAGAAACTACCGAAAGCCTGTTTTTAATCTATTTGACACCCCTAGGAGGGGAGGACTGACTAATGCACATTCCACTTTAGAAATTGCCTGCAGCACTCAAATTGAGGAACCTAGAATGCAGACTAACACTGTTTCTATGACTGCAATCGCTTTAAATGACAATGTGACTAAACCATCACAACTACCTACAAATTTTAGAAGAGGAAAGCCTGTTCAGAGGGCTGCCTCAAGGTTATATAAAGCTGAATGTGGATTCAAAGGGAAAGATGGATGCATTGGTCCAGAGTTCATTGTAAGAGCTTCGCAACCAGTAAGGCACATGGACTTAACTCTGTCAGCAGTTTCGGACAGAAGAGTAATTACTGTTGTTTTACTAAATGGGCAGAAGGTTGAGGTCTTGTGTGACCCAAATGTAATAACTGCACGACAATTATTTGAAGCGTTGGTCCACAGTGAAAAGTATGACCATAACTTTATGCTTGGTATTGCCATTTTAATTGGAGGAGACTTCGTATTTTTACCAGATGATTACAAAATTAAAAAAGTTGCCCCAGACGTTTGGCATAAAACCAACAGCAAAAAGAGAATATCTGAAGATGATGCTACTTTGACAGTCTTCTTGAGAATAAAGTTTTTCATGCCCAAAAACATTGCCAGTAACATACAGGGTGGAGAATGGAGATACAGAGTGTATTTACAACTTAGGAGAGCTACCTTAGAAGGTCAGCTGACATCAACAATCCAGAATCTCATCTTGTTGGCTGGATATGCTTTACATATAGAATTTGGAGAGTTTTCATTTAGAGAACATGGAACAGCAGACTATTTTTTGTTGGAACATTATTTGCCTGAAACTGTGATAACAAATGACATGGCAGATATTAAGCTACGCATGAAGAGAGCACATGAATCTAGACATGGCTTGAATAGACACGAGGCAATAATAAACTACATCACCCTTGCACAAACCTTTCGTGACTATGGTGCTCATTTTTACTCTGCAATTTGGGCTACTAGAGATGGATTTTGCAGAGATGTGTGGCTGTCAATTGGCCCAAGGGGTATAACCCTCTATTCCAGGAATAATCATGCAACTGATGACACAGGCACTCATACAAATAGAATAGTTCTACAAAGTCTACCTTGGCACCATATACATACATTCTATTATAACAAGAAAAGCTTGTACATCATGCCCAATTCATATTCAGGGCTATCAAAAATTGGTGTCAAATATAAACTGAAAATGTTAGACAACAAAAGCTATTTTACATTTTGGTTGGCATCCCTGCACCACAGGTTGTATCTTAAGCTTTATGCTAAAGAGGACTTCCTCACTTATTTATCAGATGAGTTTAATTGCCCTATGAATGTAGCTGAAAGTCCTAAGAAGTATGGCTGTAGCAATTATCAAGACAGCTACAATTTAGCTGTTAGAAACCCAATCAGAGTAAGAAGACCTACTAGGAGGAGGTTCAAAGTTGATATATTTGGGGAGAAGAAGGTTCAGAATAAAGAAAATGAAAAGCCGAACACAGAAGAACTTCTGAGACAAATACTATCACCACTACCTAATGATGAAATAGTATCAAATACATCATTAATCCAAAGCCACGAAAATTCCTCTAATGATGGGTTGTCATCTTCAGAAAGTTGTAGTATACCAAGGAGGCAAGGCGTCAAGATGGGCACTAGGGTGTTCCATGGAATAAAGTCTGTTACTCATAGTAGATATCCCACCTCACCAGTCAGAACCTCTAATCCTTGTTCAAGATCTGAGGGTGACTTAGCTATGACACAGAGTGATTCCGATGATCTGAGTACAGAGCAAAGACAGCATTGTATTATCAACAGCATGCAGTTGCTGCCAGAGAGACATTATAACCAGAATTTAACAAGTGCACCAACTGCTTACGTTTTAGAGTCTCCCAAAGTCTACCCAGATGTTTTCAATTATAATGCAGCTAATAATGAATCCTGCTTAAATACATCACTGTTTGAGAAACTCGACAATATGGAATGTGTCCAAGGTGAAAGAATATTTGTTACTGCTATACTAGAAAGAGATGATATGAATGCTCTAGGGCTACAAGTAGCAGAAGGCTCAGATGGCAATGTGTACATAAAGTCAATAACACCAGGAAGTCCTGCAGATCTGTGCAAGAAACTTTTACCTGGTGATCAAATAATATCAGTCAATGGAAAGACCTTGCTGAATGTTAAATATGATAAGGCATTACATATGTTACAGTCAGCTCCACATAAAGTGGAACTTATTGTTCTACAAAATGCTAATAAACCAAACCATGTAGACTATCAACACAGTATTGGGAGTCAATTTGCAGACAGCAGCTGCAATAATATAGGTCAAAAGTGTATTAGTAATAGTGTTGCTAGTGCCTTAGATGTAGAAATAACAGATGATGAATTGTTGAATGAAGAAGCTTTAAAAACAATATATGCTCTAATAAAACTAACGAAAGATAAAGTCATAAGCAGAATGAAAGATAGATCAAGCAAACAATCTACACCTAATAAGAGTAACATGCAAAAGTGCTTTTCAGAGAATAAAGTGTATGAAGAATCCGATTTAGGAAATTATTCATCTCAGGAAAATACACCACAGAAGCGAAATTCTCAGAAATTCAACACATGGCGCGGTCAGCTTACCAATAACCGGTCAAAGCGACGACCTTTGAGCCTCAGTATTCCAACAGGTGTAGATTTACCAGATGACTATTTAAACGATAACTCAGATGACCTACTTAAGAAATCATCATTGAAATCTATTCAATCCTCTTTAAATAGTTTAGATAAATCTGTAAAGAGCAGTTCTTCAAAGTCGGTAGCGTTACCACGAAACTTTGGGTTTAGTAGAAGGTGGTTGGGCCCAGTAAGGTACCCTGTGACACCCTGTAAGAATAGCAATGTAGAGACTGAACCGAGTGCAATCGTTAACGAAAATGTGACGCGAAGACATTTCGTGTATGGTGCTGGAGATTCCGATGAAGATCAGATATTTTTGTAAATTATTAAGACATACTAAATCTATAAAGGAATTATTTTATGTTAAGTTTAGAGGACTATATATTAAATGCTATTATGTAACAGACTAGTGTATTTTTTTACGAACTAAGATCAAAGTAGGTAACAAGATACGTTTGGGGGGGTCGATACTATGCTGTGTTATTTCCTTAGTCAAGAAATAAAGACGAGTTATCATAGCACGTGTGATCGATAACTTAGCTCTATAATTATGTAAGGGTACAATTTATCAGACATAATTATCAATGTTATCATTACGCGCAAAGTTCGCTACGACTACGAGTAAAGTAGGTTACTAAACTTTTCAACTAGGGTGTGCCCGAACCAAAGACTACAATATGATGCTGCCCAAGTTGGCACATGGACATGGGCGTACACAGCTTTTGGTCTTTGGTATACTTACTACTTACATAATTACCCGACTACGGCAAAGCTAAAGGAGGGTTATGATTTGAACAGGCTATGTATTTTACCCATGAGAGCCAAGGCGTCTTTGGGGGGCAGGTGCCCTCCAATTCCGTTCTTACGCCCAGGTACAGTCCCAGGCTGACTGACGCCCGTCACAAATAGGCTACCTACTACTTAGGTATTTAGGTAAATATTACCTATTACTATTACCTATCGTATTACCCAGTAACTGGGTTGTGGAGTTCAGATAGGCAGTCGCTCCATGTAAAATACCTACTGGTATTCAGCTGCATCCGGTTAGACTGGATGCCGACCCCAACATAGTTGGGAAAAGGCTAGGCAGATGATGATGATTACCTACCTAAGTAGGTTAGCGACTTACACTAAAGCGGTAATTTTGCTCAGCCACCTCTAAAATTGCCTAAATGTATGCAACCTTTACCAGTTCCGCGTAAGTACCAGATTTTCATCAATAACTATTTCTTGATGGACAATGAACTTTGATAAACGTAGAACTCGCTATCAGTCATAAAAACGTGTGAGCAAATTAAGCCGGCGTTCTTATCGCGTTTCTGGTTATGTAATTTACGCGCCACTTACGACACGCTGTGAACTCGAGAATGGCCTGGAAAGTTCTAAGCTTGCTTGAGCGTGTCACTGACTCTGGCAGGGCCACCATCAGGGATTTTAATTTTGATAAAACAAAAAAAAAATGTCGAAATATGTCGCCAAATAACAGAATTTGTCGGTCACTGGTTCAAAAGATATAAGGGTTTATAGGTGGCCGATCTGGAGAGTCTCCCCATTAGGGCCACATTTATATCTCAAAAACTAGGGCACCTAGCGAAGATCTGTTTTCTCCCATATTTTGTCGCCAATTAGTCGGAATCAGTGGCCCTGCCAGAGTCAGTGACACTGCTTGCACATATTTTCGCTTTACATTGATGCAGGTCAATGCAAAACCGGTTTGGTCTCAATTCTCTCAACGATGTTGAATTGGAGGATATGATATAGGTATTTTTTAGGGTTCCGTACCCAAAGGGTAAAAACGGAACCCTATTAATAAGACTTCGCTGTATGTCCGTCCGTCCGTCTACGTCTGTGTGTCACCAGGCTGTATCTCAAGAACCGCGATAGCTAGACAGATAAAATTTTCACAAATTATGTATTTCTGTTGCCGCTATAACAACAAATAGGTACTAAAAACAAAATAAAATAAATATTTAAGGGGGGCTCATATACAACAATTTTTTGTCCTTTTTTGCTCGATATCAATAATGGCAACAGGTAGGCACTTGAAATATTCACAAAATACTCAGTTGTATTTTTACTTTAATAATAAAATTAAATAAATATTTAAGGGGGGCTCCCATACAACAAACGTGTTTTTTCGGCGTTTTTGCCTTGTGGTACGGAACCCTTCGTGTGCGAGTCCGACTCGCACTTGACCAGTTTTTTTTATTGTGCAGTAGCCCGAAACTTGAACTTGTACGTGAGTGGCAAGCTACCACCTCCGCTAGAAGTACCTATACGTGTTCTGTGACTACCACACACACAATGTCTACCGGTAGAAATGGGTAAGACACTTGAAAGTAGATGGACTTCAATTCAAAGTCTATAATTTAATTTTAGAGTTGAGCTGTAGATTTGTCCACTCCTAGGAACAAAGCAATTTCCATTCCAGTATACCATGTGCTGATTACGATTTTGTACCTCATTTATGTGACTTCTAGGTACTATATTCATGTAGGTATTCGTATTCATAAGGAAGTAATATACACAAATTGGAAACATTAATCATTTTATTTAAAAATAACACTGCTCGTATGCAAGCAAATAAAACTAAATAATTCTAACAAGACAGAGAATTGCCTTTCTACATATTATATTTCTAACACAATCAGACTCAAATAAAACTGGGAAACACACATTCACTCCACAATTTGTATAAAATCAATCAAACTACCAGATATCATTATCGTAACAATACCCATAACAGTATTATATCCTATAACAGTTCGCTTTTCACAATAAATGCATTTCGAAGCCCTTACGTGTTATTTACATCATACCTCCCATACCTCCCATGCCACCCATACCGCCCATGCCTCCCATGCCAGCCATGGGGTTAGCTTCCTTCTCTTGAGGCATATCACAGATTACAGCTTCGGCGGTGGTAAGGAGGGATGCTACGCCACTAGCGTCTGTTAGCGCTGTCCTCACAACCTTGGTGGGGTCAATGATACCCTTCTCAATCATGTTCACATACTCATTGTTCAGAGCATCATATCCAAATTCAGGGCCCAAGTCCTCGACTTTAGCGACTACGACGGATCCATCGATGCCGGCGTTCCGAGCGATCGTCATACAAGGCATTCTTAGGGCTTTCTTGACGATTTCAACACCGGTCGCCTGGTCACTGTTGGCTGTCTTCAGTGATGCTAGATCCGGAATACATCTAAGGAGAGCAGAGCCACCTCCGGGAACAATACCTTCTTCGACAGCCGCTCGGGTTGCATTCAAAGCATCATTGACACGATCCTTCTTTTCATTGACTTCAACTTCGCTGGAGCCACCAACATGTAAGACAGCTACTCCGGAAGCTAGTCGGGCAAGACGTTCCTGTAATTTCTCCTTTTCATATTCAGAGGTTGTCTCTTGGATTTGGTCACGGATCTGTTCAGCTCTCCTGTCAATGTCTGCCTTCTTACCCTTTCCTTTTAAGAATAGGGTATCATCCTTAGTGATGATAGCCTCACCCACTTGGCCAAGATCAGATTGCTGAAGGTTTTCTAGCTTAATCAAGTTGGAATCATCTCCGAATACTACACCACCAGTGGCAATAGCCATGTCGCTAAGGGTGGCCTTACGGTTGTCACCAAAGCCTGGAGCCTTCACAGCTGCTACCTGCAGTCCAATCTTCAGTCTATTAACTACTAGTGTAGACAGGGCTTCACCATCAACATCCTCAGCTACAATGATCAGAGGCTTCCTCTGCTGGTTGGCCAGTTCCAAAGCAGGAATAATAGTCTGCACATTACTGATTTTCTTCTCTGAGAAGAGAACTAAAGCATCCTGGAACTCTACTTTGGCACCCTTTGATGAGTTGATGAAATATGGTGAAATATAACCTCTGTCAAACTTCATACCTTCAATGATCTCCAGTTCGTCAACGAGAGTCTTTCCATCCTTGACTGTGATGACGCCGTCCCTGCCGACCTTCTTCATAGCATCAGCGATCAGCTTGCCAATGGCAGTGTCACCATTTGCGGAAATGGTGGCCACCTGTGCGATCTCCTCAGGTGTTGTGACGGGCTTGGACATAGCCTTCAACTTATCTTTTACGGCGTCTACTGCCAGCATGACTCCTCTTCTTATCTCAATAGGGTTCGCACCCTTCGAGATTTTTTCGAAGCCCTCCTTAGCAATAGCTCTAGCGAGAACTGTGGCTGTCGTAGTGCCGTCTCCGGCCTCCTCGTTTGTGTTGTTAGCCACATTTTGAACTAACTTTGCGCCAATATTCTGGAACTTGTCTTTTAGTTCAACACCTTTGGCAACTGTCACACCGTCTTTTGTAATCTTAGGTGAGCCCCAAGACTGTTCCAATATGACATTTCTGCCTTTTGGACCCATTGTGACGGCGACGGCATCTGCAAGGACGTCTACGCCCTGCAACATGAGGGCTCTTACATCAGCGCCGAACCTCACATCTTTGGCGTAAAATCTAGCTTGGTTGAGTGAAGAAGCTCGGCGAATAACACGTGGTAGGCGCAGCATTTTTGTGTGAAGTGGAATGATATTTCAGTACTTCCAAAAAAAATCCCAACCTTTATTCTCGAAAGTTCTCGCCCGGATCACACTAAAACGTGATCTTCCGCCGGTTGTAGGTTATGAAAGACTGACGCGCGATATCTACCTTTGTCAGAATTGGATAGACTCTATGGTTTTTAGAATAAAATTAAAATTTTCGCTGCCTGTATTGTGAGGAGTTTCTATCTCTTTTCCTCTAATGAAATTTGGGCAAGGATGAAACGAATAACCAATACTTGACGTCATTTGATTAAAACCTCTTATTTCGTTTTATACTCAGTACACTATACCAGTAAAAAAAAGAAATGCGTTAGTCGATGGTCTGTGCAAAAAGGTCAATAACCACTGCATTCCAGACTTGTCTTGGTTTGTGTTCCAGCCAGAAATGTGTATATAGCAGAATAATCAGCATTACATACAAAGGGGTCCAGGCTAGTCTTGAATGGATGTAAGGATGAAACGTATCAAAAAGTCAATTTTTTTTTATACGTTTCAAAAACGGAGTATCACAATACAAATATATGTCATATCTATACTAATATTATAAAGCTGCAGAGTTTGTTTGTTTGTTTGTTTGTTTGAACGCGCTAATCTCTGGAACTACTGGTCCGATTTGAATGATTCTTTTAGTGTTGGGTAGTCCATTTATCGAAGAAGGCTATAGGCTATATTTTTTTTTCAAAATTAGGGATCCGTAATAAAATTGCTATTTTGTAACACAAGGTGTAAAATCGAAAACCTATTTTTGCGTGCGCTGCAAAAACTGTTGACAATAGAACAAAATGATGTACTACGGGTTTGTAGAGCCCATTAAGACCTACAAAAAAGTCCGCGAGAACATATATCTAGCTATCATGGTTTAATCACAATAACCGATTTTGTGTTCAAAATAATTATTAAATCGTCTGAAGAAAAAAAAACTACGTTAAATATGTATCGTAATATTAATCTTTATCGAAATTAAGCATTATGTTATCAAGAGTATTTATGAAGAAGTAAAATACTTTTTGTTTCATCTCAATCGGATATTTCGTTTAAAAGTTATCACGTGTGTAAGATGTTAAGAGTTGGTACCTATTAAGGAGTTATGGACCATAGAGTTTTTTATCTATATCTATACTAATAATAAAGCTGAAGAGTTTGTTTGTTTGAACGCGATAATCTCTGGAACTACCGGTCAGATTTGAAAAAATTCTTTTTGCATTTGATAGCCCAATTCTTGAGGAAGGCTATAGGCTATTTAACATCACGCTATGACCCTTAGGAGCCGAGCAAAAAGAAAAAAACTCAGAGTGAACGGTAAGCGAATTACGAAGTGTTGCGACGCGACGGGGTGGGAGTACAAGAAATTTCACGCGGACGAAGTCGCGGGCAGAAGCTAGTATATCATAAATGATACTCCGTAAGCAGCTGGTATCAAAGGACAAATTAGAAAATAACTTGCTGAATGCTGCAAGTTCAACTCATAGCGAGACAGCGAGTCCAATTATTTGATTTTATTGGTTGACCCGCGCAAGATTGACAAGAAATATGAATATAGAAAGAGAAACTTCTGATTATGTTCACTGGGATTATCGGATTACCCGATTATTTAGTTCAAATCAGTTCAAATGCATCTGATTGTAAAGCCCGCTCTACACACGGGCCAAGGCGTTGGTCCAACAGCTGTTGGGCCAAAAAATCGGATCTCCAGCGGTCGCTGTTTAGACGGAGGTTACACGCTCATTCTGGCCTCAGTTCAGTCTATGATTGATGTCAGAATGACGGTAAACTGATTGTAAAAAACGTAGACTGATGGATTGATGGTCCAGAATGATGATAATTTAAATATTTTAATAATTTTTGTGATGATGACGACTCCATCGCTGTCTAAGCAGTGACTGATGCCTGACTGAACGTGTGTTTATGAGCTATCAGTCTGATGTCAGTCACTGCTTAGACAGCGATGGAGTCGCACGACATGTCGCCGCCTGCGCTGACTCACTCGCCACCCCCGACGTCCCCCTCTCAACCATTAGCCCCGAAGAAGGAATTTATTCTCATTATGTTATAGGTTCATATCTGTACATTTCTATAAATTGTAATATCTCTTTACTAGTCCACACCCGTCATCGTCATCGAAAATCGGGAACGTTTTCGCCCAGGCGCTACCGTCTTTGCTGACAAATAACAACGAACAAGGTAACTTCTCTTCTTAATCTGTGCAACGAACTGAATAAGACGCCAATGTGGAGCTCGCCCCTCTATAGTTACTTTAATCGTGCTTAAAGGCAAAAACACACTTGTAACACCCGACGCCATCCCACGCTTACTCATTGGCCACATTTTTCATCTCGTTGAGCTATTTTCGTCATTTGGCCAATAAGTAAGCGTGGGATGGCGTCGCGTTTTATTAATGTGTTTCCGCCTTTACTCTTTGAGCTCGCCAAACAGATCCAAAGAGTAAAGTAACTAGAGGAAGGCAGATAGCAATGACATTTTAATTTTTTCTCTTCCTCATGTCAAATTTGAAGTAAAGTTTGGCACTTCATTTCATTTGGCGTTTTGTCGGTTTGCGAGGAGTCCGCGAACACGTTTTGTAAATCGGTATCAACAAAAACATGCGGTAATTTCTTTTCGAAAGCAAATAACCGTTTATCTCTCAGAGGAAAATCGTGTCGTATATCTTGTTTAACTAATACAGTGCTGTAATACTTCATAATGGAGAGTTACATAATGAATGAATTTAAAGGGTAAGATATTTTTTTTTCATGTTAATAATAACTTCCTCTGACGGCGGCGGCGTTTGTTTAAAAATTTTAATTTGATTAATTCGCTGAAACGGTCCTCTGGCAATATTATTCGGTTCAGAAAATATGATAAGGAGTATTTACAAAATAATATGAGGGCCTGCAACTGAGTGCTGCTCTTGGTCACTTTAATTTAATTCGCGCACTGACTTACTTTTATTGTTCTAGTTATTATGATAATTGAACGTGGTTGCAACTTAGCAATTTGATTTATTACTGACCCTGAATAAGTTTATCATACACAACACACAACCATAATTCTAATTGTCTTTTCATGTATCCCAGCATGCATTCAAACTTATATGAAAGTTGTGTAGATACACATAGTACTAGTACAATTATGTAGATATAAGTGATACCTTCAAATCTATGGATAATGTGTACAAAAGAAGAAGTGTTCATTCTGCACAAATTAAATACATATTACAAAAATTAAATAGTAATACGGAAATTAACATAACTGTGGAGATTATATACTTAGTGGACTAGCATCCAATAATATTCATCTATACTAATATTATAAAGCTGCAGAGTTTGTTTGTTTGTTTGAACGCGCTAATCTCTGGAACTACTGGTCCGATTTGAATGATTCTTTTAGTGTTGGGTAGTCCATTTATCGAGGAAGGCTATATAACATCACGCTACGACCCTTAGGAGCCGCGCAGCGTGTGACACCGCGGGGAACAGCTAGTATCCAATAATATTGTATAAATTAATTTAGTAGGAGCATTGCTATTGCTAGAAGGAAACTTGAAAAATATTGCTAGAAAAAGGGCTTGCGGATAAGTAATGACAGCCTCATGGGTCGATCAGGTTAAGCATTGCGGTTGATCCGTGGATGGGTGACCATCTTTGCACACCAAGACCCTTCCGTGCCTCGGAAAGCTTGTCAAGCCATTAGTCCCGGCTGTCATTTTGTGGGTCTTTGACAATCATTATGGGTTATTAGAAGCCCAAAAGTCTGATAACCAGTCTTACCAAGGCCGCAAGGGTATTGTATTACCCAGTAACTGGGTTGTGGAGGTTAGATAGGCAGTCGCTCCAAGTAAAATAGTGGTATTCAGCAACATCTGGTTAGACTGGAAGCTGACCTGGCTAGCATTGACGATTGATGATTGCTAAAAGGAAACTTGCTATCTTTTGTAACTATTATGTTCAATAGTAGGTACACTAATTAAGTAATTCACTGTTTTATTTTGTGGATAGCATAAGTACTAGGTAGTCTATACTAATGTGTGATTTTCACACATGTGGGGTACTTGTATAAATCTTATTTGTCAAGAAGATTTTTTTAAGACATTCAAAATATACACAACATACTCGTACCTTTCCCTCAAGTATACATGAACATATCGCATGGTGAGAATAAAATACTATATATAAAATTAATTTTATTTCTGACAGCCACTACATTTATCAGTCTGTATGTTTACTCATTTATCAATTTTTAAGTTATTTTATGTAAGATAGAAAAAAAGCCGAACTGCCGAAGGATATTTATCTCATCTCAACTAATATTATAAAGAGAAAAGATTAGATTTTTTGTTTATTACGTTTATACCGTAAAACGGCTGAACGTATTTGGATGAAATTTGGCACATGAGTAGACCATGACATGGATTAGGACATAGGGTACTTTTTATCCCGATATTCTTACAGGATCGCGACTTACGCGGGTGAAACAGCGGGGCGCACCTATTTTTAGAAATAAATTGTTTGACATAATTATTTATTTTAATTTGGGCAGATACAACATACGTCTTTCTGTATCCAGCTACCTTTATATTTAGTAACTTATAACTTTTTAAGTTATTCAAATAAAATTCTTAGTACTGTTGTGTTGGTAAGGTAGAAAGAAAACCTTGAAAACTAACGCACTCGTATGTGTGCTGTACTATCGCGATGGTGTCGATACGTCGCTAGCTGCGATACTATGTTAATTTTCGGCACAACAGTTATTTTCCCCATAAGCAGAGATGTTAGGTAACATGCCTCGTTGGTATAGTCGTCTTAAGCGCTACCTGCGGTTGCTGAACCTGCGGTCCTGGGTTTGATTCCCGGTTCGGGCAAGGTGCTTTTGGCTTTTTACATCTGGAATTTCTCGGTAGCAACCTGGAGTTTGGATCTGTGCCCGGTTGACGGCTCGCCCCCTATTACAGCCCGAGTCAAACTTTATGGCGGGTCGGAATATGGAGATAGAATAAGAGGCCAGTTTATACTTTTTTTGTTACCACTGACCGAACCATTCGTTCCACTCGCTGCTGGACCTGAGTTGGCCGAAGCAAGGAAAACCTGTTCAGGTAGAGATTCATAGACGAGTCCGCCTTGGAGTGTAAATATTGTTCTGTTCCACAAACGATGGGGCACTTAATATCATGCTCTACGTGTCCTGTTAGCTGCACGTTACAGGAACTGATGGACGCTAGTGATGGCGCAAAAGCGACATAGCCGAATTCTGGGCCAAGTCCATTTAGATTGCCATCGACACGCTTAGAAGAAGACCACTGACGTGCAGCGTACACACCGTATATTAAATTAGAAATTATCATTTATTTCAGTTGTTGTCCCAACGCTACCTGTCCCAGGATTAACGTGCCTGAAGGTACGGTGGTCGGCTTAGGAAACCCTCTTCTGGATATCTCTGTGATGGTTGATGACGCCTTCCTGAAGAAGTACGACCTTAAAGCTAACGATGCCGTCATGGCTGAAAAGAAACACAGGCCTTTGTACAAAGAGTTAACCGATAAGTAAGTTACTTCTGTTTATTAATTTAATTTTTATACCTAACAATAGTCAAATACTTGCTTAGGGTTCCGTACCCAAAGGGTAAAAACGGGACCCTATTACTAAGACTTCGCTGTCTGTCCGTCCGTCTGTCAGTCACCAGGCTGTATCTCAAGAATCGCGATAGCTAGACAGCAATCATGTTTTTTTTTTTCGGTGTTTTTGCCTTGTGGTACGGAACCCTTCGTGTGCGAGTCGGGACTCGCACCTCGCCAGTTTTTTCAAATTAACAAGTTAACAGTACGGCAATCGATGTGTAGGGTGACAGGGACATGCGCAAACTGTAATACAAGGTGTCTCAAAAGAAAGTTTATATTTATTTAGCTAACTGCGTGAACGCAACGAGTCCGAGGGGCGCGGGGGTTATGTCAATCGGTAGCCTGGCTCTTGGGAATTCAGTCGCTATGGAGCGAAATAAATGATGCGCCAAGCATTCCTCTTATTCGAAAATGGGTCAAAAAGTTTGAAGAGATCGGTACAACGCTGGAAAAACCAAAATCCGGGCGACCAAGGTCATCAAGAACGGTAGAAAACGTGGAGAGTGTTAATCAGTCTGTTCATGACGACCCGAACCTTTCGATTCGGAAGCGCGCAAGTGCTTTAAATGTGCATAGATCATCATTACACCGCATTTTGCACAAAGACCTAAAGCTGCACCCCTACAAAATTCAATTGGTGCAAGAATTAAAGCCCCAAGATGCCAGTCAGAGGCTTGACTTCGTTTTTTACTGTTTCATTAAATGAGTTCTGCGAACGCGAGGGTCTACATTTGGACGATATTATTTTTAAGAAGTAAATTCCCAAATTGTTTACTTTACCTAATAATTAAAAAACATTTTTTCGATACACGGCTTACCTACTTTTTTTTTATCGATCTACTAAATATAAACTTTCTTTTGAGACACCTTGTACATTGCATTGACATTTTTCGTTAGTTATTAAAAACAAAATGTCTAAGCTGTGGTTACCTGTAAATGAGTGTGCATTACAGGATAATGTATAATACAAGGTCTATAATGGTAAAAGATAATTATAATACCTACCTATATCTCGTTCGTTGGTAATCCTTAAATAAATAAATAAACAAAATTAGCTGTCCCATACATTTAGACCGCGTAGCAGCAGATTTTTGTTTTTGATAACCGACGAAAAATTCCTATGCTAGGGGTCTAGTAACATGTGCTGAATTTATGGTCGATATCCTTGGCATCCTGTATGTATATGGAGCAATACGTAAGGGTGCGTCCACATCTGGCGAATGTGCCGCGAATGTGCAGCCCGCGAGCCGTTTGCGAGCTACCCGCGAGCTGCGCGCGTGCGTTTTTGTTCGTGCGCCGCTCCTGCGCCGCCCGCGCGCAGTTCGCGCGCGACCTAAGCGCCGTACGCGATCAGCGCGCGGGCGGCGCGAAAGTACTGCAGTAAATGGAACTGTAAGTGCGAGAATTGAGTGCGCGCAGATCGCGCGCCGCGCGCACGCCTTACACGAGCCTTGCATGAGTTGCGCTAAAGAGGCGCACCAAACCATTGCCGTGACTGCACGCACGCAGCTCGCGGGCAGCTCGCAAACGGCTCGCGAGCTGCACATTCGCGGCACATTCGCCAGATGTGGACGCACCCTAAAACGCTTCTTTCGATCAAGGAAAATAATTCTCCTCTACAAGAAAGAACATAAATCTAATGCTACATTTACATTCAGCCGAAGCTGCCGAAGTGAGCAGGGAAGTGGGCAGGATGAGTGTGTTACAAACACGATACTTCTCATGCCACTGCCATTGCCACTCGCGCTGCCCGACGCTTCCCAAAAGAGCGGTTTTTTGTGCGGAAATCAAAGGGCAGGCAGTGCGAGCAGCAATGCGTGCTTACATTTTGCTCCGTCGCTCAGTTGTCGCCGAGCGCCTCGACGTCTGCCATTGCCGAAACTCCAGCGAAGTGAGTGGTAGAGCAGTATGTAAACACACATTCCTCTCGATCCTGCTGCAGCAGTATTTAGGGAATTATTGCCGACAGCGCGAGGGGTAACGCCAGGGGCTGAATGTAAATGTAGTATAATGTTCCCATGCAGGGTGTAGGCCTCCTCTTTATTCTTACTCAGCGTATTATGTCTACGACTTACCTTCAAGATTGTCCTCATTCTTATTTATTCAACGCCACAATGTTGACCTCCGTAAATTACTTATTATTCAGTGTGCCATTGTCGTATAATATTTCATTTTTTTCTGTTATTATCACAATATGTTTGAAGTGCTTGTGATGTTAGAAAGCTAACAACTGAATGTACACAGACACACTAACACCCACTCTGTGCTTATCAATATATTTTCGTAATAGACGGGTACTTTAACAAAATCATTATTTGAATAGTGGGTAAGGTCTAAATATAGCTTCTTTAGAGCAACGGTGGTCCAGTGGTAGGTCATGGGTTCGAACCTAGACGAGAGGCATTTTGTGTAAGTTACTTTATCACCACTGCTCTCAAAATTCACCAACCCGTACTGGGCCCGCATGGTGGATAGTGGCCCACTCCTTCTCACAGAGAGGCCTGGATCCCTGATCCCTGTTTATGCTACTTATACTCGTATCTTCTTTCTTTTGATTTTCTATCTCCGTACTTTATTAACTCATGTTTCAAATCCCAGGTACACTCCAGAATACCTAGCTGGTGGCAGCGTTCAGAACTCAGTCCGAGTAGCCCAGTGGATCCTGAAGACACCCAAGATCTGTTCCTACTTCGGCTGCGTCGGCAACGATGACTTCGCCAAGATTTTGAAAGATAAAGCCGAGTAAGTGCAATTTTATCTTCCGTATCACGAGGTTTAAGGTCCCAAAAGCAAAACGACGTAATTGCAATAAGAGCCACAATCGCAACGACGAATACGAGCTGTAGCCGAATGTCCTATTGTCGAGTAAATGATGAAAACCTAATTTGAAAGACATCAATGTGTCGAGATTTCAAGAAAAATTGCAATTTTCGTAATTAGATTCAATCTTGAAGAGTTGATGAGAACTAACTACTAAGTAATGTTCCTTACCTTATTGGTAAACGTCTTGTTTATTTTTTACATCGTTCTCACATTATTAATTATACATTCAAAAGTAATGATGTAACTAATATTTTTGTAAAATATAATTTAAAAAGGGTGTCCATGGAGTTTCTTGCCCGTTCATCTCCATAGGTACCTACGCTTTGGAATGGGCAACTAGCTTCATATTTTCTGACTGACCGACTTCTTGGCAATTCAAAAGTGTCTGTTAATGGTTTAATTGAAATAAATGCTTTGAGTTTGAGTTTGACTGGAACTTTGTTTATCTATTATATAATGTTCATATTCCTATGAAACGCCCTTAAGGTTACGAAAAAAAGGCAAGCCAGTCATTGAAACACACAAAAAATTTGTTTGGCCTGTTAGTCGTTAGACCATGTCAAATCCCTGAAGAGGTAAGCTTGATGATAGACCGCGTTTGTACAATATGCAGCCAAATGACCACCGCCCACGGGGTAAGGAATCTTGTAATCAACGTAATACTTACATTTAAAGATAACATTATCTTATTTACTCCTCCTACACGTACCTAATTGACCTGTAACCTGTCTGCTCTGCTCTATGAAAACAAAAGTAAGATGATAATAATATACTTACCTAATGTTATGTATGATTATAAAATAGTAGTGAATCCTCGATAATTTAATAAATTGGGAACGTGCTGATAGCTTTCCTGTTTATTAATTTAATCGTTTAAATATTGAACTACCCACACTTTTGAAAAATCGCCTACCTAAACCGGGAGTCGAACAGGTGATTTACAGTTCAGTATACCTATTCACAACCATTCCATACGCTTTCGTACCGAATTGAACATCAATCAATGTTATCGATGGAGTCCAAACGCTGTGCAAAAGACGACCACTCCGAAATTATGTCATTTTCGACTCGGAAGCTTGTCGAACGATTGATAATGCTGAGCTGAATGAAATATATCAAAAAAATTATTAAGAGGTTGTAAATTGATAAAATAGAATAGAATACCTACTCCACAAAATCAATACTACTCTACTCTCTCTCTTCTACTCTCAATACTTTTCAAGAACCATAAACGTGCCACTACTTTGTCTCGTTTACCACACTAACTAAACCCACTCGTATAGTACTTCAAGTCATTAATACTAATTGACTGTATGCTGTGCCTTAAATATCTATCTATTTTTCCGTAAACTACTGATGCCCAGCAATAGTTGAACGCTGAGTACCTGACCCGCTTCAAGAACACTGCCGGATATTGCCATGTCAGTTTACTAATCTCTATTTGAAGATAGTATCAATCAATAATGAAACAATCAGTTTTCCTAGATAAAAGACTAAACATAAATCTCGCATGATTGATTGAAATGGCCCAAGGACACCTGCTGCTAGGCTATTGTATTGAGCAAAACGTAGTAATGATCTTTAGTTTCGTTCGCGGTTTGTGATAAGTTGACGATAAAACGTAGATGATTATAATTAGGTCGATTGTTTGAAATAATCGACAGTTTTTTCTAACCGAGACTTATTCGATTTTTCCAACGCCAGATCATTTTATCTGAGGAATAATTTAGAATTTTTGGCAGTTCTTCCATACAAAATCTGTCAGACGTCAATTTTATTCCACGAATAAAAATTATCTGCCGATTGAAAAATCAGCCCTAACTACCATATTCCATTAGCACTTCTTATTCCCAGTATAAGTACTAGGAAGTGGTGAAGGGCTGGTGTTTTGGGAGACTATATCTTATAATTTTGACGTTCGAAAAGTGCTGATTCTCAGCTTAGTTTGAATAAATGATTTGACTTGACTGATAATTTTATTGTGCTACAGAAGGTATGCAGGTTCAGTCACGAGTATAAATAGCGGTTTTCTCCTAAAGTTTTGATTGATAGATATTTTATGGTGTTACGAACATGGTAAAGACCTAGAAATTCATCTTGGATGTTTTCAATTGCAATTTATGTTTCGCGAGAGAAACGCTTTTGAATGTTGCATAACTGTAAGGTCGTGACTAAGTCCTTTCCAATGGGAATATTCTATGGGACTAAAGGGGCTAAAGGGACATTTGACAAAAGATTTTCTATTGTTATCCCGCAACGTGCTAAGAATCATGGTTTTACCTATTCCTAAATACATGTTTGGGCTTCTGCAAAATTGGGTCTTTAATAAATAAAATGCATTGAGTAAGAATGTGTAAGAATATTATCTAAGTACCTAAATACTGCGGTGATGCAAGAGCAAATGAGATGTCTCTTGTAAGTTCCCAGCGATCGCGATATCGTTCACCCCGGTTATCAGGCGCGGTTATCTCCTTATCTGTTTGCTCTTACAATACTCCACTTCCATTGAAGTTCTCTAAATACAACTATTCTTTTGTTAACTCGACTCTTCGATACACAAGAGCAAATTATAATTGTCAGAGTTGTTTAAGGAAAGATGGCTGTTTACCTACTAGCTGAAATCAGCTGAATGAAGACTGGAATTGCCAACATGCAATTTTTTCCTTTTATGTAGTCTAATTTCAATCACTGCCTGGTATAACTCTACCTATTCTATCTAAACTTCTATCTACTGCTGCAGCGAATAACTGTTTGATTTTTTACTTTGCAATATGACAATATTAACTACTTCTCTGCAAAGGGTGTCTTTATAACGTAAAAAACGCGTAATATGTAGGTGTATTGTAATTACATGTAGGTAGGTACCTAAGTGACGTAATCAGCACAGCTAGCTATCCATTACAAATGGCAATTTAACACATTTGATAACCTTGGACCACTTTATTTTAACGCGTTTTTATATTGATAAGAATTTGTTGTAACATGTGTCTAGCTCTAGTCGTTCACAATTCAATGAGCCAGACAAGACTTCTTGTCCATTTTCTGTACCTTTAGCTATCTGACCCTGGACATATAAAAATGTAGGTGCAGCAACAATTTAATGCGTTGATGCTATTCGTACAGCAATTAACACATGTAAGATATGTTTTAAAATACTGCATTCTGCATCTAAGACCTCTTTGTGTGAGTTATTTCATAGACATCAGTTTTCCTCTTATGTAAATGTCTACCCACGACACCATAATTATATCTCTACCTTACCTACTTATGCTTGATAAATTATGCTTGTGTTAAGTATAGGGAGGAACCATACCAGTCCATTCAACAGTTTGATTAAGCTATTCTGCACTCCTTTTGTGGATGGTTAGCCTTTAAGTACGACGACCAAGAAGTCTCATTCATACTTCAAAGCAGAGAGCACGCCAAACCGCTTAAGATGCAGTCTAGGCACAAAATACAGAGAGTACAGAAGGCAATCTACATACAAAGTGCGCTTCAGCATAGACATCGCTCACGGACACGTTATCTCGGACTGCTTGGGACTAGTGCGAGCGCGAGTGCCATCCGCTTGAGACATGCGTCTATGAAGTGCAAAAATGGAGCAACAAAAAAATTACTATCTAAGCTCGATTTATATACTACATAGTTTCCTATTTTGAATCAGTTTATACGAAGTACCTAACTTTTTTGTAAGGTAAATAATTCACGCCACCAACTATTACGTAAGTTGAAAACATGATTTTTTGTTTGTGTAGATATTGTGTTGTTTTTAGTGTCATTTGATAAAAAAATAAATTGTGTAAATCGGTAGTGAAAATTGACAAATGTAAAATTTTATGTTTTTGTTCTCTAAACTTTTTGTATTGTAATACTATGTTTATTGTTTTGTTTTAATATTGTAGAATAAGCTCAACAATAAATCAAACAACTAGATACGAGTGCCACACCACGAGTTTTTTGTGCATAAGCCAAAGTTGACAACCATAACGCGACCGCGGAGCGTAGATATGAAAAGTGAAGTATACATATGATTGCCTTCTGTACTCTCTGTATTTTGTGGTCTAGGCTAGCGTGCCACTTTGTATTCTACTATGATATCTAGGTAGGTACCTACTTATAATGCAGTGATTGTAATCTAATCTATGTTGCATAATGGTCTTGAGTTATTAAAGGTATGCTGATTAATTCTAATTAAGATAATGATGCAACAAGAAATCTACCTACGACATAAATTCATTGCAGTCTTTGCAGTGGTTAAAACTATTGTAATCCATTGTTTATTCAAAAGATAGATGGAAGGTCGTAAGAAGATTACACCAATGACATTCTTTCATTTCCAATAGGTACCTAGTTATTATGTCTACTAGCCATGCATGAACGAGACGAATAAAAGGCTGGCAAAGAAAATTAGAAAACTATATTTTAGACCAATTTGTGTTAGGTTAGTTCCTACTATTTTAGGCAGCCTTAAAAAATACATAAGCAGCCAGCTATCAATTCCAAAGAACTGCTTGCCTTGCAGTCAGTTGTTGTTATCCTTCCAAATGTTGCGGCCTTTCCGCGCGATTACGCGCAGATGTGGAGGTACTCGCGCGATTACGCCGCGTCTAAACGACGATATCTCTGAAGTTGCGATAGCTAGCTCTCTATGAGTTATGTCATTGGAATCGTTATTAAATTAGGTAACAGAATATGTATGGATTAGCCTTGTAAATTGAGCCATCTAGAATTCATGAAGTTATACAATACAAAAGTGCAAAGTAGGTATCTACTTCGGAAGTCCCGAACAACGTACAAATATCCCGATTACTTTTCTCCAGACATGACGGCGTGAACGTGTTATACCAGGTAACTGAAGACAAACCGACGGGCACCTGTGCCGTGCTCCTGACGTCGGGGGGCAACTGTCGGTCGCTATGCGCCAATCTCGCGGCCGCGCAACTCTTCACTGCCGACTACATGGAAAAGCCTGAGTGTAAGGAGGTTATACGGAAGGCTAAGCTGTTTTATTCTTCGGTGAGTGGGTTTTACCTTGTAGAGAGAGACATTATTCTACCCCATAGAGAGACTGACATTATTCTAGCCCATAGAGACTGACATTATTCTAGCCCATAGAGAGACTGACATTATTCTAGCCCATAGAGATTAGCATTATTTTTCCTTTTAGAGAGACGCTCTTTTTATTGTAACCGTAATGCCTTTAGACCTATTTATAATATTATTTAACTCAAGGTCTATTATAGCGTAAGCTTATTAATGAGTCTTTATTATTATAAGTAGCTAAAACTGTTTGCATGCCTAAGTTAAGGTAGTTAGTATAGGATCATTTTAAACTTAACATCTGTAACTTGTACCTTCTTTCTGTGCAAATAAAGAACAATTCTATTAACAAGAACCACTATTCGTCTTCAGGGTTTCTTCCTCGCGGTGTCTCCAGAAGCCATGATGAGTTTAGCGAAAAACGCCTTAGAAAAAAATCAAATTTATGCTCTAAACGTGAGCGCGCCCTTCGTCATGGAGTTCTATAAGAAACAGCTAGAAGATTTGCTGCCCTATGTCGACATATTGTTTGGAAACGAATTGGTAAGTTACATTGAGATTGCTCTAGGTTGAATTTTAATGGTTTTTAGCATTAGAGACAGTACCTATAGAGATTTTCATGAGTCAGATTTGAAACTATAAGGCCGGCCGCACACGCACGGTTTCCTGATTAGGTTTCCTAATCAGGAATGCAGATTCGGAAACCTGAATGCTCTTCTTTCATACAAAATGTTCAAACACGCGCACACGTACTTATTTTTTCCGAACGGAAAAATGTCGAAACTTTCCCCATGCGTTCGGGTTGTTAGAACGGAAAAAAACCTAATGACGTCATCCCGAACGCAGCGATCTCGTACATTTTGGCTCAGCCGCCGCACACGAACGGAAATTTCCATTCGGACTCGCGCTCGCGTTGTTGCAAGTGGACGTGTATCGTGCTCGTGCTAGTTTTATGTGAAGAAAATGTGTGAGGCCGAAAATTTAATAATGTCTGTAGAAAAATATCCATTTAAATGGGATATTAACAATGTGGACAATAAAGACATAAAGGAGTTGGCTTGGGAGCAGATTTGTTCATATACATTCTGTAATACTTGAAGAATTCTTCTGGATATGATCGCATTTTTGCTCTTTTGATGTAGAATTGACTTTCTGTGAATCTTTGAGTATTCAACGGGTGTACCCAGTAACGACGAAAACCGAACGTCTGCGCTAATCTCACGGAATTCCGAATCTGAATTCCTAATCAGGAAACCGTGCGTGTGCGGCCAGCCTTAACCATTGATAGTTTTTAAATAATAAGTATACCATGTAAAGATAAAAAAAAAAACGCTGTTGGATGAGTGGCGCTAGCAGTCTTAACAAAATTTTCACCTTTACCCCAATCAAATAACTCCGAATTAATTTTTATTTGTACTCCGTTACAGGAAGCAAACGCCTTCGCGAAATTCTTCGAACTAAAAGGCAAGACATTAGAGGAAATCGCACTCGAGATAGCAACACTACCTTATTTAAACAAGACTAGGGAAAGAGTGGTGGTTATCACCAATAGTGCCAATCCCGTCATCCTGGTCGATAAGGGGCAAATTACCCACATACCTGTCAAGCCATTAAGACAAGAACAAATCAAAGATACCAATGGCGCCGGAGATGCGTTCACTGGAGGATTCTTAAGTCAAATAGTAAGAGGTAGACCTTTAAAGGAATGCGTCCAATGTGGTATATACGCAGCGGCTTACGTAATACAACATTCAGGCTGCTCGTTTACCACTCCAAGTGACTTTAAACCTGAACCCTAAGAAATTGTTCAATGCACGGTTTTCGGGACACATGCAGTCATATAGACCAATGTTTTAATATTCTTTTAATGAACCAATCTGGTTTACTCCTTCTTAGATAAGCTTCATCCTATAATAATCATTATTTTGTGTGTATTACACTCACCGCGTCATATTGGAAGGCAAGCTCAAGTGGCCAAGTCCGGATCCCCCATAGGTGGGACCGAAGAAGATCTAAGTAGAAGATTAAAAACTCTCTTGTTTGGAGGCGGTGAGCCATAAGTGATGTGAATTAGTTATTAATTGTATTCAAATTCCGCTTAATAAATATACAAGTGCCATGTGTCTGGCAAACCGTTGTCTCCAATTTTTCCAGCAGTCAACTAGGCAATAATGTACATTGTGTAATAAAATAATAGTGACGCACAATATCGTATTTATATAATTATCTTTAGAGGTATTGTTCTTATTTAGTTCGCTCAGATATACAAAGTGCTCGAATAAAGGTGTATCATGTGAACTGCAACCTTGAATTAACTCAGAATTGCGCTCAATGCTAGATTTAGTTGCTTTCGTTTTTCAACTACGTAGACCCAGTCCACACTACCTCTTTCTAGGTTGTAGTTTCAGATATACACCTTGTACATAATAATAAACAATATTAGGCCAAGAGTCTGCTTAGGTGTTAAAATAGCTAAATGTGATCTATGTTTGAATCTTAGTTTTAGAGAAGTGTAGTGAAAATTTACTTACATTAACCCTATGTGAAATCATGTGGAACTGGACATTTTGATAGGGTTTCGCTTTATGTATTTTATATAATTTATTTCTACATTTGATTCTAATCTTACATTAGCAATATTCACCAAAGAATAAAAAACGGATGAAATAAAATTTGTAACTTAGTTGCAATGTGACTATGTATTAATTTTAATTGGTTATTATAGTAATTACCTTCGATGTTATCAATGACACCTTCGAATATTAAACAGTCTTTTCAAGTTAAAACTGTCTCTCAAACAAATCAATGAAATAGTATTATAAATAGATCTGATGTTAACTAGGTAATGAAATTAGATAATAGTGTGCCTTCAATAGGTTCGAAGCACCCAATTTGAGTTGTTTTTAAAAATGCATCATTTCTGAGCAAGGCTCTGCAATTGGTAGTACCTAAGAGGTTACTTTGCTGATTATGTTTTCTTGATAGAAAAAAAAATACTGTCAGATTGTTAACTTGTTTGTGTCATCTTAAAGTTGGTGAATACATATAAATAAACAATGGTTAGTACATAAACATTTTAATGCAATGCCCTCAAGGCGAATCAAAACGATTTACACATTGATCTTACACACTAATATTATTGTTAAAATATTTTAACTATGAAATGTCATAATAATTAGGAACTCACTTTTATCATCAGTCAATAAGAATGTCAATTTAATACTGGTACATAATAAATCATTTTAGATAATGCTATCCTAATACTATGGCGAAAGCGCTAAGGTAGCCCGCGAATACCAAATCTTCTTAGGATTTTTCAATTTGCTGGTTAGTATTAAGTTGTACGTTGATTAAAATATGATTCGCGACCGTAACAAATATGTATTTACAGAATTATAATCATTAGAATCAATAATACAACTTGTTAAGTAAGTATAATCCCAAAATGTCAAGATATCATGAAATACTCATTCAGTGGGATTACCTACTTGGTCTTAGAGAGTTGTGTTGATGACTTTGATAATTATAATTCTTGTAAATACATATTTGTTACGGTCGCGAATCATATTTTAATCAACGTACTTACAACTTTATACTGACCAGCAAATTGCAAAAAACGTAAGAAATTTGAATTTCGCGGGCTATCTTAGCGCTTCCCCCATAGGGTGAATGGATAGTGGTAGACCGCGAAATACAAATTTTCTTACGTTTTTTGCAATTTGCAGGTCAGTGTCAGATTGTATCTTGATCAAAATATAATTCGCGACAATAACAGGTACATATTTTGAGAATTATAATCATTAGAATCATTAATATATCTTTCTAAGTTAGATTTCTACCTCCAACCACCAATCTCTTATGGACAAGTGATCTAACTTAGAAAGATGTATTAATGATTCTAATGATTATAATTCTCTAAATATATACCTGTTATTGTCGCGCATCATATTTTGATCAAGATACAACCTGACACTGACCTGCAAATTGCTATAAATGTAAGAAAATTTGAATTTCGCGGTCTCAACTACCCATTCACATTAAAGCTGCGCTTTTACAGGATATTTCTTCAGCAATTATTGTCAGCTGATGTGGGTACTGGGTACTACATAATAGTGGAGCAACATAATTTACTCTTACAAAATATGCACCGAGGAGCAACATTGCTCCATAAAAACATGTTATAGCACTAAAAAAAGGTTGATTGCAGCTGTAATTTTTATCTAGCAAATAAAAAATCAGAGTTTAGAGAAATATGGAGCAACATTGCACCACTAATAAAAAAAATAACTGGGAACTATTACCAACAGTAATATTGCTTGTAAAAGCGCAGCATAAGTATTACTTACATATTGCTATCTTTTGCTTGCATATAATGTAAGAAAGAGTGGAGAAAGTAATCATTTTAATAACAATTAACTGTAATCTGCCACTTATAGCAAAATTGTGTTCTTATTCTTTTTTATTTTGCTTGGAAAACATAGCAATATTTCTAAGCTAGTATTCAACATAATCAGAATCAGTCATGTTTAGAAAATTTAGTCATCAGCTCAATTTGTCATATTATAAGTAATAAGTAGAACATAAATATAAACTCTTAAATAGTTCAAAACTTAAAAGCAAAAGGTTACCATTTTGGTATTAGCAAACATCTTTTATATAGTTGAAAAGAAATCTGAGTATAAACAAATCAATATGTTTTAAACATGAAATATATCAACTAATTTGAAGTTGTCAGTTAGACAAATACAATAGAATATCGCACAATATGCACGTCCCAATCTGGGACTTTCTCTTGCTCATCGCCCAATAACGGCATGCACCGATATGCCTCTATAATTATAAAATCCTTTATGCTGTCAAGAAGCTTCGACAAACTCCTTGTAATGCAACCATCATACATCTTTGGGTTTATCTTGCAGACAACTCTGGGTATTTTCTCATCTATACATTCACTATGTTTGCAGATGACACATCCAGGTCTTATGAGAGTTTTAATTCTTGGTGCCCTGTAAGTTGTACATATTACAGTTGTGATGTACTTATATTTGTATATTGTTGTCTATTAAACATGTTTTGTATCATTTTCTGTGTGTTATTTATAGTTTTAACATGTGAAGAGTAAAGTTACATGCTCAGATCAACAAATTTTGTGTATCTCTATCCTTTTCTAACAATAAAAAAAAAGGGCAATTCACTAGAGCAAGAAGTCTGTTCATATAAAGTATTGTAAAGTGATAGGGACACAGAAAAATGCTGATCTGTGCATGTATATGTGATCATACTCTAACACTGTTCATGAAGCAGACAATTGTTTCAACTTTAAACACGCAATAGTTAGTTAAAATATACATACATTTCAAATTAACGCCGTAGTTAGTCAAAGTAGTAGAGACCAATTAGTAGTAGTAATCCATCTGCATTCGGTTAGACTGGAAGCCGACCCCAACATAGTTGGGAAATGGCTATGCAGATGATGAATAGTTGATAGAATTATTGTATAATGCGTACAAAATCAAAAAATGGAATTTTATTAGAAGTTTTGATTTAACTTTTCAGAAAGGAGTTTGTTTAGGGTATGGCTGAACTTATTACCGTGGAATATCTTAGTCATAAGCCAGTAAACTGCTGTGGTATAAGTAGATACAGCACGACACGATGCGTATATTTAAACATAATTCGTATCCCCGCTAAGTGATCACACAGTCGCCTGTTAGGCGAGGATGGATTGGCATAATCGGTTCAATACATTAACATTACAAGAGATAATAACCCACCTTCTTGTCCTCTTTTTGAGTAATCTCATTTTGAGTAGATAGTTATTAAATGTTTGGTTTGCACAGTACATAGCAAAGGTTGGTATCAAATTTCAAGGTATCAGGGCTTTCAGTGCAACCATAATTTTCCATAATATTGTTTGCCAGAGCCTTACTTTCTTTAGTTCAGCAAATGAATAAGGGATTTATGTAAAAAATACCAAAGTTAAGCTCACAGGATAAACTTTCAAAAATATTTTACGAAATACCCGCTGACTGCGCGCGAATTTTTACTGCATGGAACTGTGTTGCCGTTTGATAAAATATTGCGTTCCAGCCACAGACTACAATATAATGCATGGTAAAGGCGCGATTACATTATCCAATTTTAAGGAATGCTAACTAGGACATCGGTAGATGTAATCGCAGTTAGAACAGATTGGATCCAATTTAGTGGAAATTGGAGGTCCAATCTTTCTACTTCCTAAATTGGATCCAATCTAGGATAGTGTAATCACGGCGCTACGATTTAGAACGACTAGTCGGCATCCGCGCTTTGAGCAAGGTGGACGAGTAGACCGCGCGCACGAATGCTACCAAAGAGTATTTTTAGGGTTCCGTACCCAAAGGGTAAGGGGTCCGTCCGTCTGTCTGTCACCAGGCTGTATCTCAAGAACCGCGATAGCTAGACAGTTGAAATTTTCACAAATTATGTATTTCTGTTGCCGCTATGACAACAAATACTAAAAAGAAAATAAAATAAATATTTAAGGGGGGCTCCCATACAAGAAACGTGTTTTTTTTTCGGTGTTTTTGCCTTGTGGTACGTAACCTTCCGTGTGCGAGTCCGACTCGCACTTGGCCAGTTTTTTTTATATAAATGCTACATACAACATGGCGACTGTATCGGAAACGACAGCATTGCCCACAGAAAAAAAAATCCATGTGCTACGAGTATATAATTATACTATCCATACTTCCACATACCCATACATTCGAAAGTATGTACAGTCACGGCCAGAAGTCCACTTACACCGCAATGATCATTATCGCCTGCGCTATACGGGCTGCGGCGCCTATACACACATACGCATTTTTATCCGTGTGAGTGATGTTCCAACGCTAACAAACTAACATGTCGTGTAGCATCGCGCATTCGCGCTACGAGTAGTCATAGATGTGGTCAATGCTAGACAAGGATGACAATATCAGTAACTTGTTTCTTTATCGCAGTCTGATTATTTTTTTCATAGTAATGCAAAATTTCAACAAGTGAATATAAGTTAACATTAGCTAGATCGGTAACGAGGCTGCACTTGCTAATGTGAACGGGATAGTGTAGGTTCGAATCCTAGTTGGGCCAGTTTTTTTTTATGTTTTATATAATTATTATTATTTGTATGTTTTAGTCATTTATTTTAGTAAATTACTTTGAACAAATAGATATTACAATAAAGGTAATTTATTATTATAATATGATAATAAATGAAGCAAATTTTGATATGGTAACATTGTAATATTTTTTATACAAAAGAAATCCTTTACACTTATTTATGTTATTATAGGGCCACAATATTTGCCTTGGCTTCAATACTAATATTAGCCTGCATATTGAATTGAGAAGAATACTAAAATAGCAACAACAAGATAACACAAACGCTCGTAACTATGTTCACCAACCAACAATAGCGAATAGTGGAATAATTTAGGTAAACTAGTAAAGTAGTTAAAATATGAGGGTAGATTTACAAAGTGAACTTATCACTTTGTTTCAAATCTACCCTCATATTTTAATAACGACGCTAAGATTATAATTGTAAAACAAAAGAATATTCGTTTAGTTGTGGAATATTTAAAATATTTGTTAGCAACTCGGCATTTTTATTCACATGATTGTAATACTTAAAAAATATTTTTCATGTTTGATGTGAGACTCGAACCCGAACGTTCGCCATGCGAGGCACAATGCTAACTACTTTGGCCACCGTAACGCTCACTTAACTTATTGAAATTTGTAATAACAATCATAAGCGGCCAACAAGTTGCCAATGTGTAGTGTTGTCAAACGTTCTTATAGAAGAAGGTCATAAGTACAACTAATATTCTTATGCCATAGTTTTGTGAGATTGCTAGTCGACTTCTGACCGTTATAGTACATACATACCTAACTCTGTCTGTCTGTCTGTCTTTCTATATGTTACCTTTTTACGCCTAAACCACTGAACGGATTTCGATGGCAGAGAGATAGATTGCATTCCGGGAATGGACAAAGGATAGTTTTTATCCCGATATTCCCTCAGGATCGACACTTATGCGGGTGAAACCGCGGGGCGCTGCTAGTCTTAATAAATTAATAGAAATGTATGGGGAAATGCCTTATCTTTTTAATAAAAACGACAAAAATTATATCTTTTTTTTTTTTATAAAATTTTCTCTAAAGGTAGGTAGCTGACACCCTGGATTAACATATAGGCTACTTATATCCCGAAATTCCCACGGGATCGACACTTATGCGGGTGCAACCGCGGGGCGCAGCTAGTCTTTATAATAATAATGACCAAAATTATTTTTTTATATTTTTAAACGACATTAAATTATTATTTTCTTCTGTAGTTTTGATAAATACGGTGCCATCGATAGAAAATTCGAAACGTGCAACCTAGTACGATCCTTCTTCACGAATGCGACGACGCCGACAATGCGTCTGAATGCGTCGTCTCATCGTCTGTCTCTGTCCGATTTAGAATCCAATTTTGTGTAGTGTAATCACTAGCTCCGATTTCCTAGTTAGAGTGTTCCTAGTTAGCATTGCTTAAAATTGGATAATGTAATCGCGACTTAAGTTCCCTGGGGGCTTACCACAGAAGTTGAACTGCACTACTTTTTTGTATGTATGTATACATACTAAGACGTATACAAAAAAAGTAGTGCAGTTCAACTTCTGCCCTGCTTTAAGTGGTGATGGTAAGCCCCCTGTTCTGTTCCAGCACCAGTCGTCACCTGTCAGTCTGCCACAACGACTGACAATGGTGGATGATCCTGGCCCATAGTGTCCTGGCCTCACCTGGCCTATACCAAACGTTTTACTAATGCTAGGTACGCACGCAGCGACTTTAGTCGCAAGCATAGCAACAAGCTTTCGTTAGAGTAGTATATTCCTTGGTCGCATCTTCGCAAGCGACCGCAGCAGGCGATTCGTTGGCGATTTGGAAATCTGACCATTATTATACTCTTTCCACTCATAGCAGATCGATCGCTAGCGATTTCAAAATCTGTGCGTGAACGTGAAATTTTGAAAATGCCAGCGAGTCGCTGCACCTCGCTAGCATAACTCCGGCTCTCTAAAAAGTCATTTGAATTCGAGAATGATTCGAATGAAAATGGAGCTAGCTAACTATAAATTTAATTCATTACAGACTTACCAAAAAAACAACAACCGGCTTGGTAATTGGCTATCATAGGTCATAGATTGAGACAAAAGTATGAATTCGTCAATGGGAAATGCGTAGGAAATAGAATTTTAAATTTTGGTCGGCTGGCATCACTGGTGCCATGCGGACTGCATTACAACTGTGATAGGCGATCATAATATATTTGCGGCCGAGCTCGTACGCTTAGTATGAACGCCAAGAAAAACGAAGCTGCAATCTGTCTTCGAAAAGGCCTCCGAGTCCAACCGTTCGGAATGCAATAAAGTTTATGTCAGAATAAGCTCCTTTTACATATTGATCAAACGTTAAATGATATTGATTGAATTTATGCATATTTTAAATACATGATGTATTTCTGAATTAAAGTTGTTTTTTTATTATTATTTTATTTATCACATTTCGACTACCAGAGACAATGAACGCGATGAATTAGTACAAAAATTATGATGTAATTCTAATTAAAATGGCAATACCTTTGTGACCGACAGGATATCAAAAATATTTTTTCAACAAGGCAATCTAATTGATAGCCATTTTGAAGAGCCTTTTGTTGGTGTTTTGTGAATGTTTTCAACTAAAATTTCTATTATTTCTATGTTATGAAAGTGGTTTCGAGACACGAATCTCATTATTATAATTAAGATTTGAATAAGTACACTTTACATTACAGTGTTGTTTGTTTGGTGAAGGCGCATTGTGTTAAAAAAACCGGAAAGAAGAACTGCCGTATTTAAGATTTGTAAAAAAAATCTCGTGAAATAGAGACAGTTATTGTGACAGTGGAAAGATTTATTTCAGCGGATATTATTGATGAATTTGGTTGAATTGTTGAAACGGCCGTTTATATTTACGTCGCGTGTTTTGTTCGCTACGTAAAATTTAGATCGCCACAAGATGGCGGCCGTCGGATGCCCGCTCCGCCAAAACCCGCTCGCGGGGCCCGATGTGTCATCGGGTTGCGAGAGCTTCGGTGACATGCTGTAAACCGGCGTCTCGCACCGCGGCCGAATTTACCGGCCGCATACAGCGGGGTTCCATTTCATAAAATGGAATTTCGCTCGAGGCGCCAAAATGCAATGGGTGTTGACATAAGTGCAATACCGTACCGTTACTCAGGCGGCAGTACGTAAAAATCATTTACGAAAATGAGCGAGCCGGACGACGTCGGCAAAGAAGTGTGGAAGCGATGGATACTGGAAGCGATACACAAGATACGCTCACAGAAACAGAGGCCCAGTGTAGAGCGCATCTGTCACGCGATTAGACAGCATCACAACTATCACGAAGATGTGGTAGCGGAGCGGCTGGAGCGCGCCGTGAAAGAGGGAGCCGTGCTGAAGGTGTACAACAAGGGCCAGAGTTCGTACAAGGATCCCGGCGGGCTGCAGAACAAGACTCTGCGGATCACGCAAGATGTGGACCTTTCTAGGGTCGTAGCGAAGACAGTGCGCGAGTTAGGTGAACGTGATGGGTCTACACTAAAGACTATTGAAAGACATTTGCACCAAGCATACCAAGTGAGTGTGGAAGGTGAAGTAGACGTGCGTGCAGTATTGAGAGCTGCTGTGAAGCGCGCCGTGGCGCGAGGCCTGCTCTCGCACCAGGCGGGCGCCTACAAGGCGACGGACAGGCCCCTCACCACCTCATCAGACCGCAGCTCTAAACAGCGGTCCAAGAGCTCACAGGACTCCCCTGAGCAGGTAACACTATTGAATAAAACAAGATTTGTTTGCTTATCAGTGTAAGACATGCAATGGTAGAAAATCTTTTACATAATGGATTTGATAACAGTGTTTGTAAACAACATAAACAAAAACACTGCTTCATTCTTTTACATTTTTACATGCATTTTCTTACTTATTTGCGGTTCTGTATTTATTTTAAAGAAATGAAATATTGGTACTAATTATCTAAGTATACATTTTTGTTAATGCATTACAGTTTTTTCATTATTTACTCTTCAGAAATACACTCACAGTTTAATATTGCATCATCCATCTACGTTTACCTATATTTGAAAAAGAAATACAATTGTTTGTAAGCTTCCTGTGTTTAATAAGTAGAGAAATATATAGAGAGAGGGTGTATTATGCAATTACTACTTTTGCGCAACCACTTGTGTAATGTTCTATGTGATTAGTAGCATCATGTACTTTTCTCCTTTGTGCTTGATGCCCTTTTGTGCTTGCACAACATAACATTCTGACAGTGTATTGACTTACACCACAATTTCATTTAATGTTATTCATGTCTGTATCCACAATAAGTAAAAAATGTTGAAGAAGGTATACCACTATAATTCTATTCTCATAAAAAATAAATATCAATATTCCACTTGCACACATAGAGTTGAACATGTATCTGTTCTACTTGTAGGTCATGAATAAAAATAAGAATATACTATACAGAATAAAAAAAAACATTGTACAAAAATAAACTTTGAAAAGTTCTGACAAACAGTTCACTTTAATAATAAGGTTGTCGACCTGCCAGTTTGTGTTCAAGGCCGCTGTGGCTCATTTGGGGCAAAAAATGTTCCAACTTTACAATACATATTATAAAGTTGAACATTTAGCATTTTTATTGATATGCCTATAAATAAGTTGTATGTAGGCACTAGTTTAACACCAATTTTTAAACCACAGTTTGTTCTAGTATCCGTACTATTATTATGAATTCGAAAGTAACTCTTGTCTGTATGTTACCTTTTCACACCTAAACCACTAAAAGGATTTCGATAAAATTTGGCAAGGAGATAGATGGCATCCTGGGTAAGGATAGGCTGTTTTTTCTCCTGATAGCATGTTCTCGTGGTATAATTTTCAACATCCACTCAGGCGAAGTTGGGGGAAGAAGCTATTAGTAAATATTGCCTTGTCATCATTATTGAGTTTTTATGATACAGGTTAGGGCATTGATCAATTAAACTGTTTTATTTTTAAGCTTTAAGTAATTGAATAAAACAAAAAAGGAACAAAAATTGTGAAATTAAAATATTGTAAATCTCACATCACTTAAGAAAATACAACTTCCAGCGGGCCTAAAAAGGCCACTGGCAGAATCATACAAGGATAACATGATGGACAGTTAACCGTTAAGTTAATTGTATCAAATCTTTTTTTGTCTGTGCTAAAATACCAATCAATCCGATCCAAATCCAATCCAAATCCCTTTGATTACGACCTACATAGTGCAGCGAAAAAAAAGAAAAACACTGACTGTCTTCGCCATATTACGATTCATAATGTTATCAGGTAATTGTTTGAGTCATAAGTATTGGTTCAGTTTCAATGAAATTAATGAAGTTTGTAGATCATTGCAGCACTTCTTGACCCCATTATGAAAGTTCATTATCATTAAATCCCTAGTATTTTTTTTTTTGTTTAATTACTAATTTAATTGTTTCAGCATAACTAACAAAGAGAAGTGTGTTTATTGGCATTATACAAAAAAAAAAAAAAAAAACACCTTAAAACTATAAACAAAAAAAAAAAAAACATCTTAAAACTATAAATAAAAAAAAAAACAAGAAAATTACTGGTTATTTTCAATCTGTTTTTACAACAGCAAGGAGAATTTAACATACCCTTAGTCATAATATGCTCTGATGAATTTGATAAAAATGTGTCCTGATGATTCATAAAACAGCATTTTTTATAGTTTGGTCACTAGATTTTGTATAAATAAATGAGACATAAGGGCCAATGCTAAATGCTAATTCATCTTATTATGGAGTCTGATGGATACTTGAATCCTTTAACTTGACCTACTTTTTGGCTCAGCATAAATTATAAGCCTTTAACCATAGTTATGATAATATAGAACTGCCTCTGACCTTTGTAATTCTATTATTAGGAAACATGAAGATGGTGATCTTTTTTATAACATTACAAAGTTTTATTAAAATATGAACAGCATAGGCCGGTTTAGATCATATTAAAACTAGCTAAATATTATTATACAATTTCATACTTTTTAATTTCTTAAGAAAGCCAAAAAAATACAAATGAAGTTTCAATTTTGTATTTATTCTATGATTTTTAAAATCAGATCAGATAAAACATAAATGGTATATTTTATTAGTTGACTTCACAAATTATTAACATACAACAATGGTCTATTACACGGGGTGTGGAATCCAATCACAATTCATGAGCTGTAATGCTGAATTTGAATTTATATTCCAACTAGAAGGGTATTCAATGTATTTGCCTAGACTGTAAAGAAATTCCTGTTAGAATCTTGAATGAAAACTGAAAAGAACATTAATTTAAAATAAAAAAGTAATACTTCACATTTGAGATTTAATTTATAAAATCTTTTGTAACAAATAAAATACAAAATATTTGGTTGATAACTTGATACATTTAAAAAAGTAAAAAACTTTAGTATAGAGTTGGTTACTAATTTAACTTTAAGAGAATAGAATGTTCTTCATTATGTAAACCATAAGTATTAATACTAATAAACATTGTATAGACCCTATACAATGTTTATTAGTATTAATACTTATGGTTACATAGGTGGTATATGGTGGCATAGTTGCACAACGCTTTGTTTTCTTTGGAAAGTCAAATTACTGATGACTGAAACAGAGAAATGGGTGTGATCTGAAATAATATTATGTTTATTAGTAAGGGGGTAAAGATATAAATTAAAGAGTTGATTCTCTTCTTATCTTTCAGCTTCAAAATTAAAACAAAAATTTTTTGTTACAGAAACTGAGCCCAGGAAGAGCGGTTGCATGTTCTGAGTGCCTAGGTACTGAGAAGAATGGGCTGGGGGCTCAAGAGTGTCTCATCAGCTGCCAACAGTGCAAAACCTTTGCACATCCTACGTGCGTCAACCTAATAGAGCCGATTACTCTCTCTGTAATCAAGGTAATGTACTTCTTAGACAGGATTTGTTAAGAATTAGACTAGTAGTCCAAAAATCTTTAGTCGTTTAGTTATAACTGGAGTTTTCCTGTGATTCAGTTCCATTAACCGGTTGAATGCTGTAATTACAGTAACAATTAAAAATAAAAAGTAATTTAAAAAAATTAAACCGACTTCAAAAAGAAATTAACTCAAAATTATGAAATAACTTTAATTTCGTAAGTCGGTGTCTTGGGATTTGTATTTTAGTTTTATGCCACCGACTTCCGAAATTAAAGTTATTTCATCATTTTGAGTTAATTTCTTTTTGAAGTCGGTTTTATTTTTTTAAATTACTTTTTATTTCGTAATTTTTAGTTTTTGCACTAGTATTTGACCAAGGTTTTGAGATGTTTTCCCTTTGACACTACACCCGTAGCTCTTATCAATAAGCCAGGCCGTCACACTTACACGTATTAGTACATATCTTGAAAATTACTGGATCGATCTTGATGAAACTTGCACTGTTCCCTAAGTTGAAGAAAATGTAAGCCAATAAAAAAAAATGTTCACGATCCGATTAATAGTTCCGGAGATATGCGTGGACAAACATACATGCATACATACATACATACATACGTCTATGAAATTTTGTATATTTGTTTGGAAGCCCTAATAGATCATCATATGTGAATATAATGCAATTCCAATAATATTACATACATACGTATCAAATTGATAACCTCCTTTTTTTTGAAGTCGGTAAAAAGCCATTGTGTCTCGTGTAGATCTATGTTCTATGGCATACTAAGGGTTAATGTAATATTTATGAATGAGCACTAATTTACAAATCCATTCATCTGAAGGACTAGATCTGTCAATAACAGTCATTTCTAAATTAACTATGTTTGGTTAAAGTTATAGTGATCCTAGAATTTTATTGTTAGTCTTTACATTTTTCATCCTTTACATCCTTCCGATAAATTTTTCTTATTTTGTCAAAGGTCTAAAAAAATATGTGTATGTATACACAGATTTTTAATTTGCTACATCAAATGACACCTGCAATCATGTTGTTGCGGTGATGTTGACAAAAAAAGGTTGATCACAGCTATCATTTTAGTTTGGCAAATAAAAAATCAGTATTTAACAAGTTTTTTGTGTAGCAGGTTCAGTGATAGCAGGGGCGTTAAATTACACGATTGTTGTTGTGTGTGCAGTTCTCGCGCTGGTCGTGCGGCGCGTGCGCGTGGTGCGAGGAGTGCGGCGCGCGCGGCGCCGGCGCCGGCTGGGCCGCGCGCTGTGCCGGCTGTGCGCGTCGGGCGCACGCCGGCTGCGCGCCGCCGCCCTACCGCTGCGCCGCCTGCCGCCCCGACCAGCGCAAGCGGTGAGCGCAGCGCTGCCAGTGCGCCGGCGTGCCCATGTGGCCCGACTCACACTAACCGGCCTGTTCTGTCGCAGGTCGTCGATGCCGCGCAGCCGCAAGCCGCGCACGCCGGCGCGCCCTGCGGAGTCCGACGACGAGCCCTCCGACGGTAACGCCCCGCCGCGCCCCCCGCGGCCCCCTCGCGCGCCCCACACCCTCACCGAACAGAGAATGTCGAGAGAGAAGCAAAAGTTTTTCAGATTCTCCGCGTTCAATTTAGTGAAGCGGCGCCGGCGCCGCTCGTCCGGCTCGTGGGAGGGCTGGGGCGGCGTGCGCGTCACGCGCGTGCAGCGCCTCGAGCTGCGCCTCGAGCGCCGCCCCAGCGAGCCCGCGGCCGGCGCGGCCCCACCCGGGCCCCGCGCGGCCCCGCCCGGGCCTCGCGCGCCCAGCGAGGCGCCGTCCTCCTCGCGCTCCACGCCGTCGCCCGCGTCCCTGGCGTCGCCGCCGTCGCCAGAGTCCGGCGCGTCGGGCGAACCCTCGGCCGCGTCGTCCAGTGACAGCGAGGAGCCCGCGCCCGCGCACGTGTCCACAGTGTTCGAACGTCTGGCCGCGGACTGCGCGCCCGGCGGCGTCTGGGGTTTTGCAGCCGAAGCACAAAAACAGAAACAATTGGAGGTCGAGCCACAAAATCATAAGCGACTGGAGATTGAAGCTCAGAAACTTCGAAGACATGTAATAGAGCCACACGAACACAGACGGCTCGAAGTCGAACCGCGGAAACAAAAGAGACTCGACGCCGAGTCTCAAAAATTCAAAAGACTGGAAATCGAACCTAAACTGAGTAGATTAGAATGCGAGCCCAAACTGAGCCGATTAGAATGCGAACCCAAACTGAGTAGATTAGAAAGCGAGCCCAAACTGAGTAGATTACAATGCGAGCCAAAACCGAGCCGATTAGAATGCGAGCCGAAACTGAGTAGATTACAATGCGAGCCCAAACCGAGAAGAGTCGATGCCGATCCGATAAAAGAAAGGCTAGAGCCCGAGCTGCCGCGGCCCGAACCCGAGAGGCACCACATCGCGCGGCGCCGCAGTCGCTGCGGGGAGAGGCTGCTGACGACATTGTTTGACGGCTTGTCGGAGTTCTATTCGGTGCGCACGGCGTCGCGCTCGGTGTCGCGCGCGCGGCCGGCGCGGGCCGAGCGCTCCGAGCGGGCCGAGCGCTCCGAGCGGGCCGAGCGCTCCGAGCGGGCCGAGCGCTCCGAGCGCTCCGGGCGCTCCGGGCGCTCCGAGGCGCGCGACGAGGACCGCGCCGTGCTGAAGGAGACCCGCAGCACGTTCCGGAGGTACCAGGCGTCGCTGCGCAAGGCGCGCTCGGCGTCGCCGGAGCCCTCGGAGGAGGAGGTGCAGCCGCGCGGCCGGTCGCGCAGTAGGTCCGTGTGTCGGCTGTCGGCGTCGGCGCTGGTTAGGTCGGCGGCCGCGCAGAGGTCGGCTGCGGGCGACGCGCACAAACTGTCCCGCGGGCTCGCGCTGGCGGGCCCGGCCACGAGCCCGGCCATCAATCAGACGGGTAAGATCGGTTTGAGGTGCGGTGAAAGTGTCTGGTGGATCTGACCGTCTCGCTCGCTCTGATTGCTGGCCGGCGCTCCGCTCGCAAGTCGTTTCGTTTCTCTCTCGAATCTCTGTTCGGGACGGGTGAGTGAGCCGCGCGCTCTTTGTTAGCTTCTCATTCGGACACCGAGCGCCGATGACAAAACATTTGTTACTCGGTTTCGGCAGTATCCACACATGCACTTTCGCTTGCGCCTCTGCAGGCGTGAAGGACGGAACCCCGAGCACTCGCACGCTAGTGCGGCTGTTCGGGAAATACTGGCTTTATTATGTTTTACTTGCCGTATACTTACCCTATTTTTGTTTACATTGTTTTTTATTTAGGTCTGGGCCATTTTATTGCCTTGTAATATTTTGTAACTCAATCACCAGGTATTTTCATTTAACTTTCATTCTAATTGCATTGAATAGTTTCACGATCCTGGTAAATATTATAATTTTTGAAATTTTACTGATGTGTGTAAAAACTTGATAAAATCGCAAAGTTAAAAAAAATATTAAATATTGGGATTTTCTTTCTAGTCTTGTGACCTGATCATCTCATACGAGATTAAGTGCAGGGCAGTAGCAATCTGGTTAAAATTGCAGAGGGCAAACGTCTTCCGGCGGGTGTGACGGAGAGCGATGCTGAGCTATTCAACGCAGCGGTGACGGCAGCCGGCGGAAGTACGGTCGGTACCGTCGGAGCCGTGCTGCCCGCGCAGGCGCACGACGCCCCCCCGGCCACGCCAGCCGCGCCGGCCGCGCCCGCGCCGCCCGCGCCGCCCGCGCCGGGCACGCCAGCCGCGCCAGCCGCGCCGACCGCACCGCACGCGCCGGCTCGCTGCCCCTCTGCCATCGAGTTTGGCCAGTGGGAGATCGACACCTGGTACTCCAGCCCCTTCCCACAGGAATATGCAAGGTAACTTTAGCTTCAGCATTATCGTGTGTGCTTCATTGATTTTGCCCATCAACTGTTGGAACTCAATTTCTAGTAATATGTATTTATGATGGGATCCTGCCGTTTTGCCGAAAAGTTTTTAATAAAATTTCATTATCCAAGCAAATTTTACCAACCTTTTTTATACCAATGCAATATTTGGAATGATTGTAGTACGCACATTTACATTTGGTAAAATATTACCAAGGCCAAGGATAATGTCAATAAGGAATTTGCTCTATAGTCAAACGATTTATTACAGCAAACGATCTTTAGACACATTTAGTCAAATGATTTGTTAGGAAAAAAAAAAAAATATAGACAAAAATATTTTTTCTTTGGGAATTACATGGTTTTACTTACATAATAACTTCTTATTACTTTTTTTAATTACATTGCATGGTTGCGGTTGGTCGATAGGCTACGTAGGATGCAAGAGCGAGCGAAGGGCACCCCGAGGTTAGGTTTGGTTAGGTTACTTTAAGCCCTTTTCACAGAAATAGGAGCCCCGCGGCGCGGGGGCTCCGTCAACATTGGATGCAAGAGCGAGCTAATGAGATTACAAATACCTTTACCTTATATCATATTAAACAGGGCCAATTGAAATCATAGGCAGACAGAAATAGGGGCTGACGATACTAAATATTTGGCTTATTTTATTTTGCGTAAAATATGTTATACCAACTGAAATATATGAATACATTAAAATTGGTTAAAGTACTAGTTGGTAAGCAAGTTATTGTTTAAACATTCCCTTGCCAAACATTAGGTTTGTGTTACCATTTTTTGTGAAGAGTTTATTGGCTAAGTAATGAGTTGAATAGTAATATAGTGTAGTGTATTTTAACATGTACTTTTGGTGTATGCTTTGTTGGTTATCTTTAAATAAATGAAACAAGGGAGACCCATTTATGATCTGTACAACAGATACCTGGTAGAATCTGATGGAAACTTACTATGTACAGTCAACAAAGGAGATAAGTATACAGGTGCGTCGGATATAATTGAAGTTTACTAAGAAACCGATGGATGTTCTGGACTGAAATTCAATTTACTATATGAGCTGTTTGTTTTCTATTATTAAAATTAAATTTTATTCGAGAACATCCATCAGTTTCTTAGTAAACTTCAACTATATCCGACGCTTCTGTATACTTATCTCCTTTGTTGACTGTACATTAATTTGTCAAGTTATTGTATACATATTTTTGCAAATAAATTTTATTCTTATATTCATAATGACAGTTACAGTGTTTTTAACTGACCCTGATGTAATTCTCTGTCGCAGGCTACCCAAGCTTTTCCTGTGCGAGTTCTGCCTGAAGTACGCGAAGAGTCGCGCGGTGCTGTTCCGGCATCTGGACAAGTGCCTGTGGCGCCACCCGCCCGCCACGGAGATCTACCGCTGCGGAGACATCTCCGTGTTCGAGGTCGACGGCAACGCTAACAAGATCTACTGCCAGAACCTCTGCCTCCTCGCCAAACTCTTCCTCGACCACAAGACCCTGTACTACGATGTCGAGCCCTTCCTATTCTACGTGCTCACCAAAAATGACAGCAAAGGATGCCACCTAGTCGGCTACTTCTCCAAAGAAAAACATTGTCAGCAGAAATATAATGTTTCCTGTATCATGACGATGCCGCAGTACCAGAGGCAGGGCTACGGGAGGTTTCTCATCCATTTTAGTGAGTGGTGGAATCTTTATTACATCACCTATAAGATTATATATTTAATTTTACCTGTTTGTATTAAAATGGCGTTTTAACATATTTATCTTTCTTCCCAGGTTATTTACTCTCGAAAGAAGAAGGACAACCTGGCACGCCGGAAAAACCTTTGTCAGACCTGGGCAGAGTTTCCTACCACGCGTATTGGAAGTCTGTCATTCTCGAATACTTGTATGACCACAAAGATAAACCGTTCACATTCGAAGACATCGCTCACACGACGGGGATGCATATGAACGACATCGCGGTAACGTTTCAGTTGCTCGGCTTCGTCAGGTACATCCCCAGTGATGAGACAACCAAACTTGGACTGTGCATAGACTGGATCAGAGTTGATAATCACATGAACAAAGTCAAAAGTAAACCTCGGCTGGAGATCGATCCTGAATGTCTGAGATGGACTCCTCTCCTAGCACCCACTGTGAATCCGTTCAGGTCGCCTGAGGAAGCTTCGGGCGACCAGGAAACTGAGAACGATGAAGCAGAATGTAAGACTGAGAGCGAGGACACCGCAACAGAATCAGAAGCGCCCGCGCCCAAAGAAGAACCTACCGTGAAAGCTAAAGCAGATGTCGAGACTCCTGACCCTCCAGTGGAAGTAACATCATCTGGCAGGAGACGGACGAGACCTCTCAAATATAGTGAAACTACCTACCAAACCACACCGACCCTCGCTGAGGGCAACCGAAAAAGAAAACGAGAAGTTAGCAGGAAGATTTCCGAAACGAATATGGAAGAAGAGAAACCTAAAGAGGAAGAAACGCCTCGGAGACAGAGAAGTAAAAGCGTCACGAGAAGATCGTCCCGAGTCATACAGAACGAACTCGCAGAGGAGCCAACACCGACACCGACACCGAGGAATAGAAGACAAAGCGTCAAAGAAGCGCCGTACGCCTCCGACAGTCAGGAAAGTCAAGAGAGTATGGACATGGATGCCATCACACCAGCCGCAATCCCTATTAAACCTAAGACTAAAAGAAAAATGGCGTGGAAAGGACGCCAGAAGAAGCGACAGAAGGTTACTAAGACTCCAGCGACGGCCGCGTCACCGGCAGCTAAAAAAGCCAAACTTGACGAATCTAAGGAACAAGTCAATGACTATAAAACTGACGATTCAATGGAGCCCAATAGTACTGCGCCCGTTGAGGAAAGTATCAGATCTCCTAAGGACAAACTTGACGAGAAAGCACAAGAGAAAAGCAAGAACTCTGAAGCCAGTTCTGAAGACTCTTCAGGTGAAGCTGACGATGAGATGGATGTAGAGGAAGGTGAAGAAAGGAAGATTGTCACAAGCAAGCCAGCGACACCGCGACATGTTGAAGAGAACAGCACAGACCACCATACAAGTGATATGGAACTTGACAGCATACACATGGACTCCCCAAAATCTGTCGCGGAGAAAGACCAAGTTATTAACGAGGCTAGTGATAAGCCTGATGACGCTCCCACTGAAAGTAGAACGGAAGCATCACCAGCTAAAGCTGAGGAACAGACCAACACAAAGAGTGATGAGACTGAGGACAACAAATTGGCTGAGCCTAGAAACGGCGAAATGAAATCTCCTCCTAAACCAGCAGTGGAAGATAAGGAAACTATTATCATATCTGAATCTGATGACAATAACAGTCAGAGCTGTCCTCTGCCGTCACCAAAACCTAACTCAGTGGCTCCTGTTCAACAAAACAATGAGAATAAACCCAAAGAGGTTGAAGAGAAAGACAGTCCATCTAAAGTAATACCGGTAGTATCAACCGAGAATGCACATATCGTGCTCGATCCTAGCGCGAGGGTGCAGGAGGAAGTGAACACCAGCAAGCCTGCAGTGGATCTCATTGTACCAAAAATACATCAAATCGAGACGATAGTCGTTGAAGGTGAGTCTGACACCGCAAATTCCCCGCACACAGGCGTATCACCAAAGAAAACCGACACGTCGGTGATTAACGAGTCTCCTAAACCTAGAAGGTCACCAGAGAGTATGAACACCGATATAATTTGCGAACAGAAGCAATGCGAGATGAGGAAAGAAACTGTTATTCAACATCAGAATATGGACGAAACTAAACTTGCGGAGAAAAAGTCGTCACCGAATAAAGTAGAAATAATTCAAAATTTAGATAATGCACAGAGAGATAATATATCATGTATGAAGAAGCCGGACCCCGTCAAAATAGATAGTTTTACTGAAATTGATAGAAATAAATTACAAAATCCAATCGCTAGTAGAGAAACTGAGATGCCATTTCGTAACGACATGATGCACTCAAGGAAAGATGAGATTATTGTGACCAGAAATGTTATTGAGCAGACGTCGATGCAAAACTTTCAAAATCCCGTGAGTAACTCCATGACGATACAACAGATCAACACGGCTCAGCATTCCTACCTGAATCACAGAGCGAATGTTAGCAAAGAGTCGCAGGCTGTACAAACTGACAAAATACTCTTGAAGACTAGTGAACAGAACCGCGTAATAAACAACACCCTCGACTCCACTCCAGTCATTAGTAAAACTACAACTAAGTTAGAAGTGCCGCATCCGATATCGTCCCCAGTGATAAACCCAGTCATACCCAAAGTACCCAATGTGACTGATATCAATTTTTTACCTCGATGTCAAAGCGCTAATGCGGCCGTTAGCATGGGTTTGGAAAGAGCGGATTTAGAAGCTAGTTTCGCCAATAATGCTATGCAAAACTTGACTGGATCTATGAGCATAGTCCAAACTAATTCTCAAGATTGTAAAAACGATCCTAACTTGAAGCCCAGAGAGAAGAGTAAGCTGCGTGACGTGAGAGTGAACTCGGCTCATAGCAAGCTAGAGAAAACTGACAAGAAAACTAAGAACGACACTCCTAGGAGTACACCTGAACCTAAAATGTTTTTTCCGGAACAGAACACTAATGCTAGGAAACCAGAGACGTCAGTCCCTATAAACGTGATCAACTCCGTGCCCGTTACGAGTAAAGTGGAAACTAAAACTAACGAGGCGCCCAAAAAGCAAGATTTTTTTAAGAAAGAGAAGTCCAATACTTCCAAATGTGACTCAAAAAATCAGTCAGTCAAACACGATAAGAGCTGCACAGCTCAGCTGAACTTGAAAGCTGATCAGAACGATTTGAACAAAATGCTGCCCAAATTCAAGTATGATAATGAATTAGTGCCTAAAGCGGATTACGCCATGAACCAAATTCCTAACTACCACACGACGCACGGACAGTATCAATGGCCGCCCTGGGACCCCACGCGGATACAGGGCTCGTGGGAACATAATAGATTTTTAGATATGAAAAATATAGTTAGTGATAAGAACTACTTGGACAAACATCAAGGGTTCAACCTTCCTCATTTAGACCAAGTCCAAAAGTCGCCTCAGAAATTACTTCCCAAGTATGACCAGAAAGAGTTCCACAACATTGCTTACGGCTTGAGCAGTAGTTTATACGCAACGACGGGGTTGCCGCATTTCAAGGAGACCAAAACCCCGACGTCCAAAGCGGAGTGTTCACAGAAGAACGAATGTAAGCCTTCAAAACAATCGAAAACTACGACTGCTTGTCAGACTCAGTGTGAACCAAAGAAGTCGCAGTCTCAGAACACAGCTGAGCAGATGAAGCAGATGATGCAGCGACAAGTGAACAAACAGCAGGAAGTGGTGACGAGTTGTGCGGAGTACCGGCAGCAGAGTTCACAGGTGTTGTCATCTCCTAGTTGTAAGACGCCGTTCAATCAGAACGGGCCTTGTGGGCAGGAGAAGGAGATCGAGAAGAAGTCTCGGCAGCATAAGAAGGAGGAGTCTCCTAAGGATACTAGTAAGGAAGAGTTGTGTGAGGCGGTGAGTCCGGCACTGCAGTCGATGGGCGTGTACACGCCGGACTCGACCAGCAACTCGGTGCACTCGGTGCAGTACCCGGCGTGCGAGCTGGACGTGAGCCAGCTGGGACTGGAGTCGCCCACCAGCATCGGCTCCGACCTGGCGTCGCCGTGCTCCATGATGCACATGCACCCGGCGCCCAGCCCGCAGTACTCCTCTATCCACATCCCGTCCATCATGAGCCAGCCCAACCAGCCGCCTAAGCAGCAGAAGATTAATAATAGGAATAGGTAAGAAAAACGTTTTTACCCTCTCGTCATAAAGGCGGCCATATACAAACGGCATTAATCGGTCGAAGGACACTGAATGAGATACAGTAGTAGTTTTATTATTATTACGTGTGGGGGGTGTTTAGTGTCCCGCAAAGTTTTAACAACGTTTATGGTTTTTCGTTTAAGGACAAAACTACTGTAAACTCTTTGTAAATAAGACTGAATGATTTATGGGGCCATGTTTAGAAAACAATGAAACGAAAGGTCCTAACGACAATCGTATATACTTACATATAAATACCCAGATAAAGTGAAGTATAGTTCTGTTCCTATAACACACTATGTCCACAGGAATAGCAGCGCTAACAGCAACAACAACAGCGGCGAGGGCAGCAAGCAGGCTGCCCTGCGCGCCGGCGCCACGCCGCCCGCGCCGCGACACCGCGCCACGCCGCCCGCGCACCAGCCGCATGGTCAGCACAATTTTTCTTAAACATTGCACAATGTTTAATATTGAAGCAATTCTCCTTTGTTCACATTTCCCCTATTACCCATAAATATTAAGAATGTAGTGTTAAACTACTGTGCCCACTTAATGGCAATCTCAAACTCGCCTATTATTACAACTAAATGTAGGTAAACAATAAATTCACTTTCCTATTACATTGAACAACTGGCAAAATGCGAGTGTCTTTTTTTCTAAGGCTTTTCTAAGGCCCGTATTAATAAACGTTACTCAGCCCAAGAGCCTCGCACTTGATATCAATCTTGAGGTTATGATCATTATTAATAAACGTAATAATTTACTACTCAAGTTACGGTTTGGGTTTACGTTATCAGCCAAGTAATGGACTGATTAATAAACAAAACTCTACACTTTAGTATACAATAGGCGTGTACTCAAGATGCTTAACCCTGAGTGTAGGCAGTCCGTGACTTGAGATCGTGATTAATATCTAGATTTTGAAAATATTTTGGGTGTAATTTATTATTACGATGAAATAGAATACTGTGACGATATTTTATGGTCTTTGCGATATCGTTTACTAAAAATCTATAATTTATATGTTGAGCTCGGTCAAACTGCGTTAGTCTACTGCGAAAGTTGTATAAAATTGGTAATACTACATCTACCCAAAAAGTAGACTACTTCAATTCGCCGAAAATATGTACATATACAACCTACAGTCTTGCTGAAAATATGCAAAAGGCGAACATAAAGATCATCATCATTCTGTCTGCATCCTTGCTTTTACAATTTTTCATACATAAACTACATAAAAAAAACTATCAAATTGCTAATTATTCACTTTTTCTTAAAAATGTATACTGGGCATTCTGTAGTAAACTATTAGAAAGATCAAAAATAAAATCCACAATAAATTAAAATAATTTTGAACAGCGAGCGCATTCCGAACATAAATTCAAATATAGAAACAATTCGGCGCGAAATTCAATAATGAGGTACATATGGCCCGCCTGTTATTGACTCTGTTTCAATAATATGTCGAAAAAAAGATTGAAATTACGTTAGAAAAGCATAAATCATTATTATAAACAATGCTTAATGTATTTATTGTTTAAAATAATTTTATTTCAATTTCAAAGAATCGATTTCTGACATTCGTCATATTAATTACCCAAGTCAATCGAATTAAAAAAAATAATCGTTTAGGAATCGCTTTCGCACATAATAGGCTATTTGACAATGTAAAAAATAAGGTCATAATTATTGACACTCGTATAGATTATCGCTTTTAAAATCGATTTGCATTAATTTTACTACAAAACAATGTATTATTTATTAAAAAAATCCCGAAAAAACTTCATCTTTTTAAATCTGGCGCCACGTAATCGAAAACGGTCTGGATTGGCTGAACTTATGATGACGTCATGATATAGTCAATTTCTGTCTATCGTTGACAGAACAGTGGCCTTAGTGTGAGATTTTTCGACTCACGTTCGATTGCGAGCGCGTTAGAATTTTGTATGGGAAATTAGGTTTCTCCTAGTGACCACCAGGTGGCGCTATAACTTTTTCCATATAAAATTCTAACGCGCTCGTAATCGAACGTGAGTAAAAAAACTCACACTAAGGCCACAGATGACTTTTGTCTAGTACCTCGACCGTTTCAACGTTTGTTTACGTGTATTGTGACGTCACGACGCCATATTGTTAAAGATAGCGTTTTGGCGGCTTATTTAAACAGTACATTTTTATTTACTATTTTCTAAAAGAAATACATTATGCAATTTGAAGTAATAGGTTTTTGTGGGCTCGTTAGACACCATTAAATAATCTGAGATGTTTATCAGAAACCAGTCAAATAGCCTATTGCAATAACAATAAAAAAAAACTGGCCAAGTGCGAGTCGGACTCGCACACGAAGGGTTCCGTACCACAAGGCAAAAACGCCGAAAAAAACACGTTTGTTGTATGGGAGCCCCCCTTAAATACTTATTTTATTTTGTTTTTAGTATTTGTTGTTATAGCGGCAACAGAAATACATCATCTGTGAAAATTTCAACAGTCTAGCTACCGCGATTCTTGAGATACAGCCTGGTGACAGACAGACGGACGGACGGACAGCGAAGTCTTAGTAATAGGGTTCCGTTTTTACCCTTTGGGTACGGAACCCTAAAAAACAATAATGGTCGGCGATTTTGAATTGAACACAAATTGAGTTGTGGTAATGATTAATACGTGTTATTGGACCTGTGTTTTAATATTACGTTAAGATCTGGGCATTTTCGTGTTGTTTGTAATATTTGTCACATTTTAAATCTTATCTACTTCTGTGTGTGTGACATTTGTGAAAAGTAAAAAAACTTTTTTACAAAAAAAACAACCGACTTCCAAAAAACACTATAAAGTGAAAAATAACTTTAATTTCGGAAGTCGGTGTCTTTGGATTAGTATTTTAGTTTTTTGCCACCGACTTCCGAAATTAAAGTTATTTTTCACTTTATAGTGTTTTTTGGAAGTCGGTTGTTTTTTTTGTAAAAAAGTTTTTATTTTTCACTTTTTAGTGTGTCAGTTTGTAATTTATCTAAGTTACAATAGCCTAATGTCAACTGCTCATCACCTTTTACAAAATATTGCTATTCCCGATGCAGGGACGTTAATTGTTGAGGAGTTCCCCTAGTAAGAACCAGGAGAACTCCTCAACAACCACTCACCATACGCATTGTGACGAGGATAAATCGTTTAGCAACCATATTAAAGTAATCGAATCGCAACCCGTGAAATATTTGTCATTGAGTAGTTCCGATGGCCATCTGTGGTCTTCATCATCAGCTCCACTTTACCAAATGATGATTTCCGAGAGCAAATGCTCAAGTTACTTTAAAAAATACCCAAATCGCTATAGCTTTGCCTATAAAATTTGAGGGTTTCCCTCGATTTCCATGGGATCCTCTCATCAGATTTCAACTTGATGATAATGGGACCACCTCGAGAGTATACCCTTTCGAACAAAAAAACAATTTTGAAAATCGGTCCACAATTGGCGGAGTAATCGCGAAACAAACACACAAAAAAAAAAAAAAAGACATACCGTCGAATAGAGAACCTCCTCCTTTTTTGAAGTCGGTTAAAAATGTAAACACGGACTATTGGCGCGAAACTTCAACATTTGATATCAAAAATCTTATTACCGATGAATTTGTCAAATAATTAAATGATGTAATATTCACTGCCCCTGTGGTCGAGTTAGGATGTTCGAAATCCCCAATTTTTATGTTTTTTTTAGCCTCGACCACCACTGTCATCAAAATGGCGATTATCGTATTACAAACTTGATTTTATTCAAGGTAAATTATTAAACTTGCGCGCCAAATATGAAAGATTTAATGGCGTTAACATAGAGCTTTTTATCCTACTCTCCTAATTTACGCACATTAATAAGATTTGATGGATAGCATAACAAATATTTACATATTATAATCAAGGGTGTCGTATGTCGTCATTCTTGGGTCCGAGCCGGCGGAGGTTCGTGTGTTCGGGTCCAATCGGGACCGCTTCCGAACTATACGGTTAAGGATTTCTTGGGTAGAAAACATCTTTCTATCGTGATACAGAGCTATTCATTAAAATTTTAACAAAATAGAAGTATTTCGATAACTCTTACGATATAAGAAGAACGAAATGTGATGAATGTCATTTTAAATTGCGGTCAATGTGACGTAATCGTTCACGAGATCATGCCCTCAAGTACAGCGTCTTGAGGAGCTGATCTTGGTAACTAAGATACGGTTTTCATGTGTTTATTAATTAGCAATGCTGATATCGTAATAATGGCGTATCAAATGATGACGCACGTGTGGGAGTACGTCATTGAGGAACGTTTATTAATACGGGCCTTATAAACACCTTAGCTTAGTCTATCTTTTCTAAGTATACAGGCGTAATGTTGTTTTATTTTATTTTGTTATTATTTCCTCGTAATTAAAACACACAATTCTTGCTATGATAAATGTAGCGAGTTTTTTGGACGCAGCGGCGGGCGGCGCCGTGATGCAGGGCGCGGGCGGCGCGCCCGGCGCGGCCTACCAGGGCGGGTACCTCAGCTTCCAGCAGCAGCAGCAGTACCACGCCGGCGCCTGGCCGCCCTCCTGCTCGCTGGCCAAGCTGCAGCAGATGGCCGAGGCGCCGCAGCACCACCCGCCGCACCAGGTAACCGTGCCCGACACTACCTCAGCTTCCAGCAGCAGCAGCAGTCTAGTCAACAGCAAAAGTAGATGATCAAAATCAGAAATTCAATAGGAGTCAAAACTGATCACGAATATATGGCACCTGTACTAGTAGTAAATGTTTTGTATAATTTACAATCACATACTTTTGAATCACTTCGACGCCACACAGCTCTGACGCGAAGTCCGTTAATTAGTATTGAATTTCTGATTTTGATCATCTACTTTTGCTGTTGACTGTACCACGCCGGCGCCGCCGCTCCAGGTACCCGCTGCCCGACAGCCGGGCTATGCTGTAACTATCTCAGCGTGAAAACATAGGTGATACTGTGTCAATCTAGCATAATTATGGTGGAATGACAGCTTACTTTAATTAAGTTTTTACTGTGAGATTTTACAAAATAGAATGGCTGCACACACTGTGAATGTATTATTATAAAATAAAATGGTAAACTGACTGACTGACTGATTGTTGATATATCAACACACAGCCCAAACCGCTGGACCTAGAGACATGAAACTTGGAGGGTGTGTTCTTTGTGAAGAGTAAGTATCCACTAAGAAAGGATTTTTGGAAATTCCACCCCTAAGAGGGTGAATGGGGGGAGGGTGAAATTTCACGCGGACGAAGTCGCGGGCGGAAGCTAGTGTATTATAAATGTATCATCAGCATTATTTTTTCACGATGGATCAACTTGGCCTGACTCCTTATCCTGCCTCGTTTATCTCTCAAATATTTACGAGCACGACTCTCCTCTTTCATCGAAGAGTTGTTAAGAAACACAAAGCGAGTGTCACAAAGAAAAATCTTATTATGGAGATGGGCAATTTTTTTTTCAATTATAAATGCATGAAAATATGAAAGCTTAGCGTGAATTTGGATTGGTGGTGAATTTTGGGTTGCTATAACTTACCAAGCAACAAAAACAGAAATAAATTGCAGTAAACCAATTTAGCTAGTAGAGGTGTCATGAAAATATTTCAAAACTTTCAAGGAGTTGTACTAAAAACGTGTACTAACAATCACATCATCATCACACACCCGGTCACAAGGATGCTGTCTTGCTCTAAACATTTTCATGACACATATTTGTGGTCTTTCAGTATTTCGAATCTAGTTGTTTTCTACAGTACGGGCAGCAGTCCAGCACTCCTCCCGCCGCGCCGGCCGGACACTACCACGCCGCCGCGGCCAAGTATTACCCGCCGCATAACCAGCTCGACTCGCCTAGAAATACCCGGAACACATCAAGTCAGTATAACTATTGTTATTAATATGAGGCATACCGGTAGTCATGTTAAAAGTGTCGTGTTAATCTAGTATGGTTTTGACGGCATACATATTCAGCCTATAATGTATTCCCACTGCTAGGAAGGACACAGGCCTCCACCACGCGGGCCCAGTGTGGGTTGGTGGATGTTACATGTCTTTGAATTTTTGGTTCTATGACCGATAAAAACCTACTCAAAGAATTGATTGCTTACATTTCCTGAACTTTCATGATTCCTGCTGCAATAGCATCTTGAGGCATAATTCCTACAAATTTATTTAAATCTACTAGATAAAATAATAAAGAGATAGAGTGCAGTAGTGCAGTGTTGTTCTGGCTGTGCGATATGCTCTGGCATGGTTCCACAGTTGGTGCGCTCTGTAGCCACCATCTTCTAAGAACATGCAACAGTAATATATGCGTGTCTTGTCAAGATATCTTCTTTCATAGAGGATCATTGTTGTGGGATGCATATGACATTTTTTCACCTATCATTTTGTATATTGTTCGATATTATGTGTACTGCTGCAAGAGAATATACTGAACTAAGATGTGTACGACGTCGTGTTGCAGGCAACTTGAGTCCGATGCAGCACATGCAGATGGCTCCGGGCTCGCGCATGTCGCCCAACCTCAACACGCACATCATCAGCGGCTACGGGCTCAACGGGTACCGCGTGCCGCCGCAGCAGCAGTTCAACAACCTGCAGATGATGAACGTGCAGCCCGGCGTGCAGTACGGCGGCGCGGACCCGCGCGCGCAGCAAGGCAACGTGTACGCGTACGGGTACATCAACGCGCCGCCGCCGCCGCTCGCCATGCAGACGCTGAACTCCACCATGCGGCGGTAGCGAAGGTGCTGTCGCCAGCCCTTCCGCGTCGCGCATGCGCGGACGACCCGTCATGTTGACCAAAAACGATTGGAGTGTGTTATATTTAAGTATAGCATAGTACAAATAAACATTTGCTTTCTGACGTTAAGTGCTAGTTGTATTGTATATATAGTAATGTTAATCGAGATGAACATGAACACCACTTCTGTTGCCTTACCCTCCGCACGAGTGTCTCGTTATGTTACGGCGGTCTAGTGGCAGCTCTGTTATTGTTTTTGTATAATATGTATGTAAATCACGTTTTGTTTGTCGTTGATAAAGAGCAGTACCCGGTAAGCTGAATAAAAGTACAAAATTGCAGATAAAATGTATTTAAATCTGTTTATAATAATAATGACGACTACGTCACTGAAATGTAGCATAATGATAGTGCAATAAATGTATGTACTCTGATAGTAATCTGCTTTGTTTTGTATCGTGACGACTAAGGTATCGAGCCCCTGTGAGAGAACTGTGATGTCCGAGGTCTCCAGTGTCCATGGCGCGTGCTTCATTCATAAATTAATATATTCTCGATTTCCAAAGAAACAATGTAATGTTAAGTCTTTGGTTATGTTGAACTAAGTGCAATGTTTTACTGATCGCAGATTGTACTTCAGATGTAAAGAATCGTTCGGAACTCGTATTTTATATGTATATGGTGTTTACGTTTTGATGTATTTGTGTTGTGTAGCTCGTGTACAGTCGCCGTTGTGTAATTATAACTGACCGTAGGATCCTAGTTTGTCTGAATCTGTTCTAAAGTGCCTCTCACGTCCCGTCTGTCTGCTTGACTCCGTGTAACATATTGTAAATGTAATGCTTTGGATTGTAACAAGGCTGTATACATATAGAGCTGATAATCTTAGTGTATTTGTAAGATACGGTTTTTAATTTGATCAATGTGATAGTGCGCTAACAAGAATGAGGAGCGTAGGGCTCTCCGGGGCGACGATCCGTGGTTACTTACGTAAACAGGCCTAATCGACGGAGGTTTTTTTATATTTTATATTCTTTTTACACTGGTAGTTTTAATGTTTTATATTTGCGATGATAATTTTGTTTTACCGCTTCGCTTAAGGATTATGTTCGTGTTATCCCAGTAATTTATTGCCAAATGTTATTAACACTTACGGTTACTATAATTACGAGTTTAAGTATTTTTAGTTGTCGTGTTTAGTTTCGTCCTCTTGCACGTCTAGGTAAGCGTCGGCCGCGTGCGTCGGTCGTCGATCGGTCGGTCGGTCGTCGCCGCTCGCCGTAAGTTATTTTGTAAGATCTGCTCCTCTAAGGTTATGAATGTTATTTGTTACTAATGTGTAGTATATAAAATATTGTAAATACAATAACAGTAAGAAACATGTAGCAGGTGTTATCACACAAAATATAATTTTGTGAAAAACCTTGTAGTTTTTTTTATTTTTGGAGTTCCTTTACACAAACACCATCACAACAGAAAAAATACGCTTATTTAACGAATTTTAAAGGGAGAGAGGTCTTCTTGCCAGTTACATCCATGTAGACAAACATTCCAGGTCGTGTCATACAATACAGTATGATAAAAATATCATTATTTTTTACTTTAAATAGCTTTGTTTTTGACCAAGGACGTCTGGTTTTAGACATATTTGCGAAAAACTTAAAAGGGGATTCAAAAAACATATGAAGCAGCAATATCCTTCAAAACTATTCAGATTGAGATTTTAAATAGTGTATTATCTAGTGCCAGCACATCAAGCTACTACGATCTGTAAATTTTTTATAGATTTTCAACTTTATCTCTACAGCATAAGGTTCAAGTTGATTGGGAAAATTTGACAGTTTCGGGTAGTTTGATGTGCTGGCGTTTGTACGTACTGAATCCATGGTGTAACAGTTGCGCGTCTAAGGCCCTACCAGCCTGTATATTAGTCGTCGTCACGGTAGTCACTCCCTTTCTAGCCATATTATCTTCTGGTCTGGTAGTTCTTTTTTACATTAAAATTCCACTTCTATTTCGTAGCACACAAATAACGCGTACACCCAAAGACTACAATATGATGCTGTAAAACTAAAGTCACAAAAGATTTATTATCTTAACGCCTGTAGACCTAATAAGGAGGTAAGCACCCCTACAAAACGGCCTACTTATATAGTTTAGGTACCTACTGCTCTCGCTTATCCCGCAAATCGCAACAAATATCGATTAAAATCGGTTCCTATTACTCCTAATGATTCTATTCAATTATAATAAATACTAGGTATAATTACAACTACATCTTTGCGATAATGAACACATTTATTACGAGATTTAGTCGGTATTACTTAACATAATTTATCAATTATCATAGTAACATTCTATACAGGTATGATTATATGTGTACTTTAATAGCACAGATAATATAATAATACTGACTATAAAGACTCTATGAAGAGCCCATTTATGTAATTAAACAGCGATAGAATTTCACCAGGATATATTCATATAAAGACTTTACATTACCACGTTTTATCTAGCACTCCTACTAATTAAAAATACTTAATCAAAACATTTGACACTTGCTTGAACTTGAACGTTCGAATGGAACACGCGATCAATTATAACCAGCCTGCATTATAAGAGCTATTACGCACTGTCGACTGGTCGCCGGCGACTGTGACTTACCTACTATAGTTTAAATAGGTGTTTATGCACTTGGTCGCCGAATGATGCCTATGTTTTGGTCGCCGAAGGACCAAGTCGCCGGCGACCAGTCGACAGTGCGTAATAGCTCTAGATAGCTTCTATAGTACAGACGCTAGCACATCAAGCTACTACAATCTGTCAAATTTCTTTAATAGAATTTCAACTTTATTGCTAAAGTATTAGGTTCAAAGTTGATTGGGAAAATTTGACAGTTTCGGGTAGCTTGATGTGCTGGCGTCTGTGCCTACTTGCTGCAATAATAAGTACTTTAACAAAATGTCTGCCAACATTACGTGTTTGTAATGTGGCTACTATTGTAACAAATTAAATATCTACTTAACCCTTTCAAACCCTTCAAATTTTACTCATACAAACTGTAAACATGAATTCAGCACATGATTCTAGACACCCAACTTAGAAATATTTCGTCGTTTATAAAAAAAAGTTTCATAGAAAAGTGGTAAAACCTACGCGGTCAAAATGTACTGAAGAACAATTTTTTTTAATAACAAATTTCTGAATTCACGGTAGCAGTTTGCACGTCTATGTCCCCGCCAGCCTGTATACTATGAATATGAAACTTAAAACCTCTAATATTGCACACAATACACTACAAAATAGTCAAAATAATCACAGAAACCTTTGTCTATCTTCTGCTGAAGATTTACAACCACGACGATACTGTGGCCTGTTCCAAAACTATCTGAAGAAAATGTAAACAAATGCATCAGAAAACTTTTTGCCGAAGCCGATTTGTAGTAGGTACCACCACAAAACACATACTACCTACTACCACTGAAGAAAAAGTATTTATTGGGAGTATTGGGACCTTCTATATATTACGTCCATGATTGGGACTCGCACAAGAATATCACAGGCCAAACTAAACACACTCTTAAAAACTTAAAAATAAGACGAAAGTAAAATGAAATAAAAACGGTAAGTCCTGTACGAGGCCAAAAGGCATAATGAAGCGATATTTAAAAATAGGTACAGTCACGAGCAAAAGTATGTATACACTTGGCTTTATTAAAAGGCGATTTTCTCCTTTATTTTTGAATGAAATTTTATATTAGTGGGAACATAGTATTTTCGAGCCCATAAGTATATGTAAAGTGTCGTATTTCAACGTTGCATTCGTTATTTCGTGAAAAATCGCAGTTTAAAGTTGCCAAGTGTTGACATATTGGTGCTCGTGACTGTACATGTCGCAGCGCTGGTACAGACGCCAGCATCAAGCTACTACAATCTGTATTTCTTTAATAGATTTTCAACTTTATCGCTGAAGCATAAGGTTCAAAGTTGATTGGGAAAATTTGACAGTCTCGTGTAGCTTTATGTGCTGGCGTGTGTACTCTGATAGGACCCGGGTTACAATTTGTTTACTACACACCTTCATCAGATACTTTTTGTACAAACATTAGTTAATCTTACCACTATAATATCAAATCTATTTTCTATTTAATGACACTATAAAAAGCTTATTTTGCTAAAAATATAAATTCAAAAACTATCGGTCTTGGTACCGCATTGACGGCTTAACACACTAAGTAGGTACCAAATAAAGTAGAATGTTTAAGTTATATAAAACATTTGATAACACATTATTGATATTGATACCCCACTGGCATACTAGATAAGTGACATTGTAATAAACTAGATAATGGCGCAGATTCTGTTTTTCACAAACTAAACAAAATTTAAGTTCATGCATCTTTTTCTTTCTATTTCATTATGAAAAGGACAGAAGATAAAAAATATCAGTTTAGTCCTGTCAAATTAAGATACTCCATAGACAACTTCAGATGAGATTAAAAAATTGGCTACTAAAAATACGTCAATTTACGTCAGGCCCTGACTAATTTGACAGGACGAAACTAATATTTATCTTCTGTCCTTGTCTTAATGAAATAGAAAGAAAAAGATGCCTGAACTTAAATTTAGTTTAGTTTGTGAACAACAGAATCGGCGCCATCATCTATCTAAGTTATATTTTCATACCTCAGAATTCAGAGAGCCCTAAATATAACACTTGAAATTAGACCTTAGGTATATATCTATAAAAACAAAGTTACATTTAGATAATTTAACATTAAAATATGAATATTTGCAAAAATATGAGAACCGACTATCCTTTTTTTTAAATTTGTAATGGTTTTCAGATTTTTTCCTTTACTTGTGCTACATGACATTGCTTCTTGCCAAATTTCATGATTCTAGGTCAACGGGAAGTACCCTATAGGTTTTGATTCCCTTTACGAGTGTCAAAATATGTGGCATAAACAAACGCCCGTATCTTTTGATTGCGTTGACGAAGTTTGATTTTTTCACTGCTTCAAGGGATTGCAGCCCTGAGTTATAAATCATTGCAATGTAACTCTTATCTCATTCTAATAAAGTATAAATTAGAATGATTGCCATGACTTTGATGGCTACATTTTCAGAAATAGAGAGGCATCTTACAATTTTAAATACTTAATTAGTTTTAAATACGTAATTCGTTTACTTACTTAGTTACTTATTTATTACATCATAGAAGACTAAAGGAAACAATAGTCGACAGAAAGCCAATTAAGTACAAGTCTTCGCGTTTAGACTTATAATAGAATTTGTGTTGTGAACATACAAGCAGTAACATATCACTTTATACTCTATTTAATAGTCAGAACTATTAAAATATCTACTTGTGTTTGCAATTAAAAAGTGTGAGAGAAAAAGAAAAAAAAATAAAAAGCAATGCAGTAGGTATTAAAAAAAAATTAAGGTTTAAACACCTTCTAGCTGAGGTCACACTGGTTGGTTTATGAAATTCTCCTAAATACTCGTACTATCAACAAACAAGCAATCAAATTATCACATTAAATAAATAAATAAATAAATTAATACCAAATAATTATTGTGCTAATTATTAACATTTACTCAGACATTACAATATTCTCTCAAAACATAATTAGACTATAATGTTCCCACTGCTGGAACACAGGCCTCCTCTCTGGGTGGGCCGTACATCCACCACGCGGGCCCAGTGCGTCACATATCTTCGAATATTTGTTAGAGCAGTGGTGAAGAAATAAATTACACAAAGTAAAGCGCCTGTGTGGGTTTCAATGCACGACCTATATCGTAAGTCTGGGCCTTTACGGTAAAGGCCCCGACTGGACAGAATTATATTGATTTACATTACGTAAATCAATATAATTCTGTCCTGTTTTTGATTTTGTTACTAATTCCACAATGATTTTTTAATCTTGCTAGAGCTAGGCAAAGAAAAAAACCCAGAAATCTATGTGTGTTGTGGAAAACATACCGACGATGAAGTGACAAGAACTCCTAAGTGACATTTTTGCGATTTTAATTTTTTTACGTAGATAGACTTTAAATAATCGTTTGCGTGGGCTGGCAAAAGCAGCTGACTTTATATCTTCTTTTTTAATGAGTTATTTATAACTGACAATAACTATTAAACAACTGTGTATCAACTTTGCTGACAATATCACCTAATGAACTAATAACAACTAAATAACCTTAGCGTAATTATTTCTGTCAAGACCTCCTATCTCCTGCTAGATACGTCTTTATGCTTATATAGTTAAAACTTATACAGAAGCATTGTTTTATTGAATTTTATATTTGTTAAGGTTATTTGAATACGCTAAATCTTCAAATAACAGTATTTTTAAAGTTGATGAAGTTTTGTTGCTTTTTCCGAGCTATATTACTAAAATAAAAAAAAAAATAAAAAAAAAAACGCTTTTGGTGTTCATCTACTTAAATTAAGTTGTATACTTTAATAATATCATAAGATTATTATGTAATCGTAATTTTTATTTGTATGTTTCAAGAAGATAGAAGTTATTGTTCGAATGTACAAATTTCATTTGTATATTTTAAGTAGATAGAAGCAAAACGTTTTTTTCGTTTCCTGTAAAATTATGTTCTGGTAGATAAAGGTTCTTGTCACTTCATCGTCGATACAGGAAAAATATCTTTAATTGTTGGAAGTTTACAGGAGTTCACCTACTCCTGTAATCTCCAAAACAATCCTTACACATACCCTGCCTTATTACAAAACAAGGTTTACCTCTGTTTTACACCATCAAACCATTTTTAAAATCTAAAAAAACTAAGTTCTTATTACAAAAACTGACGTTAAACCCGAGTCTAGGTTGTCATTTGTCGGAATAAAGTTCAAAATACTACTGGTAAAAGGTTTAGCCCTCTTACGCACTAGCGGTTAACCGCGCGGCTAGCCGCTTCTCCAATTTAATATGCAACCGCGTATGATCGTACGCACTAAACCGCCGTACAATCATAAGCGGTTGCATATTAAACTGGAAAAGCGGCTAGCCGCGCGGTTAACCACCCCCGCGGTTAACCGCTAGTGCGTTTGCCCACTTAGACAAGGTCTAAAGTTATAACTCGTTTTGTAATAAGACAGACTTAAGTTTTTGTTGTTTATGAGCTATAATATTTTTTAAATTATCAAATTCAACACTTGTCTCTCTTCTGTCCCTTATGTTCTAAGCTTGCTAAATATATTTATGATTTATAGCAACAGTGTTTGTTGTATTCATCCAATATGAAGTCCCTGAAGAATGATCATTTATTATCAACACTGTACTTGATTGTCCTTATGATAACAAGAAAACCTGTAACAGCCCTTCACACCTGTACATAGATAGGTACAGGCCCGGTGTCTACAGGCCTGCGGTCCAGGTGCACCCTGTTCCGCATCAGCTTCAGACTGTTCTCCGTCACCTTCATGCATCCTCGGACTAGGAGACCTTCCAGCTTTTGACTGTGGGTTGCTAGGGCCCTGAAATCAAGTGGAAATGTTTAAATAAAATTTTTGTTAATATAAAATGACGAAAAAAATTTGTTGCATGTTTTTACACTGGGCCCCAATTCTGTATCACAGAGTATGTAATGTTCTGTATGGTAATTTTTATTCCCCGCGTAATCTTACCACATTCAAACCATGTACGGTTGTCATGTGTTGTATTTTGACAGCTGATACCACGACAATGTTTTTTTCGCGCTTGTGTCATAGAGAATACGTTACAGATGTTGTGATTAGCTAACGAATTGACGTGGTTTCGAAGTGAGGAATCATTAAGTGGTCATAGTTAATTAGAAAAAAAAAAGGATTGCTCAATTTTCATGATTGCAGGTACAACTGTTTGTCTCTGCATCACCCAAAGGTTGAATGGTAAAAAATGCCTATGGCATTAAGTCCGCCTCTGTACAGACGCCAGCAGGTCAACCTACCCGAAACTGTCAGATTTTCCCAATCAACCTTGAACCTTATATTTTAGCAATAAAGTCGAAAATCTATTAAAGAAATCTGACAGATTGTAGTAACTTGATGTGCTGGCGTCTGTACATTTGTGTGCTTGAAGTATTAAATAAATAAATAATTAGGGCCCTGATTTATGATTTTTATAGCAGGATGTTAAAGAAAAATCTGAGTATAGTAGAACTGTGCAAGTATGTACAGACGCCAGCACATCAAGCTACCCGAAACTGTCAAATTTTCCCAATCAACATTGAACCTTATGCTTTAGCGATAACATTGAAAATCTATGAAAGAAATTTGACAGATTGTAGTAGCTTGATGTGCTGGTGTCTGTACTTACTTGATTTTATAACTAAAAGGTCAAGTTATAAGATTAGTATACTGTCTTAGTTCTAAAGATTAGTATACTGTCTTAGTTTTAAAGATTAGTATACTGTCTTAGTTCTAAAGATTTCATCCATCTGAATGTCTAAGAAATTAAAATTAACTATGGTCATGTAAATGAGATTGAATTTTATCTATGAAATTTCATACCTAATATCTTGGAATACAATTATTATTTTATTGTCATTTTGGGATGAGAAAGAAAACCTTATAGAGAAGAACACAAACTATGACTGCTAATGCTATGATATGATATTTAAATTTTTATTGCTTTGAATTACATTTGTATGTATTTTAAATATTATTTGATTTGAATGACATGTGTGTGTATTTTAATTTTATTTGATTTGAATGTCTGAGTATTATTTTATTGTGTATGTGTGATTATTATATCAATTTTATGTTTTCTAATGTAATAATGGAATGGACTTTGTCAGAAAATAAATAAATAATTATTATTATGAAAAAAAAAAATACCAGCTACTTTACGCCTACAGATAGGATTGGTCCAAACTAGCCCAAGACAGAGGCCTGGCCTTCAGTAGGATAACAAGCTAAAAATAAATAATATAAGCTACTGTAACACAGCAGTCTAAGAATAGTATGGAAATGTTTCTTAATACATACTTGACACCTTTATCTGAGATATCTGTACATCCACTCAGGTTGAGGAGCTTCAGTGATGTGCTGTACTTGGCCAAGGCATACAGGCACTTGTCAGACACCTGCTTGTTGCCCTCCAGGTTTAGAGTCTTTAGGTGCCGGAACTTCTTTACAAATATGAGGATGCAGCTCTCTGATAATGTGACACAGTATGATAGGTCTACGTCCACCAGCGAGCACTGGTGCAGCGCCAGCGCCTCAACAGCCCCCGTTGTCAGCCACGCACATCGCGCCAATTTCAACGTTTGTAAATTATTACAATACAAAATAACCGGCTGCAGACATTTTGCAGACAAATTTTTACACTGACTCAGGTTTAAAATGATCAAATTCCGGTTTTTTATCAACATTGGTATTAAATCGTTATCAGTAATAGACGTGCAGCGACTCAAGTTCAGCACAGTCAGCCTGTTACAAGCAATTGCGAGCACCTGAAAAATCATTTTATTTTGTAAATTTTACTGTTCGGACACGCATCAAATTAACTCAAACAGATCACTTACATTATGTGTTCTGTGACTTACATTAAAAGTGTGAGGCGAGAATCCCTGGTTCATCAATTTTAACGATTTCAGCTTCGCAAAGTACATATTTATGATTTGTAAGCAGGTTTTCGAAACACACCGAAAATTAAAACAATCTCTGAGGGTTAGATTCGGTAAAACCTGAGTTACTAATATATCTTCCCAAAACAAATCAAACAACTGTGTATTCCTCTTCATGTTTATTTCGAATTATTGTATTTTTTGTGAAAAATACATTTTGAACCAAATCGCAATTCTGTCATAAGACAATAACAAAAACCTGTTTGAAAATGGTCGAATTTCTAGCATTTCATTTAGGTTTTCCTTTTCGTACCAAATAGAACAGAAAGAGATATATTTGTCAACAAAAGTTGCATGTTCAAGATGTAGAGATAACAACATGGAACACTTTGTTGACCTTTATAAACGTTTTGTTTTTGCAAATAGATCAGATACATTTTCAGGCATTATTTCATAATTTTTCGTGCCCATGATACGTTTAAAATTCCTTTAATATTACATGTTTTTTACTGTATAATAATAATTAAAAGGTTATCCTCTATTTTAGTGCTAGTTTTTAAAGACGTGGATTGCTTTCACGATATCTAAAACTTTTCATTGCGCATTTTACGTTTTTATTTGTAGCGACATCTATGATTCCATTTTATTTACGATTAAACCGAGTAATGAATGGTATGCAACCTACATACATAAAGGACACAAAATTCAGGGAAAGTATACATGTAAAAGTACTCTGTGGGGAAAGCCTAAGCCAAGAAATCTCAGATTTTTGTTCAAGTACAGTCATCAGCAAAAGTAGATGATCAAAATCAGAAATTCAATACTAATTAACGGAGTTCGCGTCAGAACTGTGTGGCAGAACTGTTGCTGTTGTTGTTGTTGAGCTGTGTGCAGAGACTGTGAGGCTGTGTGGCAGAGTTCTGACGCGAACTCCGTTCATTAGTATTGAATTTCTGATTTTGATCATCTACTTTTGCTGTTGACTGTACTACTACTTTGACAAAAAACTGAGATACCTATCTTGGCTTTCGGTTTATTTTTTTATTCTTATGGCTAGTTTATGTTGATAAACTTCGTAACACAAGGAGCTACACTAAGCACTTGTGTCTGCGCCAGTAGGTAGGTACGCGTGTGACTCCTGTTCACCACATCGCCCCATAAATGACGTGTCAGTGGGCACGAAATAACATGTTGTAGTGCACAATGTTATCATGTACGGTCAACAAAACACTGAAAGTGCACTAATTTCCTACTATTAGTGGAGTAACTAGTGATTTACTTAATGCTATATCATTGGAGATAGGTTATGTGAATAGAAGATGTTGTACCTAGGTAGTAGGTACATGTATAAGATGCTGAGAAATTAAGGACCAATAAGCCATCTATTACACTATAATACCAGCCTATTATTGTCCCACTACAGAATACTCAGAGAATCTCCCTGATAAATACCCTTCTTTATGGATATCTGCCGAGTTGTGATAGCGTTGTTGACTATGGGTTTAGGTGGCTAAAGTGGACTGGTTATTTAGGAGTTAGGACTATGGAAAGTCCTCCTGCCTGACCAATGTTATATATAAATTACACTGCAGATAAAATGACAAGGGGTGACATGCACATTCAAAAATGGGCCCCCAAAAACGGTCGCTAGCACAAAATATCGTAGCGATCAAGGGGGCAACATGCCCTGAGGTGCTTATGAGGAGTGGAGAGGTTTTCCACGGCTATCAGGACAGTCCCGGAAGTACGGTCAAGATCTCTACCAGCATCTTACTGGAATACTTATTTCCTCCGAGCACGTTTGCTCTTGTGAATCTCTACTCAAGCCAGCCAATAAAGGCAAGAATGAGGTGGGAGCTCTGTTCCTCGTTGTTCACTCCAGCCGGCCAATTAAGGCAAGCCAGAGGTGCACCTCTGGCTTGCCTTAATTAGCCGGCTGACCATATCTCCCGGTAGTAGTCTTGTTCCTCATGAGGAACAAGACTACTACCGGGAGATATGGTCCGTGGGGTCGCTATTGCCCAACAGCTCGCCACATGCTGCCCTGCGGGTTTCTGTATGTCTCTTGGTCTGACTCCTCACCCTAGACCGGTTCCTGCAAAGTAAACTTTTCCGGCACAGGCCTAGAGTTCGGAGCGCGCAAGCCCCACCACGACGTCAACGTAGAGATACGGCGACGGTGGGGTTTTATTATTATTAATTTAACTCTTGCATATACGAAGATAGTGAAACTACACACATCAAAAGTGTCTAGGGATCAACATATATTTTTGCAATAACTTTTCTCCTGATTGATATTAATTAAAATTTTCTTTAAGGATTCATCAAATAAAGTGTTTTCGTTTGTCACAGTAACGATAAACCAAGTCACCTTTGCATTAATAAAGAAATTTGCCATTTTCCTAAAGGGATTTTTGACATTTGAACCACTAACACAAAAGTTCGAAAAAAAGACTGAAATAACAGTTTTCTTTAAAATTTTATTGGGTAACTTAAACAATTAATAATCCGTGTTTCTACCGCGAACACTAACAACACAAGAACATCGGTTTGGCATACTCAAAATGAGTTCATCCAAATCACGCTGTGGAATGGCCGCCCATGTTCGTTGCAACAACAAAAAAAGGTCTTCTTGCGACTGGATACCCTCCATATTCGGCAGAGCTCTTCTCTGTAGCATATCCCATGCATGCTCAATCGGGTTCAAGTCTGGCGACTGAGCAGGCCAGGGCAGGACATTGATGTTAGCTGCGGCGAGAGTCTGTCTTACAACTCTTGCGGTGTGCGGTCGTGCATTATCATGCATTAACTGAAATAAGGGACCGATTTGCACTTGTAGAGGAACGATGACGTCTGATACAATCGTCTCAGCATAAATTTGAGCGTTGAGGTTGCCTCTGATCCAAATCAACTCAGTTCTTCCGCCGATCCAAATACCCGCCCATACCATGATGGTTCCACCACTTTAAGGATGGACTTCCTGGCAGGATTTTAATCGCTGTTGGCGTCCAGGGGTTCTCCAGTGTCGTATACGTCTTGTATCCGGTCTCATACTCATACCAAACGAGACTCATCAGAAAAGCACACGAAACGCCATTGTTCTTCTGCCCAATTTCTGTGTTCAAGAGCCCATTGATATCGAATCCTACGATTGTGCATTGCTATAGGTGGTACCCGTAGCGGTCTTCGGGAATGAAGGTTCACTTCATGCAAGCGGTTTCTGACTGTTTGGTCGCTGATTAAGTTCCCTGAAGAGTGATGAAGCCTCACGGCTAACATCATGGCGGTTATTGTTGGAGCTCTTCGAGTTAAGATTTGAATGTATCGGTCTTGTCTAAGTGTGGTGCAGCGATACCGTCCTCCATGGCGCTCAGCCACGGTACCAGTGCTTCGGTAACGTGTCCAAAGTCGACTGATAACACTCTGACTTGTATTCAGAGCTAAAGCCACAGTACGTTGCCGGGAACCAGCTTCTATCATTCCCACGGCTCTGAGCATTTCTTCCCTGCTTAAATGACGTCGCCGCTCCATAATAACGTTGGTTTTAATCAGTAGTAGGGAAACAGTAGCACTAATAATGTCTTCAATGCGTTGTATGTTTTTATAGGGAAAATATTGACAGCTGATTTTCATCTTTTACTCGAATTTGATTCACAGTTCCTGATTCAAATTATGAAATGCACCAAAAAGGATCCATATAAATTTATAAAATCATAAATTTATTACAAAGCCACATCTCAATCTCAAGAAATCCGCATAAAAATGCTTGATCCCTAGACACTTTTGATGTGTGTATTTTCGCGACCGGACGTACAGAGAAAAGCTTAGGCTCACCTAAGTAAAAACGTTTCTGTTTGGGAATCTATAGCCTTATTTTTTTAAAATTAAGAACATAAAATTATATAAATAAAGTTTATTTTAGGAGCCGTCGCAACCCCTCCGTTGGGTCAATTCCCAACCCATGATAGAGCTTAGACCAGAAACTTGTTACGAGGAAATATCGCGTAGGTAATAGCGTCTCTATGTGCTATGAGGGTGCGCAGGAAATGATTTTGCGCAGCAGCACCACATTTGCACTGTCCCTTGAAAGTTTAATTCATATCATAAAGATTGTGCCAGCGATTGTACTAACTATATCTAAGCATGCACATATAGCACGTTTGCGATTTAGCGTAATTTATATACTGGGAACGATTTCTAGAACCAATCTTTTGTTCCGTGTCCTCTTAGTGAAACGCGTGTGTGACCGTAAGTGCCTAGATAATATAATAGTCTGTAATTTTTTCAATGTAACAGATATAAATAACTAATTTATGTTTTATGTTCCTATGATTTATTGTAGCCTTGGCATGTAAAAGAATAATATGAATAATACGCTACGATGGGGCTATAAAACACGTGACCTACCTAATTTATAACGGGGAGTATCGATTTTTACCTTTGTTAAATTTTGAAGAGTCGGTCCTACGTATTTTTGCGAAGCTTTGCAGCATATCATGAAACTAATTCCAAATTGCAACGACGACGACGATAATATACAGGGTGTCCCTGAAAGTATGGATCAAATCGATGCGTGGGCAAGGTCATTTCCAAACTTTATAAAACTGAGAATGTCGGTGAATTTTTTTACGGTTCAAAAGTTATGACCAATTTTTGTTTTTTCAATCTCTTCACATAGTGCTCAAATAAGTCAAAGAAACAAATCATAAAAAACTATCAGGGCTATCTAAAAAAATAAATTAATATCTCTGATAGTTTTTTTAAATGATTTTTTCTTTGAGCACTTCTCTATTAGGCGTCATCTCAGTAGTCACACCTTTTCTAGCCATATTATATTTCAAGCAGTCTATCAATCGTTTCCTAGGTCTCTTTAGCACAAACCCGAGCAGTTTGGAGTTCAAAGGGATAAACCTAAGCTCAACAGTGGGCTGTTACAGACTACCAGTAACCTATTACCCCAATCCAGATGCCACTATGGGTGTACATAGTGTGCCTGCTCTTGGGGTGCGCGGTGGCATTGCTGTGGCGCCTGGAGCGGCGCGAGCGCAGCAAGTTCCGCGGCCTGCCTAGCTACCCGCTGCTACCGTTCATTGGCAACATACACCAGGTGTTCGGGGATGGGAGGCGTGAGTACTGAGTGTTAGTGTTAAAAGCCGTGTGCCCAAGGGGATGTTGACGTTCAAAAATGCCTTTTTTGTGCCTATTTGGTAAATAATTTTTTATTGCCTTTGAATTTCCCATCGGCAAAAATGACGAATCTACAAACTTATAAATAAAAAAAAATGTTTTCTCGTTTACTTACTTATTTTCTTACTTATTCAATATTTTTTTTTAAACAAAAAAATCATTTATTTTCTTTAAGTATTATTATTCTATCTACCTAATCTAATTCAGACACCTTACCACAGAATTTAAGATTTTTATGAAGTGGAAGATGGTTCTGCAATAGATCATGGCTTTTAGATCAATCAATCAATCGTCAATATTTAATCAACATTCCGTAGATTCTAACGTTTTCATTTTCTTCCATCTATGGATTCCATATTTCGTCCCATCGCGCATCGGTCTGCTATATGAAATAACTAGCTGCGCCCCGCGGTTTCACCCGCATAAGTGTCGATCCCGTGGTAATATCGGGATAATGACAGCTTCCTCCATACAAAATTTTATCAAAATTGAACCAGCCGTTTGAGCGTGAAGAAGTAAAAAACATATAAACACCACCCCCCCCCACACACACGCACACACACACTCACAAACTTTCACCTTTATAATATTAGTGTGATATGAAACTCGTATTTTATTTGCTCCACAGATTTGTTCTATCATTTAGATAGGATAGCAGAAATATGTGAGAACTCCATTTTGCCTTTCGTGCTGTGGCTGGGACCCTGCTCTATTCTGGGTGAGTCTTCTTGAATGTGAGATTGTCCAATTATTATATACGTACCTCTTGTATAGGGCCCTATATTACTATGCAACGTGCGAATGAACAGTCAAATCCTGTGATTCGCAGGAAACGCGCGCACGATAGTCAAGGCCTACATAAGATACAAAAAAGAAAAGAAAGGAAGAAAACATATCAATAACTAATCAATTAATTCAGTGTTTAATCAATTTTTGGTCGACTCTTCACGCGACTAGAGGCTGGCGTATAGCCGCTCAACGTTCACTTTTTAAGGTTCCGTAGTTCTGACAAGGAGTCCAGCAGTGGACGTCTTTCGGCTGAATGATGATGATTTTACCAAGTATATTGTAAAATGACGTTTTCTGCAGTGACCCAAGACCCGGATGACGTGAAGTCTATCACTAACGCGTTCATTGAGAAGCCATATTACTACGGCTTTGGGAGAATCTGGCTCGGAGATGGACTGGTCACCGCACCTGGTGAGCATAAACATACGCACTTGGTATAAGTATGCCGAGATGCATCAATATAAATCTTGCTGACTTATTGCTACTACTTGGAAATAAGTCAGCAGCCTTTCAACTAAGGCAAGGCAGGCAGGACTTTGCACTTCACCATTTTTTGAAGATGCTCAGTAAGTAGGTACATGATTCTAGATCATTCAATCAGTTTAATACATTAAACTTGAGAGAGAGACTGTTTCACAGGAATGAGTGAGGCCCTTTCCCGTTTTTCTTGCCGTGAAAACCGACGGTTTATTCGCTTTGTGTAGGCACGGTCGTCAGTGTTGTATGGATCAGTATGGAAGCTTAATGACATACCTACACGTTTTTTCTACGGCGCGGCTGCGGGAGCGCGCGCGATCTGCATGTCCGCAGTCCAGCGCGGCTTCGCTTTGAGTATTGTCGAGTCAATATAATATGGGTGAAGAAGACTTATTTTTGATTACTAAAAAAGCTCGAACTAGTTTGAGAACCCCGGTCCCCGAGCTATGGCGTGAGTTGCCCGCGCGCTCCCCGCGCCAAGCAGCCCGCGCTTCTCATCGCGCCCGCGTGCCCCTATAGTCGCTCAAATGAAGTTCATATGTTTGAGTACGCCGCACCGTGCCCGCCCCACGCCCGCGTTTGCAGTCTGGCCAAGCACTAACAGTGACGGTATTCTACAAATCCGAACTTTTTTTAAAACTTAATGTGCCATGTTAAGGAATAAAGTATTTCGAGTTTGGACTTGGTCCTGCGGCCCACTGCACCGACTAATAAAGGTGGTTATATTATTTTTTAAGAATATGTGCTTGTACTTGTTCATTGTTTCGGTCACAGGGTACATATGGAAACACAATATCAAGACGTTAGCGGGGACGTTCACCAGCTCAGTAGTGGACGGGTACCACGGCGTGTTTAATGCGCAAGCTCACAAGCTGGTGGAGAATCTGAAGACTGAAGTGGGGAGGAGCCCCTTCGATATCATACACAAGTACCTGGCGCTCACGACACTGGAGACTATTTGCCGTAAGTTGGGAAATTCTTGTTTTAAAAATTCTTAAAAAATAAAACCAAAAAAGCCTGCGGGTATTTGGTAACACACTATAATTTTACCTTTGACAACAGTCATTGCGTTATTTACGTTGTTGACCAGACACATTTTTATAACATATGAAGCAATGGATTATATAGTATAGGAATTATCATAAACGGATGGAAAAAGGATTACCTACCTAGAATTTGCCTTTAAAAAAACACGTAACCTCACATGAATATTTATAAACTCTCTTCAGCCCATAATCATGTAAGATTATCTATTACGTGTTATCGGCACAGAAGAACTGATATTTTTCCGAAGAAATTCAAAGGTATTCGCCATTTTATCCACCAGAAACAGCCCTCGGAGTATCAAAGATATCGGAGAGCATAGTGACGACGGAGTACTACGAAGCGTTCAACCGCTGCCTGGAGCTGATCATGAGCAGAGCCCTCAACGTGCTGATTCACCCTGACGCCATCTATAGGCTCACTCCTGCGCACAGGGAGATGACCAAGTGCGTCGCTATTTTACATCATGTTTCTGATACTGTAAGTGGAATGGATCTTCTCTAAACAAATCCTTCTTCCTTCTGACTTTTTGTTTCTTTCTTTTATTTTTTGTTTCTTATCTTATGTACTGGATAGTCATCAGTAGATTGGTCCTAGACCTGTGACCTTGTGAAAATCGCGGTTATCCGCTAATCGTCTATATCCATATTTAGTTCATCATCATCTGTCTAGCCTTTTTCCAACTATGTCGGGGTCGGCTTCCAGTCTAACCGGATGCAGCTGAATACCAGTATTTTACATGGAGCGATTGCCTATCTGACCTCCACAACTCAGTTACTGGGTAATACGATACCCCTTGGTAAAGACTGGTTGTCAGACTTTCGGGCTTCTGACTACCTGTAACGACTGTCAAAGATCCACGAATTAGGCACGGAGGGGTCTCGGCATGTAAAGATGTGGTCACCCATCTACAGACCAACCGCGACAAGCGTAGCAGCTTAACCTGATCGTTCGACCCTGGCTGTTATTATTATTTAGCCACAGGCGGTCTCAAGTCCTCTCATGTCTATTTTTGATATTTAGTTCAATCATAATTAAATTACACAAATGAATCCCATTATGTAAGTAATTATTGGTATTTTATTGCAACAGGTAATGACAAAGAGAAAACTTGAACGAAAGAACAAAGAGAAAAGTAAAAATGGAGAAAAAAAATGTGGTAAGAATATAAATAACTCAGTTTAGTAAAATATTCATTTAATATAGGTAAGCCCATACCTACAATCATGTTAACAAAAATACATAAATCTCGAATCGTATTCTGCACATTTTACTTGAATTTAGGTATGTAAGTACATACTCAATCAAACTAATTTAGGAATCACAAAATAGTTAGGACTTATGCACACGTTGATACATATTACCCTTTTTCACAGATTGTAGATGAATACTTGTAGACAGTTGTGAACTTGCCCAGACTCGGTCAATCAACTCGTGAAACGCCTTTTACTAAACGCTCGATTGTTGTGCGGCGGTCACAGCATTTTACAATGAAATAAAACGCTGTCGTTATCAATCTCTATGAGTACTTATACAATTAGACAGGTAAAAATAACAAAATTAAATTCTAACATAACTAAAACTATAGTACAGAAACTAGAAAATAGCGTCGAAAAACTCATCCGCATCGCTGTCGACTGGTAATGTACCCAAGAGACTGGCGGCATTACCACGTTGTATGGCGATGCTTAGCCTCTGGCCAAGGTAAAAGCCAGCCCCTTGGGTCACGGGAAGTGTCAACCAGCCGTTTCGAAATATCTTTAAAAAGACCATGAGCACTCGGACCCCACGGCCCGAGGGTACAATGTATACAATACATCTCTAAGTTAAGCTCTGTAATATCCATTAATCTGATCAATCAGTCTGTCTGCCGCCTTTTCCCAACTATTTTGGGGATGGTTTCTAGTCTAAGATGGAGCTGAATACCAGTATTTTTCATGGAGCGAATGCTAGCTAACTTCCACGACCCAGTTACTGGGTAACACGATCACCTTTGTACGTCTGGGTGTCAGACTTTCGGGCTTTATATATTATACGTAAATTTCAACTATACAGAGTCAAATTGAGTGAAACTCTACATACGTATGGGTTTCGATACAATAAAAAAACAGATGATTTAAATAAAAAAAAATTAAATCTACTGATTTTCTCAGCTCATACTCATACTTAAATTAACTAGACTACCTGCGGTAGTTGACCCATAAAAAATATCTAATCTCTCATGTCTCTAGTTTTGCTAACTAATTTGATTTGACCTTGAATTAAAGATGCCAAAGACGGGCCCAAGTTCAAAGCCTTCCTGGACATCCTGATGGAGCTGAGCGAGACAGACGCGTGCCTGACGGAGCAGCAGATCAAGTCGGAGGTGGACACCATCATCGTGGGGGGGCAGGAGACAGTCGCCTCCACCCTGTTCTACACGCTGCTGATGATCGGGTGCAAGCCGAGGATACAGGAGAAGTTGCATGCAGAGTAAGAACGAAGAATATCTACTTGTTTTTCTGTTGCAATCTACCCCTTTATTTTATTTATAAAAGTGTGGAGAAGTTTGAACGTCAAAAAATGTGAGGTTTATAACCATACATTCTTTGAAATTTAAACTAAACCCCCTGATGTATTGTCCCAAATTATTCAGAAGCATCTAGACCTCCTTTGAACAACTATGGTCAGAATTTAAGGCGGTTTGGCCTCAGGCTAACGGCTGAGTTGACTCACGAGTCACAATTTAGGTACTTATAATTTGGAAACGACAATAAATTAAATATCTAATGACGTTGGCATACAAAAATTTCACCAAACATATCCAATAGTTTAGTCACTATAGCTAGCCAAAGATTGGCAAAATTCATAGTCGACCCGTCACTAATATTTAGTTTGTTTAAAAAAATCACATTATTTAATTTCGATGTTAGGATTTATTTGAAAGTTTCAAAATACTCCTATGCATTAGTGTTTTAATTTATTATAGTATTGTCGTCTCCACATTGTATATAATACTAGCTGTTCCCCGCGGTGTCACACGCTGCGCGGCTCCTAAGGGTCGTAGCGTGATGTTATAGCCTTCCTCGATAAATGGACTACCCAACACTAAAAGAATCATTCAAATCGGACCAGTAGTTCCAGAGATTAGCGCGTTCAAACAAACAAACAAACAAACTCTGCAGCTTTATAATATTAGTATAGATATATGTATATTACTTACGGCAGTTTTTTCGATTGACGTAAAATGACCTAAGTTGACGAAATCTTATTCTAACACAATTCTCCAGGTTCAAGAGTATATTCGGTGACAGCAAGCGTCCAGTGTGCAAGGAGGATCTGGCCCGAATGGAGTACTGCGAGGCGGTCATCAACGAGACACTGCGGATGTACCCGCCTGTCCCCGGCATCTTGCGCTACGCTGACAAAGACCTGCCTCTTAGTGAGTTCAACATTAGAACGAAGTTTCTAACAAATAAATCAACAAAAATTTTACTAACACTCCGTGATTTTTTGAGCCAAATAACTTGGCTTGAGATTTGACAACCTAAACAGCAGCGTTGTGATTACGTAACACACTATCAGAACAATGGCTTTAATTTTGACAGTTCAACAACATTCATTGTGTTATTTACGTTTGAATATATAAAGCAATGGATTAGCTATCCTTCAAAATGATTCAGATTGTGATTTATAGTGTGTAATGCAATTAGGTTGCGGATTTATTTCAAAACATTTTCAGTAATCGAGGGAATGTGCATTAGTTTAAAGAAAACTCGGTTGGTTTGAATGAATTTATGGTCCTACGAGCTGCGCCCCGCGGTGTCACCCGCGTAAGTGTCCATCCCGTGGGAATATCGAGATAAAAAGTAGCCTATGTGCTAATCCAGGTTATAAACTATCTGTGTGCCATCCAAATCCGTTCAGCCGTTTGTGCGTGAAGAAGTAACAAACATAGAAACACACACACTCACAAACTTTCGTCTTTATAATATTAGTGTGATTTACAAACGTTGCCTTTAACTTCCCGGTCCCATTATACCCTTTGAGTACGGAACCCTAAAAAGGTTTATATATTTGCATTGTTTCAGAATCCTTCACAATTCCGAAGGGTACAGCATGTGGTATAAACTTCTGGGGCGCTGGCCGGTCGGTCCGGGTGTGGGGAGCTGACGCGAAGCTCTACAGGCCTGAGCGCTGGTTAGAGGACCAGCCGCCTGGCACGCCCGCTGCCTTCCTCGCCTTTAGTTATGGGAGACGAGCTTGTATTGGTGAGTTGGCCCCCTCTTCATGTTGTAATTCAAAATGACAGCACGGTTGGCGCAGTGGTTAAGCCGTTAAGCGATTGACTGCTGCGCTGCGTGTCGCGGGTTCGATTACCGCACGGAACAATTCTTTGTATGACCTAAAAGTACTTGTTCCGGGTCTGGCTGTTTGTATATATGTGAGTTTAAATGTTTGTAAACGCACCCACAATACAGGAGAAATTCCTAGTGTGGGGCAAGTTTAAAAAAAAAATTATATGTATACAGTCCATAAACCATGGTTCTAGGCAAAGAAATCCCACCCACCCACAATCTGTCAAATTTCTTTAATAGATTTTCAGCTTTAGAATCGCTAAAGCATTAGGTTCAAAGTTGGTTGGAGAATATTGACAGTTTCGGGTAGCTTGATGTGCTGGCGTCTGTACCTATGGAGAAGAACGAGCAAGAATCTCCATGGACAGGCAGGAACATTAAGTGACAATAAAGTTGTTGTTGCTTACAACAATTTATTTAATTATGCAACGTATGTTAATTATGTAAAACATGTTTACTTGAATGGGAATGATTTAGAAGTAAATGACGATACTTAAAGCGATAATGACCGAGTGCATTATGTGGCATTATTGTGAATGGCGAATCATTAAACATTAGCTACATGCTGTTAATTATAGCATTTTGTTCATTTAATACACATACCTGCAAACATACATTAATTAAAGCGGTTATTTATGTACAGACGCCAGCACATCAAGCTACTACAATCTGTCAATTTTCTTTAATAGATTTTCAACTTTATCGCTGAAGCATAAGGTTAAAAGTTGATTGGGAGAATTTGACAGTTTCGGGGCTGCGTCTGTACTTCTAGTATAAATGGAGGAGCAGTGGTGGCCTGAAGGTAACGGCCGCGATATACGACTTGTAGGTCGTAGGTTCGAACCCACACAGGCGCTTTATTTTGTGTAAATTATTTCATCACCACTGCTCTCAAAATGGTGAAGAAAAACATTGTGACGAAACCCGCATGTCCTAGAACCAAAAATCTCTCAAGACTCTCGAAGAGAGGAGGCCTGTGTCCCAGCAGTTGGAGCATTATAGGCTGGTGGGCCAAAGTCGTCACACAGTGGGTGCCTGAAGACGGGCGTCGCCACCGAGGCAGGCCTAAGAAACGCTGACGTGACGATTTAGACTCGTTCCTAACCGACTGGACGGAGAAGGCACAGTATAAGGAAATGTGGAAGGAAATGGGGGAGGCCTTTGCCCAGCAGTGGGACAGAACAGGCTAACCAAAAAAAAATAAATGTAATGTTCAATAATTATTTCCTCAAGTTTCTTTTCTCCATCTATTCACCAGGTAAGAAGTACGCAATGGCGATTCTGAAGACGGTGCTGGCCCACTGTGTGAGGGAGCTGGAGTTCGTGTCAGAGGCTGACAAGCTGCAGCTGAAGGTGGACATAGCACTGCGGCCCGTGTCTGGACATCTCATACAAGTGAGGCTACGGGAATAGAAGGAGTAACCCTTGGTACCCTTGATAGCGATACCGGGGTCGATTATGATGGTGATCAAAATGAAATTGATAAATTTATATGTATAGTTAAAAGGTTTGTGAGTTGTGATATTAGTTGTAGAAAATAGAGTTTAGAATTTCTTAAAATTTGTTTTTGATTAAACCCTTCTGCCATAAAAACACACAAGAAAGTTATGGGTCCAGTTTCATCGTTTCAAAGTCGTCAGACCGAGAGAAAATTTCACACAAATGCGCAATGATAGGTACATTACTACAAAGCGCGGTACGACAAAAATTTTAGTGTTATTCTGTGACGCGACGGCGACGTACATACGTGCTAAATCAGAAACACTAAGAAAGATTGCCGAAGAAAGCAGTGGTGGCCAAGTGGTAACGGCCGCGACTTACGAGTTGTAGGTCGTAGGTTCGAACCCAGACAGCACCGCTGCTCTCAAAACGGTGAAGGAAAACATCGTGAGAAAACCGGCATGTCCTACAACCAAAAATTCGAAGACATGTGACATCTACCAACCCGCACTGGGGCCCGCGTGGTGGATTACGGCCCATTCCTTTTCACCTAGAGGAGGCCTGTGTCCCAGCAGTGGGAACATTATAGGCTGAATATGTATGTATGTAAGATTGCCGAAGCGCAAGTTTTCTTTGGAATACCGTATTCATTTTTAGCTTCTAAATCGAAAAGGAACCATATCTCAAGACGTAGCCATCATTAAGCTAGCAACAATGTCTGCGTGGGATCCTCTAATCGTTCCTAATCCTGCTAATTGACAGCGGCCATTGTTACGATCGTTAGTCCCGGGACACAGGAGCTTCTGCACCCTAATGACGCAGCTTCGATTGCACACAGGTTTTCTGTAGTCTGCCCTAAGCTTAAAGTTACTTAACTGGCTTTGGAGAGCAAGGTATGTTTTAACAAAATGGTGGTATCATTATTAACACTGAAAAGTAAGAGGTTACTGAAATTATTAGTATAATCTGCCACGCGGACTCAGTGCGGGTTGGTGGATGTTTTGGTTCTAGGATAAAGCCGGTTTCATCTCGATGTTTTTCTTTACCGTTTTGACAGCAGTGATGATGTAAATTATTTACACAAAGTAAAGCGCCTGCCTGGGATCGAACTCGTAACTTACAACACGTAAGTCAGGACCGTTACTACCGGGCCAATGCCCTATTGAAATTGCCCACAAATAAATTAGGTTAGGTTTTTTAAGAGCATTTATCACATTTGTTAATGAAACATCCTCCAAAATAAACATACCATATGGTTTAAGAACTAATTTGGAATTTGAGGCCACTTTACATCTTAAGCAATACTAAAGTAGGGTTTGACGAGTTCTCAACTCCAAATCCTCAATTCAGAACCAGTATTAGTAAGTCATGCGAAAATTAATACGTTATATTGTAAGCAGTATCTATGGTAAAGATCACAATTTATCGACAGTTTACAATCTCGCAAGCAATCATACAGTGACATCTCTAAAACGAATGAGTGCTTACCATAATCTGCACCTCTGCTTGTTCGCTTGTAAATATTTACCCACACTAATGTGACGATAATGCGGTTGTCACCACAGCACGTGTGCTTAATCCCCAATAGCATGTGTAATGTAATCCCCAACTAGACGGGTCTAACTAGCCGAATCCAGCCGTTAGTCTAATTTATTAGCGCCCTATTTGTTTCAGCCTGTGTTTGGAGCTAATCACGCCGCGGTTTGGGTTCTATTCTATTATGAAACTAGATACCTATTTATTTATGTATCCCTTAGCTGCCTCGGCTTATTTTTAATTATTTTATTTTTGGATTGTGGTTTTGTTTCTATTTGCTATACTCTGGACGCTTTTAACGCGTTGGTACGCTTTTTTTACATCGTTCTCACATATAATTATAAATTCAACATTAACGTACCGTAACTAATATTTTTGTAAAAATATAATTTAAAAGAGTGTTCATGAAGTTTCTTGCCCGTTCTTCTCCATAGGTACCTACGCTTTGGAATGGGCATCTAGCTTCATATTTTCTGACTGACCGACTTCTTGACAATTAAGTGCCTGTAAGTCGTTAGAGTTTGAGTTTTGTGGTACACTAGTACTTTCATGCGTGTGAGTAATCCTTGGATTGTTGGGCAGATGTAGGTAGGTATATGACAACGGTGAAGTAGGTATTGTTGAACTGAGGAGTCAACTTGAAGTAATTAAGTTGGAAAGGGATTAAAGGATGTTATTACTTGAGAATTTGGAGTTCAGAACTTGTCAAACTACTTACTAAAGTAGGGATTGACAAGTTCTGAACTCCAAATTTCAATTTCAAGAATTTTGTATTTAGCGGGCTACATTGAAGGAATCGGGGTCCGTGGCTAAATTATAACAGTCGCACAGGTCAATCGATCAGGTTAAGCTACTCTTGCCGTGGTTGGTCTGTGGATGGGTGACCATCTTTACATACCGAGACCCATAGATATCGTGCCGAGACCCCTCCGTACCTTGGAAAGCACGGGATCTTTGACAGTCGCTATGATAGTCAAAAGCCCGAAACTCTGACAACCAGTCTTACTTACCAAGTTGTATCGTATTACCCAGTAACTGGGTTGTGGAGGTCAGATAGGCAGTCGCTCCATGTAAAATACTGGTATTCAGCTGCATCCAGTTAAGTAGACTGAAAGCCGACCCCAACATAGTTGGGAAAAGGCTAGGCAGATGATGACATTGAAGGAATCACCTATTGTAAAATGACTAGCACTTCCCCCGTGACTTCGTCCACGCTGATCTGGAAAACAGCGCCAGCTATCCGGACAAAACCATGTTTCAAGCCACCTATGTTTCAAGTTGGAACTAACACCATCACATTCACAAAATTTCATTGAAATCCGTTGCGTTATTTTTGGTAACAGGTTTTTCTATAAGCAAAAGCATATTTACCAGCTTAAAAAACGTAATAACTCTTCCATAACACAGAACCGATCTCAACTTAGTGCTCGATCAATCACGGTTAAGTTAAACTCAGCTTAAGAGCTCGGTTAATGAGCCGTTAAATTGGCCACAGTTAGGTATAGCCTGGAACTGCGTCGTATGGAACGCGGTCGCCAGAGATTGTAACTGACTAGACTGTTCCTAAATTACCCTAGGCTGATAAAATTTTAGTTTTTCCTAATAGGGATTGAAGGTTTTTGTAAGGAGCCTGGCATAACTAATTGTCCGCCATTTTGTTTTATTTTTGAAAAAGGCAACCACGCATCATACTTGTAGGGTTATTGGTAAAATAAAACAGCTGTTCCCTACCTTTATGTTCGTGTGACTCGTCAAAATTTTCCCTACGTTTTGACGAGTTATACGAACATAAATGTTAGTCAGTCAGTAAGGGTAGTCAGAAGCCCGAAAGTCTGACAACCAGTCTTACCAAGGGGTATCGTTTTACCCAGTACTTAACTGGGTTGTGGAGGTCAGATAGGCAGTCGCTCCATGTAAAATATTCAGCTGCATCCTGAGCTGATCCTAAGGCTAAGCGCGCACAGCGATGCGATTTTATTAATCGCATGTTCATGCGAAATAAAATAAAAAAATAAACCTCTGACCTAGACTAGAGACAAAAGCAAAGCCATAAAAAAAAACCCGATTTTTTCAAGCAATTATTTACCGCAGTGCGCGAACTCTAGTATACCTATTGGTATTGTTCACAGATTAGTGATTATTTTCCGCAATGATATAATTTCGTGGTGCGCGCTTAGCCTAATATTTCGTGGTGCGCGCTTAGCCTAATATTTCGTGGTGCGCGCTTAGCCTAATATTTCGTGGTGCGCGCTTAGCCTAATATTTCACAGCACATCCTAATACACCTTCAATGACCTTCAACACGATCATATCACTTTGTTTTAGTAGGTTTTTATGTTTTATTTTTAGTCTAACACAGAAATAATAATAAGAATATGTACAAGTATATAAAAAGGAAAGGAAAGAATCAAAGGGCATCAAAAAATTCATCCGCATCTATGTCAACAAGAAACGTGCCCAAAAGACTGGCAGCATTGCCACGTTGTATGGCAATGCTGATACTTTGGTCAAAAAATAGGCCAGCCCTCTGGTCACGTGAAGAGTCGACCAACCGCTTGGCGATGTCTCGAAATACCACGTGGGCACTCGGGCCCCATGGCCCTAGAGTTTCAACCCCAAATGCTCAAACATATACGTTCCAAAGAGATTGGAGTATTTGCGCCGTTTGAGGTTTTCCGCACCTGCAGCAGCTGCCCCAGCACAGCTCACCGTGCTTGGAAGATGGGATGGCGCAAGGGTGTCGATACACGTTGCATCCCACACCAAAGGCCTACCAACCTTCCAAGGCATTATGGTCATTCCGTCTGGTCTCTTCCCATTTATTTTTTATTTATCCTTTAGATAGATTCTTATTTTGTAAATGTGAGGACTTTGTAGGCCTTGTAGACTAGATCTGTAGACCATTTTTTATTTTATTAAGTACCAGGTACTTGTTGACAGGCCTACGCTGTCCTCATACCTACTGTCATTTGAAAACATTGTAAAAGCCAATTGTTTTTAAAAAGAGTAGGTAACCCTGGAGTTTCTTGCCGGTTCTTCTCCATAGGAAACGACCAATTGGAACCGTGCACCTAGCTTCTGACGTTTCATAAGTGCCCATGTAGGTATAAGTGAAATAAAATATTTTGATTTTGACTTCATATCTGTAGGGTCCGTCTTACCTTCCTTACCCCTACCTACTTCGGTACAGTTACCCTACTAACAATTACCCAGTTAATTCAGTAGGTAAGGTCATAGAGGGTGGAGTCGATGTCGGTTTATTCATAGGTAATTATTACGTTTGGAAAAATACTTGGAAACGATGAATTGCGGTAGGTACACCTTGTATACATTTCCAGTATAAGCTGACTTCTTATTGTACGAAAAACTTTAAACAATGTGAGGTCAGCTAAAACTGGAAATGTATATAGCTTGATATGTCGCCGTGTGTACTTACCGCAAATTCGTCGTTCGTGAAATCGATTGCATACAAAATGCAGGGCGACTATGTAATTACTTAAATGTAGGGCTATTATGTGGGGTGGCAATCGTATGCTCACTAAAATATATATATACATAATTATTAAGCTGAGCCCGCGACTTTGCGTGCATGGCATGAAAACAAATTGGATTTCATGGATTTTAATTTTTTTGCGCGAATCTTTAATTCCTTTTATAGAATAAGCAGTCTAAGTTAGGTACCTGGTAGGCTGTTATACTCCTTATAACATCAGCTATCTGTTAGTGCAAGTCCCGCCATAATCGGTCCAGCTGTTTTGGAGATTAGCCGGGACAAACAAACAAAAATAAAAATAGTATTTTTGTTAAAGTACCGTATATACTATCATATGCATTTAGTAAAAAGCTGTAATTTTGACTTTACTTTATATATTTTTATTTTATATTTGAAGTAGTTATATGTGTAAGTAGGTATATATAGAGACAGGTGTTTGACGGGAAATGTACCTATTTTCTATTTCATAATTTTTTTATACAAATATCCAGGATGGAAAGTAGCCTGTGTCCTTCTTCAGGTCTGAGGGTATCTATCTGTCAAATTCTCTCGGTCCAGTGGTTTAGGCGTGAAAAGGTATCAGACAGACCAACAGATAGAAGTCGCGCCTGTTTGAAGGAGCCCTAACACACTGTTAATCACAATCTGAATAATTTTGAAGGATATTCATATTCAATCCAATCTATTGCTTCGAATCTTCGAAAAAATTTTCTACTCTACAAAGTAAATAACGCAATGAATAGTGTTGAATTGTCAAAATGAACGCAATTGCTGCTGTTAGTGTGTTACACAATTACGTCGCTGGTCATAAATCTAGACTTCTGGGGGCCTAAAAAGGTCACTTTGGCAGAATCATAAAAGGATAACATTATGAATCATAATGGACAGTAAGTTAATCGAGTCAAATCCCATTGGTGAAGGATGTCTCAGTATTTTTTTTTGTCTGTGCTAAAATACCAATCAATTCAATCCAAATCCAATCCCAATCTCTTTGATTGTACCTACGTAGTGCAGCAAAAAAAAGAAAAACACGGACTGTCTTCGCCATATTATGATTCATAATGTTATCCTCTTATGATTCTGCCAAATTGGCCTTTTTATGCCCCCTGGTAACTACTGTTTTTTTTTAAAGAAAATCCTAAATTACTTTGCCCAAACTAATATGACTACAAGCTTGACAATCGTTTGTGGCAACTTTTCATTACAAGTAAACTAGCGACCAGCCCCTGCTTTGCATGATTTTTATGACTTGACAATACATCGAGATTTCTTTGTTATAATAATATCATCATCTGCCTAGCCTTTTCTCAACCATGTTGGGGTCAGCTTCCAGTCTAACCGGATGCAGCTGAATACCAGTATTTTACATGGAGCGCCTGCCTATCTGACCTCCACAACCCAGTTAGTGGGTAACGCGATATTCCTCGGCAAGACTGGTTGTCAGTCTTTTGGGCTTCTGACGACCCGTAACAACTGTCAAAGATCCAGAAATGACAGCCGGGACCAACGGTTTAACGTGCTTTCCGAGGCACGGAGCCGGAGGGGTCTTGGTATGTAAAGATGGTCACCCATCCACGGACCAACCGCGGAAAGCGTTGCTTAACTTGATCGATCGACCCGTGCGGCTGTTATGACTTAGCCACAAGCCCCTCTTTGTTATAATAATATATATATAAGTTTAAAATGAATCTATATCTACAATAATAAAGCTCAACTGCTCAAGTAGAGTTTGAAAGTATGAACGCACTAATCTCCGGAATTAGGTAGGTACTCGTACCGGTCGGAATTGAAAAAAATCGTTTTGAATTAGATAGCCCAATTCTTGAGGAAGGTTCGCTGAATACAATTTTTAATTATCCAAATAAAAAACGATATGTCATCAATATAACTTTACAAAATAGATAAAGCCGAAATATTCGCACATATTGCAAACTTTCTCAAACGATTAATTTGTAACATGGTATCAAAGGTAACTGTATCATTCTGCCTGCTAAGGTACTAGTTAATATTAATGATTCAGAAGGCTTTTACTTGGGTGATTATATAGCTAAGTTGAATATTAATTACGGTGCAATACTAGAAATCATTAGTTAGTTCGAAATCGTCGTAACTTTGAAGTGACTTAGTGACTGTGGGTTTAATCTATATCTTCTATATCTATACATATAATAAATCTGTAGACGAGGCGTTTCTGTACATTGAAAATATAAAAAAAAAATAGTTGGGGTGTTATAGGATAACCAACAGATGCCATTTCATCAATTTTTAGAATTTTTGTCTGTTTGTCTGTTTGTCGGTTTGTCTGTTTGGATGTGACAAAATTGGATTTGAACAGGTTCAACGTAAAAAGTACCAAACCAATATGGTTAATTTTTATACTCAAATATAGTGTAGAACTCGGAGTAGTGATTAGTTTTGGTTTCATCGCAATCGCTTCACTGTATCAAAAGATATAATCAATTTAAAGTATTCTACAACAACTTTCATTACGTAAGTTGGATACACGTAATGACATCTATTGGCGCTTTATAGTACTAACGAAAACACAATTATTGTGTTTATAACATTATTATGTGAATAATCACGTCATGCAGGTTTACCTATAAGATGACTATCACAGTCACTTCTGCCTGTGTTATTTGAAAAAGTAATGATAATGATTACATAATATAATGTTAATCGCTTTCGATTGTTGGTTGATTAGTGGCGCTAAAAGAATTTCAAATAAAAAGTGAGGATAATGTAAGATAATATTATGTGATGTGGTGTTCTGAGTGATAAAGATTGCAATGATAAATGATTTTATTTTTGTAAGTAGGTTTGTACAAACACTTTTACACGTCAATCATGTTTTTTTTTTAAACTAGATGAAGTCGGCGTTTCCTATCTGACTACTCTGAGAAGAAAGGCCGAAACAAACACACACACGGGCAACTTTATGTAGGAGCTCTTTCGAGGGGCAAGCAACCTATCTAACATTGTTAACAGAGAAGCATTTTCTTAGTGACATAAGGTTTTAAGATCATAATTATCATACTTTCATAGTTTTTTGCCTTTTTTCTCGATTTTTTTAAAATTTCTTTACCATGATAACGCTTCAACGCACACCTCCAGACGGGCTGTTGATTTATTGAGTATAGGTTCGGCAGGTGCACACCCTTTTTTTTTGTTTCCGGGTTGGAAAATCTTCATGGATATCCGCCGCCCTGGGGCGGGCGGCGAGGTCTGTCAGGCTTTTACTGACTAAAAATCACCCCAGTGTTCCGTCTCACACCTACGCCGGGGGTTGCGGGACCGTACGATCCTTCCGCAACCCCCGACTGGCGACGTCAAAGAGGGGTGCGCGTGGAACACTACGCGCCGCCAGCTCAAGTCCTGATGTGTTGGCGGTGTCAGACGTCCCCGAATTCGTCGCCCCTGGACCCGTTTAGGGGGGCTGGAAGAGGGCGTTGTCCGCCCTCCGCCGACGACCGATGCGCCTACTGCGGGCCGAGTGAGTGGATGAGATCTCCCTCTCCCTTTCCACAGCCTCCTTCTGCGAGACGACCGTTTCGCAGAAGGAAACCACCGCGTCCCAGGACTCTTCGCTGCCGTCGACTCGACTACGGCCGGCAGCGATACGTCAAGGTGCACACCCAATACAAGTAGCACTGCCATGTCGTAAAAAGGTATTGTAAATTATGTCTTCGAGACAATAACTAAATTTTTAGCCATTGTCTTGGTTAAAACCATATCGACCCTTTTTTTTTTCGGATGGGAAATCATCAAATGACCCCTCCCGAGCGAGAGAGCGGGAGGGGCCGCTCTGGGTGGAGCGGAAGGGAGTGTCAGACTCTTACTGACTAAAACCCAGCTACACATTACTCTCCGCCCGCAGGCCCGCACCTACGGTGGCCGGGAGTCATCACGCGGCTCCCGACGCCCGGAGCGTCTCCCACGGTGGCTGGGACGGGAGGCTCTCTCCCTGAGCCATCCCGCCACCTCCTTTGCTAGCATGACTGCTTCGCAGAAGGTGACTGCCTACCACTCCCTCTCGCCCTGGACCATGGCTTGCACCAGGGCCGGACGCGAGAGGTCGTCGCCGCTGCCGATCGCCTCTACGAGGACACGGCGGTGCTCCGCACAAGCGGGGCAGACCTCCACCGTGTGCTCCACCGTGTCCTCTGGGCGATCCTAGCAATGGTGACACCCGGGCGTTTCCTCCCGCCTGATGATGTGAAGGAACCTCCCGAAACTTCCATGTCCGGTGAGGAACTGCGTCAGGCGGTAGGTGAGGGCGCCGTGGCGCCTCTCTAGCCACTCCTTAAAGAGGGGTCTTATCGCCGCTATCGCGGCGTGCCCTACGCTGGGTAGCGACAGTCGCTCTTTCCATGCCGCCATGAGATCGCGCCGGAGATCTGTCCGCTCCGCACCGATTTGCCGCGGAAGCGGATCTTCCCCCCGGCGTAGTGCCTCCGCGCGCCACTCATAAACGCGCGCGAGGACTATCGCCTCCAGATTCCATGGCGGCCCCGGCGGCCCGTTCCAGTTTGAGGGCCAAACGTCGGAAATGCACCATATCGACCCTCAAGGTATCTTATGGCTATCCACCAAGAGAGTTAGCAAATGTGGCCACAGGTTTACAGAATAAGTTAAGACTTCAAACTACTTTTCAGATAAACTTCAGTAGGTACGATTTAAGAGTAACACCATTGATGTATTCTTCTTTTTATCTTCTAGATATCTCGACGCTTTTTTATAGTCTTAATATTGGTATGTAAGATATCTACAATACCAAGTTAAGAATTTCTAAATTTATCGCAGAGCGGCAGAGAAGAAGACAAGACTTATAAAAACTAACTTCAAACTTCACCTACTAATCTCAGATATACTTTAGATAAAATGGTGGTATGATTTTACGATTTATTCCGGTCTAACTTAGTATTCTAAAACAAATGCAAAATAAAATGGACATAATATGGCTATTTGGTCAGACAATCAGCCTCGAGCAGGCGCTTTCATTTTTATTTATCCTCAAAAATCAAAGTGACACTTCGTCGCATTGTCATTATGAACCCTGAAGACGCAGTGACTGCTTTGCAGTCGAAAGGGCTATGGTTGAGAACCCCAGGCAAGTGAAGTGTTACCAGACAAGATCGGAAGATTTTTCCTTTTACACCTTTCCTAAGCGACACATTATTGTGTTCCGACATCCACGCGAACGAAGTCGCGGGCACAGCTAGTAATATAATAATCGTTTATTTATAAAAAGGGATACATTTACAATGAATAGCGTAGCAATTAAAATAAGATAGTGCACAGTTGCAAATTTGCCTGAACTAGGTTGAACCTGTGTTTCAGGCTAGAAAGTGCTTATAAGTACTCACATAATGTAATAAATTAACAATCAGTATAACGTAAAACTAAATTAAAACATAGGTGAATAAAAGTAAAATAGCAAGTTAGCAGTTCTATTTGCAAACAACAAGTAGGTCTTCTGTCTGTGCATAGTCGATGGTTAATAAATATTTAAATATAATTTGTTTACAGCTATAGTAATTTAGTTTATAAATACTTAGTTTTCTATTTAGTCTATTGTACAGGAATGGGCCTAAGAAAGAAAAAAAATCTTTCTACAAAGACATGTTTTGAGGTAGCATTAGATATGCATACTAGATCATTCCGTCTCTTGTTAGTGTTGTCGGCATTGTAGGCAAGCATGGTGTGCTGTTTTAATACTAAGTGCATGATGAAAAGCTGGCGAACCGTTAGTACATTGCAGGATTTATATAGAAGATCTGTGGGAAAAAAGAAGGGATGGAAATTTGCTACCTATAAAATTGTTCTCTGAGCTCTTTCAAGAGGAAGCAAGTTAGTTTTTGGTTTGATTATTTGTCAGTACGTACTAGTAAAAATAATCTGCTAGGTACAGACAGCGGCAGTATGTGCTAACCCCTCAAGTTTTAAAATGTTACACTGCTACAACATTGAATTCCTTACGAATAATCTAAAGAATACTTCAAAAAGAGTTCATTGTTTCGACTCGGATTCGAACCATCGCATCACCGAACGTCGTCATACTCATACCGGCAGTTTGGCGCACTAGCCAGCGAGCCCATATGAAATGCGATGAAATTGTTATCTACTATCGGCCGAGTCATTTTATCTTTAGGTCTCTGTCTAATCGGAAGATGTTATAATTTGAGGGTATCCATTAATTTTACTTACTTACGTTGTCTTTATAAAATTAATCCATACCCTCAAGTTAGAACTTTGTATACGTTCACTTAAAACGGCGAAGAGTAAACGACTACGATTTATCCATTATTTTTTTAAATGATTTCTCATTTTATGAGAACTAAAATAGTTGTTCCGTATGAATAAAATGTGAGCATAAAAGGAATTGCGAGACAGCTTGGCATAGCCGTAAGTTAATTATAATGTTATTTGTGTTCTCTGATTTTTTGTTGTTGAGCTAGTTGCGGTATCTTGTGAGTCGTATTTAATAGCTTATTTAAAACCATTATTTTCTATACAGAGACAAACGGTGCGCTTATGGGTGCGCAGATTCCAAGAAACCGGCGATGTTAAGACAATGTCCATGGGTCGGAGGACTACTGGGATCTATACGGATGTCAGTTGGCAAAATATGTATATATAATTATTATGACAACAGTAAATAAAATTTCAAATAAAAATATAAATCTTTGTTGTAAAATAAGATCATAGTTTTGTTAAATAATAGCAATAATAAATATTATTAAATGATTAATAAAGTATTTTATTTTTCTTGATTTTTAATTCTTTATAAATAATTACTACTTAAAATAAAATAGAAAAATATATTAAAATAATATACTTAATGAACAAAAAGCACAGTTCGTGCCTAGGATTTGAACTTCCAATCTTAAGCACGGTAAGAGGTCTTGAAACCTCCAGTCTATTTAGACGATGAATAAGTTTTCGTAAATGTTAACCCTATTAATGCTTGTCGTCGCAATAATAAAAGTAAGTATTGTTTTATTGAAAAAAACAATAATAAAAAGAGAATTAAAAAAAAATACTTACTTAAACTTATTTATTCACTAAAACAATACATTATTTGAAATAAAATGTTTTTGCAAAATACAAAAACCAACTTGGGCCTATCACGGATTTTAACGCACATGTCTTTTGGGGGGGTAACTACTTAATGGAGCTGTGTGTACATATATATATAACTAGCTTCTGCCCGCGACTTCGTCCGTGTGAAATATCACCTCCCCATTCACCCTCTTAGGAAAACCCTGAAATTTCGTAAAACCTTGTCCCTTTCATAGTGGATACCTACTCTTCACGTAGGTATCCACTAAGAAATGGACAAGGTTTTTCGAAGTTTTTTTCACAAAGAACACACCCTCCGTATTTCATGTCTCTAGGACCAGCGGTTTATTAGGCTGTGCGTTGATATATCAGTCAGTCAGGACTTTGAATTTTATATGTAAGTAATAAGTATATTTATTAGTGCATAAACTAGCTTAAGGATAAGTTTACATATGTGAGAGACTAATGCTTGAAATAGGCATTGCAAGCAACGCCTGTGGTATGAAGCGTCGTAGAGCCAAACAGAGGTACAGTCAACAAAAGATATAAGTATGCAGGACCGTCGGTTATAGTTGAAGTTTAGTAAGAAACCGATGGATGTTGTCGGCTGAAATTAAATTTTATTAATAGAAAACAAACAGCTCATATATCAAATTAAATTTCTTCCGGCAACATCCATCGGTTTCTTACTAAACTTCATTAAATGTATATCCGACGATCCTGCATACTTATTTCTTTTGTTGACTGTAGGTACATGCAAAAAGTGTGTGTCAGTCAGTCAGTAACTACCATCGTCACTCTAATTCCTTTATCCCAATAAAGATACTTACTGGCGCCGATTCTTTAGTTCACAAACTAAACAAAATGCATCTTTTTCTTTCTATTTCATTAAGAAAAAGACAGAAGATAAATATCAGTTTAGTCCTGTCAAATTAAGATACTCCATAGACAACTTTAGACGAGATTAAAAAATTGGCTACTAAAAATAGGTACGTCAATTTACGCCAGGCGCTGACTAATTTGACAGGACGAAACTAATATTTATCTTCTGTCCTTGTCTTAATGAAATAGAAAGAAAAAGATGCCTGAACTTTTTAGTTTAGTTTGTGAACAACAGAATCGGCGCCACTAGGTATTTTCGGAAAATAAAAATAATTTTACGTTAAAATACCTACATAGATTATCATCTCATTTAAAATTCTGCCTCGTGTTCCAAAGACTTGTAGCATGTAGAAACAAAGAATAAGATTTAGAAATAAAAATTAAAGTAATAAAAATAATAACACATTCCAACTTTCACGAAGTTCAACATTAAAAGAAAAAGATTCTTTTGTACAACTTATAATGTTTCTTTCAAATAACTTTGCCCTCTTACTGAGTTACTGTATAATTTTCTTTATCTTTTCCACTTAGAAAAAGGGTCTGATATTATGAGTTAAATACGCCCAATGACCTCTTATAGACGTACTTAGGTACTCTATAGAACTTTGTTACAGCTTGCTCAGTAAAAATATTGTTTATGGTTATCAGCAGAGTTTTTAAGCTTGCTACTTACTTATATTTTAATAAGTATTTCTGGTACTTAGCATTTTTGTTTATGGTAGACAGTCTCTACAGCTGCAGTTACTTACTTTCAGGATACAGCCGGATTCAAACTTTACGGCGGCTCTGAAGTGCGCAGTACCCCACCCCTCCCCCCGCTAACACGTGAATTTATTACTGCGCAGCGACTAGCCTCATGTTCAGAGCCGACATAAAATTTGAATCGGACTATAAAAATACTTTTTAACATAAAAAAAAACACCCGACTTCCAAATAAGACACTACAAAGTGAAAAATAACTTTAAAATTGGAAGTCGGTGTCGTTGCATATGGGTTCGTATTTTCGTTGTTTGCCACCGACTTCCGAAATTAAAGTTATTTTTCATTTTGTACTGTCTTTTGGAAGTCGGTTGCTTTTTTTATTAATTTTTATTTTTACTTTTAAATTATACTTATCCCACAAATTCGTATCATGACTCTACTTGCTATGTAAATATCAGTGGCAGGAAGTTATTATAACATCATGAATATAAACTAAGTGGCAAAAATACGTATTATTGAAGCTAACTCAAAAACTACGACAGCTAAGTTAATAAAATTTATATGGGTCCATTCCTGAGGCATACCCTATCCAATAAAAAAATAGTTTTTGAAATCGAGTCACAATTGCCGGAGATATCGCGTAACAAACATAAAAAAACATACAATCGAATTGAGAAACTCCTCCTTTTTTGAAGTCGGTTAATAAGAAAAGCCCATCGACAAACTTTATTCGATATATCCATAAGGGTCAATATCAACAAAGTGATTTTTTGTTCAATTTTGGTGGCGAATTTTTTTCTTCAGTTTTCGTGAAAAATAATGACCTGGTATAATAATAGAAAGTCCAAGCTGGAAGGATCTTCAAGAGGTCTGAGAATATCTCGATAGCTTTTTGAGATATTTTAGTTCAAAGTCTAATGTGGCCACCAAAATTGAAAATCGCCCACCAAAATCGAAAGTGCCCACCAAAATTGAAAATCAGTGGCACCAAAATTGGATTAGAAGGTGAATCTGAAACAATGTGTAAGGTGGATATCTCGGGAAATATTATTTCAGCCTGTTCGGGATTGCTCTTTATTCTTGCATTTCTTCTTGACCCCTGTAACACAGGTTTTGCCTAGCACGGGGGTCATTGGTCATTTATTTTGGACCAGGATATTCGCATGCTTAAATTGTCACTCTGTATTTGTGTACTTACCTTTTTATGTCAAATAAAATGTATTATTTCCTTTATTCATTTACATAATCTTATTTTATTGTATTTTTTCAATATTTCTAAAATATAAAATAAGTATAAAAAACATTTAAAAATATAAAAAAATAGCGATCTGCCGGTGTCGGGAGCAGGGTCCAAGCTACCGGTGGTTAGGGCTCCAGAGACAGGAACCTCCTCACAATGCGAGCCGTATCGAGGAGTACTGCCTTCTGAATCAGGCCCTTGACCCAACCGCCTAACGAGAGCCTCGATAGATGTTAATCGAGGCTTTCGGCCATCAGTCCATTAGCCGATACAACAATCGGCACAATGATAGCCGAGCTCACATTCCACATGTCAACAACCTCGTGTGCTAAGTCGAGATATTTAATTTGCTTCTCTTTCTCAGCTTTCACGAGGTTCCCGTCACGTGGAATGGTAACATCGACAATCATTATCTCGTCTATCACTACTATATCAGGTTTATTGGCAACAATAGTCCTGTCAGTAATGATAGACCGATCCCAGTACATTTTCAAGAACTGGATCGGGCACATACTTGTAGTACGGTAACTCAGAATCCACAAGTTTATATTTCAAAGCAAGTTGCTGGTGAATAATCCTAGCTACTTGGTTATGTATGTGCAAGTACTCGCCGTTAGCCAGACGAGAACAACCAGATATAATATGTCTGATAGACTCACCCGGACAATGGCATGCCCGACACACGTCAACCGTCCCGTCCTTCATAATATGTCTCCGGTAGTTATTCGTTAAGATAACTTCGTCCATAATTGCACAGACAAAACCTTCAGTTTCCCCGAAAAGGTCACCAAAACGTAGCCAGGATACGGACGCTAAGAAGTCTACACCGGGCTCATGAAGAGCCCGATAGAAGCGCCCGTGAAGCTCCTTGCTTTGCCATACCTTCTTGCGGTCATCAGTAGAAAGTACTATAGGTTTGCGCCAGTTCTCTTTAGCCATGGAGAGCGGAGTGATTGTCCCTTGTCCACTGCGACCACATCACGGAGCATACCCACTTCGGCTTTTAAAAAATATTCCCTGAGACTGCACACCTCGCGGTTGTGGAGGGTCTTCGCATTTAAAAAGCCTCGACCCCCACACTTCCGCGGGATATACAGTCTCATCACCGATGATCGTGGGTGATGCATCCGGTTTGCGGTCAGTAGTGTACGGACTCTTCTATCCAGGGCGTCGAGTTTGGTCTGAGTCCATTTGAGTATGCCGAAAGAGTACATCAAAACCGTCATGACCCAACCATTGAAGGCGCGCACCTTATTTCCGCCCGAAAGAAGACTATTTAATGCCTTCTTCAGGCGACAAAAGAAGCGCTCCTTCAACGATTGCTTCATGTCAGCATCGTTGATGCCTAACGCTTCCGACATACCCAAATACTTATAGCTTTCGGATGAGGAGAGGGATCTGAGGCTTATGGAATCGGAGAGTTGAATTCCCTCGGATTCCATAATCTCCCCTCGCTTTACATGCATGACTGCATTATTATTATTGTTATTATTTATTATTATTCTTCTTTCTGCCATTCTCTTTTTAAGCAGCCTCTCTTCGGTGGTCTGTTTTGGCATTCTAAAAAGCAACAAAATAAAAATATAATGATAAGAAACTTGGTCATTAGTAGGTCAAACTAAAACTCAAAGCATTTATTTCAATTAAACCATTAACAGGCACTTTTAAATTGTCAAGGAATCGGTCAGTCCGAAAATATGAAGCTATTTCTAAAAATATCCTTAGTCCTTATAATAATAGACCACTTAGGTACTGCCAAGTAGGTACATAATATTTATTTATTTGCTAATCAAACTGACTTGCTACTTAAAAACTGGCTTTATAGGTACAAACAATACTTACAGTATATACTTAAAACTTGGTGGCTAGTTTTCAATTTTGGTGTCGTGAAAACGCCACCAAAACCACCAAAATTGAGCCACCAACATTGAAACCAGATATAAAAAAAATCTTTAAAAATAGGGGTTTTAAGTTACAATTTATTTAATATCACTGATTTATGCGTAACCCAAATCACTACCTATAGTGTGTACCTTACTAATAAAACACTTTAAAATTAACAGCGAATCTATCCACCAAAAATTGAACAATTCTTGTCCCCCGTGCCACCCAAGATGATACTTACGTTTTTGGCGGAAAATCAGAGCACTAATCACACACCTGTTACACGCAAGTGCCGGTGCATGACTGAGAGATGTGAAATAATAAAACGCGATTGATCGCACACGCACGAAACTTCATTTTATAGTATGTTGAATATGTGCCACCAAAATTTTGATTTTTGCTTGGACAAACTTTGATCGAGTATCCTGTGCTTTTAAATTAGATTTTCTAATACAGTTAATTGTTTTTAGATAATGTGTCAAAAGCATACACTAACGAACTTGTTTATTTTTTATTGTATAGCAAATTGTTACTTTGGTGAATGCAATTATATCAAAAAATGGAGCTGGGACAAGCCACCTAACTTGAATTACAAGGCGATTTTTTTTTTCCTGATTATTTAAATACACACTTATAAAAAAAAAAAGTGGCCCTAATTGAACCAAGTTACGTAGTTCACTATAAAAAAAAATAAGAAACATCCTATCATTTAACACCTCGATTCTCAACGTGGACGCGTAAAATTTGCTGTGGGGATATTCACCCATAAACTGATTAATTTATTAAGGCAAATCGTCGTTATTTTATTTAACAAACTACTCCTAAAAACAGCACAGAAGTTCTATGTAGATTAAAGTTAACGACACTTGATTTACGTGGCGTCCCCGTACATAAGCAATGATTATTATAACATGTCAACCCCTTTCCAAACTTCGAATTCAACAACATACACAACTTTATGCAGAATATTAAAGTATAAAAAGTTGTAATATCTACCCTTATTAGCCTCAGTATTTGACAAGGCGTGGCCACGAGAAGTCTGATTGGCCAGCACTATTTATTGTCAAATAAGACATCATAATGATGAATACTGTTCGTAAGTTCGGTCTGGAGTACTGTGATGTGGAGACTATGCTGTGGAACGTGTCTGTGATGCTGAGAGCCCTGATCCTGAATATTGATGGGAGGAATAAGACACGTAAGCTGTTGCATTGTTACAGTGCGGCCGACGCACTGACGTATGATTTTAAATACGTTAGTGGGCCGACGAGAGACTGCGAACTTGACACCTGTCAGTTTCATACAAATGAATACCCCCTTTATTCATAAACGATGGTTAAAATTAATTGAAGTAGTGATTGGCGACTGTTTAACCATACATTTTTGACATTTAAACGTCACTTAACTTTAATCATCGTTCATAAATAAATCCCATGTGTTTTGCGAATTTGATCTTTAGCTACTAGAATTGTCGCACTGACAGGTGCCGGAAACGCATTCCAGACTGTGAAGTTCATTATGAATTTTAAGCTATATGTATTTAGTTTTAACGAAGCTACCATTAGATATTCTGAAAACTGCGCAAATTTTGATGCGTTATTGCGAATGCTTGCCTTTGGTTTTTTATAAGCCTGTTGTGAGTTGATGACCAAATAAAAGAAGATCTGACTTAATATTTGACAACAATCGAATCAATTATTAAATATATAATCAAAGAGATTGGGATTGGATTTGTATTGGATTGATTGGCATTTTAGCACAGACAAAAAAAAATACTGAAAAATCCTTCCACCAATGGGATTTGGTACGATTAACTTAACAGTTAACTGTCCATTATGATTCATATTGTTATCCTTTTATGATTCTGCCAAAGTGGCCTTTTAGGCTCCCTGGGCCCATAACTTATTAAAACCCAATGGTTGTTCCACAAAGACGACCACCCGAACCACTCACCGTTTTGTGGTTGTGCTTATTTTGGACAGGCCCAGGCAAACACACGAGTTGATACGAATTTAAGTTTCTTTATATTTGTGGAGATCAGCCTGATGTAAACTAACTACTCTATAAATTTCCAGGAATCCCAATATTCTTCTACGTCCTGGCTGTATCAATATGCCTGTGCTACTTTTACGTGTACCTCGTGTCGATGATCTGGTTCGTGTGCATTCGGTGCCCTGCCACCGGTGACCTGCTCGCGGCTATCGTTGTCTTTTCTTTGGGGATCACCAGCGAGATCGGGACTGTCAAACTGATCTATATGGTCTTGCACATGTAAGTATCTACTGGAAATGTTCTGTTCTATATTTATTTATTTGATTTACACGGCTTAAGAAACCAACTACATAAATCAAAGTATAAATTATTAGGAGTACCAACATCTTAACTAATATTATAAATGCGAAAGTTAGTTTGTTTGTTTGGTTGTTACCTTTTCACGCCTAAACCACTGAACCGATCATCCTGAAATTTTGCATATACCTACGTTGTCAGGTTCATTCAGGTGTACAAAAACGGACATAACCTACCTTACATTCCAAAAAAAAGTGCAGCCGGTCGATTCTGTAAAAATATCACCGTGAAAACTTAGGTGAAGTGAGTTTGTTTTTGCTAGGAATTGACACTATTGACAGCTCACTTCACCTAAGTTTTCACGGTGAGATTTTAACAGAATAGCACCACTGCTCCCGAGGAAAACAACAATAACGTTATTATGATAATAGATAAACAACAACTCATAACAACAATATGTACGTATGTGTATGTTGTGAGAACTGAGAAATATGTACTCTAGAGCTAAAAATAAATAAGGTTGCTACATTAAGGGTACATTAAGGTTAAAGTTGCTACATTAAGGTTGCTAAATAAGGTTGGATACATTAAGGGGTAAAAGGGATAGAGTCCATAATAAAGTTTATATAAATATCTTATGAACTTATTTTGTACCCTCTCCAGCATGAGACTATATTTAGCTTCATGCGGAGCCCAGATGATTGCATTACATTCTAACTGGCTCCTCACGAATGCGTTATTTAATGCTATAATGGCTTTCACATTCGTGAACCCTCTGACCGTACGAAGCAAGAAACCTAAATTTCTATACGCTCTTTTACAGCTACGCATAATGTGATCACGAAAAGTCAAACCCGTGTTGAAGCCCACTCCCAAGTCTTTGACTTCTGTGACCCGTGCCATAGGCAATCCGTCAATATGATAGGTATGTGTTAAGGAACTGTGTGCGCGAGAAAAAGTGATGACCACACACTTCGAGCTATTAAACTGCAAGAGATTTTCTTTGCTCCAGCTCACTACCCTATCAATGTCCCTTTGTAGCCGGACACAGTCATCACCGCCTTTTACCGCGAGGGATAATTTGAGGTCGTCGGCAAACAAGAAACAATTTGCGTCTTGGACTACTTCTAGTAGGTCGTTTACCACCAGAAGGAAGCCCAAAGGGCCAAGGTTACTACCCTGGCTTACCCCGGACCTCGTGAAATATGGATCTGACACGTGTCCCGCATATTCCACATATTGTTGCCTATCCCTCAAATAACTGGCAAAAAACCTAAGTGAGTGTGGGGTGAAACCAACCCCTGCTAACTTTTTAAGCAACATGTCATTTTCGACTAGGTCGAACGCTTTCCTGAAATCAAAGTAAGCAGCATCAACTTGTCCCCCACTATCCACTGTCGGCACCAGATTAGCCATGTGGCAAAGAAGATTGCTGGTGTTACTTCTTCCCGGGCGAAACCCATGCTGAGCGTCTGATAACTGTGCGCTCACCTGAAGGTATATACTCTTGTAAATAGCAGTTTCTAATATTTTTGCCGGCGTCGACAAAACTATACCTATACCCATGCTTAGACCCATCCACCGATTCTGCTGACCCTCCCTTCGGAACCGGAACAACGCGGGTCACTTTCCACCTCTCCGGAAACACGGCAGCTTTTAGGCACTGGTTATAAATATGTAGTAGCGGCTCAGCTAGCACTAATCGACAATCCTTGATTATGTATGGTGGAATGCCGTCAGGCCCAGCGGACCGTTTTGGCTTAAGATATAAAGGTGCCTTGGCGAGGATTACGTGCTGGGTGAGCCTTTCTCGCGACAATCCTCACCTGTGGGGTAATTTATTTATTTATTTATTTTGTTAGGGAAAACAAACAATTGTACAATATATATTACACCTAAGATTACATTGGAAGTGGGTAAATGTACAATCCACAACGTTTCCACAGATTACCAAGGTTAATGATACAGTGAAGACACAATATTCAGAAACACAAAGAAGAAGACAGTAAGAGAATAAAGAGGCTGTACTTATTTTAAACTAAAACAAATAGTACTAAATACAATTATTACTAAAACAATCAAAAAGAGAGAAAAGACACTAAACATCACGCAAATGTAGACTATTTACTAAATATTTCTTAAATTTTTGGCGATCTAAAGCGAATATATCCAAATTCACAAAAAGTTCATTGTAAATTTTAGCTAGTCTATGGAGAGGCGCCCGTTCACCCGCGTTGGTACGACAAGGTGTCGTGGCAAAAAGCGGGTAAACGCGTACCTCCCGTCGAGTAACTGTTCTGGGCACTACATAAAATATATTATTAACTAGGTCTGAGCAGTCAATCTTGTTGTGCAACAGATCATGAAGCATCATGGTTTGAAGCAACAGACGCCTTGATTCCAAGGTTAGAAGGTTAAACTTTTGTAGGGACTGAGTGTATGAAATACGTTCCATATGACATTTAAACTGCATTGATCATAAGAATTTGCGCTGAACTTTTTCTATAGCAAGATTGTATTTAGCATAGTATGGGTCCCATATCATGCAGGCGTACTCAATTTGTGGTCGAATCAAAGAATTAAAGAGATGCAGGAAAGTGGCTGGTCGCTTAAAATCTACGGATGATCTCATTACAAGGTGGTACATTTGGAATGCTTTAGCAATAATCTTATCAATGTGTAGATTTAGGTGCAGTTTGCAGTCCAATAGGATACCCAAGTCACTAATCTGAGTCTCTCTTAAAAGTAATTCATTGCGTAATTGCGTAACACACTATGAGTCGCCGCCACAACTTATTTTAATTACCTACTTACTATAATTTTAAATTGTTTCTTTTAGGTTTACTTTTGTGTAATTGTCTCAGAAATAGCACTAACAAAACAAGATGGCGGCGTTAGTTCCAATTTTAGTCACACGCGAAAAGTAACATGAAGCGTTGTACACATTTCTCTTTCAACTTGTTCGTTCGTTTTCTCATTGCCAGTGACAAAGTCAGGGAGATAGTGTCAGAATGCCTGGCATGCGACTCCTCCGTGGTAGCTGGCAGTAGATTCTCCAACAATCTACTGCGCACCCTGAGGGAAGTTAAGAAGAGGGCCATGGTGTTCTGGGTGGTCATCATCGGCAACGGCGTGGTGTACATCATCAAACCTTTTATACTGCCCGGGAGACATTTCACTGAAGACATGTTCATTCTCTTTGGTAAGATAGATATCTACATCATAAACTAATATTTTATAGAGAAAATATATGATTATTTGTATATTTATTTGTTATGCTTTCACGTTAAAACGGCTGAACAGATTTCAATGTGGTATATGGATAGACCATGACCTAGAAGGACATAGGAAGTATCCTTACATCGATTTCTCCAGCCGCATACCATACCACAGACATCGTTGATGTTAGATATTGATATTAGAGTACAGGCTCTGTTGTCGGAAACGTTCCGGTATATTCGGTTCCGCGGCCCGCTCGCTTTCCCGGATACATTTCCTCGAGGCAATACGGTTTTTGCCTAGCTGCCATACCTATTAACTCTCTTTTGAAACCAATACCTATGCCAATACCTATTAACTCTCTTTTGAAACCCAGTACTACTATACTGGGTTTCAAAAGTAGAGTAGGTAAATTAGGATAGTGAATAAGTCAAGAAATTCTTAGAAAAATGGAATTATAGTGATAATTATTATCCAATTAGGTACATAATTAATTATTTTAAAACTAAATTTTCTTACGTATGTACCTACTCCTTACTTCCAAATATTTATCCAGGTAGGTACTGGATTCGAGTAACGTACTTTAATGGTTGTATTTGTAATTAATAATATGTAATTGGTTTTTGTTATTGATTGTTTACTAAAGCATTAGTTACCTATGGACAAGGAACATGTAACAGAATAATATTTAGTAATTACAGTAAAAAGCGAATATAAGTATATAACGTTTGTTATTTACTACTTTCAATCATTTCTTCGATTTGTTGTTACCTATACATTAATTAATCTCCTCACAGCTAAGACTGGATTTAAACGAATTTAATTTAATTATTTATTAATTAAGTCATGAATAAATTTTAGGTACCTTTATAATTAATCATTACAAATGTAGGTTCTTAATAAAAATTACAATTTATTCACAACCAATAACTTCACTCAACTATGTAGGTTCCGCAGGAAAACAAAAATGATCATTAGTCATCTAAAAGTTCATAAACAGCGCGTCACCGCACCCTAAAAACCACAATAACCGCTAGTATTAGTACTGAACGATAGACTCGCGGAGTCACGGTCATTCCGTATCTCGCTGCGGTCGGACGGAAATAACGTTGCCGCTCCGACCGAGCGGCACGGCAACGCCGCAAAAACGTGTAGAACGAACGAATGGCAGCGCGCCATACGCGCACCGGCGGCGGCGCGCAGTTACCGCACGTGTCCGCTTACCGGAATAAACAATCGACAATGTTCAACACGGAAAAATTAATACACGAAGTTAAAATTCGGGATAACTTGTGGAATTGTAATGCTAAGCGCTATATGGATCGAGTGTCTAGACGAAATGCGTGGGAAGAGATAGCTCAAGTATTTCATAGCGATTGGGAAGATTTCTCGCCTGCAGAACAAGGAGAGACAGGTAAGCTAGTTTCTTCTCTGTCTAACATATTAGTCGGCCGCGGTCGGTGCGGTTTTGTTTAGCGGAATTTCTATCAGGAGTTGTTAACATTAAATTATGTTTTTATGCAATAACGACCCAAATTAATGAGGTTTTTATACTTTGTATGCTTAGAGAATACAACATTTTCTATTTCATTATGATAATATTTTTTTTAAAGTGGAATAAGGTTAACATAAAGAGGTTTATGATAATTAATATGCAAAAAAATTACAGAAAAATTTAAAAATATATCTGTTTTTTTTTTTTAATTTGTAATCGGCTGTATACGTTACCTACGCACGTGTACAGCTGTATACAATTACAAAAGCCATGTATACGGTTTAGCTATTCTAGCGCATTGACCTTTCTCCTGCCATCGTCACCACAATGTCTACTCATGTGTCGTCACCGCGCCGTTTAGGGTTGCCAGATATGAAGTAAACAAATGTACAGACGCCAGCACGTCGACCTACCACAATCTGTCAAATTTCTTTCATAGATTTTCAACAGGTTCAAAGTTGATTGGGAAAATTTTACAGTTTCGGGTGGCTACTGTGCTGGCGATGGCGTCTGTACCTTTTGTGCAGTTTTATTCCGTAATAGTTTCACGTTCTGAATCATTCGCCATGCTTTATTTATAAGTATTTACTTATTTATACGAGTTGCATATTAGTCATGTTGGTAGCTTATGTAGGTACCTACGTACATAAGCCACCTACCATTGCATGACATGGTCCTAGCATGGCGACTTGGCGACCTCTAGGCTACGTTAGATTTTTTCTTTGAGGCATATGAAAGACCCTCGCAAATTTTTTATCAAATGGTGACGTCAGAATATACAGGGTGTCACTGGAATTAAGGGTCATATCGAATAGGGGCGTGGGCAAGGTCATTTCCAAACGTTTTAACCCTGAGAATGTCGGTTAATTTTTTTACGGTTCAAAAGTTATACTTATGACCAATTAATTATTGTTTTTTTTTCTATCGTACCGCATAGTGCTCAAAGAAAAAAATTAACCGAGATTATCAGGGTTAAAACGGTTGGAAATGACATTGCCCACGCCCCTATTCGTTTTGACCCATACTTCCAGGGACACCTTGCAGATATGGATTCTACAGTGCAGTGCAGCCGACGAGAGAACGTGCTCTTGACACCTGTCAGTTTCATACAAACGAATACGTGTTTTTGGCGAATTTGATATTTATTGGCTACTAGAATTGTCGCACTGATAGGTGTCCGTCAGGAACGCATTCTCTCGACTTTCAGACTGAAACACTTGACTGCTGTAACATATACATATTGATGTAAATATGTATAGACAGTACAATGATTTAATATTGTATTTATTTTTTGTTTCAGTGGAGAAATTAATGAGAAAATGGCGCAACGTAAGAGATTATTACATTAAAGAAAAGAAGGTTGGCGCACAGTGCAAGTTGTTAGGAGTGAAGAAGAAGAAAAAGTACAACTACTATGACAGTTTGTCTTTCTTAGATGCCGTTCTGAAGCCGAAACGGAGAACCAAAGACAATAGTAGCGGCGATGAAATGATTGAAGAATATTTAGAAGACACACATACCGGTGGTATGATATCCTACGAACAAAATACACATTGTGAAGAAGAAGATTCTAATCAGTCATCCTCCACTGCTACTTCTCGAACCATTAAACAGGAAAATGAAGAAACCACGACTTCTAACAGAATGATGCCGTTCGAAACCCATATAATGGCACCCACAGACAGAACACAAGAAGACGAAAATGTTAAAGCAAATAAGAATTTCTTGTTGTCATTACTTCCAGACGTCACGTCCCTGGATGGGAGACAGAATATGAAATTTCGTCTAGGTGTCCTGAATCTGTTAAATGACATAAAATTTGAACTGAAATGACCGCAGCCAATTAACCAGCTCAACCAAAATCCACTTAATAGTTCCCTGCTAATTAGAAGTTGTTACTGTGTGGCTCCCCCACTTCATTTGCTTAATCCTAATGAGTCTCGTTCCTGTGTGCCTGAAATGTTGGTCCAGTGCAAATTTCGTTCCGCTTCGTTGCGTCCTGTTTGGCTAATTCAGAATCAAAATTAAATGATTTTAGCAATGGTTTTATGTATAAATGTACCAATCAGAGTCCTAAAAGCGAATGAGTGAGTGATAAAAACACATAATTTCTATTAAACTACGTAATAAAAAAAATATAAGATTGTTTAAACTTCGTTTCATTAAAATTTTCAAATAGATGTTGTCGCTAAGACAGTGGATATCATGCTTTCGTTGACAACATTTTTCTACTGTCATAATAAATTAATTCAAATTCCGTAGCTAATTAGCCTTTTTATTCTAAAGTTACCTAAATAACGATTGAAAATATGCTTTTGATTAACTTCATATTTGGCAGTATAACACGACGCCTTAGGCCATCTACCGGATTGTGTGCACAACACTACGCCACCCGAGTAGATCGCAACACAAACAAGATCAATCAAAGACGATAACAGCTACAGTATCCACAGACTACTAGCGACATCTAACATTCGACGTGTGAAGTGGCCGTGATGTAAACGAAGGTTACAAACACATACAAGCTTGAGATGGTGAAGAACGGTCAACCATGGAAGAACGATCACTCGCTACTTATAGACGGCACAGTGGTCGATAGCCCCGCGGTCACCACTGTTGCCTGAAGTTTGAACTGAGCGGAGGCCCCGTCGCCCTCAGAAATAGCATAGCTAGAAGGTTAAGGGATAGGATAGCCCCGCAGTCCATCCCTGGAACCACACATAGGTTTTGTAACCATTTTGTACACTGTGGTAAATAAATTCACAACTGTCATCGTTGGTTTTATTTTAACGCCACCAATATAGCAATAATTATATGGTTGATTAAGGGCTGATTTTTCAATCGACCGATACTATTTATTCGTGGAATAAAATTGACGTTTGACAGTTTTTGTATGGAAGAACTGTCAAAATTCAAAATGATTCCTCCAATAAAGTTATCTGGCGTTGGAAAAATCAACCCTAAAAGGTTCAAATTAAAAGGTTTATTCTTTATTCACAGGTTTAGAGCCAATGCATGAGAATCCAAACTACCAAATAGCAACCATGCTGTTTGCTGCAGGTTGCATCTTCACCTGTTACCTTCCAGCCAACATCACAGCATTCCTCATAGTAGTCACTGGCTATATCGAGGCCCAAATGTTGTCATTAACTGAAGAACTAATACATCTCTGGGCAGACGCTGAAGAACATTATTATAAAACAAGACAGGCCGTTAGTATTTTAGACAAAAACAAAACAGAATTTGATGTTAAAAATAAGGCTATGAATGATTACGTAGAGAAACATCTCAAGGAAATAATAAAGACACACGGAAGAAATATCAATTTATTACATCAAGTTGAGGAGGTATTCAGTGGAGCTATAGCCTTAGAATTCTTTCTTCTAGTAATTGGTCTAATAGCAGAACTACTAGGAGGGCTAGAAAACACATATTTGGAGCTGCCATTCGCTCTGATGCAAGTTGGTATGGATTGCTTGACAGGACAGCGCGTCATGGATGCAAGCGTCAGGTTCGAGACAGCTATTTACGATAGCAAATGGGAGAACTACAATATATCTAACATGAAGATCATACTGACGATGCTTCAGAGTTCCCAGAAGACGATGAAACTGTCTGCTGGGGGCATCATAATGTTGAGTTCCAGCTGCTTGATGCAGGTCATCAGATCCATATACTCAGCGTATACAACGCTGAGGTCGACAATGGACTAGAGACATAGAAACTGAAACTCATTTTAACGTAGTTTTAAATGATAATAGGCTTTAGGAAATCGTAGACATCTTAAAATATCTATTCATCTGTAACTGAAACTAGCCTTGGTGGCGCGAGAGGCTAATTTAGTGGACTGTATTTTGCGATGCGGAACAAAACGATTGACAAATGCTTGGCAATAGGTAATTCGAGTTGCGGAGAGTGTAGGACAATAGAACACAACCCGAAAATTAGGAAGGGAAGCACAAACCTTTGCTGGAGCCACGTGCTCGCGTCGTCGCCCGTGCACCGGGTCACTTTCCAAGTTCAGGGGTAGTTGGGCTTCAAGTTATTGTCCTCACACGGTAAACACAAACACAAACTATTGAATAAAAGTCTTATTACATGCGAAAATGCCGTGATTCCAAAGTTATCAATATTTTCAAGCGGAGCGAGCCGACGCCATTGCGCACGCGTTGCGGAGACATTCGGAAGTGATTCGCGACAATATAGCGGTCGGAATCTTCTTATTCACTCGCGAGTAGGGAATGCAAATCCGTTCTGTTTTAAAAACCGGATTTTTAAGAACGGATTTTTGGTCCAATCCGGATTATCCGGATATTACGGATTTTTCATGAAAATAAACAAATCTACCCAAATTAGTTTGTTAATATGATATTTCTTATATTTGTGTAAATGGATTAAAATAAAAGCACACGAAAATCACATCAATTATTTGGAATTATTCAAACTATCATCATTAAATACCATAATTATGATGGTATTGCTATAATATGTACTTATTCTTCTTAAAATAATCAGTCTGTGTCTCGCGTGCTAAGTAACGATGATAAAATATTCCATCATCATCATTTCAGCTGAAAGACGTCCACTGCTGGACATAGGCTTTTCGCATACAAAATTAAATTTTCATCGACTGTCGGTATATCAAGGTGCTGAAGTGTCTGTACGAAAACGCTACTATGTCAGTCCGACTCCAGGATCAGACCTCGAAACCTATCCTTCTGCAGCGAGGTGTGAGACAGGGAGACGTTATCTCTCAGAAACTGTTCACCAGTGCACTGGAGGATGTCTTTAAGGTTCTGTACTGGAAAGGGGCTGGCATTAACATCAATGGCGAGTACATAACTCACCTCCGGTTTGCCACCGATATCGTAGTCGTGGCTGAGACTATGGAGGACCTCGGTACAATGCTCGATGACCTCAAAAATAATAAGGCATCTAAAGTGCTGTCGTTTAACTTGCTGCGAATTCACTTATTTCCTGCTGCGGAAAAATCATGCTCTGATTCGACGCTTGTAGGCGGAATGCACTGAAGACACTTGTAAGCGGAATGAACGGAATGATCAAGGACGCCTCACACACTTTCTCGACCCGCGTCCCGCGCCCTGCTCGCTTCCCCCAGAGCCGAAACTCAACACTCGCGAGACGCGACGTGCGAACAGCAAACTCGCTCGTTTCGATTTTGTTGTTACAATTTCTTAAAAATTTAATTATTCAAAAATCCGGATTCTATTTTCAAATCCGGATTTGGAAGTCTAGTAAAAATGTGCGGATATCCGGATTTTTCGGACTACGGATAATCCGGATTGCATTCTCTACTCGCGAGGTATGTGCGGAAAGGAGATGGATATAGGAAATAGCGGATGTCAATCAAATTTTGAATGTTGGCGCAACCAAGCCTGATTCCTAAAACAGTAGGAATAAAGTTAGCGATGAAAATAAAAGTACGGGAATACCTAACACATAGAAAATGAAACATCAAGGAAAGGACAAATTACTTAACGATAACTGTGGGACTGACAAATCGATCAAAAGGCACTTAATGACTATAAAATACAAACAAAGTCGCAGATTGGAAAATAAATTGAGTTTGATTAAGGGATAGATGGCATTTACGAGAAACGAGTCATTACAACATTTGTATAAGTTCAATAGCCACATGCAGTTTGAGTATTGTTGGATAAAGGATTGTTTCATGATTGGGAGAGCGTTTTGACGATTCAACCATAAACAAAGTTCGAGTAACTATACGTACACACAGCTCCATTAAGTAGTTACCCCCCCAAAAGACATGTGCGTTCAAATCCGTGATAGGCCCAAGTTGGTTTTTGTATTTTGCAAAAACATTTTATTTTAAATAATGTATTGTTTTAGTGAATAAATAAGTTTAAGTAAGTATTTTTTTTTTTATTCTGTTTTTATTATTGTTTTTTTCAATAAAACAATACTTTTGCGACGACAAGCAACAATAATAGGGTTAACATTTACGACATTCATCGTCTAAATAGACTGGAGGTTTCAAGACCGCTTACCGTGCATAAGATTGGAAGTTCAAATCCTATATAGGCACGAAATGTGCTTTTTGTTCATTATATTATTTTGATATATTTTTCTATTTTGTTTTAAGTAGTAATTATTTATAAAGAATTAAAAAATCAAGAAAAATAAAATACTTTATTAATCATTTAATAATATTTATTATTGCTATTATTTAACAAAACTATGATCTTATTTTACAACAAACAGGACAACTATTTTAGTTCTTATAAAAGCAGATATCATTTAAAAAAATAATGGATAAATAGTAGTCGTTTACTCTTCGCCGTTTTAAGTGAACGTATACAAAGTTCTTACTTCAAGGTATGGATGAATTTTATAAAGACAACGTAAGTAAGTAAAATTAATGGATACCCTCAAATTATAACATCTTTCGATTAGACAGGGACCTAAAGATATAATGACTCAGCCGATAGTAGATAACAATTTCATCGCAATTCATATGGGCTCGCTGGCTAGTTCGTCAAACTGCCGGTATGAGTATGACGACGTTCGGTGATGCGATGGTTCGAATCCGAGTCAACACAATGGACTCTTTTTGAAGTAATCTTTAGATTATTCGTAAGGAATTCAATGTTGTAGCAGTGTAACATTTTAAAACTTGAGGGGTTAGGACATAGTGACGCTTTCTGTACCAAAATATTGTGGACTGCTTCTGGTATAACATTTAGAGGATCCAGGTCGATAAGAATTGGAGGATCTGAAAGTAAGGTCAAAATGAGAGAGTCAATTCGAAGGTTTGGCTTGGAGTACCTCGAGCTACCTGACATGGTGTCAAACGTATCTGTCCTGCTAAGGGTGCTGACGCTTAATATTGATAGCCGAAATAAAAAACGTATGTATGCTTTGTATTTCAACTCTCTTTTGCTTATTCCACTTTGAACAGAGTTCTTCACTGCTGTTGTAGTCAACTAACTGATTGCTGAAGATTTTATTGCAGTATTGATCTTTTTCACCGGATAAAAACTTTGAAAACGATTCTTTGTGAAAGCTAACGCTAAGAATTCCAAGAGCTCAAAAATAAAACTTAATTTTTAGAATCCCGTCACTTCTGTCCTACTGTGGTTATTTATGATATAATGTTTCTTGCAGCTATCCCAATAATCTGCTACATCATAATGGCGATCTCGTGCATCAACTACATCTACATATACGTTGTCTGTGGCATCTGGTTTACGTTCTGGCACTGCAACCAGACTGGTGACCTGGTCCAAGCCATGGTCGTCTTCTCCCTGAACTGCACAAGCGAGGTTGCAGTCATAAAGCTGTTCTACATGATATTTCATAAGTAAGAAACAATTTTTTTTAAGTTCTGAAAGTGATTTACGAAATAGGTTCACTTTCCAAAATGTTGTTAATGAGTCGGTTGGTGCCTTCAGTTCATAATTCATATGAATACGTCAAGTTATAAGAGCAGTGGTGGCTCAGTGGTAACGGCTGCGACTTAGAAGTTGTACGTCATAGGTACCCTAACAGGCGCTTTACTTTGTGTAAATAATGTCTTCATCACTGCTCTCAAAACGACGAAGGAAAACATCGTAGGAAACCGGCATGTCCTAGAACCAAAAAATCTAAGACATGTGACAACTACCAACCCGCGCTGAGTTCGCGTGGTGGATTACGGCCCACTCTCTCTCATAGAGAGGAGGCCTGTCATGTGTCCCAGGCCCAGCATTGGGAACATTATAGGCTGACTATGCTAAGTCAATTTATAGAGGATTCTCTTCGAAATTGACGCCTATTACCTACCCATGAGTAGGTTTTTTGATGCTTTCAAGTAGGTATATCGCATGATTGTGCATGTAAATACAGTTATTTAATTACGAGATTATCAAAGCAAAGCAAATTATCTATAAATTATTAATAATAATAAAAAAAATAATATAATATTAAATATAATTATTACTTAGACTTATATTTTTTTTTGTTAATTATTAATTATTATTTGAGATATTAGCAAATTGTATCTTAATTTTCAGACAAAAATTCCAGAACCTAATAGATAGAATTCTAGACTGTGATTCTCGAACAGTCAAAGGGAGCAGGTTTTCAAAAAACTTGAGGAAAGCTCTCAGGAACGTTAAAATGCGTGCGATTATCTATTGGGTGGTGCTACACGTAGATGGTGTGCTGTACGTGATCCAACCAATCGTCACCCCTGGACGGCACCTGTCCGTGGATGCGTATATATTACTCGGTAAGTGGCATATTTATACAGAAACCTATGTTTTACTTGGAACGGTGAGTTGCGGTTTTATCATTTTCAAATGTTCAAGTAGTTCACGTTGATAGGTTCATAGTCCATCCAACCAACCATGTAAAATCCTACTATAATATCATATACTAGCAGTGTCCCGCGGTTTCACCCGCATAAGCCTTGATCCCGTAGGGATATGAGGATAAAAAGTATCCTGTGTTAATCCTGGTTATTAACTATCTGCTGTGTGCCAAATTTCATCCAAATCCGTTCAGAAGTTTTTGCGTGAAGAAGTAACAAACATTCGAACACACTCACAAAGTTTCGCCTTTATAATATTAGTGCAGCGCCCTGCGGTTTTACCCGCATATGTGTCGATCCCATGGGGATATCGGGATAAAAAGGATCCTATGTGTTATTCAGATGTATAAGCTATAATACTGTAAAGTTTCATCAAAATCCGTTCAGTAATTTTTGCGTGAAAGAGAAACAAACATCCATCCATCTTCGGAAACTTTCGCGTTTTTTTGTTTTTCATTTTTATTTTTTTTATACATTAGTAGGAAAGTAAGAATAGTAGGATAGTAGGAAGTGGGAAGTAGTATTTAATATATTATACGAATTTTTTGATGCCCTATGCTCTATAGATATCATTTTGCTTATTTTTTTCATATAAATGTACCTACATAATATTATTATTTTAAATATCAGCATAGATTATGTAAATATTATATATTATTAATATGAAAGTTTGTATGTTTGTTATTAAATCACGCAAAACGTCTGAACCGTTTTGGATGTTTGGCACACAGATAGTTTATTGACACATATAATAATTTTTCCCAATATTCCCACGGGATCTGAGACTTATGCGGGTGAAACCGCGGGGCACTGGTAGAACATAATAATAGAAAGACTAAATACGTTTTTTTCGAAAGTAAATCAATAAATATTCTGCCTTTTAGGTCTGGAGCCGATGTTTGAATCTCCTAACTTCGAGATAGCCTCTGCAATGATGGGAGCCGCTGTGATGTTCATTAGCTACACAGTGGCTAACGTATCTGGCTTCCTCATCCTCATCATTGGGTACACAGAAGCTCAAATGTTAGCCTTAAGCGAAGAAATGACACAACTGTGGGAAGACGCTAATGACCATTACCAAAAAACGGCGAAAGAATTGAGTAATTTCAAATCGAATTCTTTGCAAAAGAAAGTATACAATAATGTAAAAGAAACAGAAATTCTTAATGAGTATGTAAAGAAACACTTAATAAATATAGTAGAAAGACACGCAGTCAATGTGAACCTTCTACAAGAAATTGAAGATGTGATGAGAGGTCCAAACGCGGTAGGATTCTTGTTTCTAATCGTAGGACTTATAGCGGAATTACTTGGTGGGTTAAATAATACAATGTTGCAGCTTCCTTTCACATTAATCCAACTGGGAGTGGATTGTTATTTGGGACAGAAGATAATGGATGCAAATATAAAATTCGAAAGGGCAGTTTACGATTGTAAATGGGAGAACTTTGACCTATGCAACAAAAAGATTGTGCTGGTGATGCTTCAGAATTCACAGAAGACGATGACGTTGTCTGCAGGGGGAATGGCCACTCTAAGTTTTAGTTGCTTCATGAACATCATTAAATCGACATATTCTGCTTACACTACATTAGGTTCTATGATTTAGACAGTAAATATTGCTTGTTAGTGTATACGTTTTCTAGTCAATATACGGTGTTATGGCGGAGAGTATCGACTCTCCGATTATTAAAAGTTTTGTGGGAAGGACAATCCCTAAACATTAATTTGGGGATGTCCTTTTCTCAATGCAATTTTAGCGGTTTTCTTCTCTATTTTATTTTAACTACTAACATGCTGGATCTGTTAAGTCATCTGAATAAGTTATAATATTGTTTACTAACATGCTGGATCATTGTTGTCCGAAAATAAAGAATATTATTATCTCCTTTATTCATTTACATAAATCTTATTTTATTGTATTTTTAAATATTTCTTAATAAATAAAAGTAAGTATAAAAAACATTTAAAAATATAAAAAAATAGTTGTCCGCCGGTGTCGGGAGCAGGGTCCAAGCTACCGGTGGTTAGGGCTCCAGAGACAGGAACCTCCTCACAATGCGAGCCGTATCAAGGAGTACTGCCTTCTGAATCAGGCCCTTGATCCAACCGCCTAACGAGAGCCTCGATAGATGTTGATCGAGGCTTTCGGCTATCAGTCCATTGGCCGATACGACAATCGGCACAATGATAGCCGAGCTCACATTCCACATGTCAACAACCTCGTGAGCTAAGTCGAGATATTTAATTTGTTTCTCTTTCTCAGCTTTCACGAGGTTCCCGTCATGTGGAATGGTAACATCGACAATCATTGTGCGGCGCGCTAATCGGTCTATCACCACTATATCAGGCTTATTGGCAACAATAGTCCTGTCAGTAATGATAGACCGATCCCAGTACAATGTGACATGGTCATTTTCAAGAACTGGGTCGGGCACATACTTGTAATACGGTACCTCAGAATCTACAAGTTTATATTTCAAAGCAAGTTGCTGGTGAATAATCCTAGCTACTTGGTTATGCCTGTGCAAGTACTCGCCGTTAGCCAGACGAGAACAACCAGAGATAATATGTCTGATAGACTCACCCGGACGGTGGCATGCCCGACACACGTCAACCGTCCCGTCCTTCATAATATGTCTCCGGTAGTTATTCGTTAAGATAACTTCGTCCATGATTGCACAGACAAAACCTTCAGTTTCCCCGAAAAGGTCACCAAAACGTAGCCAGGATACGGACGCTAAGAAGTCTACACCAGGCTCATGAAGAGCCCGGTAGAAGCGCCCGGTAGAAGCGCCCGTGAAGCTCCTTGCTTTGCCATACCTTCTTGCGGTCATCAGTAGAAAGTACTACAGGTTTGCGCCAGTTCTCTTTAGCCATGGAGAGCGGGGTGAGCCCCTTGTCCACTGCGACCACATCACGGTGCATACCCACTTCGGCTTTTAAAAAATATTCCCTGAGACTGCACACCTCGCGGTTGTGGAGGGTCTTCGCATTTAAAAAGCCTCGCCCCCCGCACTTCCGCGGGATATACAGTCTCATCACCGATGATCGTGGGTGATGCATCCGGTTTGCGGTCAGTAGTGTACGGACTCTTCTATCCAGGGCGTCGAGTTCGGTCTGAGTCCATTTGAGTATGCCGAAAGAGTACATTAAAACCGGCATGACCCAACCATTGAAGGCGCGCACCTTATTTCCGCCCGAAAGAAGACTATTTAATACCTTCTTCAGGCGACAAAAGAAGCGCTCCTTCAACGATTGATTCATGTCAGCATCGTTGATGCCTAACGCTTCCGACATACCCAAATACTTATAGCTTTCGGATGAGGAGAGGGATCTGAGGCTTATGGAATCGGAGAGTTGAATTCCCTCGGATTCCATAATCTCCCCTCGCTTTACATGCATGACTGCACATTTGTCCACACCAAATTCCATCCTGATGGCGCTACTGAAAGTTTCAGTTACCTTCAGTAGCTCCATCAGACGCAATTTGTTGGGGGCAAAGAGTTTTAAATCATCCATGTAAAGGAGGTGAGATATGACCTGACCACCTCTCTTCAACCGATAGCCTAGACCTGAATCCTCCAGTATTGTACTTAGAGGATTCAGGGCTAAGCAAAACCAAAGTGGACTCAAACTGTCGCCCTGAAATATTCCGCGTTTAATCCATACAGGCTCATCATTCCCCTGGATCCGTCGACATCCTGGATAACGAAGGACCGTCTTCCATTTTGCCTCATACACGACTCAAGGAAGGTGCGTAGAGTTGCATCTATCTTGTACAACTCCAGCACCCTCATGAGCCATGAATGTGGCACCGAGTCGTAGGCCTTCTTGTAATCTATCCAACATGTCGATAGATCCTTGCGAGATCGACGAACCTGTTGGCTAATGGCCATGTCTATGAGGAGTAGCTCCTTAGTACCGCGGGACCCATTCCTACATCCATTTTGAGAGGCAGACATAATCGAGTTACTCTCAATGTGTGTATTAATTTTCGCTCTCAAAATGGATGTAAGAAGTTTATAAACCGTCGCCAAACACGTGATCGGTCTATAATTCTTGGGTTCCGCGGGACTACCTGATTTATGGAGCAGGTGGGTAACGCCTGTTGTTAGAAACTGTGGTAGCGACCCAGACTCTAAGGATGACTGGAACTGAGATGCCAGGCAAGTGTGTGAACTAATTAGCCATTTCAACCAAAAATTATGCAGTCCGTCCGGTCCCGGTGATTTCCAATTCGGTAACGGACGGACCGCTCTGGTCACGTCTGATGGCGTAATTAGGATTGTTTCCATTTCTGGTACAGACTCACACACTCGCTCGACATCCTGCATCCAGTCAGCCTCAGTGTGACAGACGGGTACCGACCAGATGCTGCACCAGAATGCACTTGTGGCGGCATCATCCGGACGGCATACATCTGTCACATTTTGTTCAGGTCGCTCCCAAGCTCTATACACCCACCTTTCATCGCTCTGGAACATGCGATTCTGCGTGTATCGATCAACCCGCCGCTTATACCGCCGAATTCGGCTCGCCCATGCACAAACTTTCTGCTTCAGGAAGTCGATGCGCTCTGTGACACGGGACATGTATTCTCGAGGGCTGATTCCAGTCCCCAAGAATGCCCGCCTTACAAAGCGCATCACGCGTGGTCGTGTATTGCCCTCCCTGAAGCAGTATAGTTTACCGATGAGTACCCTGGCCCCATCGATACGACGTTCGATCCTGCGCTGCCAGGCTGGTACGGTTGGTTTTGGTCGAATAGCTCCGTCACAACATGGAAATTTGACGTTAGCTAAACGACATGCCGCCACAGCCGCACAGTACAAGATCGAATGTGTATCAACGAGATCCTCGCTACTCTCGAAGAAATTCTTGAGCTGCGAGTCCAAGGCACACACCAGCGCCCTATTTTTTTGTGCATGGGTAACCGTGGTAATCGGGGTCTAAGTTCGGTTGGAGTGGACCTATACTCGCGTAATGCATCCTCCAGTGCGCTCCTCAGTCGGTCGTTGCACTGGCTACTTACTGTGTCAACCCTATCATGCTCTTCTTCAACATGATTGGACCGCGGCGGGATGGCATCAACAGTTGACGCTTGTGCCGCAGTTTGTGTCGAAGTCGAGACGATATGGTTGCTCAGTACCTTTGAGCGCAGCCTATCAAGTGCGATATCGTCCAACCTGTGATTGCGTTGGATGACCCGCACCTGATCCGACAGTCGTTGGGCCGAAACGTTGACGGTTGGTTCCAGTTCCTGGAACAGAGACAGCATCCTATCGCGGTACGCAGTGAGGTTAATTCCCCCCTCTGTAGACCCGTAATATGCGCGCATGACGTTCTCGTTCATAGACTGAGTCCATCTCATGCGCTGTACACAACCACCGGTAGCGGGGACCCGACTCGGGGCCGGATGGCCCCTAAGTCCCAAGCTCCTCGGTGGCCGGCCTCTCCCCTGCCGACGTACAGGTGTTGGCGACGTCGGCGGAGAGAAATACTCGTCGCTCGAGCTCGACGCAACTGCTACGGCCGGTGTCACAGCACTCTCGATGGGGCTGGGTTCCGGCGGTTGCGGGGCGGAGCTGAGCGACGAGTCCGGAGGTGGTAGGCGTGCGCGGCGAGCTGCTAATCTCGTCAACATACTTATTTTCATAATATTGTCATCTTCTTGTTTTTATATATCGGGGGTGACGTGACATCTGTCATGTCCGCTTCGGCAGTTTTTGATGTAGGTTTTTATATAATTCATTCATTGTATGTTTTAAATGTTTTGCTAATGCGATTTAGATTCATTAACCACAAAAATTATAAATGCTGGTGGTACACTGCTACTAAAAATTAAAAATTTGAAAAATATATAGAGATGACAAAATACTACGTGTTGACGTTGTTGGTGTTGCCATTATTATTATTACATTTGATTGTCCAAATCCGTGTTTGACATGGTTTTGTGTAGTATTTCGAACTGCGGTTTATTCCAGCGGAACGGCATTTGCCCACCGCCGTAGACAGAGTAATCTAGAGACTCATGGTATCCGTGTCACCGAAAGGGACAAAACAATCCGGCAATCTTCATCATACTATAATTTTTACAGTTCATTACACTGCACCTTACCATTTTCACAGTTGCGCAAATGTACTATTATTGAATTATGCACGAAAAAGATCTTATTTTCCGTTTAATCGCGGCGTAGTATTTATTATTCCATTCATTAACGTCAAACTTGTTGTGCACATTGATATGCTTAGCCGACACGCAGTAAGGGACAGAAATATTCTTACTCTGTCTCTTTTCTTTGCTAGTGACGTTAATATATTTCAGCAGTTTAAAGTTTACTCTGTCTACGTTAATAGTTGATCGCCGACTGTTCACACCGCCAGCGAGTACTTGTTTGTCGCAGCTACAAGATTTGTCAACGAGTGTAGGTACTCGCTCAGCGACAGCGACACTCGCTCGGTGGGTAGAACACTCGCTGAGAGACACGCTGTCGACTGAAATTTAATTTGATAAATGAGCTGTTTGTTTTCTATTAATAAAATAAAATTTTATTCGACAACATCCATCGGTTTCCGCAATCCCTTCTTCTACTTTCTTACCATCTTCTGCGGCGCTTGCTACTTCTATGTATACTTGGTGTCCATGGTCTGGTTCATCTTCTGTCGATGTCCGGACACCTGGGACGTGCTGGCGGCCCTCATCGTCTTCTCTCTGGGCATCGCCAGCGAGATCAGCACTGTTAAGTTTCTGTACATTTTGATCAATACGTGAGTTTTATTTTTTTGTTAAAGCTCGGGCCGAACTGAAGGGAATTCCGCATGGATTTCGCTCCTACCGATTGTGTCAACTGACTTGTATGGAGGAGTTAAAACTGATGACTGCGAACAGTCGCATGGCTTCCTAATCATTAAAACAAACGCGCGCAGTCGCGTACTGCATCCCACGTGGGTTTCGCCTCAGTTTGACTAGAGCTTAGGTGGGTATCACATCTACGCGCAAAACCATAGCAGCGAATCCGCATTAGATCCGCCAAGACTTGTCCGTTGTATGATAAGCGAAACAGAAGCACGAAAAAAAGAAAGAAACTGCCTGTTCTAACGCACAGATTTGATTATGATTCTATCTCTTTCCCGCGTGATTTCGCCGATCTGTTCGGAAGCCGGTTACACTTCCGCGGTCGGCCACTATTTTGATGCGGTGCCGCATTTGTTTCGCACGTATCTGAGCGTAGGCAGTCGACAAGTTTATAAAGCGAAATATCATTTTTTTTTAAATAAAATTTTGATTTTACGATAATACTAATCTAAGAGGTCCGAAGTAGACTTATACTGTATTGACTAAGTCGAAAGTGACGACATTTTGCTCCGATTGCTACAATTCATCTGGCGCTCGTGATGTTTCGCTACTCGAATCGCGACATAATGTAGTACTGTTTCTAAGCGGTTTCCCATCGTTATTTTAGCGACGGAAGTGTACTAAGTAAGGCCCGTTATTTGTAAGTTAAAGAGTTGAGTTGAATGGATCAATTCCTTTTCACTTTACGCAAAATTGACGTTTCTTTATCAGGAGCAAAAAGTGCTCCTATAGAAGCTTTTTCTTACAGATTTTTAAATTTTGCAGTGCTTATAACCCAAAATTTGTGGACTTGTGGAGATCAGATAGGCAGTCCATGTAAATAAGCGACTGCTTAGAGATGCATCCGGTAAGACTGGAAGCCCACCCCAACATGTTAGGAAAAGGCTAGGCAGATGATGATGCCAGGAATCAGGTTCTCGTTCAAAAAGCGCGCCATGCTGTTCTGCATAGTCATCATTGGGAATACGAAACGCCGATCTCGTGAAATTTTTTGTGATAATTTCGGTCTGAGCTGCAGCTGTGGGATATCACACACTACAGGCACAGCTACGGGGGCAGACTTGAGGTAAGGCGACGGCAATAGTTTCTTCAAATACCTATTTTTCAAATTCCTCGCAGGCCTCGTCCCCTGTAATCCCCGTCATTGTAATATTTTCTTTTGTACTGGAATGGTCCCAGGGAACATTCTGGTTACGGAGATATTGAAGGTCAAGATTTCAACTTTTACTGACGTTTTTTTCACGAAAACAAGTTTTTAATGTTCTAACACAACTTTACATACGCAATGTTTTGCGAGCGTTACATTGCGCACTAACGCAAACAGAACACCAAAAATAAAAGTCCGTTTCTCAGCAATTATTTTTATGCAATCAGGTCCAGTTACACTTTTTACCGACTTCAAAAAAAAGGAGGTTATTATTTGATCGTTTTTAGGTTCCGTACCCCAAGGGTAAAAACGGAACTCTATTACTAAGACTTTGCTGTCTGTCCGTCCGTCTGTCTGTCTGTCACCAGGCTGTATCTCAAGAACCGCGATAGCTAGACAGTTGAATTTTTCACAAATTATGTATTTCTGTTGCCGCTATATTAACAAATAGTAAAAACAAAATAAAATAAATATTTATCCCATACAACAAACGTGTTTTTTTCGGCGTTTTTGCCCTGTGGTACGGAACCCTTCGTGTGCGAGTCCGACTCGCACTTGGCCAGTTTTTATTTTGTTTTTATCTGATGTATGTATCTGCTGCGTGTATTTTAGTCTGTGTTAAATAAATGAATTTTCTTTCTTTCTTCTTTCTTTCAATGTTACTTAGTTTGATGTAGGTACAGAATGCGTACTTGACAGATATGTGTTGTGATATGTCCTGTATAATACAGTGTGAGTCTTCATAATGTGCACATATCGAAATGAGGGAAACTAAGCTTAATTTTATCGACGGAATAATATTAAAAAAAAAAAAAAAATTGTAGCATTTTTAAAATTCTTGTTCGCTGCTGTGACCCCTGTGTAAACAATCGCCCATAATTGAGAATTATGATTCTTTTTTAACAAAAATCTGATATTTTTTCATCAATTTAAAAAAAAACGTAAAAATACCATGTTTATAACTCAATCACAACATTTCCTATCAACTGTTAAAGAAAGGCCTTGCAATCACCATACTTTAGCAGGTAAAGATCCTTTTACATATTTTTTTATTTTTTTAAATATTTTTTCCGTCGATAAAATTAAGCTAATTATGAAGACTCACACTGTATAACTGATTTATAATTCTAGTCCATCTGTGTCCCAGTCATTGGTCTAACGTCTAAATTTACAAGTCAAGCTTTATACAATACAGGGAGGAACTGATTATAACTGCTGTAGCTTCCCGACCGTAGCCTACGGTCCGTAGGTAGATATAACGTAAATTAGTGAGGAGTCCGCTTAAATATCATGACAGCAATATTAACTCTACAAAACATTATATCGGAATCCATCACATACATGTGTATGGATTCCATTGTTTCCTGGTATCTTTGTCTCCCTTGTCCGCCCTAAAAGCTTATCAAAAGCTTGAAATAAATCTTGTGGGAACCATCATAAGCAAGTTATCTTGAGACCTTCGCTTCCCTTTGAATGTCAAAAACATCTCAGGATATAATAAACAAAGTCGTATTTTGCTAGGATAACATTTCACGAAATGCTTTGACTAGTAAATTGAGTGGATCACAAAACGGACAAGATAAATGACACAGGGATGACAAGTCCTGGAGTTATTTTCGATGTAATTTCCTGTTTACTAAGCACGTTAAGCCGTTGGTCCCGGCTGTCATTTGTGGATCTTTGACAGACGTTACGGGTAGTCAGCAGCCCGAAAGACTGACAACCAGTCTTACTAAGGGGTATCGTAGTACCCAGTAACTGTCTTGTGGAGGTCAGGTAGGCAGTCGCTTCATGTTAAATACTGATATTCAGCTGCATCTGATTAGACTGGAAGCCGACCTCAACATAGTTTGAAAAAGGCAAGGCAGATGATGATATCTAAAACAATGTCTGCTCAAGTCAATTTGTTGAAAGAAACATCTGGAACTTTTAATTAAATAATTTTAAAATTAATTAAAGTGGTCATAAAGATAATGTTACTCTAATTTAATTTATAATATAATGTTCCCAGGCTTGGAACCGATGTTCGAGACACCCAACTACCAAATCTCATTTGTTTTGATGGCAGCCTCAGACTCACTGATCTGCTACTTGTCTGCGAACATCTCTGCTTGATCATCATTACTGGTCACGTTCAGGGTCTAATATTGGCTTTAATCGAAGAACTGACACACGTGTGGGATGATGCTGACGATTATTTTACCTGCAACTGTCAAACTGGGCCAGTAGATATTGAAAATGATGCAGAAGATGAAGATGTGAATGCTATAAACGATAAAGCCAAAGATGCTATACTTAATAGTTACGTCAAAGACAAACTGAAAGATATAGCAAAACGCCGTGCTGTAAATATAAACTTACTGAGGCAAATTGAGGGAACATTTAGAGGAGCTATCGCGATAGAATTCTGTCTCCTCATCGTCGCTCTTATAGCAGAACTGCTCGGAGACTTTCAGAACACCTATATGGAGGTACCTATTGCGTTGATGCAAGTTGGGATGGACTGTTTAATAAGCCAAAGGGTAATGGATGCTGGTGCAGTGTTTGAACATGCTGTGTATGACTGTAAATGGGAGAGGTTTAGTAAGAGGAACATGAAGACTGCTCTTATAATGCTCGCGAATGGTCTGAAACCCATGACGGTGGAGTCACTACGCTGAGCTACATCAGCTTCATGACTATTATCAAGTCTATTTACTCCACTTACACCACTATGGATTATGAAACGTGAGGCAGATATTTTCTGCAATATTATTATATTTTTGGGAACGTATTACGTAAAACAATATTATAAAATGCACTGTCACACAAAATTTAAACGTGACTACTGAGTTGATTACTTTTATTTTTGTAACTAGTTTATTGACATGATCAAGAAACATCTATAATCTAGTTTATTTATTTGATTTGGTCTTTTTTTAATCGATTTTTAAAACTGAATGAATGATCTAGTTCTAAAACAATTCTAGCCCAGGGAACATACGATTGATTTCGTATTGGTCTGCACAGTAAGTAGGAATTAGACTAACTAGTACAATTAAATGAAAAGTTGCCTAATTAATTAAAGACTCATGATTATTTTCTTTTTAATCTTATCTATCACACTTTTAATAATGATATTCGATAAATATAATATTTTAAACTTTGTTAATCAATAACACCAACATAACAATTTCCCACTGATCCCTAACTACGTATAATCCACCTACTGTTTATCATGTAATCATGATGTGTGGTAGCCGGTAGGACATGTATTGACATGTTTGCAGGAACTAAAAACGGAAATGTGTACTCACTACAAAATGACATTGGATAATTGAGGGTGCATATGTTTTTCTTATTTATTAGGACAATACTCTAAACTACGCAACAGTGGTGGCGCTGGGTAACGGCTGCGACTTACGAGTTGTTATTCGTAGGTTCGAACCCTGACAGGCGGTTTGCTTTGTGTAAATTATTTCATCACCACTGCTCTCAAAACGGTGAAGGAAAACATCTTGAGGAAACCGGCATGTCCTAGAACCAAAACGTGTGACATCTACTATCGAGGAAGATAGAAATAGGAAGATATCACATCACACTAATATTATAAAGGCGAAAGTTTGTGAGTGTGGAGGTGTGTGGGGGTGTGTATGTGGGGGTGTGTTTATATGTTTGTTACTTCTTCACGCTCAAACGGCTGGACCAATTTTGATAAGGGGTCCAAAGTAAATAAAACGGAACGTCTTTACACTACGAAGTATTTAATAATAAGTTAACTGATCAGAATTGATCTGGAGATGGTGGAACTGGCCAAAAATTGTGCTGGATTCAGAAGAACAGGGAATCCCTAGTGCCAGCAATTGCTATATGCCTAAATCCAGCGGTAACTACTAACTGTAAATAGTATTTTGATGTCTCACATTTGTCCAAAATCCTGGGCAGCCTACCTTAAACAAATGAGGTCGTTATAAAAAAGACAACAAACAGTCATTAAGTGTGATGCATTCGGGAAAATATGTCACCACGCAGGTGTGAAGACCTGTCACCTACACCCGAAGACATGATAACAGTGCTTAGCATCAAACTGTGCTATTATGTATAAGAACTAAGTATCTATAAAAGGGCTGATATTTTTCAATACTTTTTAAATACGTCGCAAAAGCTTGTGGAACAGCTCATCCAGACTTTGGCAGTTAATGAATCTTCTGGAGAAAAGGATTTTTGGGACTTTTTCAAAATGCCGACCCTACGTGAAATTGAACATGAAATCCGCAAGTTTGGCCTGGAGTACTGTGACCTGCCGACCATGTTGGAGAATGTCTCCATCCTGCTGAGGGTCCTCACTGTGAATATAGACAGCAAGTATCACAAAGGTAAGCTTGCACTTTCGAGAAATATATTCGAAGATTCTTTTTTGACATCGTTTGTTTTATATCATATAGAGGTGATTTAACCTATTACCAGAACTGTATAAAAGGGGCTAGTGGCTAAGTAATAACAGCCGCACAGGTTGATCGATCAAGTTAAGCTACACTTACCACGGTCGGATCGTAGATGGGTTACCATCTTTACATACCAATATGATACCAAAATAAAAGCACGTTAAACCGTTGGTCCCGGCTGCCATTTTTGACGGTGGTTACGGGTCGTCAGAAACCTGAAAATCTGACAACCAGTCTTACCAAGGGGTATCATGTTGCCCCAGTAATTGGGTTGTGGAGGTCAGATAGGCAGTTGCTTCATATAAAATACTGGTATTCAGCTGCATCCGGTTAGACTGGAAGCCGACCCCCGCATAGTTAGGAAAAGGCTAAGCAAATTGAGTTACCACAACTGTATGAAGATCCCTGTTGATGAGCTAGCAAGAATAACAAAAAAGCCTGAAGGTAGTTCCTGTTTTATGACAGCGACGGATTTCACCTCATTAAACAAGCTAAAGCTATAATTAATAATCGAGTCTTCTCGTCCTGTATTCCACAGAGCCTAAAGACTAAGGTCTCAATCAGTGCGTCCTGCCAGTTATGACTTACGGAGCCGAAACGTGAACACTCACGGTACGGCTGGTCCATACATTCAAGGCTATAAAATAATAAAATAATAATCGCTATAATAATAATTCAGCGAGCTATAGAACGGGCTATGCTTGGAGTCTCTCTGAGGGATCGAATCCGTAACGAGGTGATCCGGTGGAGAACCAAAGTTGTCGACATAGCTCACAGAATAAGCAAGGGTTTTATTTCCGATGGTACTTGATGCAGTTCCAAAGCCCATCCTGCTATTCGCTATATGACCTAGACTCTCATGAGCTATATTGCCTCTATTCTGTCCCACAGGCATAACAATCTACTCCTACATCCTCACCGCCGTGACCGCCGTCTGCTTCTACTACGTGTTCCTGTTCTCCATGTCCTGGTTCGTCTTCTGGCGCTGCCGCATCACCGGTGAGCTGGTGGGCGCTATGGTGGTGCTGTCTCTCGGGATATCCAGCCAGATCGGACCCTTCAAGCTGTTTTATATGTGTGTTTATATGTGAGATGATGTTTTTTTTATAGTTCTTTCTTCTGTAGACACGAGTTTTCTTCTAATGCTCAGGTGTAGGCACGAGTTGTAAGAGATGCATGTCATCATGCACAGATAATCTTGTCCGCAAGATTGGTTAACTGTCATACAAGGCACTTTAAATAAAGAATCGTGGAGGTTCTTTTAATGGACCACGTAACGATACCTATACGAAACAATATCTGCACTCATCCGGCTTGGATAATCTTCATTTTATTATCGGAGAAGCATTCACACCTCGTTCCCCTAAAATTTTTCCATAACACGCTCAGTAGAGTGCCGTCTTTCGTCCGCGAATTACCGCAAGAGATATCATTCGGCAGGCGGTCGGCGGCGCGGTCGTTTTGTCCTCCGTGTATGGTATTGCATTCATTTCCATACATTCTATCGTCGGGTAAAAATTGTCCATCATCTGCTCAGCGCCTAAAGGCACATTTTTTGACAAAACTGTCAACTTTCAGGGATAAAACCCAAAAAATAGCGGATGACTTTTTGGAGTGTGATGCGAACACGATCAAAGGTACCCGCTTTCACAGCAACTTGATGAACCGTCTGAGGAGTGTGAAGAAGCGAGCCATGCTGTACTGGGTGGTGGTCGCTGGCAATGGAGTCCTGTACGTCATGAAACCAGTCGCCATGCGTGGAAGGAATCTGCCTGAGAACTATTTTATAATTTATGGTAAATGGTGGTTAAAATGTTGGCCGACTGCCCAAGGAATATTCATGTTGCCACTATTTTCTAAATCACTTGTTATTCTGTCATTATTTGCCAAAAATTTTTTTTATCATATATTTATTTAATTATTCAAATAAATAAATCGTTAAATAATTACGTCATTTAACGTTAGTCCTTCACACAGCCCTTACAAACGTGATGCAATCAGTCTTTACACTAACGAGCCGCTCTTTGCAGGACTAGAACCCATGTTTGACACACCAAACTACCAGATCGCATACTTCATGATGATCGCCGGTGTCTTCTTCGTCTGCTACGTCCCAGCCACTGTGACCGCCTTCCTAATCGTGATCACAGGCTATGCAGAGGCCCAGATGCTGGCTTTGAGCGAGGAAATGCTGCAGCTCTGGCCTGATGCCATCAAACATGCAGAATCTAAGATAGAACTAACAACTTCTGAGGAATTAAACGTTTACGACGCAGAAGCGAAAGTAATCATGAATCAGTTTGTGGAGAAACGTCTAAAAGAGATCATCGGTCGACACGCGACTGTGATCAATCTACTGAATCAAGTAGAGATTGTGTTTCGACATGCAATTGCAATGGGATTCGTGTTGTTGGTTCTTGGACTGTTGTCTGAGCTGCTTGGGAAGCTCGAGAATACGTTTCTGCAGCTGCCTTTTGCGTTGATGCAGGTAAGGAAAAATCTAGGCCGTTTTTGTATGTGAATGGTAATGGATAAATGTCAACTACGATACGATTGAAGATCCTAATGAAAGCCTACACATTGAAATATGAATTTCTTATGTTAACTTATGATAGGGAGGGAGATCCTTGTTCAACACTAGGTACACATAAGCTGATGTCATCATCAGCTTATGTGTACCTAGTGTTGAACAAGGTTGTGCAAGGTTGTTTTGGAAGAGTTCAACATCTTCTTCTGCAAGGTGGTAGTGGTGTAAAAATGTACGTCCGCAGTACCGGTTACATAGTGTTCAAGTGTTCAACTGTCACGAAGGACTTAAAATCTAAAAACTTATCACCTGAGATAACCCAAGACCGACGTTCCAGGCGCAAATGTACAAGTAGGCCCGACCCCAGATAAACTGGGAAAAGCGCAGGAGAAAGAAGGAGGGGGTAGTAACCCAGGTGCGCTGACGTACATTTAAATATTGCCACTCATAGAGGATATTTTAATCCCCTTTTCCGTGTCAAATTACAGGTGTCCATGGACTGTTTCGCTGGCCAGCGAGTAATGGACGCAAGCATTAAATTCGAGAATTCAGTATACGACTGTAAATGGGAGAACTTCGACAAAGCCAACATGAAGCTCGTCCTGGTGATGCTGCAGAATGCTCAGAAGACGTTGTCGTTGTCTGCTGGAGGGGTCAGGACCCTCAGCTTTACTGCTCTGATGTCAGTCTTTAGGGGTATATACTCTGCTTACACTGCTCTTAGGTCTACGATGAAGTAGCTGTTATAAGCAAGTTTAGGAAGCATGTTATATAAAATAATATAAGAGGTACAGTTAAACCAGATGAGGTATGCGCTTCGATAATCTTCGTGTTTTCGTATCCCTCACAGATTTCATATTTACGAAAACGGCGATCATTCCCGAAGCGCATTTTGTCTTTGGATAATTATGTGTACTAGTATTTAGATAGCATGTCGTATAGTTGTATTGATTAGAAAAATATAATTTTGAAATAAATAAAATCTTGATGTTTTGGTTTATTTGGATACCGCTGCAACAAATGTTTAAACTTTACCATTCCTTATTCCTCATTTTTTGTCAGTACTATAAGATGTATTGCTTCTTAAAATACCTTAGAAATGAATCATTCTTTTTACAAGCAACTTTATCATCACTGTAAAGCACAATCGGCCTTATTACAAATGAAGGTTTATCTTCAGCCCCAGGTTTAAACCATCGAGCCATTGCTGAATTTCGAACGTAAATCCAAACAAAAAAAAAATTGTTTATATTACCAGAACTGACGCTAAACCCAAGTTTAAGTTATTAATTTCATGTTAATTAAGAAGTTTTTATTGCTCAGAGTAAAGTTACAAATATAATAACTGGCTCGATGTTTGCTCAAATTACACGAGAATGGCGGAAAAGAACCGGAGTTACTTTGCCATCACTCACTGACATATCGGATACACATTAAAACCGAGTACATCCCGAGGGCAGCCGAACACATCCGAATGTAGCGCGGTGTCGGTTACGGTAACAGTGTCACGACTTCAATGGTTTTTTCCTATCTCTAAAAATGCCCAACGCGCCTCAAGATGTTTTCACTTGAAAAAAAAACACGTGTGGACCAACAAAATAAAGTCTAAATAGAATTTCTAAACATCCATCCATAATAATATTATAAATGCGAAAGTAACTCTGTCCGTCTGTGTGTCTGTCTGTTACCTTTTCACGCCTTAACGGCTGAACGGATTTCGATAAATTTTGGCAACAAAGGTAGACCAAGACCTAGGATACCTTTGCTTAACCTGATCGATCGACCCATGCGGCTTATTTAGCCACGGGTCCTGTTGAACTATTAAAGATAATGCCATTGCTACTGATAATGACGTATTCCACATTGGGCACCCGCTTAAATGGCACCTGAGTGAATGCACCTGACACACAGCGGCACATTCACCCAGGTGCCATTTAAGCGGGTGCCCAATGTGGAATACGTCCTGATAATGTGTTAGGCAATTACCCCGAGGATGTATGAACATAAACGAAGCAAAAGGAGTCTAAGTAAGCATCATAGCAGGTGGAATTCGGTAGGCCCTGCCTATCTATCAGTGACGAAGGTACCACACAACTCGATTCCCACCGGCTTCCCTTCGAAAATTCAGAATGATGTTGAATTGACTCTATAGTCAATACATCATTGAAATATAATCATATCATACTGTAGGTATTTAATACACCATACAATTAAATCATTGCAAAACGCCTACATGTATTTTTTTTTGATCCGGCTTACCTATGTCATAAATTCGCCACTGCTGCCTACCACACATGGGAAGAAGGCGAGAGTTTTCGTATGAAAGTATGTCATTCAATGAAGACCTAGGGAACTGGGAGATATTCGAGCAAGACTAAGAGTATTGACCTTCTGTAACACAACTTTGTTATTTCGTTTGGTATTTAGCTTTGTGCCAGTGCACAGAGGCCTGGGATTTTATTGATATCACTATATCAATAAAATCCCTGGCCTCTGTGGGGGTGAGTGTGTGTGTGGGTTATGTGGGGGGGTGTGTGTGTGTGTGTATGAGGTGTGTGTGTGAGTGAGGGTGTGAGGGTGTTTGAGTGAGGGTGTGTGTGTGTGTGTGTGTGGCCTCGGTGAGTCATTTCCCAGCAACATGACTGACTATTGGCCGATTCCTATAATTATTTAAGACTCCTGTATCTTTACCAATCAATAATGAAGCAAATAGTAGACCCTCCTCTAAGGAAGTAGCTATCACAGGTAAAATTAGTTTACGAATCTATTTATATGCCCAGTTTGGCAATAAAAGTACTACCATATTTTGGTAAGTCAAACGATTCGTTTTTTTTTATAGGAATCGAGCATAAGTCGCTAGTACAAACTCTTTTACGACGTCGGAAAACTTTAAAAAACCCACCGCACCACCAGGGGTACGGCCAGGGGTACGGTGGGTCTCCAGTGGAAATACTAATAGCAAGTCTTGCGAATATATGAAATCCATGCATGAGGAAACCGGGTTTGAGGTCAGAGGACAATAACGAAATAATTATACTTAATTCGACAAAAATAAAGTTTTGAAAGTGGCACCGGTAACTTAAAAGTTGTGTGGAAATCGGTTGTCATGGTATGGAGCATGTGTTACGAAGAAATGAGGGAAATGTCGTGAGGCAAGTTTTGAGTATGTATGTCGATGGCTATAAGAGTAGGGGAAGACCAAAGAAACGATGGATGGAATGTGTGAATGATGATATGTTTAGAAAGGGGGTGACTACCGAGATGACGACTAATAGCACACATATCAACACATATACACAAAGGATCGTCACCGTATCGCCTTTCGCCTCGCCGTGAAACAGGCGTCTACCTAATGTAAGCACGTAACCAAAGCGGATCAGCAGCTCCGATACGTCGACTCGGCTATGGCTAGGCGACGACGCCGCGCTTACGGCTCGCCGACCGCTAGTTGAGGGTGCTGTAGGCAGGCCGCGGGAGGAGTGAGAGGGGCAAGGGTGGACGAAGAGACGTAAGCTCGGGTACAGAGAGACGTAAGCGCGGGGACGACGATCCATAAGCGCGGGAACTGCAAGTTGACCACGCACCGCACCGCGGTTCGTGAGCTTGTCCCGAGGCGAGGCTATTACGTTACGATTAGTGTGCGTTGCAGTAGGGAGTTTCATACAAAGAATACTGAATGGCTCGAGTTGATACGGTGACGATCCGTATCGAGTTGATATGTGTGCTTATGACCTTTAACATTATTTTACAAACACACCGACACACCCCCACAAGCTTCCGGCTGTTATTACTTAGCCACGAGCCCCTCCATTCCTAAGTGCATTTACGTTTTTGTAAATGTAAAAAACATTAATAAACACTGACATGTCCCGCTCTCCGCGTGACAGAACATTTTTAGGGGGCGCCTCGCCACTTATACACTCCTCGCACAAATAAAAAAAAATCTTTGAGTGGATAAAATAAATACACATTGTACTTTCCTATGCAGTAGGTATACCTTCACCATAAATTCTCTATACAGACAATTAATCAGTATTACGTAGGTGCATTTCCAAACAATCGGCCACCCTATAATTACTTGCATTCGGAAAATTCGTCACCACCAGCAGCTAAATTAAAGTCTGACACCTCTTACTGTGCTGACGACATAATTACTAACAACGGGTGGCATTGAATACGAGGGATGTTCTGTTGCTGCTCCATACATATTATTAGTCTGAATTTGTCCCACAGCATTGTAACAAAGACATTTTAGCATTCGTTACTCTTGAGGATTGCGCGATAGCGTATTGTTGCCATTCCGATCTCATCTACTTTAAAAAAAATATGATTGACGTGTAAAAGTGTTTGTACAAACCTACTTACAGAAATAAATCATTTATCATTCCTTTAGTAGATATTTATTTATTTCACAAAACATGCATAGGTAGATAGATACGTCAGATTCCAACCTGACTTATGACTTAGGGTATTAATTACCTCAAGGAATGATGAATTAGGACCAAAAATGTGAAGTTACATAATCAGTCTCTCTTCATCATCATCTGCCTAGCCTTTTTCCAACTATGTTGGGGTCGGCTTTCAGTCTAACCGGATGCAGCTGATTACCGGTATTTTAAATGGAGCGACTGCCTATCTGACCTCCACAGCTCAGTTACTGGGTAATACAATACCCCTTGGTAAGACTGGTTGTCAGACTTTCGGGCTTCTGACGAATTATTCCGGTCTGATCCCCTTAACCCGCCCTCCACCCCAATAACGATTGTCAAAGATCCGCGAATGACAGCCGGGACCAACGGCTTAACGTGCTTTCCGAGGCATGGAGGGGTCTCTCTGTAAAGATGGTCATCCATCCATAGACCAATCGCGGCAAGCGTAGCTTAACCTGGTCGATTGACCTGTGCGGTTGTTATTATTTAGCCACGGGCCCCATAATCACCCTTTTTTATTATACAAAAAATAAATTAATACAAATCTTACAGTAACTAAAACACCCCAAAATGGTGTTTTCAGGGCATACCTTTAGTAGGCTGATGATGATAAGTACAGACGCCAGCACATCAAGCTACCCGAAACTGTCAAATTTTCCCAACAACTTTGAACCTTATGCTTTAGCGATAAAGTTGAAAATCTATTAAAGAAATTTGACAGATTGTAGTAGCTTGATGTGCTGGCGTCTGTACATACAAGGTGTTGATTTGCATCCTAGTCAAATTCAAGGACGTAATTATGCTAATGATTCGACCCAAATCAACAATAAAATGGGTAGGTTTTTTTTTTTTCTTATTTACGGAAATCCGTAAGTGTGAATGTGAACCAGCCGTATTTAAACGCGGCCCGTCTGTTACTAGCCTATAACCGCGCTTTCACACACAAACAAACGCCTTTTACTTTACTAAGTAAAATACTAAAGTACTAAAATGTCTTTTATGACAACCTCCATCAACACCTTGTATATGTGGTGCACAACACTTGGGTGTCTATGACCAGCAGTGGACCTCTTTTGGCTGAAACAATGTCATGTTGCACAATAAAGAATTAAATAAGTAACTTTTTTTTCAAAATATTTGTATGGAGGTGCGACGAACCAAAATGCATACTCACAACATCATGGTGGTGTTATTAATTAATATTTACGCGGTAATTAGAACAGTGTATTCTCGAACATTGCCGCTGTCTTGAAGGAGCGGTGCATGCGCCAGTAACATTGAGTGAAAAGTTTCCGTGAACAGAACTTGCTAGTTTCACAGTTTCTTATCAAAAAGTTGATCAACTTTTTCTGTGTTCATTTAATTTTATTATTCTTTGCACGAAAAACTTTATTATATAAATTGATATTTATAGAAGTTTTGAACAGATTTTGATGACAAATTAAATTCGCTAGCGAAACTCTGTCGACGTTTTTATCATATCTAAATACGACATAATAAAAACTGGCCAAGTGCGAGTTGGACTCGCACACGAAGGGTTCCGTACCACGAGGCAAAAACGCCGAAAAAAACACGGCTGTTGTATCTGTTTTTAGTACTTGTTGTTATAGCGGCAACAGAAATACATCATCTGTGAAAATTTCAACTGTCTAGCTATCACGTTTCATGAGATACAGCCTGGTGACAGACGGACAGACAGACAACCTCTTAAGAGGTTGTTAATGTTTTACTAATAACCCTGTATTTTTTTTACTGATATTTCACACACTAACAGCGGTCGATGACCCCGCAAAAAAAAATCATGTTTTAAAATTACTTTATAATATTGTGTTTTGGGGCCTTCGCCCAGCAGTGGGACAAAATAGGCTAACAAAAAAAAATGTTTTTTGTTTTTAACCGACTTCAAAAAAGGAGGAGGTTTCTCAATTCGACCGTATATTTTATAATGTTTAGATATCACGACTCATCACGTCTGCGGAGTTTTGCTAGCTAATTTAACGGCTATTCGCATTTTAGCAAATGTCAAATGCGTGTGTTTTGAGCAAATGTTTTTCTTTATTTGTACATATTTTTTTTGTTTATGGATACTTTTTCTTTCTTTCATTTTGACCATTGTTTTGTATATCGAAGATAAAAAAAAAAAAAAAAAAAATTGAAAAAAAGAAAACATTTATTTCAGTATCGCTAAGTCTTTTTTCCCGACACAGAGCGAATGGTAAAACGCGAATAAACGGTGCCATTGATTTGTTGTTGAAAGCTGACATCGTATTGTATAAAACATGTGGCGCCAAGTTCGTAAGTTCGGTCTGGAGTATTGTGACCTGCCGACAATGTTGTGGAACGTCTCCGTCTTTCTGAAAGTACTCGCTCTCAATATATACGGCAAGAACCAGACAGGTAATACCACATTTCATATCATTAAAATTACAACCACTTCAAAGAAATAGAATTAGGTACCTACGTAGACAGAGTAAACTATAGACTGCTGCATATCTTCTTGTCAGTAGCAAAGAAAAGAGAGAGTAAGAATATTTCTGTCCCTTACTGCGTGTCGGCTAAGCACATTAATGTGCACAACAAGTTTGACGTTTATGAATGAAAAATAATAAAAACTACACCGCTATTAAACGGAAAATAAGATCTTTTTCGTGCATAATTCAATAATAGTACATTTGCGCAACTGTGAAAATGGTAAGGTGCAGTGTAATAAGCTGTAAAAACGATAGTATGAGGAAGATTGCCGGAATTTTTTGTCCCTTTCGGTGACACGGAGTACTACTAGAGATTACTCTGTCTACGATTAGGTAAGACGACATGCTGAGTCGCGTTTCTGACGCTACAGTTTGGCACAAGCTTACTAGTAAGTATATCACCGCAAATTAATGCCAACACACGAATCTTCATATGTTACCGTTATTGCTAAAGCAACGTTAACTTCTTAAAGAACTAGAATTACCGCTTGCCTCCTCTGCAAGCTATGTGCTTGCAGTTGCAGAGGGAGCAAGCTGCAGTGGCAGTGGGCCATGATAGTCGAATTACCGATGGCCAATGATGGAGCAAACAAGTCATGGAGTGGAGACTAAGTATCGGGAAGCGTAGTTTGGGACACCCCTCAGCTAGATGTACCGATGATCTTAAAAAGATGGCTGGGACAGCCTGGTAGCGGAAGGCGGACACCCATAAAATGCACTAAGCTCTATACTAAACTAAAAACTTCTTTTGCCTCTCCATTCCCAGGAAACCCCTTCATCTTCTACGTCATAGTGACAGCGGCCTTACTGTGCTACTTTTACGTGTACTTGTTCTCCATGCTGTGGTTCGTGTTCGTGAGGAGCCGGGAGACGGGCGACATGGTAGCGGCTTTGGTGGTGTTCTCTCTGGGCGTCTCCAGCGAGATCGGGATCCTGAAGCTGTTGTATATGTTCTTGTATATGTGAGTTGATGGAATATCCTAAATATTTAAAAAATGCACAAGTGCTTTTTATCCCTACGGTAAAAAGCACTTGTGCATTTTTTAACATTGAAGAGTGTCTTAAGTTTAATGGGACTCTTTAAAATTTAAGGCCCGCTTGCAGCACAAATCATAATCATTCACAGCTAAACAGATTTAAACCATCTTTCCAAAAAAAACTTAGTTAACTTCAATTTTAAATACATTTAGCTTTTAAAAGTGGTTTGTGGTGCAACCAGCCTGAGACACATTTCTTTCATAGCTTCGGAATCTTGCTCCAACATTGAAATAAAAAGTAATTTGATCACCTCTACTGTATAAAAAGCCACAGCCATAGCTGCATATAAAAAGTGTGCAGCAAAATTCGTAAAGACAGGTTCAAGTAAGACGTTTACGTGCTTAATGTATCATTGAAACAAAAAACAGTGGCACTCCGGGCACTCTAGGAGTGCTGACAGAAGTGAAAACTTGAAAAAGCATAGTAATTTTATAAATATGTTTGAAGGACATTCTTCCCAAAGAAAATGTACCGCGCGTTGATGTCTTTATAATGGCCAGAACTTAAAACAGAGGGGTCGGTTACGGTAACAATGTCGCGAGTTCAATGTTTATTCCCATCTCAAAAATGCCCAACGCGCCTAAAGAAGTTTACACTTCAAAAAAACCCTTGTTTCCAGTGATAAAATCCGGGGTCTAACGGATGCATTTCTTGACTTCGACTCCCACATGATCCCGGGCAGCCGGCAGGCTACCAACATGCTGAGGTACATGCGAGACGTCAAGAAACGCGCCATCTTCTATTGGCTGGTCCTCATGGGTAACGCAACCATCTACGTGATCGCACCCTTCCTTAGTTCCGGCAGACACTTGACTGAGGATATGTTTGTTATTTATGGTAATTGATTTATTGTTGTGTATTTTTAATCATTCTTGTTCCTAGATTTACAAATTTTACGACCTATTCCAATTAGTTTTGTTAATTTGTTTATATTTTTTTTCAAAATTAAAAACAAATTACTATTGTAAAAATATGTCCTATGCCCCACAGGATTGGAACCGATGTTAGAGTCACCGAACTACGAAATCGCATGGACCATGATGGGTTTCAGCATATATATAATATGCTACATTTCGGCAAACGTGACCAATTACCTGATAGTAATTATTGGATACGCAGAGTCCCAGATGTTGACTTTAAGTGATGAGGTAACTAACATATGGACAGATGCTGAAGAACATTATAAAACGGTAGCTGAATTCGGAAATTACAATTTCCGTGAAAATGATAGGAAGAACCGAATAATGAACGATCACGTCTGCAAAGCCCTCAAAGACATTATAATGCGCCATGGGAACATCAAAACACTTTTAAACCAAGTGGAAGACGTTTGCAGAGGATCTATAGCTGTAGGATTTATTTTGCTGGTGCTCGGTTTGATATCAGAACTGCTTGGAGGATTAGAAAACACGATGCTGCAGCTACCATTCGCGTTCATTCAAGTTGGGATGGACTGTTTCATAGGTCAGAGGCTGATGGACGCAGGCTTAGTGTTCGAGCAGGCTGTGTATGACTGCAAATGGGAGAATTTTGACAAGAATAACATGAAGATGGTGTTGGTGATGCTGCAGGTGTCGCAGAAGACCACGGCTATATCGGCGGGTGGAGTCACTAAGATGAGCTTCACCTCCTTGATGGCGGCTATGAGGGCTACATATTCTGCTTACACAGCTCTAAGGTCTTTATTAAAATAAGGTATAACCTTGATAGACCAATATTTAGTATTATTAGTATAACATTTAGTAGAGCATCAAAGGCATTAGATGAAAATAATTTAAATAATGTTAGTACTATAGAAACAAACTGAATGTTAAAAATAATAAAATCGACACAAAATTGAGTTCTGTTCAACTCTTTTTATTTTACTATGGTTCGTTCTGTTCCGTCATGTAATTTTCAGTGAATTGCTCAGGTAAACAGTAGGTAGCTAGTTAAATTTTTTTAACACGTAGAAGAAGAATTGTTGGAAATGCAGTCGAAAATAACACAGTGGGATAAAAGATCAAAAATTCTCAATACCAATACCGAACGACTGAACGAACGGTGGGTCTCCATGGACTCATTCAGATTGTAATGAATGGGCTGATATTTATTTATTTTCACTTCTCATGCTCTAAAAGTTCGTCTTTATGTTGTGCGTAGGCGACATAAAGTCGCTTTTTATGCTCTAGTGCATAAAGTAATTTTTTCTAATACGAAGGCGATTCGCACACTGCACCGCATTATGCAGCGGGAAACGGATCGCGTTTTTATTGAATTTTTATGTAAAAAATCACGCGCGGGGGCACGTTATCTGCGTGACTATGTCCCGTCGCGTGACGCGTTGTGGTGTGTGATCTGCCTAAGCTAATCAGGCCCAACAGCCAGACACACAATACAACGTCGCACATTAAAGTCGTTATTTTATTTCATTTGCTTTAATTTATATCACTTTCGTGTTTTCTATTGTTAATTTAATAAAACCAGATAAAATAGTTGTCATTTATTATTTAAAAACGCAAAGAAACATTTTTCTGACTTGGTAGTATGAAGTACCCAAGTTGAATGACACACAATGTTGAAAATAAAAAAAAACCTTTAAAAAATTTCCATGGCGGGGATTAGCTATTCTCTTCTTTAATTTTGCAATATTTTTGAACAGTGAAAATACTGTTAGATACATTATGCCTGTTTTATTTTTTCGCAATCGAAGTGAAAAGCAGAGTGTATAAACGAACCATTTTACCCCTCGACGTAACTATCCATGGATATAAACGTCTCGGAATAAGATTAATGGCTCCTTTTATGCAGTAGTTGTTCAATCTACTATTTTGCTGTTTTATGTTTCGTATTTGTATTTGACTTTGGGCGCTGGACTTTTTTTCTTTGCACTGAAAAGTATTTTTGAGTCGTTTGTTTTTTTGTTACTGTTTCGCTTTTACCTACATATCACAAGATCTGACCAAGATAATGTCTGGACTTTAAAATTATACTGTTACCTCTGAGTTTGTTTCGACCTTTCTTCTCAGAGTAGTCAGATAGGAAACGCTGACCGCATCTAGTTTTATTTTAAAAAATATGATTGACGTGTAAAAGTGTTTTTACAAACCTGCTTACAGAAATAAATCATTTATCATTAACATTTATCACCATAAAATATCTGTCAATGACATTGAAGAAATTCGCCGGAGAATAGTCAGAGATGGCGGGATGAGCTGGACTCCTTTGTAAAATATTGGTCTTTGGTAGTTCTGAACAGGGAGATATGAAAAGTGAGCAGGGAGGCCAGAACCAGCAGTGGGACAGAATGGCTCTCAGTCACGGGTGCCGCTTTACCGTAGATGCGCGCGTCTGTGTGAGTGTGCCGTTTCGAACGTTAGTATAGTTTCCGTACTGTTCATATCTTTACTGTGCCTGTAGTGTAGGTTACACGCAAACGTTAAAAATATCGGACGCTAAAAACGCAGCTGCTGTGTAGCTGTGTGGCAAGGGATCGGGACGCATTATCGCAATAACACATCCGATATTATCGACTAATAATATCGCGCCTGTGGGGGAGAGCCTTAAATAATATTGTTCTAAGCCTCTAGGGTTCAACCTATCAAGTTTTCAGCATTAATTTGCCAAAACTAAACAAAACTCTATTGAAATCAGACACTTTAATACGCATTAAGACGGAAGGGCCTACGAGACCCTCTGACTGGGATAACGAAGGGGTGTTGGGACCCGGCACCACAATTACGGGTTATTAAGTTCCACGACATTTGATATCTTTGCTTGAACTGGGACATTGATAAATTATAGTTGTATTTTTTTGCCTGTTGACGTATGGTCGTGTTTATTCATGCGTCTTCTTTAGATTTTATTTGATCCATTCCTCTTTCAGTGATGTTTAAATATCAGAAATCATCATCTGCCTAGCCTTTTTCCAATTTCTTTTACATAGAGCGACTGCCTATCTGACCTCCACAACCCAGTTACTTAATGGGTAATACGATACCCCTTGGTAAGACTGGATGTCAGATTTTCGAGCTTCTGACTACCCGTAACGACTGTCAAAGATCCACGAATGACAGCCGGCACCAACGGCTTAACGTGCTTTCCGAGGCACGGAGGGGTGTCGGTATGTAAAGATGGTCACCCATCCATAGACCAACCGCGGCAAGCGTAGCTTAACATGATCGATCGACTTCTGCGGCTGTTATTATTTAGCCACGGGCCCCTAAATATCAGTAATATCTGAAGAAATCAAAGGACTGTAAATTTTAAGTAGGTATAGTTAACGACAAAAGTCGATAAGCATTTCAGTTGTTAAAATCTCTTTTAAATTCTAATTATTGAGATAATCATTAAATTAACATGGGAACGGAAGTAAAATTAAAATACCATTTATTATTAGCATTTACATGAAAGGCTGAAAGACAATGAATCGAATAATTTTGTGTCAATTAAGTTTAGGTATGTGTAAAAGTAACAGTGTCGATTTTGTATCGATTTTCCCGCTGACCATACCTAAGTAATGCTATTTCCATCATTTTTAGGGTTCCGTAGTACCTACATACAAGGAACCCTTGTAGTTTCGTCATGTACATACGTCCGTCTGTCTGTCGGAGGTTTTGCTAAGAGACCGTTAGTACTAGAAAGCTGTAATTTTGTAGGAGTGTGTATATTAATTACGCCGACAAAGTGGTAAAATAAAATTTTGGATTTTTTTTTAAGGGTAGCTCCCCTACATGTGCAGTGGGGATGAATATTTTTTTCGTCGTCTACCCCATCGTGTGGGGTATCGTTGAATAGGTCTTCTAAAATGACTTGGGGTTGCTAAAATTATTTTTCGATTTAATGCTCCATTTACGAAATATTACAGTTTAAAGTGCAAATTTTTGTTCCAGTAGGGCGTCCCCCCCTCTAAAACCTAAACTGCGGGCTTGAAAAATCAGGAAAAATTCACAATGACAGTGCATTTCATGAACTTTAAAGGAAAATTATAGCGGTTAAGATAACTTTATTAGTTTAGCAGTAATAGTCGTTGAACTTGGGTGTTGGATAATTTTGTACCAAATACTTTTTCCTTAGCATTAATCCTGTAAAGTGACTTTTTTTTAATATCAGAATAAAGAACAACAGAATCGTACTACGTTGTGATAACGGGCTACTACGGAACCCTACACTGTGCGTGGCCCGACACGCACTTGCCCAGTCTTTTTCATCTGCAGTATCACATCGTATAAGACTACCTACTATTGAATTAAATGATACTCAAACATTCGTTTTGCTAAACATTTATAAATTTTGACAAGTTCTACGTAAGTAAAATTGAGTGAAGCAAAGACAACAACCTTCAAAAGTAATAATATGAACATTATAATTAATGATTTAAAGTTAAGAAGTTACGTTTAATGTAGTTAAAAGTTCACTAATTTGATTAATTATTGATCGTCTCAATGGAGGCGCTTCTGTTAAATGTTTTGTTGCGTCTGTTGATTGTAGTTTTAATTATTTTATTATGAGAGCCTTTTATAATTTGAGCGCGATAATCGCGCGCGACTCGAAGGCACCGTTCGTTGCGCGACTTGCGGTGTCTTTGTGTCGCGCGAGATTTTATCACGTGTCGCGCCTGTTTGAAGGAGCCTTTAAACGTGCACGTCTTTTTACATCCGTCTTTTTGCGTCCGTAATAAAAAAATTAAAACAAAAAACAACAATATTTTTTTTTTTATTATCTAGCTTTTATCAATCTATATACTTAATAAAAATAAAACAAAGTCGGGTTAGTTACACCATTTATAACTCAAGAATGGCTGGACTGATTTTTATGACGTTTGATTTTTTGGATTTGTCTCCTTCCCGAATAGCAAAATAATTATTAAAACATGGGAAACGTTAACAAAAAAAAAAAATCTGATTCGGTACGAAGTTCGCCGGGTCAGCTAAGCTAGCTAGCTAGTGTAAGCTGTAGCAGCTAAGAGATGACCCACGATACGATGATGATGATGGCCTACTGACGGCGCGGCGGCCATTTTCCACCACCATTTTGAAGGGATCTTAATGATCCAATACACACGCCACCACCAGCGAGACATTTGAGTGAGCGTGACATACTCTCAGTCGCCAGGGAAAACAAAGGGATATTTCGGGCTGAAAGAGCTTTTGTGAAACATTACAAATTGTTCAAAATACGTTGTATGTTTTTGTTGAACAATTACGGTAAAAAATTGTGCTAGGTAGGTAACCTACCTATTGTTTATCTGAGCACGTCACTGAAAATTACATGACGTGACGGAGCAACCATAGCAAAAAAATACGCTTTTATCACGCACTTAAAATGATAAAATAATTAAATTGACTTGTACTAGTTACGATATAAGCACCTATGCAGCTTTGTCACTTCTTTTTATCTAAGTAATCAAGCGTGAAGCGCTTTGTAGTAAATCAATTAAAAGTACACATAACTAAAAAGCGAGCCACGCTTTTTGAATGTTATTAATACAAGTCAATTTAATTGTTTTATCATTTTTAGTACATGATAATACGTATATATTTTTTTAAAACTATTGTTAAAAGAGAATAAAGCAGTTGGAGGGAACGAGGGGCGTGGCCAAGACTGCTGCATCAAGAGTGGGAATACCTAGTTAGCGGCAACTGCAGACTGCAGACTGCAGACGGCGAGGAGCGCTCGTTGTCTTTTGGATCAACAGCCGATAGCGACAGACGTCTCTCTCACTCAGTGTTGCGTTTTCTCGATGCCAATTACTTAGCTATATTGCTCATTAATTCTATCCGAGTTTTGTTTTGCTATAGGTAATAATAAATACAATAATGCTGATTGTTTGTGCGTATTAATAAACTTGCTTCTGATAAGATGCATGTTTCAATTTTTACTTTCTAGTCTAGTTTATAATTCATTTAGTTAATAAGTCTAAAGTCAACGAAGTTATGGCTTGAGCGGTTTACTAGGAGCCACTGAAGAGTCCAAACTATCCACCTCTTGGCTCCATCATCAGACCCTCGTTGCCCGAGCACTGACCAAATGGACTACCATTTGGTTAGTAGGGTAAGGGAAGGTACATTGGTGAAAAGTTAACCTTATACGACTTTAGCATGAAGAAAACCATTAATGAAAGCATTATTGCCACAACTGCCACAAGGCCTTATCTTCCAGTAACCCGTCCAGTTTACCCCCGTTCCAGTTTACGTTACCCTTCAGGAGTCAGTCTGATATTCTGCACGTTATTATTTTGCATCATAATTTGACTTCTTTCTCTGGTCGGTTGGTGCTGCATTTCATTAAAAATTCCCAAAAGGCCTCCGCGAGTTGGTTGACTGGGACCCCATGGTCCCAAGATATGTAAAATCATATAAATAAATAATATTATAACACACACACACACACACTTATTTATTTATTAACATAGGTAAAGAAGAAATACAGATCTTATGTTTGATGAACAGAGCGTTATGTTATGCCAGGAGGCGTACAAATATGGTGTGCAAATCTAGGCGAAGATTATGGTATTAAATTAGAAAATAAATTGAACGATTACATATTATATTTTCTTTTCATACTCCAATTGTTTTTAGTTCATCACGTATTGTTTGGTAGATTGCAATTTATAAGAATGTAAGCAATCAGAGTGAATAGTCGCTCAGCATCAGGTATTATTGTGTTCCACGATTGCTTCACCGCTGGGGACCGCGCACATCTTTGTGTTTGGACTACGTGTTACAGAAAGCTATGGAGTCGATTGTGTGCATTTTTTTAAAGATTTCTTTTACAGGATATAGGAAGGGTAGGTATTGGGAATCTGTACCTAGATAATGTAGTTAGATAATGATGTTTGATTCCTATTTTTTAGGAAAAGCTCGTGTGGAGGCAACATTGACGTAACTCTACGGGCGTTGAAATGCGTTGCGTCGGCGCTTCATTCTGCAACGCCTGATCCGTGACGTCATCGCAGCGCTCGTGTAGCACTCACTGCGTCGAAATCACTGCGCTGCGACGATGCAACGCATTGGCAACGTCCGTGTAGCATCGAAACCCACAAATCCTGTTAGCTATAAATCCTACTGAAAAAGACAAAAGTAAAAAAAAAAACTAAAAAATAATGCAACTATCAGTAGTTGCATTATTTTTTAGATTTTTTTACTTAATGATAAGTGGAAGTAGAAGGTTAAAATCCTTGTGGTGTTCAAGACAACACTACATTAAAGAAGAAAAAGTTAAGTTTATTCTTCCAAAAGATTCCAGAATTTTAAGATCATTTTCATTGAAAATGTAAAGTGAATTACCGTCTCGAGTTAAATGTTAATGATACCTATCTCGTTCACAATTTGGTCTGCCGCAATCAAAATCAAGGGCTTTGTAGGGTTTCCAATTGTAGGATTCCGAATAATAATTAATTTTGAAGACTTTGTTTCAGGATTTTATACCCGTTTTTACTAACACTTAAATGAATGTCATATCAGCATGCTGTGGGGATTTTAACGCTCGGTTTAGCGCCGAAAGTTTTTTATTTAGGCTCTGCTATAAATTGAGAACTGGAATTATAGGCCGACCGCTTAACTGAGACGGTTGACTGAGGTAGCTGCGCGGTGCAGTGATCTGTCGCTGCCGGCTGTGGTCGAGTCGATGGTTGGCAGCGAAGAGTCCTGGGACGCGGTGGTGGTCCTGGTGGCGGTAGCTGTTTCGCAGAAGGAAACAGTCGTCTCGGAGAAGGAGGCTGCGGAAAGGGAGAGGGACATCTCGTCCACTCACCCGGCTCGCAGTAGGCGCACTGGGCGTCGGCGGAGGGCGGATATCGCCATCTTCCAGCCCCCCTAAATGGGTCCAAGGGCGACGGACTCACATCAGGACCCGAGGTGGCGGTGCGTAGTGTTCCACGCGCGCCCCTCTTAGACGTCGCGGGGGAGTCAAAAACCTCACTCCCCCCCTGATCCGAGGAGGCCCGCGGCGGCGGGCCGTCACCAGTCGGGGTTTGCGGAAGGATCGTACGTTCCCGCGACCGCCGGCGTAGGTGTGAGATGGAACACCGGGGTAGTTTTTAGTCAGTAAGAGTCTGACAGACCCCTCCGCTCGCCCCAGGGTGGAGGACTACCAAGAGAATTTTCCACCGCGGGAACAAAAGAAAAAAGGTAGCTGCGCGTTGCGGGAGGGGTGATAGTTGTCACAAGTTGACGAATCACGTGATGCGACCATCACGTGATCGTGTCGTATCATGTCGTCGTGTGTGTCGTGTCGTCGTGTGTCTTGCTGACAATAATATCAATAATAATCTACTTATTATTTAAAAACTTCACCGTTTACGTGCTTCGTTGGTCTACTAGCGGGTAGCAAAGGTACCAGGAGCAGGTAGCAGATAGCAGGTAGCAACCGCTACAGTGAGTGCTGAGCGTGAAGTCTTTGTTCGATTCCTGGCTCGGGCAAAGTGTTATTGGGTTTTTTTTTATCATGAATTTCTCATTAGCAGCCTGGAGGAGTTGTGCCTTGTCGTTGGCAATTATTAAAAGTCTGTGATGTCCCACTGGTGGGCAAACGCCTCCCTACTCTCTATCCACTTCTCTCTGCTTAAAACTGCTATTGTTATAAGTATTATACTAGCAGGGCCCCGCGGTTTCACCCGCATAAGTGTCAATCCCGTGGCAATATCGGGATAAAACTATCCTATATCCTTTACCGAGACTAAAACTATCTCTATACCAAATTTCATCTAAATCGGTTCGGCGGTTTAAGCGTGAAGAGGTAACAGACAGACAGACACACTTTCGCATTTATAATTTACTAGCTGTTCCCCGCGGTGTCACACGCTGCGCGGCTCCTAAGGTTCGTAGCGTGATGTTATATAGCCTATAGCCTTCCTCGATAAATGGACTACCCAACACTAAAATAATCATTCAAATCGGACCAGTAGTTCCAGAGATTAGCGCGTTCAAACAAACAAACAAACTCTGCAGCTTTATAATATTATTACTAGCTGTTCCCCGCGGTGTCACACGCTGCGCGGCTCCTAAGGGTCGTAGCGTGATGTTATATAGCCTATAGCCTTCCTCGATAAATGGACTACCCAACACTAAAATAATCATTCAAATCGGACCAGTAGTTCCAGAGATTAGCGCGTTCAAACAAACAAACAAACAAACAAACTCTGCAGCTTTATAATAATAATAATAATATATAGTATAGATTAGTATGGACTATTTGTATCGGTCGTAGGTACGTACGGTAGGTACGACAATACGGCATTAGAACATAAGTATGTTGCAGGCTGTACATAATAGTGAAGTTATGTGTTTGGAATATCCCGTTTAGATCATATTTTGCCTTATAAAACTAAATTGTTGGCAGAAGAAAAATAAAGAAACTGCATCTGAGCACCAAAAAGTAACCCAACAAAATCGACTCCACACCTTTCAAATCCTTCACATACTCGTACTATTTTTTTGCTGACTCTAATGTATTCGTAAAGGTTGCGTGGCCACCTGACCCCAGGGATCACACAGGACTGGCCGCGGAATTTACGCTGGTGTGCGAAAAATGCGCTGTTCTGCGAAATATAGGTGCGCTGTTCTGCGAAAATCCTAACCCTCCAAATATTTGAATTTTATTACAAGTTTCGCTATCGTGCAGTCTTTAGGTGTGTTTGTTTGGAAATTAGAATAGGTAGGTTAGCGAAATGTTTGGTTTGACCTTAGGGGTTTCTGCTTCTGTAAGAGTGATTACTTGTATCGCGTATTTCATGCTTATTGTAAGTGAGCTTCAAGTTATGCAGGCGGCTGGTTGTGATCGCGCACAGACTGCGATCTGGACACGTGCCCCTCAATAAGTTTGGATTTTTAATGAAAAAAACCAGCTCACCAAATTGTGATGTATGTGGAACACCGGAAGATGCTTACACTTATTGTTGGAAATGTGCCAGATTTCAGTCTGACCGACATACACGTCCGTGTAAAAGTCCCTAATAATAATTAAAGAAAAAAAAAAAAAAAGTGAGCTTCACTTGGTACCTACTTGTTGACAAGCCTAAACTGTTCTGCCGACTTCTGCTATACCTATTAGGATTGTAATTTGAAAGCATTGTAAACGCCAATTAGTTTTAAAAGAGTGACCGTGGAGTTTCTTGCCGGCTCGTCTCCAATTGGAACCGTGCACCTAGCTTCGAAGTTTCATAAGTGCTCTTGTAGATTTACTTATAGTAAACAAAATATTTTAACTTTGAACTTCAGTAATATTAGCACTGTAGGTTGAGGGTTCACTTAGAAGTATTTGTTGCAGTTCTATAGTGTTATCAGCCTTTAAAGTTCCCTTTGCGACACAGGCCTCCTCTCTGTGAGAGGGAGTGGGCCGTAATCCACTACGCGGGCCCAGTGCGGGTTAGTGGATGTCACATGACATGTCTTCGAATTTTTGGTTGTAGGACATGCTGGTTTCGTCACAATATTTTGCTTCACAGTCTTGGGCATGGTGATGACATAAATTACACAAAGTAAAGCAACTGCCTGGGTTCGAACCCGCGACCTGCAACTTGTAAGACGACGCCGCTACTACTGGGCCACCACTGCTCTTCTGAATATATGTAAATACCACTGAAGTACTCAGTTCCACTTCAACACCTGTGAATGCAAATCGAATAGATAATACAAATAAATTAACGTAGTGGTCCGCACATGGTGTCGATTCGAACTACTTTCCACCTGGCTGACGACCTGACTTGCGATCTATTGTGGTACGGGAGTTGGGATCGCTGAATATTATCTACACACGAGCGGCAGGTGTCAGCGACAGAGGCAATAGCGGCCGTTGACAACATGCACATTGCACATTGTTCCCAACGACTTACTCCATGAGACAGGCTCGACCTACTGCGGAATCCGTAAGCAAAATGCTTCCCTTGCGTCTTATTTTTGTTTTTTTATGTAAATTATAAGGAAACGTAAACACTGGTTTTGGCAAATTAACATTATCTTATGTAATAATATCATATCATAACATTATCTTACATATTTTTTTAATCCATCCAAATGTTGTGTTTAAAAGATCGCTCTTAGCGTAATGACCGCCCACTGTGTCACCCTTTGTAAAATTTCTATATTTGTCTGTAATTTTTAAATTATGAAGAGTATTCTATTGTAATATATGAAAAAACTTACCCAAATGCAGTCTGTGTCGTGAAAACTTCGTAAAGAAACATTGTATTTTCTTTTCTTTGTCCGTTCCTTTTTCCTTCCTGCTTATCATAAAGTTTGTTATAAATAATCTCATGCCTTCGTCCCATGGGGGTAGGCAAAAACCACAGAGCGTCACCTGATACGATCTTTACATACTTGTTTTGCCTCTTTTACGTTCCTAATGTAGCGGTATCTACAACGCCACATGCGAACAACGCGTCATACTGAAGTCACGCAAAATACTGCATCTCGCAAGCAGAGTTTACCGTGCAACTAGCATAGATACAATAGCCCGACATGAATCATCGGGCAGTTGCCCGCCAGATACAACACCCGTCTGATCGGAGGATCCTCCCTTTTCTGTGGAGGTTGAGTGAACATTACACCTTGTTCCTCACACCTCTATAATACAATACTTCTGGTCATACACACACGCCGCGCTGGTTACTAGTACTACGCACATACCCTTTCTGAAGAAGATCCACCAATGTAATTATAATATTTCCTTCTAGAGCGTCCCTTCCCGGTGTTTCACCTCGCATCTGCCTTGTAAATACCTTTTGTTAGTCGCCTTTCATTCAACCTTAACAAACCATCTACTTAGATAATAATATACGAAAAAACTCGCCCAAATGCAGCCAGTAGTCATGGAAACTTCGTAAAGAAACATTGTATTTTCTTCTCTTTGTCCGTTCCTTTTTCCTTCCTGCTTATTATCATAAAGCTTGTTATAGATAATCTCATGCCTTCGTCCCGTGGGGGTAGGCAGAAGCTTCCTTGCTTCCGTTTACGTATATACATCTGGTCGTAGGACCATGATTGTATGAACGTTATAAACGAAGCAAACGTGAAAAAACATAAGGTGTAAACAAAACGTAAGGTGATCAGGCAACCAGCTTGTCTATATGTCGCCGCCAAATAGCTTAATTAGCCTTTTAGTTAACTGCCTAGCCTTTTAACTAAACGGCGCCGTTCAGCTAGCGGTCTGAACACGGATTATTCAGCCATTCAATCAAACAGCTAGGCAAATGACTTGGATCGCTAACGTTTAATTACTTGCCTAGCCCAAACATTTAAATTGGCGATTGATTGTTAATCAATCAATCGCCAATTCTATAGAAAAATGAGACATCTCCTCTCCTCTCCGCTTTGGTGGATTACGGGCCTAAGTCACTGAATCGATTCCAATAATTTTTACCCCATGTTATATTTTGTCCCAAAAATATTTAAAAAAGGTTAAAAGTTGGACACTGAGCGACAGTGCGACACTAAGTAGGTTATCAAGGTAGGTAGCGCAAGACGGCGCGGCGCGGGTGAGCATGTTTTTGTACGGACAAACAGGTAACTTAACAAGCTTATAACTTTGTGATTTTTCATGATACAGTTTTGAAACATAAATTATTTACATAAAAATACTAGACACGTGTTTCGGGTTTCGCATATACTAAAAATAATGTTGTATACCTGTGGTTGTAATATTTATGCTATTATTTTTAAAACACCGAAGTGTTTTGGTTAGATTACCTCGTTGGCTTAGTGTCTGCTTCGTTGGTCTAGTAAGCGCTACTGCTGAGTATGAGGACCTGGGTTCGATTCCCGGGCCCGGCAAAGTGTTACTGGGTTTTTCCATCTGGAATTTCTCAGTAGCAGCCCAGTCTCCAGAGAGTGGTCTGCCCGGTTGATGGCAATAAGCTTGTCCTCTATTACATGGGACACAATGGGCGAAAATAAGATAAGATAATGTTTATTAGCCAAAAACATTGTTTACATTTCCTTATAGTCTACATTAATAGGTAATTTAAATGTGGGTATACTTTAAGTAAGTAGTGTTGAGATTTGGTGCTTAAATGCAATCTTTACGAATACTTTGAAAAGTAGTCGTAGATGGCAGAAATACGAGACAAATTGACAAGAAAAAACGTAGAACAGTCTTCCAGGAATAATTATTGGTGTAATATGACAAGCTTTTACAGGTTTTATTTACTCGTCCCGGTACTGAGAGCTCGTGAAGCTCTCACAGTTACACTTCTTTCTTATACTCCGGAGAAAACCGATGTCATGTCATGTGTGGGATCGAGGAGAGGAGGGAGGGGTGGAGGAGGAATATATCTGCCTATCTGACTTCTACAACCCAGCTACAGGGTAATACGATACCCCTTAGTAAGACTGCATGTCAGACTTTCGGGCTTCTGGCTACCCGTAACGACTGTCAAAGATCCACAAGACTCACACGCATAATTTTCACACAAATTTAAAACTTTAAAACGATGCACGTTTAGCATAGTATCAAAACTTTTGCCCAACTCCCGAACTAGCGTAATTGCACAGCACAGGGCTCCTCATTTTGAGCAATTTGCCAGCGTGGCCACAACACCCCTCCTCCCCTCCCCGCATGGGATTGCATCGTGGCCAAGACTTAATTGAGCGTATAATGGCGCATATCTCCTAAAACACATTGGACGTGAACGGACGTCGGGCTTAAATGTTTATAAATGAAACAAATGGACAGCGGCATTCGAGGGTTGGGTATTGTTTTGGTAAACAAATTAGGAGGGTTAAAATTCGAGGGATGACTGTTGTCTGTGTAAGTACTGCTAAGAACTGAACTTCTGAGTAAGTAGATTTAAAACGTGACTTGAGTTCCATATCAATAGAAATAGGTACCTAAATCTTTACAAATAAAGTGGTAAAAAACGTAAGTTAGTATAGATATACTCTTTTAAGGCGAAAGAGCCAGGGTAGCCCGCGAAATTCAATTTTTTTAGGTTTTTTGCAATTTGCTGGTCAGTATTAAGTTGTACGTTGATTAAAATATGATTCGCGGCCGTAACAAATATGTATTTATAGAATAGTCATCAACACAACTCTCTAAGACCATGTAATCCCCAAGAATGACTATTTCATGAAATCTTGACATTTGGGGATTACATGGTCTTAGAGAGTTGTGTTGATGACTTTAATGATTATAATTATGTAAATACATATTTGTTACGACCGCGAATCATATTTTAATCAACGTACAACTTAATACTGACCAGCAAATTGCAAAAAACGTAAGAAAATTTGAATTTCGCGGGCCACCTTAGAGCTTCCCCCTTAATTAACTCCAATATCAAAAAGCTACGTGATGAGCCAAAGGGGAAAGCGCCGCAAAATTCAAAAGTTCTTACGTTTTGAAAGAGTCAATCAATAGGGTTATAATTGTGAACTGAGAGGGCTGTATTGATGATTTTTATGATTATAATGGTCGCGCATCATATTTTGTTCAACATCTGACCTACAAATTGACAGAAACGAAAGAAATTTTGAATTTTGCGGGCTACCCTGCTTGTCACCAATTTTTAGAAAATTCCTTTCAATCAATCAATCAATCTTTATTTGTGAACATAAGTATATACATAAAAGGTCTTAAATATACATATTTTTGTAGTCGAGCTCTATGTTCTACAAATAAAATTGGTGTACAAATAGTAATTTTTTGTGTTACTTATATCAAAAAAAAAACCAGATTAAACAGTAATTAAAAAGGAAGTTAAATAAATGTCAATTAAATTAAATTTTACATGCATGTCAAAGGAAGATAATATTAAAGGAATTATATTAGTTAAATAATCAAGATATATACAACTTTACTTTAACCAAATCTAAAAATAACAAAATTAAATCCTAACTTAACTAAAACTATACAGAAACAAAAAAATAGCGTCGAAAAATTCATCCGCATCGCTGTCGACTGGTAATGTACCCAAGAGACTGGCGGCATTACCACGCTGTATGGCGATGCTCAAAGGAATTGTATCATAAATTGTCATTTAAAAAATCTTCCTTTCAGTGTTTATAGGCCCCTAGTACCAAGCAGAGAATAATAGCCTCATCGTTCTAACACAAGAAACATCTTTTAGAACTGAACTACATGACAAGTAAAACTCCACAATATTGTATCAAGAATTCCTGCAATTCCCGGAATATACCAAATAAACGGAGCCTACAAAAGCTAGCCAAAATAAAATATGTTTTCTGTTCAAAACTTACAAAGCGATATATTTTCGCGGTTGCCTGAAGCTCTGTTATTTGTCGTTGAGTTGTTATAAAAACCAGTTTGATATTTTTCTTGGTCTAAGTGCTGTATTCGACTGAAGGCTATAAAATAAATGTAAGTAACATAATATGACCCATATTTCCAGAAGGGCTAACATGACACACGCGACAATTACTCTCGCGTCGAAAACATATTTTTTTTATTATTATACTTATAGCTTATGATGTGTACCACTGTCGGGCAAAGGCAGCCCTTTCTCCTTTTCACTCCTATCTGACTTGAGCTAGTGTGGACGAATCCTGTTTAAGGTCTGCCTCGATGTCGCCGGACGTTTTCTGGGACCTTGTGACTCGTTCGACATGCGGCAGGCGTGTCCGGCCCAGTTCCACTTAAGCTTGGCTGCTTTGTGTCTGTTTTTCTATCTGCTCTACTTGTAGCGGTATCTACACACGCCACATGCGATTTACGCGTCATATCTACTGATGTCATACGAAATGTTGCATCTCGCAAGCAGAATCGCAATCGCAAGAATATCGGGATAAAAACTATCTTGTCTTTTCCCGGGACTCAAACTATCTCTATACCAAATTTCATCTAAATCGGTTCAGCGGTTTAAACGTGAAGAGGTAACAGACTGACACACTTTCGCATTTATAATTTTACTATGGATTAGTATGGATCAAAGAGTATAATAATATATGGTATGGATTATGGCGACGTCGCGTCGTGGATCTGTTGTTTGTTTCTTTTAGAAGAGTTGCATGTTCATAATTATAAAAGGGAAGCCATCGTACTTGATACATGATAATGTTTCTGTTCGCTAACGATGCCCTTCGATTGTCTTTGTCTAACGAGCACTCTCACATAAGACGTCTAGATGAACCTCGACGGGAGAATGTCTAAGGGTCTGTCTCCACTTTGTCAAAAATATTTATAAAAAACCGGGCAAGAGCGAGTCGGACTCGTGCACCGAGGGTTCCGTACCATCATATGTTTTTAAATTTTCATCGGCGAGGCCTATATTCGATAAAGAATTTTAACACTGCGTAGGTACTGCGGTGTAGAATATTGCAGTTTTATGCCAGCGCCATCTCTTGACCGATAGTGGAACTAATGTAACTTTTGTTGATGATTTCTGAAAAAGTGTGCTATTTAGAGACTTCGTTTTATTTTTCCTGTAATCTATACAACTTCTATCACATACAATAATTTCAGATTTTCTCTAGGTAATTAGAGGGAGTATTGTATATTACATGTGAGTAGAGGAGCTAGTGAAAGAGCTCTTCTAAAAAGTTTTATCATCATATCTGTGGCTGGTATTACAGAACCTGACTGGTCTAACTAATTTGTTAACTAGCTAACTATTTTTATAATGGCTCGAAACTAGTTCCAAGTAATACCTACTTACTTGAGTCTTGGTTCTTGCAGGTTTGCATTGCTCTACACACTATCAATTACAATATGCGGTGCTATTCTGTAAAAATCTCACCGTGAAAACTTAGGTGAAGTGAGCATGGAGTGAGCTGTGCAATAGTGTCAATTCCTAGCAAAAACAGACTCACTTCACCTAAGTTTTCACGGTGAGATTTTTACAGAAACGACCGGCTGAATCATTTTGAAGGTTCGAACCAATTTTACACTTATAATATCATTGGTTCGAACGAGTTAATTCATTGTTTCTTATGTTTCGAAAAATGTTTACCTTGCTGGTACCGATTTAAAAAATGCGGGCGCTAAGAAAACTGCTGAAAAGTAGTTAGTTTAGAAGTTTTTGTATCTTTCAGCCGTACTATGTTCTTTTATATTATTATTGCAACCCTGTAAAATTAATTGTGATTTGTCGTCAAATAGCCCTCTTAGTAGTTTCTCTTATTCATGCATAATCAGCCTATAATGTTCCCACTGCTGTGACACACGCCTCCTCTCGGTGAAGAGAATGTGGGCCGTAATCCACCACGCGGGCCCAGTGCGGGTTGGCAGATGTCACATATCTTCGAATTTTTGGTTCTAGGACATGCCGGTTTCCTCACGATGTTTTCTTTCACCGTTTTGAGAGCAGTGGTGATGAAATAATTTAAACAATTTTTTTTTTGCAGTCGTGGTCAAGTATTAACGGCCGCGACTTTATACTTACGTTGTAGATCGTAGGTTCGAACCCAGACAGGCGCTTTCCTTTGTGTTTCTCTTATTACTACGGAAAAAATCAAACAACAAAAAACGTATTTGTCCTTTTTTATTAATATTATTTACAAATCTAATCACATCCTTTTGTTCATCTAAATTATACAATTAGTATGATAGAAGTGCTAAATAAAACTATCAATCACATCTGAGCAAAATTACTTTCACACTATGTCCAAGATTTAGTAGGTAGGAGATTTAGGCCATAGTTTTCAGAAGAAATGTTTTTTTTTCTGTACGTATTTTTTTCTTAAAAATACATTTTCATTCATAATACATTTTTATTTTTTTAACTTAATATTTTTTGTATTTTTTTTTATTCCAAAATAAAGACGCCGCAATAAAAATAAATTGTTTTTGCAAAATTCAAGATTTTAGTAAATTTTTTTTAACTTCAAGGCGACACACAATGGAATGGTCATCAATGAGATCATTTTAATGAAACATATTTTAAAAAGTTACGTACATAGTGTGATTTCTAAAGATTCATAAAATATTTATTAAATTAGGTCATGCTCTTTACTTTTTATTAAAATACTTAGAAGTTTACAGAGAACGGAAACTTGTAATAATTTTCAATACATTACAAAATAATCTTAACTGATATGGCAGAGCCAGTCCGAAAACTTTCTTCACAAAACGAGGTTTTTTTACATTTTATCAAAATGTCCTAATTTATTGTTTTTTATTAAAAAGTTGGTTTCAGAATCACTTGTCAAAACTACTTTACAATATGCTACTGAGAAAAAAGTCTTTTTTCTTTCTAACTTTTTATTATGATTTGTTTTCCAATTATGGACAAACTTCTTTTTTCTACCTTCGTGATTCCGGGCCTAATTTTGTGCCCAAAACTGGAAAACAAGTTTAAAAAATGTAGTTCTGTTTCACTTTAGTGTGCATACACGAACGACACTCGTCGACGACAGAGGCAGCTGCCGCCCGCCGTCGACAACTTGAGTACTCAAATACACGAGCGGCATGTTGTCGACTGCTGCCGCCGACAAGAGTTGACAACAGCCGTCGACACTCGTCGTCAGTTGCCTCTGTTGTTGACGAGTGTCGGTCGTGTGTATGAGCACTTACATTTTAATCCGAATTTTCTCAACATCTGTACAAATGACTACTGAACGTTAGTGTACACGTATATTTACACTAAATACAATTTACAGGCCGAACAGGTAACTAAGCTATCACTAATTACTTCATAAATCATTCGAAGGCACATCTTTGTTTATAGAATGACCTAATTTTATTCTGTCTTTATTCTGAAGCTAGTGATCTATAGAACTTCTTCATGGGGGACATTCTTTTACACGCTTATAATACAAAAAGTTATTCAATATTTACAAACAATTGCTCTTTAGATGTTTTATGAATTTCCAGTTTTTATTTATGTTGCACTATTTTTTTTTTTGCGTCAAGCGCGTAAAAGAAATCCCGTCATTGTCACTGACCAACGATAGTGTAAATCTATACTAAGTTGATTTATTCCACTTCGTCGGCAAGTATAAATATTTACATGAAATGACAAGAAGGTATGAGGTCTTCTTTTTTTGGTTAAAATCACAACAAGTACGATACTGAAAATATAATTACTTTTTTTATTTATATTTTATTATCTACACTCCGCTCCGGCCGCGGTAACTATCTGACCATTCAGAAACACTACAGTTCATTGTACACGACTTTGGAATCACTCGCTCACTTTTTTTGGAACACGAAACATTTGCATTTAACGGTCATTTTCAAATACTGGCCGTTGGCGCAGAATTTTTTATATTTGAATTTGGAGTCTTAGTACAGAAGGACTACAGCTTACTATTAAAATGAAAACTTACTTCAAAATATTCACATCAAATGGTCCAAAATATCAAGTTGCAATTTCAGAGAGCAAACTCACGGAACAGTTTTATTTAAATGAGTCCATGAGTTCGGTTCCTAAGACACTATTGAAAACTGAGACTTCTTCGTTAAATTAATGTGTTTTCTTTTGTTTCCTAACAGGCGCCATGAGCCCTTCTGTTCCTACATGTCTCGGTTCGTGACCCTCGCGCTCGGGGCTGCGCGCGCCCGCGCGGCCGCTCAGTAGCGCGGCGCCACGCGCGCGCGGCCGCGCGGCGAGTGGAGCGGCGAGCGGCGCGCGGGGGTGGGCTATGGCTTCAGTCGCTTGAAGCCCGCACCATCGTGCCCGAGCTTCAGCTCCTCGTACAGCGACGGATCCACCTCCCGGGCGCTGGAGACCGTGGTTCCAGGGTTGTTGAGGGTCTCTTGTCTCCAGGCCGCGGAGTTTGATACGCCGTTCGCCATTGGAGCGACGCCGTTGCCGTTTGAGCCGTTGGCGGCGCCGTTTGGTATTGTGCCCTGTTGGAGAGGAGTTTTATGAGTATAGGCAGCTAACAGATCGGCTACTTAATTGAGTTGCAATTTACCAAACAAACCTTGAAACTTTGAAATTTTGAAAGACTAAATTCAAATGTGTGATCACTTACGTTGACGGCTGTGTCAGGATTTGGTTCCCTGAGGTAGCTCGGGTTTTCAAATGCTACACCTCCTTGAGCCTTAAGTCTAAGATTCTGGAAAAGAAAAGATGCGTTAGAAAAGGGTTAGAAGTAAATTGGTCTAGCACTAACTAGTCCGGTTGTAACCAAAAACTCTTTTCTCGAACATACATTTCGAGAATAGCTCACGGCGAGGCAATAACATTATCAAGTCAAAAAGATAGCAGTGGCGGCTGCCCAGGGTGCTCTTGACGACCATTGAAGTATTGCTATTTGTGGAGGCTATTAACCTACTATTAGAATACCATAATTGCAGTAACATATAAAAACACATTGTGTATCGCGTGGATCCAGATGCTTATGAAGGGTTAATGATCTTGCTCTTTACGCGGCTTATCATCAGATCGTAATTGATGAAAATTTATATGGATGACACACTTATGTTTGCCCAAAAAATGATTCATAATAGCATTTTTTTGGTTTATGAATAAGACTTCCTTACCTTTCTATATCTATAATAAAAGCCAGCAGCCAGCAGTATGGCAGCGACCAGCACGCAGGCGACGGCGACGCCCACGGCGGACGCGGCGCTGGTGCCGCGCACGGGCGCCGCCGCCGCGCTCGCCTCCTGGCCGGCTGTCGTGAACATTATCGGCTGGCTGAGGGATGACGTGCCTGGGGGACGGAACAATATATGTTATGAAAGATTTAATGGTGAATTTTCCCTGGCCTATGTCCAGCAGTGGACTGCTGTAGGCCGATGATGATGATGATTGAAGACCAAAAACTGACGAAGTTTAAAACGGAAATGTTGTCACTGACTGGTACTGTAAGGGTGATAAAGGGTGAATCTTGAAACCTCAACATAACACTCGAAGATACAGCTTGTGGAAAATTTTGACATCAGGACATTGACTTGGTGAAAATTCTCTGCACTCAGTCATTTCAGTGCACTTAATTTTTAATTATAATTGTTGGTGGTTGTTAGTTGCAGTAACTACTATGGGCTTTATGGCATCATGTCTTTTTGCTGTGGATAGATTCGCACTTTAAACCTTGATGTTGACTCTTGTTGTTGTTTACCAGGGTCTGTAGTTTCTTCACTTTCGTTGTACTCACCAACATCGTTAGCTGCCTTCACGACGCATTCGTACCGCACGTCGTCCTGCAGACCAGTGAGCACGACACTGGTCTCGCTGGTGTCCAGCTTCTCCGGCACCTTGGCGCCGTACGCCCTCCAGAATACTCGGTATAAGTATACTGTTTGAGGGTTCTTGAGAGGAGCTTCCCAGCTGTTGCAAGAAAATTTGAAAATATTAGACACGCAAAAGTTTTGGGCTTGTCAAATGCAACTCATTTGACAACATTCTGAAACAGAAGGTTTCAGAATGTCGCCTATTAAGGAAAATCCACTGGTTGCTTGCGGTGCAGAATTATTGTTTGTTATGGCGATGCTTGGAGGAGGTCTTTGACCTTTGGAAGTGATTCTAATGATGATGATGTTTGTCCTAAAATCTTGTACCACTCAAGAGGAACAAGGTTTCACATTTGCAGTTGAAACTTGTTTCCCACATACCTCAGTAACACAGAGTTGGGTGTAGGCGCGACGTGCGCCTTGAGACTTCTCGGCGGGCCCGGCAGGCGCGCGCCCGAGTCGCGGAAGCACGCCAGCGCGCGGCGCGCGTGCTGCAGTGCGCATGCGCGCGACACGGCGCCGCCGCGACACAGCTCCAGGCAGCTGCGCGGCACGCCCCACGACGCGCAGCAGCTGCGGTGGTCTGCAGGGGGACTTAGTTAGCGGGACACGAATATATTGACGATGTTCACTGAGAGCAATTGGTCAAACTTCAATTGGTCCATGGAGCACCGACGGATGAAACCAAGCCAAGTAGCGACACAGAAAAAAAAATTGTAGATTGTTTGCCAAGGGAGCAAACTACTATTTTGAAGGCCCCCGGGGAGTGTTTCTTTGAATCCAGTGCGCAGCGAGGGATTGAATGTAATTATGTCACTCGGGCTTAAAATAGTGTTGCTTCCGAGGTGGACACTACTTTTTATCACCCTCGTAAGTGCAACTTATGACTAAGAATAGTACGTTTATTTATTTACATATACAATTTTGAGTAAACAATTACGAATGAAGGCAGAATGCTTTTCGCGCGGTTTTTATTTTTTCACTATTTTTTTTTATTTTTGCTTGCGCTCTTTTTAATTTATCATACAGCCTGTTAATTATTCATACAATGTTCGACAGTGAAACTCTTACTAACAATATCCACATTCCAATTTCTAATCACTTTTAGTCCCTAGGGATTAAAGAGCTATTATAGTCCCTGTTTACGAAGAATACACTAGCTCTATTTGAATAGATGTGATAAAAATAATATTTAAAGGATTAAAAAAGATAGCACAAGGTCTCATGATAAACACGATTTTAATTTTTTTTATTACGATTACTGACACATATTTTCTCCAAATACAAGGTTAGTAAACCCAACCTTACTATTTAAAACCTGGGGTTTTAACGCTTCTTTTCTGATTCCAATTAACAAACTTTATTTGATTCATCAACAAAGTTACCGTACGTGTTAATAATGATTTATTCCGGCCTGATCCCCTGAACCCCCCCCCACCCTCCTCGAACCCCAGATATGATATACCGAGCTTTAGAATGAGACTAATGATGATATGACCTAAACCCGCACTTATTTCACGCTTTTCTGTGACTTCAGTAGTCCATTTTTAGGATTCCGTACCCAAAGGGTAAAAACGGGACCCTATTACTAAGACTCCACTGTACGTCTGTCTGTTTGTCACCAGGCTGTATCTCATGAACCGTGATAGCTAGATATGTAATATAATATAATTAATTTGAAAATTCATGTGAAATATTTCCCTCCGGGTTATGAGCCATTCTTAATGTAAACTTACCGGATCCATCAGCCGCACACTTCATTAGTTTATCGAAGTCGTTCATACACTCGGGGCGGTCCATGATGTTGTCCATGTCCAGGTGGAAGCTGCACGCGTCGATGCAGGAAGACGACACGTTCATCTGCACAAAGTAGAGGAACGTGAAGTTTCTGGAGACCATACAGCTTGTCTCGTTCACGAACGATATGACAATAGGTCATAATATTAGAGTAAAATAATAGACCATCATAGCAGGACGTTTGTCCATTTAAATATCGCCATGTTGTTCTTCTGTAGTAAAGTTTTATATTTTTAAATCGCAATTTATAAGGCTGGAGTCCGTAGTCAGATTCAGGGTCATATTACAGAACCTAGAACTAAAACTAAGTAGTTTCAACTAATCATGGCTTTAAACGAGTTTTCAGTAATGCTTGAGTTTTAGTGAGGATGTGATGACGGGCCTCAGTTTTCTTTAATATGACCGTTTTTTTTATATTATAACAACGGACGACTCAGAAGAGCCTTACAGCAGCCAAAAAAACATAATGAGTTTAGAAATTGCAAATGCACCACGAGAATCGAAATCCGATGCACAAAAACTCCCCGAAAACAATTCCCATTGACAAAACATGTTTTCCAACCTTAACAAAACCAACCCAAATATCGTAGAAAACAAAGACAAGCTTGTTTATACAACTTCGCGTATCAAACTAACAAATAAGACCCAACTTCGTTACTGAAGTCCCAAAGACATCAAATTATCGGGAAGGCTTCCAAAATTAATGTTTTCAAAGAGCAGTCGTGGCGTGGTTACAGTTTCCCCTCTAGTTTATATTTAGATGGTACGATACCAGACGATATTTCTGTGACGCAACTGGTAACCTCCAATTTAAGGCTGGAGTTGTCACCCCGGATTAGTTTACAGTGTTTACGGTGGGTGTTCTAATTTAAATTGGCATAGAAGTTATTTTGGGCGGATAGGATTCAAGTTTGACTGGCATTTTGTTGACAGAAATCACACTTCACACTAATATTATAAAGGCGAAAGTTTGTGAGTGTGTGTGTTTATACGTTTGTTACTTCTTCACGCTCAAACGGCTGGACCAATTTTGATAAAATTTTGTATGGAGGTAGCTGACACCCTGGATTAACATATAAGCCTCTTTTTATCCCGATATTCCCACGGGGATCGAAACTTATAGTGTTATATATGAGGATGTGAAATTATGAGGTTTATGGTCATATTTGTTCACCCTGGTATTTATAAAAATAATACCAGTCTATTATAAGAGCAGTGGTGGCTCAGTGGTAACGGCCCCGACTTACGAGGTGTAAGGTCGTGGGTTCGAACTTTGTGTAAATAACCCTAGGAGGTACAAACAAATCTGCAAATGCTATTACTTCAAAGACAGGTCTACTTACTTGTGCACAGCATCCAGTAACGTTGTGATGCGGCATGTTCGGCCGCAGTCTCACGGAGACAGGCCTCAACGTCTTGCCGAACGCGTTCTCCGCGTGACAGAAGTAGTCGCCTTCATCTGTTTCTGCTATCTTCTTTATTATCAGGCGCATCGTGTACTTGGTTTGTTCCTAGGGAAAAAAGGAAATTGTAAGAAACTGGTGATATCTGGCATTTAGTATTTTTTTTAAGTTTTTTTTTTTATAATCAATAAGTAAGTCTTTGATCTACCTCGCATACCGGTTGAATGCCGTAATTATAGAAACAATTAAAAAGCCATAGTGTCTCGCGTGGATCCACGTCCCTTCGATACGAAGGGTTAAAGGACGCTCAAAAATTAGGTACCTAAGTATCTAAAATTGATATAAACGTGCAGTAACCATTTTGATTTCAGCTAAACATTATGCTGGGAGACACCTCTAAGTTACAATACTATATTTGAATTAAGAATTTGAATTTTTTTTTAATAATAACTAATGGAACAACAAACTGAATGTCAAACCAAAGTTCAAATTCCTTTGCAACCAAAAAACTATTAGGACCTTTTTGTTACAACTAGGTCAGGTCAACTGGGACAGGTCACTCAAAAATTAACTTAAAATAACTGATTAAGAGGCGATGGAATTTAAATTATCTTTTCTCCCACAGCAAAATTTTCACCGAAAAATGACCGTACAACATACACTACTGGAAGTAACTACGCCAATCTACTAAAAGCACAAATGTGTAGCAGAAAAGATTCAGTCCCAAAACAAATAACCCAAGTACAAAATACCTAGTTTACAGGCTCAAACCACCGAGAGCGGTAAAATGGAGGTTCGACTAGTAACTGAAAAGTTTCGATGCAAGAAGTTTCGGCGTCGGATCGTTCGTTGTATCATTTTATGGAGGGAACTACCACCTTATTGGAAACTTTGTGACACAAACTGTTAACAAGAATCAAGACGGCTTTCGTATGCACCCTTTGTACCATTCCGGGGATCGAGAAAGTTGGGCAGCGTATAAATAATTGAAATACGGTGACATTTTGATTTGATAACTTGAGACTCCATTAACTTCGAAGTCTTTATCTAACGGATGTCGGGGTTGTCTTCAAGTTTAATCAAAGAGGATGATTATCAGTATTTTACACAAAGAGACTGTTGCGGGACCTTTGTAACCCAACTATGTAGGTATAACTGAAGATATTATGGATATCTTTAAGTTTAATCAGTTCTGAATTTCAAGCCTGCCTATGACAACTGTCGTAGATATTCGAACGATTGTATCTTAGTTTTGTAACAGAACATGAAATTAAGTACATGGTATTAATTTTGAATTTAATCGAGATTATTAAAACGCTGCTAAATGTAAAATAAGTGCCGTATGTAGACATGATGCGCACATTAGTTAAAGTATAAAGGAACATGAGTATAAAAAAACTACATAATAATATAAAGAATAAAATATGTGACGAAATCTGCGGGGTAACGGCGTAACACACTTAAAATGGCAATTCGTTTCATGTTGACTATTAAACAACATTCATTGCGTGACTTCCGTTATCGAGCAGACTAGTTCTTAAAACTTAAGAGGCAATGTGTTAGGAATTTCCTTCAAAATCCGTCGGGATTGTGTTCGAAAGTGCGTTACGCAATTAGGATGCTGTTCAACCTACCTCAGGATCAGCCATCAACTGTATAGTGTAGTTAGGTCCATCAATGACAGGAGTCCTTCCGTTGGGGTCTCTCCAGAATGCGATGGTGGGTTTAGGGAGAGCTTCCACTCGGCACTCCAGGATGACGGCGTCACCAGCGGCAGCCATCGTGATGCCGGAGGCTTGGATTGTGGGTATGTCTGTGTGGAAACAAGAAGGTTAGCAGTGTGGTCATATATTGGGTTAAGGCACTCACTTATCGGTACGACGCGGCATGGCACGGCAAAGCATTAACATTTGTATGGGGAAAAGCCTTCGGCAGAAGCCTTCCTCGGCATGCCCCAGCTTTCCACGGTATGCTCAAGTTCCCTTGTGATTATATCAATGAAATGTGAGTACTGAGAGTATGACAAAATTATTTCCGCTTATGAGAATACTATGCCATGCCACACCATGCCACCTGGTGACCGATTTAGTTGAGTCTGTTAATACATATTTTAACTCGAATCTTGATCATGTTCTTGGTTAACAAATCATTTATTAGTTGACATGCTGAAAAGGATAAAACATGCAAAAGGCGGACGTCTTAAGGAGCTAAATTATTTGGTTTTAAAAATAGGTTTGAATCCCAATTTCATTACTCTGTTTAAAGCTTTTTATCAATTATTTACAGATTTTATGAATCTAGATAATGGTACTTACGTGAAATGTTAATCTTCCTAGAAGCTTGCATGGGTGTTCCGTATCCGTTGTCAGCGTAGCAGGATATCTGGTCCATGTCTCGGGAGACATTGTGGATGACGGTCACCATGTGGCGGGTCACCTCTTGGCGCACTAGACGACCTGGGAGGAGAGGGGGAGTTGTTAGCTAAGGGGTACTAAGCTAAGTCAGATCTTGTATTACCATCGCACTGCTGAATGTTTACCTTAATGTGACGCGTGCGGTAAAATTGTAGAAAGGATTGTCAAAAGCAATACTGAATTCTCTTTTATAAATCTTTCATAAATTAATGATCCATACAAATAAATAAAATTGAAGTGTCTATTTATAACGTCAAAATAATAGATTTGACTAAATGCTTATGACGGTCTATACGGTACTTAAAACAAAAAAAAAAATTAATTCTTTTAATTTTTGTTCGTGTTGGTTCCGGCTAGTTTCTGAAACAGCTGGACCGATTTTGACGGGACATAGCTGATTTTATAAGGATTAACTTCGGTTACTTTTATTTTAGAAAAAGAATTAGGGTTGCGCCTTGCGCCCCAATAATTAAAACCCATCCGATATGCACGCGAACGAAGTCGCAGGCATAGCTAGTATCAAATAATATTACATTTACCTATTATTTTTCAAAGCTTAGCAAAGTATCAAACTTAGTAAACGGAGCATGAACCCGCAGTCATTTTAAAATCATATTACAAAAATAGAAAGAAGGTTTTCAAACGTGTTTTCATTTAGCTAGAAAACAAACGAAGAACAATAATCCACTTTATTAAAAATTTGTGACCGAAGCAATTGTTTTAGAAATCAATAAGCTTAGGTTTAGATGAAGCCAATCAACATGAAGCGACGTTGTATTGGAAAACGATTGGAGCCAGTCCCCGAGGCAAGATGCCGTAGTAGCCTTGTTACCAATGAATAATGTAGGTACAGAAGTTTCAATCTACCTCAAGTGCAGTAACAAGGTCTCGTATAGAAAGGTGCGAGATGAAAATGTTTCAGTGTATCCTAAATGATATTGTAAACGTGAAAGTTTGTCAAGAGCAAATATTTTATTACATACAGTACATACAATAGGTTCCATCAAGTTACTACTGCTAGGATGCGAGTAAAGCCATGGGTTTGTAACAGCTAGTTACTATATAAAATATGAGTGAACTCAACGGGTTGGTTAATTTATAAAAGTGGCATTCGTACACTAGATCCACCATTGCCCCTTTTTAATGAAGATAATTATCACGGTTTGACAATGTCGTTAAAATATTTTAAGTGAATTCCCAATCGCATAGTGCGACGAGTGTGCCTTCTGAGTATTTCAAGTTGTAATATTCTTTAGGTCTTATAGTATCCTTATTACTGGTCTCCGTCTAGCGTCTTTTACATTTTGTTTCATAATAATATTCAATTAAGTTTTGTAAGAAATATAAATTGGTTTATTTAAGCTTCGATGTAGGGAATTTACGTTTTATTTACTTACGTAGTAAGTATGTTCTGCTTTAAGTGCTAAAACGTAAATAATACGAATATATTTATAATTGAATGTTATTTTAACTAAATAGTTGGGACAGAAAGTGGCTAATGTAGGCAAATGGCGCCCAAGTGGGGTACGAAATGGCTATTGATAAAATGGTGCCCATGTGGGGCAAGAATGGCTAGTGTAGATAAAATGGCGCCCAAGTGGGGCAGGAATGGCTAGTGTAAAAAAATGGTGCCCAAGTGGGACAGGAATGGCTAGTGTAGATAAAATGGCGCCCAAGTGGGACAGGAAATGGTTAGAGTAGATACAATAGCGCCCATGTGGGGCAAGAATGGCTATTGTAGATAAAATGGCGCCCAAGTGGGGCACGAATGGCTAGTGTAAATAAAATGGTGCCCAAGTGGGACTGGAATAGCTAGTGTAGATAAAATGGCGCCCAAGTGGGACAGGACATGGTTAGAGTAGATACAATGGCGCCCAAGTGGGGCAGGTATGGCTAGTGTAGATAAATGGTGCCCAAGTGGGGCAGGAATGGCTAGTGTAGATAAAATGGTGCCCAAGTGGGACAGGAATGGCTAGTGTAGTTAAAATGGCGCCCAAGTGAGACAGGAAATGGTTAGTGTAGATACAATGGCGCCCAAGTAGGGCAGGAATGGCTAGTGTAGATAAAATGGTGGCCAAGTGGGGCAGGAATGACTAGTGTAAATAAAATGGTGCTTAAGTGGGACAGAAATTGCTAGGGTAGATCAAATGGCGCCCAATTGGGACGGTAATTACACTGAAGATTTGTGTACAAAACTTTCATATTACCCATACATAAATTTTAATAACATATTATTCTCAATAAATACAAATGCTTACCAGAAATATACAGTGATATGGTCGGCGTGGGTGTACCCATGGCGATACACAGGATTGTCATGCTGGAGCCTTCAACCACCAAGTTCACGGGGTTCACTGACGGTGGCTGGTGGGAGAGGAATCAGGTTTAATATCAAGATCACATGTAACGATAAAATAGTAACAGATGAAATATGCAGAGCTAAAATCAACATCGTGTATTTGCATCGTCAAAATAAAACAATAGCTATTATAAAAATATTATTTTCATAACTTTAACTACTTCCGAGAAATGATTTAGCTAGTTGCATTTGAAAATTAAATATTATTATGATCTGCGGAATTGAAATACTAAGTTAATTTTGAAATACATTTTACGCGAAGTCATAATTTAAATACAAATTCATTTGAAATATTCCAAGATGGCCGCCCCAAGAAGCAGTGTATTGCCATCGAGACTAGACTGTTCACCGTCTATTTATTGCATAAAAGGGAATGCAATTTTATATTTCGTTTCTGTTTCCTTTGAGCTTTTTATTTTCATACATTTTCTTATAACTCCACAAAAGGTCCAATTTGCATTTAAATCCTCAGTCGAAGTAAGGCCCGTTATGGCAAAAGATATTGGATTCAATGATTCTGTATATATACTTAGGGATGCTTTTAAGAGGTAAATACAGCGTTTTTTTATTAATGCTGGGTTTTATTAACTGTGTGTAACAAGCTATTTGCTCAACGTGTTTTTCAATAGCCTATTATAATAGGCTATTGAAAAACACCTTGAGCAAATAGCGTGTGTTAAGAAGCCGTATGGGTTAAAACTAGCACTTGTAAGTTTATCTACGAATATCGATGCTAGGTAGGCTTCATAGTTTAGTATGATGGGTATAATAATTTTTGAGACTTACCTCAACGTACGCTGGGTAGGCCGGGTCAGTCCAGGCCAGCAAAGTCTCCGAAGGTTGCGAGTCCCCGGCGGTAGCGTGGGCTTTCACCCAGATAACATACTGTGTGTTGGGTGATAGCTTCTCCAGTGTATGTCCAGGGACTGTTGTGGTTATGTTGGTGACGTTTGTCTGGCTTAATTGTGCTGGCGATTTGAAGAACAACCTAAAAATGATCGCTTGTTTACTTTTTGCTTTTAAATTATATATTTCTTTTACAAAGCTCAGACTTAACGATCTGAAGGGATAAAGAGCGCTAGTATTGCTAGCCTTTACTATAATTTCTCAGAGACAGTGTTACTGGAATATAAGGAAGGCTATCAAAGGAGTTTGTATTCTATCTCAAAGCTTTTGTCTAAGTTAAGTAGTGAGTTTTTGTTATAAAAAGTACAAAGTTCTTTGAAACATTTGAATCCGGCTCTAAAGGCCAGTTTCTTCATAAAACATTAATTTTCATAAACTATACCTACGTCATCCTACTTTAAGTTCACTGTTCTGTATTGTAGCTTTTTATTTAACAAAAGGAACAATGATGGCTCCATTGTGCTGCAAACTACAGCGACAATTAAAATTATTCACATTTTTATTACGAAAGTACGCGGACTACTCCGCAGTTTTCGGAGAATCCCGGTTTAAATTCCACCTGGGCTGAAACTGTTGCTTGCTGTCCGGAAATTCCTTCGTATAATTTTAACGATACTAATTATTTCGAAGTTATTTAAATGAATAAAAGAGTAGGAGAGTTTTATCGATACCCCTGCGATCTGTAGATGGATGACATCGATACATAATATTTTGAAACATCATAATAAATTATAATTCAAACTCAAACTCAAAACTCAAACTCAAAGCATTTATTTCAATTAAACCATTTATAGGCACTTTTGAATTGTCAAGAAGTCGGTCAGTTAGAAAAAAAAAATATAAGTATTATAATAATAAATATGAAGCTAGTTGCCCATTCCAAAGCGAAGAAGAAAAACGAAGAATGAGTTCATATTATTATTATAGTTATTATTCATTACTATCCTATTATTTTCCCAGTAACAGTTACTTAAAAAAATTTGATAGATTTAATAAAAAATTATGTATATAATTTCTTGTTGCCATTCATTGAAAGTATTAGGTAAAACGGATGAATAAAAATAAAAAAATGTTTTCAAAGGAAATGTGTTGAGTACCTACACCTTAAAGAAACCAGTCGTTTCTTTTATGACAGGGGTGATTCGTAGCTTATTTTTAGCCGGAAATATTTCCTGGGTGTTGTCCTGGGTCGGGCAAAGTGTTATTAGGTTTTTCCATCAGGGAATTTTCAGTAGCAGTTCCGGACTTGAATTTGTGAAATGATTGAAATGATTCTATTTTTTTGTAAGTAGGTTTGTACAAACACTTTTACACGTCAATCATGTTTTTTTTTTTAAACTAGATGAAGTCGGCGTTTCCTATCTGACTACTCTGAGAAGAAAGGCCGAAACAAACTCAGAGGTCACAGTCTCTTTTAAAGTCCAGACATAATCTTGGTCAGGTTATATGAAGACCATGTAGATCGATGTCTGAGGTGGTCTTTTGAGGAAAGAACCACACAGATTGAGAGGACCTGTCCAATCAGTGCACGCATTTGTCAAAAATCGTGCAGCTCAACTCAAGACTTAAGGAGCTCAACGATTCGACGAACAATACCAAAGAAAGAACATTTGGGTAGGCCACATAAATTACTCAAACTGCCAGACCATGAGAAAAAAAAAAATGTGCTCATTTGATGGGAATAGGCTCGCCTCCTGGGACTTGGACATAACTCACGAAATGTGGGTGGTACTCTACACCAATCCCCAACCCTTTGGGAAATAGGTACAGGCGTGGTACTGTGTTATGTTTATTATTCAAATAAATGCGACCTACGCGAGATCATCTCGCTAGACACCGGGTGGACGATCTATATCTCTTTACTAGCTGCACCCCGCAGTTTCACCCGCTCGATCCGGTGGAAATATCGGGATTAAAAGTATCCTATGTCCTAATCCAGGTCATCGTCTACGCTTTTGCCAAATTTCATCCAAATCCGTTCAGCCAGTAACGCGTAACAAATAAATATAGGAAAAATCAACTATTTCCTCTTTATAATATTAGTTTAGATTTAAATAAAATAAAAGCCTAGAGTAAAAAACTGGTTACAAAATGACTAGAACACACTTAAACGAAGATAAAATAATAGACACAAGTGAACTCACGTGTACGAGATCTTCTCGTCAGGTTGTGAGAACTGCGGCGGCTGCCACGTGAGAGTGAGCCATGTTGCCGAGTGAGATGACACAGCTAGCGAGTGTGGCGGTGACGGTATACCTGCTATTTCCTTCTCTTCTGTTGGGAAGAGAATACAGAATGAAGATAAGGAACATCATTTTTAGGGTTTCGTACCTAAAGGGTAAAAACGGGACCCTATTACTAAAACTCCACTGTCCGTCTGTCTGTCTGTCACCAGGCTGTATCTCATGAACCGTGATACCTAATTGACATTTTCACATAATTATGATGTATTTCTGTTGCCACTATAACAACAAATACTAAAAACAGAATAAAATAAATATTTAAGGGAGGCTCCCATACAACAAACGTGTTTTTTTTCGGCGTTTTTGCCTTGTGGTACGGAACCCTTCGTGTGCGAGTCCGACTCGCGCTTGACCACTTTTTTACTAAGTAGAATCTCTTCGAAGTCTTCAATTACTTTGTGAAAAGTTCAAATAAAAAAGCTACAGAAAAATCGTAACAATGAAGTAGGTACGTAAAATGATTAAAGTAAGTAATAGGATTTTCTACTTAATTTTGTCATTTTTGATTCTTTGAAGAGATTAATAGATGGTAAAGCAGGTCGTCTTTCAGCTTTCTACAAATTGATTTTGTCGGTTAAGGTCTGTCTTAGTTGTCTAGCATTTTTGCCAGACGGGCCTTTTTGGCGCAGCCGTGAGGCACACTTTCCTGCTAATTTCTTACATCGGACTTTACACTTTTTATGTGATGTATGTATCTGGTGTATTGTGTATCTTTTAGTCTGTGCTAAATAAATGTATTTTCTCTCTTTCTTTCGTTACCCCGACAAAATACTTAAACAAAGTATTGGCCCTCAAGACCACTTTCATAGAGAATATTCATCGACTCACCAGTTTCTGTGACGTTGAAGAGCAGCATGCTAGACGGTAGCGACTCCCCGAAGCTGTTAGACGCGACCACGAACACGTGGTATGTACTGTTCGGCTCCAGAGCCTCGAGGTGCGCCATCGTGTCTGTTACGTTCATTTTCTGTATCAAGCAAAGAGAATTTCTTATAAGTTTGTTGGAAACATTATGAGGAAAGGTGGTCGTTTCTCCATAGAAACGCTCTCGTCTGTTTTCTTTCTGGTTAATGACCATAAAGCAATGATTTTTTACAGAATAATAAATATTAACTACTTGTATGTCCCTATGTTGATGATACATTATTTTAATAAGCACTAGAACCCTCAAAAATGCCGATTTAAACCGCTGTCAACCGAGGCCTAGTGTACAAATTTGACAACTAAATTAATTAAAAAAGAAAAACATAGGGACAGTATATATCCTTCATATTCAGTTTATGAAATATCTTTTAGATTGGACCACTATTGGAGGAGGAAATAGGCGAGAGCCAAACCTCGAATTACGACTTTGTACTTAGGATTTTTCAAAAGTCTCTCCGACCGCTTTTCCTCTTAAGAGCAGATCTTTTATGTATATTATTACCATTCATAGCTCGTTTCAAAACTTTTTGCTGTCACTGCCATTGTAACTTAGAATGGATTAAAGCCTAGTTTAGTTTTTCTCAGATAAAAGTATACAGTCTGACTAAATGCCTTAAGTATTCACTACCATGAGCATTATTTTATAAAAAATACCGACAACCAAACTCAGAATAAAAACTTTTTTCCAAAAAAAAAAAACAACCGACTTCCAAAAGACTACAAAGTGAACAATTACTTTAATTTTGGAAGTCGGTGTGTATTCGTCGAATTCCGAAGAATTTTCGAAATCGATTATCAATTTGCTGGAGGAGGTATGCATGCATACAAAAAAAAAATAAAGTCGAATTTAGAACCTCCTTTTTGAAAAACCTATTTTATGGAAATTACCTACATCTTTAGGCCTTTTGAACACACACGTTTTTCTGGCCGTGGAAAACTACGGTTTATGCGCTGTGTGTAGGCACGGTCGTCAGTGTTGTATGGATCACGAATTCAAAGGAAGCTTGTGAACGGACACGTTTTTTCTACGCCCGTATCGAAAAGAAACCGTGCCGTGTAAAAGGGCGTTACAGCTCGTATTGAAATGAATAATGTTGAATCGAATTGGTTGCAAAGTCACAGTGAAAAATTGCGAATCGGACGTTGTGTGTTCGAATTATGAATATCATCCCTGATCCCATGTAAACCTAAAAGTTAGAAGTAATAAAATTATATTGTTCTTTGTAAATGGGATCTATCAGTGACAGCGATGACATACGACAACTGTCAGTGTCACTTTTGATGTATCCCTCTCTCTCTGTCGAAGATGTCGATTGTTAGTGGTTCCATTTTTATGCCTGTTTTGTTCGAAAAGTAAATCTGTATAAGCAGGTATATCGCGAAATTAGTTTTGATTTATTGCCCACTTTCCAACAGTGAGAATTGGACATTTTGAGCCCACTGGTCATTTTGCGAATTGGACATAATGCGCCCAAAGGAACTGAAAGTACAATTCCGTTCTATTTTACCTCAGTCTAACTTAGGTCTAGGTATTGCACAACGACCCAGTTAGAACCTAAGAAATCTATTGTTAGAAACCTAAGGTGTATTTCAGTGCACGGCGCGCTGGAATTCAAATGGAAAATGCTTAGTGGGACAGAAGAATTTAATGGGTAGGTAACCGTTAGGAGTCCTCACATAAAATAGAACAAGTACGAGTCGGACTCGTGCATGAAGGGTTCCGTACCACTGTACAATATTTAACACTACTTAGATGATAATACACTACACATATTTTTTTTTTTAAATACTTTAGTAAAAAAAACACGTTTCTTGTATTATTTTTTTTTTGTTGGTATAGCGTCCATCATAATACAAACAGTGAAAAATTCAAGCACGGTTCAAAAGATACACAGCCCTGTGACGGACGGACGGACGGCAGAGCATTAGATATAGGCTCCCATTAGGTCCCGTTGGGTACGGTCTACGGAACCCTAAAAACAAAAGGAATGTTTTTTTTCAAGAACGTACAGTGGCTATTTCAGTCATTCTGATATTGTAATGGGACTTGGGGAGTTGGTATCCAAGACAGATCAGACATTGCAAAAGAAGTTTGTGGAATATTAATCGGGCTGCGAAATATATTGTAATTGTAATCATGACGTACTAAATCCATGGGAATAGGTTGCGTGTCAATGTCCCTGCCACACTATATATGTCGGATTGTAGAATCAGCTGTTTTACAAAACCGCAAGTGGTTTTACAAAACAGCTCCGTTATGTAAAGCAACTGAACAACGTTCAGCTGGATTGTCATTGCGATGCGTTTTACAAAACTGCTGCCGACGTTTAGACGTAATGCAGAATGGGTTATCTGCAGTCACAATGAGCGTCTTTCATAAAACTCTGATAACTTTTGATTAATATTGTCCTTAAAATCACCGTTTTCACTTGAGTTAAGGTATTTTTTTCTTGTATTACTGATTTTATTATTATACGCACAGAGCCACGAGCGGCAAAATTTAGAACTAAAATCTACAGTCTGACGTTTCATTTCGCGCTGTTTCACAAAACCGCTAATCGTTGACCCGCTGGATTGATAAATGCGTAACGTTTATGCGATCTTGCGTGTTCAAGTTCAGTAATTATGGAATACCGTGAACGTTGTGTAGTTGTTTTACATAACGGAGCTGTTTTGTAAAACAGCTAGCGGTTTTGTAAAACAGCGGATTCTACAATCATGCTTAACATAATTCAAAGGCGATTTTCTTGTTGGATAACGTACTTACACTTGAAATAAGACTTATTTCATATGTTTGGTTTCTAAATACTAAAGAGTCAAATTAAATTAGCTAGCGAAACTCCGCAGAAGTGCTGTGAATCGATATCGAAACACGATAAAAAAAATATTTGATGATCATTTCGATGTCAACAATGATTATAATTCTGTAAATAGGTTTGTTACGGTCGCTATCTAATCACATTTTGATAAAATTGCAAAAAACGTTAGAAAATTTAATTCCTAGGGTACCTTTTTTTTCTTTTCTTCAGGATGGGAAATCATCAAATGACCCCTCCCGGTCTGGGTGGAGCGGAAGGGAGTGTAGGGCATCCTTAACACATCCAGAATAATATATTTTATATCACTCACGTTATAAGTAGTCTGCATGGTGTTGTAGCTGAAGGGCTGCGAGTTGTTGTCGAGCTTCTGCCAGTGCAGCACGTACCACGTGACGTTGGCGCCATCTTGCGGCGCCGCCCAGTCCAGCGACACCGCGCGGGCGCTCACTGTCGCGTGCAGCTCGCGCGGGGGGCCGGGGAGCAGGCCGGTGCCTGGGGGGGGGAGGGGAGGGGGGTTAGTTTGATGTTTGTGGAGCAGGGGCCGTCGAAAGACGTGTTAAAGCCATCATTGTTCTGGTGCAAGAGAGAGATGGACACAACCAAATAATGACGTCTTTAACCTTTGACACTTCATAATATGCCCTCCGAACTTCTTGTCAGTTACCAAAGACTACAATATGATGCTGTATAATAGACAGGAAGCTCTCATTTTGTGTTGACAGCACAATTTGCCATCTAGTGTACGCGTAACCAAAACTATTACCTATAGTCACGGATATAGATGGTAGATGGAGCTTTATTATATTATTATTGTGTTAGAATTTTTACATTGTCGTATAAATTATTGTTTACTACTTATTAATGTTTTTTTAACAATTACATAATTATTAAAAACACATTAAGTAGTAGTAAACAATAATTTATACGACAATGTAAAAATTCCAGATTTTTACCTGCAATAGGAATATGTACGGACGCCAGCACATCAAGTTACTACAATCTGTCAGATTTCTTTAATAGATTTTCGACTTTATTGCTAAAGCATAAGGTTCAAGGTTGATTGGGAAAATCTGACAGTTTCGGGTAGGTTGACCTGCTGGCGTCTGTACTTAAAGGAATGAAACGTAACTCAGAATATTAAAGATGAAAAAACTGTTTATTCTTATAAAAACACAGAAATACATTCAAATTAAACATTTACTGTTAGTAGAATCAAAATCATTTAGGCTGAGAATCAGCACTTTTCTTTCCTAGTCACTAGACATCCAGGTACACAACAAGAGTTTTGAGACATGATGGAAATGCAGTCAATGTTCAGTTCACTATTCACAATAATAATTATGGGTCCAAACTATAAACAGTGCTTATGCTCACTAGCGAAACAACCAGAATTTAATTTTATTGCAAATTGCAAAAGCAAAATCCGAAACTGGCACCCGCGCTGACAGACATTTGAATTTAAGTGTTACCAATGCAACAATAACAAATTCCCATTATTGAAATGAAAAAAAAACTCCTTTCAGAACTCTGTTGCACACACCATCTCCCAGTATCATCATTATATGTTTTAATATTGTATCACAGTATTTTTAGTTTTGCTACGCGTCCAGAAGACGGCGCTTGTGTAAACCGAAATTGACGTATGTTCCAAGCTGCCATAGCATGTCAGTTACAGAAGGTTGTTCTTCTTATACGGCCGTATCCTAACTGAAAGCAATTGTCATGTGAGTACGCAATTGTCGCACTGTATGAATATGAGGACATATTCGCATGACAAATTAAGTTCCTTATATACGTAATTTTATTCAGATAAACAATCTCGTATAAGTGTGACAGTCGTTTTCGGTAACGACGCAGGATAAAGGCTGGCTTTCAATTTTAGGAAACCCCTTAAAATTCAAAATAACGGTCTTTGAGATGGTTTTTGAATCACAACTGCAACTTGTATGAGCCAATTCAATGCAACCAGCTCCATTGGTGAATGAGGTGTGGTAACGATCACGTTAACAAATAGTCTAGCTATTATGAAATTTGCAGGAAATAAAAGATTTGGTTACTTAAATTGTATCTCTAAAGTTGTATTGTATTCTTAAGACGACAAAACTGACCTTCCTCGAAGCACTGCACGATGTTCCCGATGTAGGGCACGCAGGAGTTGACGCCGCCGCTGTATGCGCCCGCGCACACGCCGCGACACGCCGCCGGCACGCCGCGCCGCACGCAGCACTGCTCGTGGTTGCGGCCTGAGCAACACATATGCAAGCTTGTAAACATCGAAACTTAAAAGCAACAAATGGTTTTCAGGAAAATATTGATACAAATCTTTTTACTGACTTAGAAAAGATCTTGACTTTCCTGCATATTATTATGGAAAGAAGACCAAGTCTTAATAGTCAAAGCACCAAGAAAAATTAAAAAAGTGAACAATTTAAGAACCAAAAAGATCAAAATATCTGGCAATACGGCTGCTCAAATACACAAATACACTAATGCCACTGAAAAAAAAAACACTTGGCCCCTAGCACCCGGCGGCCCGTCTACCCTTGGCTACGGTAGCGGCCAAGGCCACGATAAGACAAGGGGTGCTAAAAATCGAACCGGTCGAAGTGGAGGTGCTTGGGGGAGGCCTATGTCCAGCAGTGGACGTCTTTCAGCTGAATTGATGATGATGAAGGCTCGCACTCCATGGAACTTCATCAAAATCTTCTTTTCTCGCTCTGAGTTGGCCAGCAATATGTGGGTGAGTAATACCTCTACGTAACCTTTCACAAGATACAGGTGTGATGTTATCAAGGTATTTGGATCTCAAGTTTTTTTTACAAAAGAGAGGTTTGGGCGCAGATGAAATCTCACCTCCAGCGCCACATCGGAGCAGTTTATGGAAGTCCTGCGCACAGAGCGGCGCCAGCATGCGCAGGTCGGACATCCTGGCGTCGTACGCGCACAGCGGCATGCACACGCCGGCCAGCCCCACGCGCGCGCAGCACGCCGTCACGTTGTACGAGTTTGCTACTTCTTCCTCTTCTTCTATCACCTGAGGAGAGAAATGTACCTTTAGTCACATATGCTTGATGTTTTTGTAGGAGAACGTAAGGAACAACGACGACGACGAGTGTCCTTCCCAGTTTAAAAATTGCTGTAATATTTGTAGGATTACGCTACCACAGGAACCCATCATCATATTTCATTCGTATGTCCTATTTATAGTCTGCACACTTTCAGGCACAATCTGAATTATGTTGAAGCTTATCCATTACTTCATATGTTAGAGAAATTTGTCTGGTCAGCAATGTAAATAACGCAACGAATGAAATGATTTTATTTTTTGTAAGTAGGTTTGTACGAACACTTTTACACGTCAATCATGTTTTTTTAAAACTAGATGAAGTCGGCGTTTCCTATCTGACTACTCTGAGAAGAAGGCCGAAACAAACTCAGAGGTCACAGTCTCTTTCAAAGTCCAGACATAATCTTGGTCAGGTTATATGAAGACCATGTAGATCGATGTCTGAGGTGGTTTTTTGAGGAAAGAACCACACAGATTGAGAGGACCTGTCCTGTTCAGAATGTTGTTGAACTGTCAAAAGGAAAGCCATTCCTACTGTTAGTGTGGTACGCTGATCTAAATAGTAATACCACTAGGATGAAGAAAGGACTTGAAATAATTTGAAATGCAGTAGCCACAATATTGGTCCTTGTGGGTTGGTACTTACTTGACTCTGTGTCCTGAAGATCAGTCTGGGAGATGCATCTCCTACTCCATGTTCATTCACTGCTTCTAAGTAAATCTCATAGTCTGAGTTGGATTCCAAGTCTTCTAAGATGTACGGAGATTGTACCTGTAGAACAATGTATAGTGTTACATAGAGGTACTTGGTTTTTTCGGTAGGGAAGGTAGTTTCATAAATTTTAGGATGAAAGTAGACCAGTCCTTGACCTAGTTTAGTAATTATTTTTATAGTTTATAACAGGCTGTCATGTATAATTATGGAGGTAGAATTAAATAAGTAAAAAACTGGCCAAGTGCGAGTCGGACTCGCACACGAAGGGTTCCGTACCACAAGGCAAAAACGCCGATAAAAAACGTTTGTTGTATGGGAGCCCCCCTTAAATATTTATTTTATTTTAATTTTATTATCTATACATATAATAAATCTGTAGACGAGGCGTTTCTGTACATTGAAAATAAAAATAAAAAAAATAGTTGGGCTGTTATAGGATAACCAACAGATGCCATTTCTTCAATTTTTGGAATTTTTGTCTGTTTGTCTGTTTGGATGTGACAGATTTTGAACAGGCTCAACGTAAAAAGTACCAAACTAATATGGTTCATATTTATACTCAAATATAGTCTAGAACTCGGAGCAGTGATTAGTCTTTGTTTCATCGCAATCGCTTCAGTCTATCAAAAGATATAATCAATTTAAAGCATTCTATAACAATTTTTATTGCAATAAATGGAAACATGTAACGACATCTATTGGCGCGATATAGTACTAACGAAATCATATTGTTATCTTTAAAACATTATTATGTGTTTAATCACTTGCCTTTATGACGAAATAATTCTGATCCTTATGTCTGTGTTATTTAAAAAAAAAAATGATAATGTTTAAATAAATAATATAAACACATATATAATAAAATCGTATATAATAAAATCGTAGGAAAGGCAAAACTGTACATAGAATATATAAAAAAAAATACTTGGGGCGTGATCTACAATCGATATCGAAGCCAAAAATATAGTTTTTAGAATTTTTGTCTGTTTGTCTGTATATAAATGTCCGGGCTAAACTCAAAAAGTACTGCATGGATTTACTTCAAACTTTGCATGAATATTACTAAGAGGTCGGGTCAACATATAGGCTACATATTATCACGCTATCACCTACGGGGAGGAACTGTGAATCTTTATTTTTCTTACGCATTCTGTGACATCGTGTAATCTAACGACGCATATTTAAATGTTGTTTTTGAGTAAGTCATGCTATTATCTTTACACTATAAAAACTTTTACGCCATTAAAGTAACTTGGGCAGAGAAACAAAGTTTAATGAATGTTAGTAGTATAAGACAATTTTGAAGCAGCGCCATCTATGAGATTTCATAAAAATCAAATCAAGTTACATGTCAACACTTTTTGGAAATTAATAATTTTTTGATCATGTTGGTGAGGTATAGTTAGTTATTCTTAAAATTCATAGATGGTAATGTGCATTTTCTTCATAAAAGTTGTATCGTATAGTTCGTTTTGACAAATTCAAGTTCCAACAAAACCCTCAAAATCTTGAGCAGAGTTGAGGAAGACAATTTAAAAAAAATGCGGTGTTAAGTATTACAAAAAAGTTATGTTCATTGATGATTATCATTTCTTCATCAATTTCATGTTGTTAGTACAAAATAAACATTGACTGTTAATACTTTTGTTCGGTATTTATCTGTGTGATTATTGCTTGGTAATTAATATATTTTCATGTCGTATACCTAATTATAAACTTAAATTATACCGTGCATCCGAATAATGGCGAATGCGATTTTCTGCGGTTGTTACTTCACACTGTCCGAGGCAAAGTCTTTCGCCTTTCTGAGGACATTTGATGGCGTGGAGTTTCCCACTTACCGCGCAGCCTGCGTAGCACGTCACCTTCTCGACGGTGACCAAAATTGGGCTGACACCCTCGCGGAGGCGAGCGTCAGTGACAGTCCCAGCCGCATGCGTTATCTGTTTGCCGTCATCTTGGTGTTTTGTGGAGTCGCGAACCCGGTAGCTTTGTGGGAGAAGTATCGCCATCATCTGTCTGAAGATTTTCTACGAGTCGGAAGTCGGAGATGGCGAAATAACCACCATACAAAATGACCATGTCGCTTTGTTCTCTACAGAGCAAAAACAAATTTATGACACCGTCCTTGAAAGCGTTTGGCAAAACCAGGGTAAAATGTTTTTCTTGGATGCTCCTGGTGGTACAGGAAAAACATTTGTTACCACTGGCATACTTGCAGAGGTCAGGAGGCAAGGCAAATTGCTATTGCTGTAGCGTCGTCGGGAATCGCTGCCACACTGCTTCCGGGACTGCAAGACAGCACATGCCATGTTTAAAATTCCCATCGATTTAGAGAGCGCCGAAACGCCTGTTTGTGGTGTGTCACGTAACAGCGATAAGGGACACGTGCTCAAGGATTGCTCTCTGATCGTATGGGATGAGTGTACGATGGCCGAGGATCGAGGGCTGACGAGGTGAATGCTTCGTTGAAACGATCTTCGTTGTGGTCACGAGTTCGTACGCTGCGCTTGACCATTAATATGAGAGCTCGGCTCGGCGGCAATGCACGCGCTCAAGAATTCTCCGATGTCCTTCTAAGTCTTGGCGAAGGCACTCTACCAGAAGAGAGAGGTAGACAGGTGGTGCTTCCAGAGTCTCTCGGTAGAGTGGTTTCCAGCTTAGAAGGAACTCATTCGCTGTGTGTACGGGGACATTCAGTCGTATACCGCACTAGCAGAATTCTTGGGTGTGTGAGCGGGCCATTTTGACGCCCAAAAATGATCAGGCTGCAGCAATTAACGAATGCATTCTCTCGGAAATTGAGGGGAATGAAGTGGTCTACACCTCGATAAACACTGTTGTCAAGCAAGATGACGCCACACATTATCCCGTGGAATTTCTGAACTCCCTGTCAGCAAGTGGACTTCCAGCGCATTCAAGCTGAAGCGGTGTCCCGGTTATGCTTCTTCGGAACCTATCTCCTCCGAAGTTGTGTAACGGGACCCGCCTTAAAGTCATCTCGCTCCACAGACACACCATTGAGGCGGAAATTCTTACGGGTTATGGCGTCGGCGAGGCAGTATTTATACCACACATTCCCCTCATACCTCAAAACTTCCCGTTCCAGTTCAAGCGCGTACAGCTCCCCGTGAGTGTTTGCTTTGCGATGACCATCAATAAGTCGCAGGGGCAGACACTGAGGGCAGTGGGTGTCGACGTCAGGACGAGTTGCTTCTCACACGGGCAACTGTACGTCGTCGCTTGCTCCCGCGTCATCACACATTTTGGCTCCTGGCAGCATAACTACCAACGTAGTTTATAGGGAAGTTTTGTAAGGTATATATGATACCTTTGAACGTATTTTTACTCTTTTGTGTCCTGGAATGTATTCCTGCATTATTTCCTCTATTTCCTTCAGTCACCTCTTATGACTGAACTTAGCAGGATTCCCATATTAACTCTCTTCACTTGCTTCGCTTGCAAAAAAAAACTTATATTTTAATGCTATTTTAAAAGTTGTTTACTTTATAATGCTATAGCGACACTGGCATCTTAGGTATTTTTGGTGCTGTAGAGCCTTCACGCAGACGACGTCGCGGGCAGCAGCTAGTTTATTAATAAAGTAAAAATACAACTGAGTATTTTGTGAATATTTCAAGTGCCTACCTGTTGCCATTATTGATATCGAGCAAAAAAGGGCAAAAAAATCGCGTTTGTTGTATGGGAGCCTCCCTTAAATATTTATTTTATTTTGTTTTTAGTATTTGTTTTTATAGCGGCAACAGATATACATAATTTGTGAAAATTTCAACTGTCTAGCTATCACGGTTCTTGAGATACAGCCTGGTGACAGACAGACGGACAGACAGCGAAGTCTTAATAATAGGGTTCCGTTTTTAGCCTTTGGGTACGGAACCCTAAAAACGAGACGTATCTTCATTTAAGTTTCATTATCATTCAGCTAAAAGACGTTCATTGCTCCACATAGGCCTAATCATCGCCCCAACGACCAGTCCTATGCTTCCCGCACCGATCAGAAAGCCCAGAGTGGGCACCCCGGCAAAAGAGTGACCATAAATCACAAAACTTTACAATTCTATAATTATTGTACACATTTGTTAAATTGTAAAAAAGAAATGAGTTACACAGAAATTATAAATATTTCATCATCTGCCAAGCCTTTTCCCAACTATATTGAGGTCGGCTTCCAGTCTAACCGGATGCAGCTGAATACCAGTATTTCACATGGAGTGACTGCCTATCTGACCTCCACAACCCAGTTACTGGGTAATGCGACCCCTTGGTAAGACTGGTTGTCAGACTTACCAAGACGACCCGTAACGACTGTCAAAGATCTACGAATGACAGCCGGAACCAACAGCTTAACGTGCTTTCCGAGGCACGGAGAGGTCTTGGTATGTAAAGATGATCACCCATCCACGGACCAACCGCGGCAAGCGTACTTTAACCTGACCGATCGACCCGTGCGGCTGTTATTACTTAGCCACAAGCCCCTCTCAAAATTAGAAATAATGTATGAGTTACAATATTGTAGACTTGTCACTACAATTTACATATTTGTAAGGTTTTTCCGTTACAATTGTGTGGCTAAGAGTTTTGTGGCACACACACTTGTAAGATTTACATTTTAACTTGTAAAGGTTTACCCCCTTACTAATAAACGTTTAAATATCAGATGAATAGTTAAACCAATTTCTCTCTTTCAGTCGTCAGTAATTTGACTTTCGAAAAAAGAAGCGTTGTGTAACTATACAGACGTTTATTACTAAGGGGGTTATGCAATAGAGCCCTGGTAAAGGTCACGGGGATCAGTTGGAAGTGGAAGTCTTACCTTCTCCAGAATCCTGTACTCATCTCCAGTCTGCAGGGTCTTGTAATGCAGGTTGTAGTACTGCACGGTGTCTGCTAACGCCGCCGGTGGGGACCAGTGGACCACTGCGTAGTCTGTGTCGATGTTCGTGAGGTACAGCCGCGAGGGCGCGCCCGGGAGCACCCCGTAGCCGCGGAGCAGGCAGTTTGTGTAGGAGTTCATGTACCGGAGACATCTGGTGGGGGAAGTGAAGCCTTAAGTCGCTTTTTATTCTCTAGTGCATAAAGCATTGACTTATATATTACAATTTTTTTCTAAGACTAAGATAATCAGGCGCAACAGCCACTCGCACAATAAAACGTCGCAGATTAAAGTCGTTATTTTATTTCATTTGCTTTAATTTATATCACTTCCGTGATACCTACCGTTAATTTAATAAAACCAGATAAAATAGTTGTTATTTCTTATTTAAAAACGCAAAGAAACGTTTTTATGACTTGGCAGTATGAAGTAGGTACTCAAGTCGAATGACACATGTTCAAAAAAAAAAAAAAAAACTTTTAAAAAGTTTCGCGCCGGGAAGTAGCTATTCTCTTCTTTAATTTTGCAACATTTACAGTAAAAGTACTGTTATATACTTTATTATGCTTGTTTATTTTCTCGTAATCGAAGTGAAAAGCAGAGTGTATAAACTCGGGCATAAACGAGCCATTTTACCCCTCAACTTATAAGTGCCTCGGGGTACAATGGCTTCTTTTATGCACTAAGTAGTACTATGTTTTTATACTGTGGTAGTACAATCTACTACCTATTAAAATGCACTTCACACACTCAATGTTAAACTAATTAGACATACAAAACGTAGGCACAGGCACGATTTACTAGACAAGATTTTAAAAATTATAGAGATTAATAAGATAAGATAAGATTTATTTATTTGTATAAACATGGTATACATACAAGAGCATGCAAGATGATAATAAATTACATTATAGGTAGTCCAATCATGTTTAGCCTTATAATATATTGCCGTACAAATTTTTTACAAACATTATAGTAACACTAATGTCAGACAAGGTTTTCGAGCAAAAATTCAGACACACTATAATATGCCTTTTGTGATAAATACGCCATCAACTGACGTTTGAGCGCATTGATACTTAGCTCCTTCCAATGCTTAGGTAGCTTGTTAAATATAATTGTAACTGAAAAGTAAGACTCCTATGGCAATAAGCCATTTCACACGGTCGAAATCGCGGGCAGAAGGTAGTGTTTCATATATTATGTAATTGAAAAACGAGAGTACGAAAACCCTTACGAAATATAAAATGAATGTACGGCAAATAAACACCGATGGATTATACAAAAACCTCCAAAAGAAACGTTGAAATTATTATGTCTCTTTGTTAAAGGACCCTTGTTGTTTATGAATTTGAGGACACCTTGTTAGGCTTCACCGACATTTTAAGAGTTCAAGGGAATCATAAACAAATTATGCTTGGATTGTAATTTGATTTCTCCGTAGCTTAGGTACTTATTAACGAAAGTAGGTAGGTACTTATTTTGTTTTTGTGGGTTTAAAATTGGATTATTTTTGTTTGTTTTCCGATTTCTTCAAGAGACAATTATCAACCCAATGAAATGCTGTTTTATCACGTATTTATTATTTACATTAGAAAATGGAATACCTGCTCAGAATCGACTTCGTATAACAAACTCAAACGAAATGAGAAAGAAGTCACGGTGTGGATGATTTTCGTTTAGAAGTGACTTTACTTTTGAATAATAATTATTAAAGTCATTTGACTGAGGTTCTGTATTCTGCTTTTGTCTATAGGTACAGGGTTCAGTGGTGGCTCAGTGGTAACAGCCGCGACTTACGAGTTGTAGGTCGTAGGGTCGAACCCACACAATCGCTTTACTTTGTCATCCTGCGCTGAAAACGGCGGAGGAAAACATTGTGAGTAACCCGACATGTTCTAGAACCAAAAATTCGAAGACATTTAACATCTACCAACACGTTCAGGGCCCGCGTGGTGGATTACGGCCCACTCCCTCTTACCGAGAGGAGGCCTATATCCCAGCAGTGGGAACTATAGGCTGATTATGCTATGCACATGCGAACTACGCATCATACTGACGTCACGCAAAATCCTGCATCGCGCAAGCAGAATTTGCCGCGCAACTAGCATATATACGTCCCGACATCAATTGTCGAGGCAGTTGCCCACCAGACACGACACCATGGTCAGAGCATGCTCCTTTTGCTATGGAGGATGATCAAACTTTACACCCTGTTCCTCAGATTTACCTGTATATGCTTATGCTATACAGGATAACAGGACACACAGAGCCGCATTAGCTTCGAAGACTATTGTAAATTTTGTGAAGCACAAGCTTGTGAATATATCTCGTAAAGTTAGGGTCTACCAGTATCCCGGTAACTTGGGTAGAATACTTGCAAATAAACTTGAACCCGATAGCGGTCCAAGTTCTGCGGGGAACTCCACTAACTCCGCTCAGATATTTAGTTTAAAAATCATATTTTAGAATGTTTTAAAGTTGCCTCATGAAACTTGGAAGATTATTTTTAAAATATTGCAGAATAAATACGTTAGAGTTTAAATTTTTTGGGTTTTCGTGTTGCAGAAATAAATTGTCTTGAAGTTTAAGAAACAAGATTTCGTATAAAATAATTGTATAGGCTTAGCTAATCCTTTTGAAGTACCTAAGTAATGCTATTACTCTTACAGCTAAGAGGTTACGAAGAATTCTTTGTATTAAAGTGCCTTTTTTCTAGATTTCGTTTAAAAATTGGCTTATAAATGACTATGTCGGTGGCCTACTGGTGTAAAGCGTGACTGCTGAACGTGAGATCTTGGGTTCGATCCCCAGGTCGGGAACATTCTAGTCTAGTTTTCTCATAGGAATTTTCTCAGTAGTATCCTTTACTACCTATACCTACAATCACCAATTCAAACATTTTTATTTGTAGAACATAGGTGAACGAAAAATATACCGATGCTATTATTATAATTATAATTAATATTATCAAGAGAAACGATTCGATTTTTTGTATGTTTGTTAGTTACGTTAAAACGGCAAAACGGATGAAATTTGGTACTTAAACTATAACCTGGATTCGGACATAAGATACTTTTTATCCCGATATTCCCACGGGATCGAAACTATTATGCGGGTGAACCCGCAGGCCGCAGCTAGTTATCAATAAACTGAACGCTATGTCTTGCCGTCAATGATGTAAAAGGATAAAGTGCTTTTACCTACCCCTTAAATAAAACTAACATGATGTTAAACTGATAAAAAAAAAAGTTAATTAAAACCACTGTTATATTGGCACTCAATGTGTACCAAGTAATAAATTTCAAAGTCCTAACTAATATATCAACGCACAGCCTAAACCGCTGGTCCTAGAGACATGAAATTTGAAGGTCGTGTTCTTTGTGAAAGAACACGCCAGGTAGGTATCCACTAAGAAAGGGTTTTTCGAAATTCCACCCCTAAGAGGATGAATGGGTGGAGGGTGAAATTTCACGCGGACGAAGTCGCGGGTGGAAGCTAGTTCGTATTGAATTGGTCTACATAAGTTCGGGTGGCGAATCGATTTATTGGAAACTTTGTTCCAATTTTTAATCCAATTAGTCGCCTCGCTAATTGAGCATGAAATTGGGACAGCTGATAAAAGTTTCCAGCTCACATCTCTAGCTGAAATTGTTGACTGTGTTAGGTCAACGCAAAGGTCATATTTGCTAGTATCTCAGGCAATTTTCGAAGGGGTTTGGCCTTTGACCGCCACAGTCATTTATAGATGACAAACCAAAATGTGCCCAGCACGCCACGGTTCGACTACATGACAGACTTTGACGCCGAGGGCACGTTTTTGATTTTTTGACGTGTGGCGGTCAAAAAGTTAAAAGCAATTATATAATAATGTATCTTTTAAAAAAGACGTCATTTTATTTATTAAACAGATCCAATTACATTCTTGTTCTATACAAACGACTTTGCCATAAGAATTATTAATATATTATTATAAATATATATAATATTAAAATATTCTATAACATTTTTGCAGTACTTAAAGAGTATCTTTTTATATTCATACTACCCGCATGTCTCGATCCTAAGAGAATATCAGGATAAAAGTATCCTATGTCCTAATCCAGGTTATGGTTTACCTATGTGCCAAATTTCGCGTGAAAGCTTAACAAACAAACATACAAAAACTATAATCTTTTCTCTTTTATTTATATTAGTAGATACTAGGTGCGTCCCACAGTTTCACCCGCGTAAATGACGATCCCGTGGGAATATCGGGATAAAAAGTAGCCTATATGTTAATCCAAGGTGTCAGCAACCTCCATACAAAATTTTATCAAAATTGGTCCAGCCGTTTGAGCGTGAAGAAGTATCAAACATATAAACACACACACACACTCACAAACTTTTGCCTTTATAATACTAGTGTGATAGGTAGGTAATGCAATCTAATGTATTTTTAATGTTCCATTCGAAATAGCTCTCATGGGATGAGACTTTGTAAGGTCTTCATAAATTCATAGATCTTAACAAGAGATAAAACTCTATCGAAACTCGCGTCAACCAAAAACAACCAACATATCACGGTACACATACACAATGTACAGACGCCAGCACATCAAGCTACCCGAAACTGTCAAATTTTCCCAATCAAATTTGAACCTTAAGCTTTAGCGATAAAGTTTAAAATCTATTAAAGAAATTTGACAGATTGTAGTAGCTTGATGTGCTGAGTCTACACATTTGTGTGCTTGAAGTATTAAATAAAGAAATAAAATCCAACTCACTTAAAATGATTAAAGTCGAGCGTCGTAATATTCCCGCTGCACAGCGGCAGACAGGAGTCGGGCAGCCCCTTGGAGCGGCAGCAGGGCGTGTGGTCCATGCCGTTGGCGAGGCAGCCGAACGTCACGCCGGCCCACGGCGCGCAGATCATCAGGTCTGTCACCTGCAGCTGAGGGTTACATCGGCTCTCTGGGTGATCGGGCGTTAGTCACTGGTGAGTGGTGGCGGTGGGATGGTGTGGAGTGGTGGGGTTAGTGGTGCTGACGGTTATGGTGGTGAAGGTGGATTGACGGGTGATGAATTTTTGGCTTGGAGTGCTCCTTTAAAACGGCAATTGTTGGATTCAAAATCAGTGAAGTTAAAAGTATTGAATACTGGATTGTATCTTGATAGTACATAACATGAATTGTATGCAATTTAAATATTTTTTTGCAATGATTTATGATTGTACGAAAATGTTGATCACATTAGACTCATTACTATACTAACTTGACAATTGAAGTACACACACCGAGATTCAGAAAAAGGACGCTCGACAAAGCTGATCTTTTTTTTCGCCATTTGCGTTTTATAATGTGACAAAGGATCCAAATATGGTCCTACGTTTTCACGGCTTGACTTTATGTGACATGTTTTATGATGATGACCAATGAACTCATCCCCAACACACAGATGTCCTTGCCCCACTTACCGCGATGTCGTGTGTCCGCGCGGGGTCGCACAGCTTGTCGACGCAGCCGTAGTGGTTGACGCCGGCCGCCACGCAGCATGCGCGCACGTCGGGCAGCTTGGGGGCTGCCGCCACCTGCGTGGACTTCATCTTACCGGGGGTCAGCGTGAGGGATCTGGAGGAGATGCTCTGGTTAGGAACAGCCGTTAGCTTGTGAAGTAACTGTCTGTTTACTTATACAGCCGAGATTTTATTTTTCTAACTGAACAGACAACTGCCAGGGAGTTTGTTGCGCCACTTCTTCTTCCCAGCTAAAGCACTAGGAAGTGGTAAAGGGCGGGCGTTTTGGGGGACTGTCTTATGTAATTTTGTCGTTCAAAAACTGCTAATTCTCAGCTTAATTTGAATAAATGACTTTTGATTTTGGAATCAATTTATATGATTGTCGTTTTGACTGTGTGACTACGGTTGCGGTCGTAGAGTGAAATCGCACAAAAATATTATTAACAGTAATAAACCAAGATGAGGGGCTTGTGGCTAGGTAATAACAGCCGCTCGGGTCTCGCTCGAAAAATAGTGTTACAGCAAAATTAGACCAATTTTAAATTTACCATAGAAACAGTTATCTTTTTCAAAATAAGACATTTCGAAAATGTTCTCTACTAACTTTTTAGACCTTTGTATCCTGCTTAAGCGTATGAAGTTTCATTAAAATCGGAACATTCATTTCGAAAAACAAGGCCTTGAAAGTATTGTATGAAATGCCGTACGTCGTAAACGCTCTTAAAAGTTTTACAAATAGCTTTGATAACAACTCACCTGATCGCATAACTTGGCAAGCTGGACCCATGAACATTATAAGAAGTCACTGTGATCTCATACATAGTGAAAGGCAACAAATCGTTCAAGACAAAATAGGTCTTATTTGGAGGCACTTTGTAGGTCATCGGCAGAATAACCTTCATCGTGTCATTGTTCTTGATGGAACTCTCTGAGGGGTCGATGAGGTGGGCATCGAAGGAGCGCAGGGTGGTGACGTTGACCAAGTACTCTGTGACTGATTCTGTGTTCTCGACGGGGGGGCTCCAGGAGATGTTCAGTTGTTTTTCGTTGAGAGGTTCCACTTCTACGTCTTCTGGGGGGCTTGGGAGCAGTTCTGTAAAGGAGGTTAGGGTTACAATTGTGCATGTAGCATGTAGGTACAGTTACGATCATAAGTTTGTATACACTTGGCTTTATTGAAAGGAGATTTTCTCCTTAATTTTTTGATGACAATGTATGTTATTACGAACATAGTATTTTCGAACCCATCGAACCAATCGTATTTCAACTTTGCATTCGTTATTTTGTGAAAAAATCGCAATTAAAAGTTGCCAAGTGTTGACACATTAGTGCTCGTGACTGTACACTGTTTACTTACGTGACCTTTCTAAAAGTTTAATCAATACGGTGAAATAGTGATTTGAGTTTTATTTTGGGGCACGTACACACGTCAGCACATTGAGCTACTACGATCTGTCAAATTTCTTTAATAGATTTTCAACTTTATAACTAAAACATAAGGTTCAAAGTTGATTTAAGAACAGTTTCGGGTAGCTTGATGTGCTGGCGTCTGTACATACAACAGCAAGCAGCTTCATTTTTATAGCATACTAGCTTCCGCTCGCGGCTTCGCCCGCGAGGTACGTCGATAAAACTATCCTATGCCCTTCCCCGAAATGCATTCTATCTCTCTGCCAAATTATATTGAAATCCGTTCAGTGGTTTAGGCGTGAAAAGGTAACGTACAGACAGACAGAGTTACTTTCGAATTTATAATATTAGTATTGATTTTCAAAAACACAGAAGCATGTCTTCAGAAACTGGTAGTAGATACGATTTTTGAACTCACAGGCCTTTTTGTAGGAGCATCGTTTCCGGCTTCTTAGACAATTGTTGAGTATCGATCTAAAGGGAAATAATAATTTTGTGCAAAATCAATGATAGCTTTATCAAAAACTTACCAATCCCTTCAACAATGCAGGCTAACGTCTTCTCCATGTAAGAAGCACACGAGTAGTGTGTCTTGATGTTGTCGGTCACAGGAGTGAACTCTCCTCTGCACACATCCTGGCAGATGTCAGGCACCCGCTCCTGGATACAGCAGGGCACGTGGTTGCGGCCGTCTGCCATGCATCTGGTGGGAAGATTATGTGGTCAATGGTATCAGCTTAGAATTTTAAATAGGGTAGTTTGATGTATAGTTTGTGGGCTACGGCATGAAACTTGGAATTTATAATAAGGTAGGATGTGATTTTTATGTTGTTAGATGGACAACAAGCAGGCAGCCCTCATGATAGTAAGTGGACACTGCTACGTGTGGATAATAGCATGAAATAATCAACCTAAAATGTTCCCACAGCTGGGACACATGCCGCCTGTCTGTGTGTGGGAGTGGCAGTGCGGGTAAGTAGACGTCACAAGTCTTCGAAATTTTGGTGTTAGGATATGCCGTATAGAAAGTGGCAATACCACAATGGTCGCAGGTGCGTTGCCATTTGCAATCCCAGAGTCAAGAAGTCAGTTGTTCCAACAACGTCCGAACCATAGATTTATAAGAACGTCGTCCGAACGTATTTATAAAAAGTTTTCGTAATGCAATCGAATGTCATTGGCGAAAACAATGCAATGAAAGAGTTTTCTAGATAATTATGATAGTTTAGTAACAACAACTTAAAGGCAACAAAATAATTTCGAAAGACTAACACGTGTTAGATAATTAAGATTTTTTAGTTGACCAACGAGGGAATTATAACTTCGAGCAGGAAAAATAATTTGGTAAAATTTTAAAAAAATTAAAAATTAAAGTGCAATTTTGTTCCTGTTCCGCTAGTAGATATAGAAAAGTCATACTTTATTACCCCTTATAAATTGATCTCAAGGTTTTGATAAATTGCTGTTGAAAACTACGGGTAGTTCGTAACACCGACCGTTACAATTTGTCTTAATAAAAACATTGTGATTGATTACTGACGTTAAGGCCAAAGGGTATAAAACGTTACTTTACACCTTGCGAATATTTTAAGTGAGCATCATGTAATAAATAGTCTTCCAGACCATATTTCGGTCATGGCGGCCAAACTCGACGGAGAATAGCTTTCGGCGCAGGAGATATTATAATGCAAAAGTGTGTGGACACAAGTGCACTCCCTCTTCCCTCACTCTCATAGTCCGATGGGACGGCAATCCGACACGACCGGAGAGAGATCAGCCGCAGGATCAACGGCTTAACGTGCTTTCCGAGGCACGGAAGTATCCACTGCCGACTTCCAAACTCCGGCCCTAATGGACAAACCCAATAACACTGACCCACCGGGACAAACGGGGAGTTAAATCATCATCATCAGTAGTGGGGACTCTGTCCGCCCACCAAGCGACCCCAGGGAAGACGGTGGCACAGTGGTCACGTGGCTGCCGTGAATAGCGAGGCTCAGAAGACCCCTTTACAGTCTCCCCACGGATGTGCCTTACAGGCGTTGCACGGGGGGTTCCGGAATTGGTCTTTTAAGAGGAACCGGGACCACCCCTATGTGCTGATTGTGATCACCGGGGTGGTTTTAGTGAGGTAAAAATCCCACACTCCCCGACCTCCATCCCCGGAGGTCGGGTGCGTTTTGAAGGTTTCCCCCGACAAAAAAAGTAATACATCAACAAGGTACTTCGACTATTTTATCAAAACAATAGTTTCAGCTTTATGTTTGTAAATCTGTTGCTTCGAAAATAGTCAAGTTATAAAATAACAAAAAAAACAACTTGCTTTTTCATCATCTGCCTAGCCTTGTCCCAACTATGTTGGGGTCGGCTTCCAGTCTAACCGGATGCAGCTGAATACCAGTATTTTACATGGAGCGACTGCCTACCTGACCTCCACAACCCAGTTACTGGGTAACACGATACCCCTTGGTAAGACTGGTTATCAGACTTTCGGGCTTCTGACTACCCGTAATGACTGTCAAAGATCCACGAATGGCAGCCGGGACCAACGGCAACGGCATAACGTGTTTTCCGAGGCACGGGGGGTCACGGTATGTCAAGATGGAAAAATCATCCATGGAGATGGATGGATGGAAATCATCATTCATCTATAAAAGATTATAAATTGTTATTCCCAAACTGTTGTGCTTCGAAAATAGTCAAGTTATAAAATAACTATTTGCTTTTTCTAAAATAGATTTCTATAAAATTATATTATTTTCACGGATTATTGCACAGAATCGGAGAGAGGCACGGAACGGTTATGAAATGTCGATGTTTCCTACCGGGTGACTTCTTCGAAAACTAAATTCTCCTCGCATACAAACAGTAAAGTTATAAAATAGTTTTCAAAAAGTTTTTATTAGACTTAATAGTGTAATAAAATCTTGTACTCACTTGACAATAGCAGGGAAGTCAGGCTGACAAGTCTCGGGGTCCTGCCCCGTTCCTTCCAGAATAGTCTGGATGCTGCAGAAGCCGAGGCAGCCCTTCGTGACGTTGGCAGAGACGCAGCAGTCGGTGTAGTTGTGTGATAAGGCTAAAGTTGATAACGTGGGGATATTCGCTGAATAGCTGTCTGTCACGTTCTGGTTCTCTGGTGGTGTCAGTCCTCGGGATATTACTGGAAGAGAATTGGGTGTTAGAAGAAAATAAAGAAAGAAAAAAAGTTTACCACACGTTAACCCGTTGGTCCCGGCTGTCATTCGTGGACCTCATTACAACTCTATTGGTCATCAGGCCAGGCTCCATACAAAAATGCCCATCATTCTTTCACAACGATTAAACAAACCTGTAAGTTTATGGAAGCTCCTGACAGGTGGTTCCGTGTTCAGCTCACACATGTACAGGCCTGCGTCTGAGGGCTTCACTGACTTGATGACCAGCGCCCAGACATCGCCTCCCTTCGCGATACCAGGGCCGGGAAGAGGCTCGTCAGCTAAGAAGAAAGGATTCATTAGTACACAAATATTAGGCTACCCAATCTCCTGCGCTAATCTATGGCATTAAAAATTTTCCCTGTTCAACCAATTTTCACCCTCTTGGATATAGTTTGTTGACCGATCTTTTTTAGGGTATTGTAAGAGGCGATTGATGAGCTGTGCCAAGGGTCCTGTCGTACGTAACAATGTATTATGTAACTAAATAGGGAATGTGAAGGGTTCTTCCTACCATGAACACTATGAACAATAAACCTCTATGCCAAGCGAGGTAATGTGAAAAATCTTTTTGGCGGTGATCGTTGAGGCAGCATGTTTGGTAATGAAACTATTTTGTGTAACTTTATCCCTATATTCCACCAAACGATTTAAACTGAGTTACTTGATGAATCTTGACCTTAAACACTAGATACTAAATACATATTCTAAGAATGGAGGAACTGCTAAGTAAATCTTCGTCGACTGTATCTTGCTGAATCCATTATAATTGCAAATTCAGAAGCTTCGTTACACGTAAATAATGTATTTGGTGCAAGGTCGAGAGCAGGTAGCTATTTAGGGTTTAAACTTTTTAAACGGCGGCAGGTGAGTAAGGCGGTTTAAAAGGTCAATGTTAGAGGTCCATTGTTTCTAGTTAAATGGTTATTTTGAATAACTGAAAATGCATAGTAGTCATTGCTAAGTAATTACAATGTGTTTTATAGAACAGAAACGTTAAAATCTATATTCTTTAGGTAATCTGTATTCGTTGAACACTTAGCAGAATTTTATATTACAATATATTCTACAAATAACTATGCTGAGAATCACTGCATATTTTTCAGTCAAATACTCTTGTATTTTCGAGTTTGAAAACGTAGAATTTAGTTTCGAGAACCTCTAATTACGTACTCAGTAAACCCACAATAGTAGATATAGCAAACATTGAACTGGACACAAGAAGTTTTACTATTCCAACGTCTATAGCCTATTGTGTCACCCTTTGTAAAGTTTCTATAGTTACTTTATGTCTGTAATTATATGGTGTACATAATAAAGAGTATTCTATTCAATATCTTCGAAGGTGCAAAGAATCAAAGTCAATACTCACAGTCATCATGCAGCACATCGACCCTGTCATCTCTCGTGACCCTGACGCCTCCAGCCGTCAGAAGCTGCAGGTCCTTCGCCCGCCTCCACAGCACAGGTCTTCCTTTAGCCCCGAGGACTACGCACGTGAGGAGGGCATCCTCACCACTCCTGATGGCGACTCCTCCGACTGCTGGCGTCCTCATGTACGCTTTGGGTTCGGGTTCTGTTTCTTCTTGCGAGCTGCCAGTTGAGGTGCTTGCACTTTCCACTGATTCATTTCTTACTAGTTCTGTGGACAAGAAAAATTAAGTTGTTAGAGGTGTAAGATAGTTTTTAAGGGGCTTACATGACCTAAAGCGCGGTTATTGTCGGACTGCATAGAAAAGAAAGAGAAGCGCAATGACACAACGCTGGTAATTTATTGCAAAATATGAAGCAATTATTTAATTACAAAAATCTATTGTTTGGACTAAAAAAATAAAACACTAATAATTTTGTATGTTGACAAAAATCAGAATGATTGTATGTATTTATGTATGGTTTTTATTGTAAAAAGAAAGTTTTTAGAGGTATCTTCATGATTTTTTTCTATCGTATCAAGTTAGTTGTATTATGTTTTCGACACACTATCTTACTATCTTCCTGAAGAATATCATTTATTTTTCTGATTTTGTTTACTGTAGTCGATAATATACTTTTATTGTTTCTAAAACATGCGTTTTTTGTGTTTAGGTCCTGTAAGCCCCTTACATAATCAGCCTATATATTGTTCCCACTACTAGGACACAGGCCTCCTTTCTTCGAGAGGGAGTGGGCTATAATCTCCCACGCGGGCCCAGCGCGGGTTGGTAGATGTCTTCGAATTTTTGGTTCTAGGACATGACAGTTTCCTCACGATTCACGTTTTCCTTCACAGTTTTGAGAGCAGTGGTGATGAAATATTTTACACGAAGCGTAAAGCGCCTGTCTGGGTTCGAACCTACGACCTACAACTCGTAAGTCGCGGCCGTTACCACTGGGCCACCGCTGCTCTCAAGCCCCTTAATATGGTATTATTTATATTTAGCTTATGTTATCCGCTGCAGGGCGCAGGCCTCACTTTCTCCTTTCCACGCATCTCTCTCTTCAGCTACTTAGTGTGGACCAAACTGTCTGTAGGCGTCCAGCTCGTCCTATGGTGGTAGTTTAAAGTTCGTTTTTGTTAAAAAATAAGAAGATGTCGCACTAATGTTAGTCATATAGAGGTTTATTTATAAACGGTGATTAAAGTTAAGTGAATACGTTTGAACGTCAAAATGTATGGTTAAACATTCGCTTTGAAGCAACGTTTATGAATAAAGGGGTGTGTGTTCCATGCTTAGTTTTAATCGTCTTTCTCATATGAATAAAAAAAAACTCTTGGCTGAAAATTGGTGGGGAGGTAGCTTAGAACCAGGAGACGGACATAGGATACTTATTATTCGGTAATAAAAAAAAAAAAATTTACTTATAGGAGTAGGGTAGGAGTAGTGTAGGAGTAGGTTAGGAGTAGGGTAGGAGTAGGGTAGGAGTAGGTTAGGAGTAGGGTAAAAGTAGGGAAGGAGTAGGGTAGGAGTAGTGTAGGAGTAGGGTAGGGGTAGGGTAGGGTAAGGGGTCGAACGAAGTAGCGCCGGGCAGCTAGAAATAATTTATATGGCAAAACAACGTTTGCCGGGTCAGCTAGTATTAGAATAAAAATAAAACCCTCATCGCAGATTGCAGGCTCATTTGCCTTCATAATAAAAACGAAAACAAAAATCTAAGTTCAAACAACTCAACCCCACAAAACCGAAGAACAATCACTTCAATATCACGAAACCACATTTAAATAGAAGCAAACATCAAACCGAAATCATTACAAAGAGGGTACTATTAGAACAACCACTTAAAACGTTTTTCCAAGTACTGAACTATCTTAAAGCCCTTTGAAGGATTTAAAAGGCAATTCGGACCTTACCCGCTCCACCTCCTATAAAAAGGTCATCTATACTTCAGTTTGGAGTCTACGCGAATATAAATGTCAAAAGAGAGGTTTGTGGTCGGGTCCCAGTGTTGGCGGTGAGCTAATTCTTAGTTTTGACAGGAGTGGTTTTAATTTAGGATGTTTTTGAAGGGAGTTATGTGGTTGGTAAAGGGAGTCCCATCAATTCCCATGTGATGTCTGTTAACCTCAAAGACATAAGTGGTTTGCAAAGCCTGGCCATAAAATGTTTGATCTTCACATAATTCTCTACACAACATTTATTTATTAAGCAGCGCCCCGTGGTTTCACCCGCATAAGTGTCGATCCCGTGAGAATATCGGGATAAAAACTATCCCATATCCTTTCCCGGGACTCAAACTATCTCTATACCAAATTTCATCTAAATAGGTTCAGCGGTTTAAACGTGAATTTCAAATCAAATCACTATTATTTGTTAACACAAGTGTTTGTAAGAAATACAGACTTGAGTTTGGTGAACAGAACGCTGTGTTATGCCAGGAGGCGTACAAATATGGTGTGCATCGAGCTCAATATGACAGACAGACACACTTTCGCATTTATAATATTAGTATGGATATTAATTTGGATGAAGGCTGAGAGGCAATTCCCGTTCGCATTCTAATTTGTCTCAATCTGTCAAAAATACCTCCAGTTTCCTTACATTTTTGACATTGATTGTCACTAGAATTGGCTTTCTGAGCGAATGTAGGTAGTTTATTACAAATTAATTCATTTTCACAATATACCAAAAATCATCAACGTTTTTTCGTTATTTCTTCCTATAATAGTGTATAAGTCTATGGTTATTTCCACCCAATCACACTAATATTATAAAGGCGAAAGTTTGTGAGTGTGTGAGTGTGTTTATATGTTTGTTACTTCTTCACGCTCAAACAGCTAGACCAATTTTGATGAAATTTTGTATGGAGGTAGCTGACATCCTGGATTAACATACAGGCTACTTTTTGTCCCGATACTCCCACGGGATCGACATTTACGCGGGTAAAACTGCGGGGCGCAGCTAGTGGCTCCATAATTATTATTTCAACAAATCACAAACAATCTAGAGTCTCTCCCTTGGTTAGCTTGCACGTTAAATGTAGGTTATAACAAACATACTCTATTGTTGTTTGATACATTATTTTTTTATTTTGTTAATTTCGTGTTTCACGAACTGTGTTTAAATATACTTTATTCTTTCTTTCATTTATGAGATCGTGACTTTGTGCCCGGGACAAAGAAAAAAAAAACCAATATTCCATTGTAACATAGCTCAATAATAAAACATTTTACGGATATTTAAAATAACAACCGATTGTATGGCTTTATAATATTCAAATAAATTAATCATTCATGCTATTGATTTATAGGTATTGTTATGAAGAAACACGTGCTCTATATTAATTTTACCCAGAATGTTTTTATAATAGCTTCCTGCTTATATAAATACGCATCTGTAAGTACTAGTTACGGAGGGGCTTGTGGCTAAGTAATAACAGCCACACGGGTCGATCGATCAGGGCTACGCTTGCCGCGGTTGGTCCGTGGATGGGTGACCATCTTCACATAATAAGACCCCTCTGTGCCTCGGAAAGTTAAGCCCTTGGTCCCGGCTGTCATTCGTGGACCTTTGACAGTCGTTATGGGTCGTCAGTAGCCCGAAACTCTGACAGCCAATCTTACCAAGGGGCATCGTATTACCCAGTAACTAGGTTGTGGAGGTCAGATAGGCAGTTGCTCCATGTAAAATACTGATATTCAGCTGAATCCGGTTAGATTGGAAGCAGACCCCAACATAGTTGGGAAAAGGCTAGGCAGATGATGATCTGTAAGTACTAGGTACCCGTATTGCGATACGTACAGCACGCATAGCACTAAAATGTATGAGTTATTCCGATCTGATCCACCCCCCCTCTCCTCGATCCCCTGCTAGTTCTTCTTCTGTTTTAATTTCTGTCTTATCCACTATAAACTTTCTCATTCCGGTTTGATCCGCATTTTCATTTGTCAACGTTTCAATAAGAACTGAAGCTTGAAACACCAGGGCTATGCTATGAGTTCCTCAAGTATTTCGGGACGTCGTCGCCAAGCGGTTGGACGACTTCTTACCAAAGATACAGCAATTGCCATCAAACGTGGCAATGCTGCCACCCTTTTGGGGACTTCTCTCATTGGCGGTAGAATTTTTTGATGCTCAATGAGTTCTTCCCTTTTTTATATATTTGTACAGACGCCTGCACATTAAGCTACTACAATCTGTCAAATGTCTTTAATAGATTTTCAACTTTATCGCTACAGCAAAAGGTTCAAGGTTGATTGGGAAAATTTGAAAGTTTCGGGTAGCTTGATGTGCTGGCGCCTGTACTTGCTTATTGCTTTAAGTATATTTCACTGTAAACTAATGAAAGTTGAAAGTTACAAGATGTGTGTCAACCATAAACTGTTTACTATGTTCCAAGTTGGCATACATAAAAACTAGTAAAAGTCGGTTAAACTCCAAGAAATCTGTTATTTTGTTGGCAGTGACACGGTTCAGACAACTTGGTCGATTAAACTTTGCTAGGAGATTCAAGGCTTTAGAAGTTTTGTCACAATGACTATAAGTGGTTGGGTTGCCGCAAGTTTTACATCAAATAAAGGAACTGAAGATATGCTGGCAACCACACGCCTCTTGGTAACTTGTTTGGTGATCCTTTGTAAGTGATTTAGAAAATAAGTTTCATCTAAACAACATACATACTTATACCCACGCTTTCTCCCATGGGGGGTTAGGTAATAACTATAGAACGCCACCTGCTACGATCCTTATACAACATTTTTTTTTTTTTTTAAACGTTGCCTCACACTAGGAATTTCTCCTGTATCGTGGGTGCGTTTACAAACATTTAAACTCACATACACAAACAGCCAGACCCGGAACAACTACTTGTAGGTCATACAAATATTTGTTCCGTGCGGGAATCGAACCCGCGACACGCAGCGCAGCAGTCAATCGCTTAACCACTGCGCCAACCGTGCCGTCAACATTATTTTTAGTATATGCGAAACCCGAAACACGTGTCTAGTATTTTTATGTAAAAAATCTATGTAAAAAATTTCAAAACTATCATGAAAAATCACAAAGTTATAAAAGCTTGTTAAGTTATCTGAAAAAAACATGCTCACTCGCGCCGCGCCGTCTTGCGCTTATTGATGAGTACCTAGGTACCTAGCCGTTCGGCGCGTAGATTGGATAACCTATTTAGTGTCGCTCGGTGTCCATCTTTTAAATATTTTTGGGACAAAATATAACATGGGGTAAAAATTATTGGAATCGATTCAGTTACTTATTTTGAACAAACTGTATTCTGGTTTCGCATAGGTATACTAAAAATAACGTGATTACGATGACATTTCTCAACTTATGGTCGCGCGGTAACTTCGCGGTTACCATTCATATAATTTAATTCCACTGCGTCAACAATAGAGTTAATAATAACATGTCGCATTATGTGCACGGGTTTCTCAGCGTAAAGGTTTGATTTTGAGAATCTTAACATAACCTCGCTAACACTACGTCCTTCGCCTTACCGTCTTCTCATTTAGATTCATCTCGGGCGAGTCACGTCCGACCGGGCCCCGGATAAAGAAATCAACGCAAATTGGCCGTACACACGCTTCAATTTACCACATATTTTACCGAAACGAAACAATCTGTATGATAACTAGTCTGAAGTGGCTTTGGCACAGAAATTGGGGAGAAAAGTACGGGTTTAGAAGCTTTGCAGGTGGATGAGGCCGGAATGAAATCATTTTTTGTATACGAAGTGGGTAGATTATGATGATGACGGGATGTATGGGATATTATGTTAATACCGAGGTATTGTGTACCTGTCAAGGTTAACGATAGGGAGATAATGGCATGGCAACAAGGAAATGTAACCATCACAGGTTAATACTTGAAAAAGGTACACTTTCAGAAGCTATGTGCTCTTCACCCAGTACGCAAATTGCGTAACGTTTATTTGCGGTAAATATGACGCAATAAAGAACATAAACACAAACAAAAAATAAGATAAGGTTGGGGGAAACATGCGTCACATCCACGCAAAACGATTATCGCTCAGCATTATGCTGCGACCCTATGCGAGACAGCACTGGTTTTCAGCGACAGCCGGCGCTGACGTGGCTTTGCAGATTTGTTTGTGCTGCCGAGAGTAAGTTTTATCGGGTAGGTTAAAGTTACATTGATACTTCGCGCCGTTTGGGGTTGAAACACTAGGGCTTGTACCTTGTACTTACATACCTATTGTAATAGGCACACATGCGGTTCGAGTGCCCACTTAGAATTTCGAGACATCGCCAAGCGGTTGGCCGACTCTTCACGTGGCGTTTTTTTTTTTTTTTTGTTTTCTGACGATGTTTTCCTTCACCATTTTGAGAGCAGGTTTTGTGGTGATGAAATAATTTACACAAAGTAAATCGCCTGTCTGGGTTCGAACCTACGACTTACAACTCGTAATTTGAGGGCGTTACCTCTAGGCCACCACTGATTTAATTATCTACCCATTATCTCTTTGAGAAATTATAATGGATCGAATAAGCAGTTGAAACGTCAGCAGGAATTTTACGTAAAGTCCTTTGACGAAAAATTCCTGCTGACGAAGAAATTATAATGGATCTTATTCGATCCATTAAATTTCTCAAAGAGATGATGTTACATTACATTCATGAAATACCTAAAGTGAGTACAGTTTTAAAAGGTAAATTAGGAAAACTTTTAGCCGGTCAAGCCCCGCGCGTACCCTATAGTATAGTACGATGCAATAGATAATCATTTATTTTTTGTGGATGGGAAATCATCAAATGACCCCTCCCGCTCTGGGTGGAGCGGAAGGGAGTGTCAGACTCTTACTGACTAAAACCCACCCGTGTTCCTTCCTTAGCCCTTTATGTTCCGGGCCAGCGGTAACCCTTTCGGACAATCCCGCTGAATAGATAAATAATCAATTGTGTCTCATTAGTGGAGCTTGAGAGGTCATCAAAAAAGCAACACACCAGTGTAGTAGCACTAAGCATAGTCAGTGCCGTATTTACCCTAGGGCCAAAAAGGCCATGGCCCGGAGCGGCAGCCTGCGAGGGGCGGTGCAAGCCGCACCTCGCGTTCAGCTTTGTGCGCCATTCTTTTTGACTTACTTGGCATGAAGAAAAAAAAAAAACCGTACTTAGAAGAATAAAACATTATCTATGTTCCCGTTTAAGCGAAGAACGCAAACATTTTAGCTATTTTTGAATATAGAAGCTGACTTGACAAACTCCGTTGTTTATGACAGTGTCATTTATGAGTTTGCTAACCAATCGGAAAAATATCTAAATATTGAGATAAATGGTGTTTATTTCTTTGCATGGAATTTTTTAGTTTTTTCTTTTATTATAATCATTCTCAGACCACATCGATACATTGCTGGATTTTATTTTAAGTATATCTCGTTAAAAGTTTTTGCTTTTTTCCGCTAATTTATGGGGCGGCAAACCTACAGGCCCAGGGAGGGAGCTGAATCTTAAAATATGCCACGAGGTTTCATTAATGATTAATAAAAAGTAATAGAATTAAAAATCTCAGCAGTACTGCACTACAAAGCAGTTCTGCTGCAGTTTGTAATTTATGCAAATGGATGAGAGAAGAATTGAAACGTGCGCTTTTTGAAGTTTGAGCTGGCATTTCATTTACTTCACTATGTTATGCTAAGTATTACATTATGCAGAGAGCCTATATACCATTGCTATACATATATGTATACTGTAGGTACAGTGCATTGCAAAACCACAATGTGATTTTCAATGCCGCCATAAATACTGCTCTATAACCAAAATCCTAACTAATGTTATAAATGCGAAAGTTAGTTTGTTTGTTATCTTTTCACGCCTAATCTACTGAACCGATCATTATGAAATTTTGCATAATCCGTGTTCAGGGGTATAGAAAAGGACATACATACCTTTCATCCAGAAAAAGATACTGTTCCCGAGGAAAAGAACCATAACTTTCAACGGTCACAATTGGACGCTAGATGGCGCTACGTGTCTTTCGAATCATGTTTGAAATATGACCCGACTTTCTGAGCAGTATTAAAAAGTAGGAATGAAAACCACGAAGTTATCCGCGAACAAACATAAAAAAAAAATATACGGTCGAATTGAGAAACCTCCTCCTTTTTTGAAGTCGGTTAAAAATTAATGTTACTTAAAAAATATACTCAATTTATTGTCAAATAAGAACATCTTTAAGCTGATTTCAAAATAGAAAATTTCGGGTTTAAGTAAGTGGAACAACAAATTGGCATCCACAGATTTTTTTACATTTTCTTCAGATATTTTTGTAATAAACCAGATCTACCTACTGTATCAGCAGGGCAAAGGGTGGTATCTGATGGTTTTGGTCAGCGACTGTTTACAATGACGTATGAATGCGTAACTGACTAAACAAAACTGCACCAACCATATTATGTAGGTACAAAAGATGAAATTACAGAAAAAACACACACAAATGTACTGCAACAACTTTTAGTATTGCAACGACTCTGAATAACCAACAATTCGGATTGAATACGCGTGGGTTTCCATGTTTATTTTTGCGTGAATTTAGAGTTGCTCCCATACTAAAAATAACTTTTTAAATTTCCGTTTTTCATTTCATTTTTTGTCGATTACTAGGCTTTTGGCTATCTTGTATTAATGTGTGTATTTTATAATGTGCGTCTCATATTTATATTTTTAAAACAGGATCTTTGTATTAATTGATAAGGAGCAACAGAGCAGTGGTGCAGGGTGGCAGGAGAGCAGTGGTGGCCCAGTGGTAACAGCCGCGGCTTACGAGTTGTAGGTCGTAGGTTCGAACCCAGACAGGCGCTTTACTTTGTGTAAATTATTCCATCAGCACTGCTCTCAAAACGGTGACGGAAAACATCGTGAGGAAACCGGCATGTAATGATGTAACAGAACCAAAAATTGGAAGACATGTGACATCTACCAATACTGGGCTCGCGTGGTGGATTACAGCCCATTCCCTCTCACTGAGAGGAGGCCTGTGTCCCAGCAGTGGGAACGTTATAGGCTGACTATGTGTAAGGAGCAACAAGAATCATTCCTTGATTTAAAAGAAAAAATATTGACAGGACCTTATTTTTCGACGCTATGTTTTAGTTTGTGTATAGTTTTAGTTAAGTTAGGATTTAATTTTGTTTTTTTTATTAATTAATTAGGTATTAGTTATTATTTGCTTAGGTACTTATTTGTGCAGAATAAACAATTTTTCTTTCCTTTCCGTCTAAAAGTGGTTTGTTGTTAAAAGGTTCGTTCACCCCGCTACAATTTAACTAACAGTACTATGTAATATGTGACCTGTGATTATATGCATTGCGCTGAGAAATTGCACGTACAATGAGGGCGTAAAGTGAAGTGTAGCACAATGACGTCACGGAAAGCACTTTCCTAGTGCGCTAAGGCGTATGACGGGTGACATAGAGGTGTGACGGTTGATTATAATAAGGTTCTGGAGGATATGTCATCCTTACTGTCCTAAGCAATATTATACGAGTAAATCGGAAGCTCTGTCTGCTTGTCAGATATTTCTTGACACCTCAACTACTGAAGCGATTTTCACGTAGTTTAGCATCGAGATTAAGTGTCTAAACTATGTATATGCCGAAGGTACGCGACCGAAGTTCGAGATGATTACTCCTGCAATGCTATTTGAATTACTGACGACACATTATGCCGAAATTATGTTGCGTTAAATAGCATTGCAGGCGTAATCATGCCGAACTTTGGTCGCGTACCTTCGGCTTATTGTGTTTAGACACTTAAAGGAAATTGTGTTCATTATGGAAAATGGCTTAGTTTTCCAAATACAGCTTTCAAAATGTACTGGCGGAATTTTTATTTTTTCATTTGACGTAATAGTTTGAGGGATATAACAATGGAAGGCAGTAGTATAATTTCTCATGCTATCACACTAATATTATAAAGTCAAAAGGTTTTGAGTGTGTGTGTGTGTTTATGTTTGTTACTTCATCAAGCTCAAACGGCTGGACTAATTTTGATAAAATTTTGTATGGAGGTAGCTGACATTCTGGATTAACATATAGGCTACTTTTTATCCTGATAATCCCACGGGATCGACATTTACGCGGATGAAACCGCGGGGCGCAGCTATAGTGGATTTATAAAATTTTATAACAGTCCATATCGATTCACTAAATAATTTACTAGTCATTTTATGTTAGACCAGTGCTAGGCCGACCAATAGTAAACAATCCCTTAAAAAAACCAACATTTAAAACTGCGACTTCTGTCGGTTTTCCAAACTTTTTACCCGTATGACACAAGGACACCGCCTACCTGTAGGTAGCTAGGTATATATGTAATGTCACAGTGGAACTCGTACCCACGAGTCCTCCTGGCTATGAAGAGTCCTTGCTTTATATCCTGGCTGGTGCCTGCTTTAACTTTTGTTACGAGGAAGTTATGTATTTTTAATGGCTTTGTATTTTTATGATCATATTTTTAGGTATTTATAAAAGAAAATCTTAACTGCATGTGAAAAGGTGAGCAGCGGAGCAGAGGTAGCCCAGTGGTAGGTATCGGCTGCGACTTACGAGTTGTAGGTCGTATGTTCGAACCTAGACAGGCGCTTTACTTTGTGTAAATGTTGTTATCACCACTGCTCTCAAAACGGCGAAGGAAAAAAAACATCGTGAGGAAACCGGCATGTCCTAGAACCAAAAATTCGAAGACATGTGACATCTACCTATCTGCTTTTTTTATGTAGAATTGTATTGATTTTCTGTGGATTATCTTTTCACTTCATACAAAAAATCATAATCAGCCTATAATGTTCCCACTGCTGGGATACAGGCGTCCGGCCGTAATCCACCACGCGGGCCCAGTGCGGGTTGGCAGATGTCACATCGTCTTCGATTTTTTTTGTTCTAGGACATGCCGGTTTCCTCATGATGTTTTCCTTCACCGTTTTGAGAGCAGTGGTGATGAAATAATTTACACAAAGTAAAGCGCCTGTCTGGGTTCGTTACCTACAACTTGTAAGTCGCGGCCGTTACCACTTGGCCACCACACTGCTCACACACTGGCACACCGATAGTAAGTCGCTCCATGTAAAATAATGGTATTCAGGAAGCCGACCCCAACATAGCTGAAAAAAGGCTAGGCAGATGATGATCTGCATACTATAAATCTAGTAAAAGATGAGAAGTCAGAGCTTCTTGTGAAATAAAATAAGTATAATGAACTTTTTAAAATTTGTTTTTTCAATCAAAAATATTATACCAACTGAAATTCATGAGAGCAAAAAAGACAAACCAGAAATAGACGTACAAATGAAAATTTACTTTATCACTAAAATTGCAAAGTATAATATTGTTTGCAGTAAGTTTTCATCCCTTGTAAATATTTATACGAGGTTTTTTTTGGTACGTACAAGGGTTGGATTCCAGTTTAATGGAATCCCGGGCGAGGTGGATTTGAACCTGGTCCCTCATGAATAGTAATGGGGGTTTGGGACACAGTATGGGCTGAAAATTACTTTAGTTGTCGCCTATGTAATGTATGGGAATGTTTCTATAATTTGTTATTGAATAATAGGGGTTTTTTTCCCTTGTAAGGTGGACGGACTGTAATAAGATTAAAATATGTATGTACACTGTACAGTCAACAAAAGAGTTAGGTATGCAGGATCGTCGGATATAGTTGAAGTGGAAGAAACCGATGGATGTTGTCGACTGAAATTTAATTTAATAAATCAGCTGTTTGTTTTCTATTATTAAAATTAAATTTTATTCGAGAACATCCATCGGTTTCTTACTAAACTTCAACTATATCCGACGATCCTGGATACCTAACTCTTTTGTTGACTGTACAGTCAACAGCAAAAGTGGATGATCAAAATCAGAAATTCAATACTAATGAACGGAGTTCGCGTCAGAACTGTGTGGCGTCGAAGTACTACTACTTAGAATACTTTACTACGTAGAATACTTTTGAATCACTTTTGAAACGAACTCCGTTCATTAGTATTGAATTTCTGATTTTCATCATCTACTTTTGCTGTTGACTGTACCTACTAGGAAAATTGTACTGGAGATTTCGTTGTTAAATTGAGAGGAAGTTTAGATGTCACATAAAGTTGTTTAAGGCATAAAGAAGTAACGTAAAAACGATAAAACACAGAAATGTATTGCAGTGGTGTTTTGTATCCATAGTAGGTTTTCAAAAGTTATTTCCAATTCGAGACAGTTTTGAATTTTTAGTACCTACCTACCGCAAATGCGATTAAAAACTGACTACATTCGGAAGTAGTTAATAAAACAGTCACAGAAAGCCTTCGAGTTCACAAATCACACCATAAATAATATAACAGCAACACACAAGTTTTCCAAACCCAAAATTGTGCAGAATTCATATTTAATCCCGACATACCAGAATATGAGAGATTGCCAGAGCTCAAAGAACACAAAAAAATATACGAAAAAACACAGCGTCGTTATAAGCCGCATCAAAACAAATTAGTCCAGGAGACAGCGCAGGACAAAGTATTTCCATATACAACTTGAGGCATGGCGGGATTTTCACAAATATTCGCCGTCGGCGTCGCGTCGCGTCGCAGCATCACGGTGATAATGAATTTGCAGGCGTACTCTTAGCTCCTTGCCTAGTCTCAAGAGCTTCGCTAACATGAAATCGCATGTGTTCTAGGATATATGTAAATATATAAGCCAAGAGACAGATCGTAAATTAAGACCTGTTTGTTTATACAGGGTTCAACGATATTAATAGACGAGGAGCTGGTGGGTTTTCATTTTGGATGAACATGTATTCTGTGCTTATTTTCGTAATTAAGCTTTAAGTACTTACTATAAAGTCAGCTTTGCTAGTTGTTACTAAATGTCTAATTAAATAAGTAATAGCTCTGAGAAATATTTAGTATTACTGTTTATTTTATGTACAGACGCCGCCAGCACATCAAGCTACCCGAAAATGTCAAATTTTCCCAATCAACTTTGAACCTTAAGCTATAGCAATAAAGTTGAAAATCTATTAAAGAAATTTGACAGATTGTAGTAGCTTTATGTGCTGGCGTCTGTACCAGGCGGGGTACTTAATGGTTAAAGGTGTCTGACGTTGATATAAGCAGCCGCAGTAACAAGGGATTTCCAATAGGCTACCAGTCTTCGAAGGACTGAAAGACAAAGTATCGGTCGGCCGGCGGTGAGATGGGTGGACAACATCGTTACCATTGCGGGCAGAACCTGTATGGTCATCTCTTTGCTGATCTCTTAATTTAATTTAATATTTGAATTGTTTTTTTTTTTTCGTCTTTTCATTACGGAGGCTTTTAACGTTCTGCATCGTTCTCACATGAATGATGTAAACAAGACTTTGTAACGATATTATTTTGATTTAAAAGAGTGTTCATGGAGTTTCTTGCCCGTTCTTCTCCATAGGTACCTACGCTTTGGAATGGGCAACTAGCTTCATCTTTCTGACTGACCGACCCCTTGACAATTCAAAAGTGCCTATAATTGGTTTACCTAATTGAAATAAATGCTTTGAGTTTGAGTTTTTGAGGGTGGCACAGGTGCCCGGATTGGCACAAGAAAAGAGAGGTCAGAGCTGAGCAGGGACTACGATGACGATGATGATGATGATGATGATGATGATACAAGTCTTACTCAGACACGGTTTTAATATTTTCCCGAGCGACTTCTTTTGTAAAACCACTTGGAAGAAAACATCCAAAGTTCAAAATAACCTCAATAAAAATAAAAACAGTGGCACTCTGGGAGTGCCGACAGAAGTGAAAACAAAACACAAATAGAATACTTTGCCATCACTCACTGACATATCGGAACAGAGTACATCCCGAGGACAGCCGAACACATCCGAAGCGGGTATTTTTTTAATCGTCTTATAAACAAAACACGCGTGGTGTTTACGATAACAGTGGCGCAAGTTCAATGGTTTTTTGCCATCTAAAAAAATGTCCAACGCGCCTAAATAAATATTTACCTCAAAAACTCAGACGCGCAACACGATTTAAACGTATCAGTTATTCAAAACAAGCTCTTATCAACAGGTAAAACGTTTTTCAATTTAGTACGACCACGTAGGTACACTTGGTCTCGAACTCTCGACACAGTAAAGATATAAACAGTACGGAAACTACGTACTGACGTTTGAAACGGCACACTCACTATTGTTGGGTACGCAGATGACAGTACTGTTTCAGAGAGATACTTGTCCAGCGCAAAAGCCAGCGGGGCCGAAGTTCGTTTCTTGAGAGAGGCCATGGTAGAGCGGACAGATTTGACCTTAAGCCTTGTCTCCCAGTGGGGTGATGACAATTTGGTCTCTTTTAACGCCACCAAAACACAAGCGTGTCTTTTTACCGCCAAAAGGAGTCATTTTGACCAGACTCCTACTTTCCGGGGTACATCTGTTCCTGTAACGGATCGGCTCGAGAGTCGAGCTCCTAGGCATGGAGTTGACGTCTAGTCTCAACTTCGGCGCTACCATCGAGTACAAAGCCCAAACTGCGGCCAAGAAGCTGGGCATCCTAAATAGGGTGAAGCGATACTTTACGCCTGGACAGCTTTTAACCCTCTACAAAGCGCAAGTCCGATCCTGCATGGAGTATTGCAGCCACCTTTGGGATGGCTCAGCGAAATATCAACTTGCCGCGCTTGACTCGGTGGAACGCAGAGCTAAGAGGCTTATTGGCGACGAAGAACTGGTGGATGCCAAGCTTCACAGCTTGGCTCATCGCCGCAAGGTTGCCTGCTTGTCTGTCTTCTACAGATTGTACTTCGGTGAGTGTGCCCAAGAACTCCACGACCTCATTCCACCGGCCCCCTTCTACCTTCGGACATCCAGACGCACTGCAAGTTACCATCCCTACCTAGTTGCTATTCCACCAATTCGCACTAAGCGTTTTCAAATGTCTTTTATAATGCGCACAGCAAAAGAGTGGAACTCTTTACCTGCGTCTGTGTTTCCGAGCTCATACAACCCGAATCTCTTCAAAGTAAGAGTGAACAGGCTTCTTCTGGGTGAGCTCACTCCATCGTCGACTTTGTCTCTGTCAACTATGACCTAGACTAGAGTCAAGAGCAAACCCATTTCAAATAAAAAAAAAAAAAAAAAAAAACTCACGCAGACGCGTGCGTCTACGGTACCCCTAGCGATAGTCGCGGTGTTCTCAGTCACGGGTGCCGCTTAGGGGTAGCATAGATGCGCGCGTCTGTGTGAGTGTGCCGTTTCGAACGTTAGTACGTAGTTTCCGTACTGTTCATATATTTACTGTGGTCTCGGGGTGCCGCAGACTTATTACAGGTTCCCGTGATGTATGCATATCGACCGACTTTACGTACGTGCTCAAGTTAATCAATGTTTACATGAAGTTTGACGCCGAGATCCTTGGAAAATGTGTTTTCTACATGCTTCACATTGGTTTAAAAATAAATAGGATTGATAAGTCCTATTGTAATGTGTTTTCTGGGTTCTATATTAATAGGTACATCTGTACATAATTACCTGCTTGTTATATTTTCTGTTTGTTTTTAGTTAAGGCTCCTAAAAACAGGTGCGACACGCGATATAATCGCGCGCGACACAAAGGCACCGCTCTCGTTGCGCGACTTGCGGTGCCTTTGTGTCACGCGCTATTTTATCGCGTGTCGCGCCTGTTTGAAGGAGCCTTTACTGTAACTGTTGGGATATTTGATTGTAAATTTTTTATGTGTTTACTAATAGTGCACATATTGTTAATACTTATGGGGCTTGTGGCTAAGTAATAACTGTCGCTGTCTATCGATCAGGTTAAGCTACGCTTGTCGCGGTTGCTCCGTGGATGGGTGACCATCTTTACATACCAAGACCTTTCCGTGCCTCCGAAAGCACGTTAAGCTGCTGGTCCCGGCTATCATTCGTGGATCTTTGACAGTAGTTGCGGGTCGTCAGACGTCCGAAAGTCTGACAACCAGTCTTACCAAGGAGTATCGTATTATCCAGTACCTGGGTTGTGGCAGATAGGCAAACGCTCCATGTAAAATACTGGTATTCAGCTGCATCCGATTAGACTGAAAGCCGGCCCCAACATAGTTGGGAAAAGGCATGCAGATGATGATATTGTTAATACTTATAAGCTAACATTTACAGGATCACATCAAAAATTTAATTCTGAAGACTGTTTAAGCGAAAACAATTCCTTTCACGCCACATCACGGTTTGCCAATTTGTTCCCCGAATTCACAACCCCAATTTAAGCTGATGAAATAAAATTGACGCAAAACCTTGGGGCTTAAGGCAAAGCCCTATGAGCTACCAAGTTAAACAATATTCCGCAAATTCCTTGAGCTTGACCCATCTACAACAATAGCAACTTAACAACGGGACACTCTCCAGCCAAAAGCCAGGGTTGAGTCTAGTTTCAATACCCCCAGATTAGTTACGGTTAGGTATACTTATCTGGCACATATTTTCACTGTACTTTTTAAATCATACATCCATTCATCATTCATTCTATTTTATTTTTAATTTGAATTTGTCATATATAAGAGTAAGTCGTGCCGAAACAAAAAAAAAATAAAGGTAAAGGTAATACATTTATGGTCAGAAATTCGAAATGCAAAACAAATTGAGTAACTCTACTATGTAAATTTACTTTTGTTAAATTCAGTTGCATGTTCTTCTTTCTTATTGCATGAAATAGATCTTTATGGAATGTTATAAAAATGTTATAAGTATGTTATATTTTGGGAATAAAGGGCTTTATTATTATTATTAAGAGAGAGTCGTGTGATCTGTAACTCTTCGTCGTGTGGTCTTTCCTACCTCAGACGCCTTTCTCTATTGAATTAAGATTGTGCATTTTATTAACCAGTACCTATAAATTATTGTTGAGACTAAGAAAGGTTTATGATTATTTGATAGAAAGACACTGAAGCCCAAAAGACCAAAAACATGAAACCAAAAACAAACAAAAAAAAAACAAAAATATTTAAATTACGGCGCTGTGGTAGTGAAACGCGCGTGCATGACATTGTTCTTTTTTTGAAAAGGAGTTGCATAATGAAATTTAGTACAATCATTTGGATGATATTATGGTTACACTGGTTGTTTTAATGTTAGCAATAAGCTTAACATATATATTATAACTTTTTTAGAGGATTTATAGCATGGGTATAGATAAAAATATGAATATAATAAAAGTGACGCTAGCTCCGTGCTTAAGAGTGACGTAACGACTTTACGTGCTGCCAAGTTAAATAATGTTTAGTGAATTACATGAAGCGCGCATACCGTCAGCGTTATTACGTCAAATGCGACGCTGGATTAAAATTTTAGTTCTTCTTTGTTTGAAACTGAATGTCTTGAACGTAGCTCGCTTTTGAAAGCGCGGGGAGTTGAGATTTTATGTAAATTCCGCTTGTGGAAGTATATTTTGGTGATGCATGAAATGTGTTACTTGTATAAAGTTGATGCAGTTTTAATAAGCTTATGTGGACTGCGTATTTCATATAATCAGACCCGGACTTAAAGATCTAGGGCCTCTAGGCACTTGAAATTTGAACCTTGATAGATAGTATTTATGTACTATGATAAGATATGAACGAGCGGAGCCTGGAGTCTTTGCTATACGTAGCCAGGTACGTGGTTAAGGTTATTGAAAAAAATGTGGTTTTTCTATTTCGTGTAACTTGTTAGGTATGTGGAATAGGGATTTAACATTTTGGTATATGTTTTTTGACCCTTCAATAAAAGAGATAAGTATGCAGGATCGTTGAATATAGTTAAAGTTTAGTAAAAAACCGATGGATGTTCACGAATAAAATTTAATTTTATTAATAGAAAACAAACAGCTCATTTATCAATTTTTTTTTTATTTCATTCGACAACATCCATCGGTTTTTTACTAAACTTCAACTATATCCGACGATCCTGCATACTTATCTCTTTTGTTGGCTGTACATAAATGGTAAAAAAAAACAAATGTCATTTATTCAAATGACGCTGAGAATCAGAATTTTGAACGTTAAAATTACTTATGACAGTCTCCCAAAACAGCCCTCCGTTCACCACTTCCTAGTGCTTTAGGTGTCGCAGTCGTTATCCAAAAAGCTTGTAAGCTTAGGGGACTAGGCTGGACATGTCAACTGTCGCATTTCAGGCGAGCCTGGAGCTAAAACAACCACCGGAGGAAAGCGAACGAAATGGCTGGTGAGAATTTTTATTTCGGTAAACACTGCCACACTGCTGAAAACAGCGAGGTAAATGTGACAATGATGGATTGTAAAGGCAGGCGTCTTCATATTTCATATTCATTTAACGCATTCCATATTGTGAAAACTGGCCAAGAAGGGTTCCGTACCACAAGGCAAAAACGCCGAAAAAAAACAAGTTTGTTGTATGGGAGCCCCCCTTAAATATTTATTTTATTCTGTTTTCAGTATTTGTTGTTATAGCGGCAACTGAAATACATCATCTGTGAAAATTTCAACTGTCTAGCTATCACGGTTCATGAGATACAGCCCGGTGACAGACGGACAGACGGACAGTAGAGTCTTAGTAATAGGGTACCGTTTTTACCCTTTGGGTACGGAACCCTAAAAAGATGTTTAAAAGGGCTTGACGACGAGATCCTTGGAAAATGTGTTTTCTATATGCTTTACATTGCTTTAAAAATAAATAGGAACAAAAATATGAACCCTGTAAGAGTACGGCAAAAGGACCCTAGGAAAATAATTAATATTACAAAAAACCAAATTATATATTATACTAACTGCGCCCCGCGGTTTCACCCGCATAAGTTTCAATCCCGTGGGACTATTGGGATAAAAAGTAGCCTATATGTTAATCCAGGGTGTCCGTTACCTCTATGCAAAATTTTATCAAAGTTGGTCCAGCCGTTTGAGCGTGAAGAAGTAACAAATATATAAACACACCCCCAGACACTCACACACTCACAAACTTTCGCCTTTATAATATTAGTGTGATTAGTAGGATAAAAAAAATCTCTACCTACAATTTTTTTTGTGCATATTTCACGCATACGCATTGAAAACATAAAATACAATAAAATTACTCACTCTCAAAAACGAAAGTCCGTCCACATGAAAGATTTAATTAAAAATTCTAAAACCACAGTACCAATTAACATCACTCTCCATAACCCTTCAGCAATTCTAGCTTACCCTCCTGCAATAATCACAAGTCATTAGCCTTGTAATTTACCCCCACTTCAGCTAATGGCGCCGTATCCATAAAACTAAAGCCTACCTGTTTATGTGACGATGGCGGAGATAATCCAGCGGCTCGTAACTCTTCCGCGATAGAGCGCATTCCACACTTATTAACTCGGGTCTACTCGGGAGTAATCGGGAGGACTCGGGGGTATTCGGAAGTATAGTCGAACAAGCTATTTGCTGTACAGGCAAAGTTTCCTTTCCACAATATTATTTTTTAAGTCAATAAGGGCTGATTTTTGCCGACTTCAAAAAAGAAGGAGGTTATCAATTCAACACGTATGTATGTAATATTATTGGAATTGCATTATATTCACATATGACAATCTATTTGGGCTTTCAAACAAATATACCAAATTTTATAGACGTATGTATGTATGTATGTTTGTCCACGCATTTCTCCGCAACTATTAATCGAATCATGAACATTTTTTTTATTGGCTTACATTTACTTCAACTTAGGGAACAGTGCAAGTTTCATCAAAATCGATTTAATAATCTTCAAGATATGGACTAATACGTGTACATCTCAAAACCTTGGTCAAATTCTAGTGCAAAAACTAAAAGTTACGAAATAAAAAGGTAATTAAAAAAAATTAAACCGACTTCAAAAGAAATTAACTCAAAATTATGAAATAACTTTAATTTCGAAAGTCGGTGGCAAAAAACTAAAACTATAAAATACAAAGCCCAAAGACACCACCATGACACCGCCATGACAGAAAACAATTCGATTGAAATTCATCACGATGTAATTAAAAAGTATATAAATAACCGTACACACTACCCACGCAACTAAATTAGTTAATAAACACAAAGCCAGACAGTTACATTAATCTCTATAGTTACAAACGCAACTCCCGAGTTCCGGTGTTGCCATCAATAAGTCTTCACTACGACTCCCGAGTACAGTCAAACAAGCTACTCGTATGTTGGCGTTCAAAAGTACCTTTAATATGTCTACTAGCTGCGCCACGCGGTTACACCCGCATAAATGTCGATCCCGTGGGAATATCGGGATAAAAAGTATATATTATGTTAATCTAGGGTGTCAGCTACCTCCATACAAAATTTTATCAAAATTGGTCCAGCCGTTTGAGCGTGAAGAAGTAACAAACATATAAACGCACACACACACAATCACAAACTTTCGTCTTTATAATATTAGTGTGATTTGAAATAAATGATTTGACTTTACTTGGTATGCAGTCTTTTGTTAGGGTTCCGTACCTCAAAAGGAAAAACGAACCCTTATAAGATCACTTCGTTGTCCGTCTGTCCGTCTGTCAAGACCCTCTTTCTCAGAAACGCGCAAGTTGAAATTAATATCAAATACTCAGGCTGAAGCAGTGAAAATTGGCCGTTGGCTGAAACAGTATCTAGACTATTTTATTTAAATCTATATTTTGATTGGGTATTTTTGTCGATGTGATTGTGTGATGTGAAACGTAATATTAATCAAGTTTATTAAATCGTGTTTGTTTTTGTAAAACTGAGTGGATTTAATTCTGTTTAGTGAGTTAAATTATGAACTGTGGAAATAATTGACCAAAGGTTTTTTTAAGGGCTATCAAACAGGTTTGAAAACCAGTCTTACGAAGGGTATGTTTTATTCAGTAACTGGGTTGTGGAGGTCAGATAGGCAGTCGCTCCATGTAAAATACTGGTATTCATTTGCATGCGGCCTCTCCCAAATTATAGGTGGGAAAAATGCTAAACAGCCGGTCGATTCTGTAAAAATCTCACCGTGAAAACTTAGCTGAAATGAGTTTGTTTTTGCTAGGAATTGACAGTATTGACAGCTCACTCCACGCTCACTTCACCTAAGTTTTCACGGTGCGATTTTTACAGAATATCACCGCAGATCGTTCGTATAGATTTCGTTAAACAAATATAGTCTCAATCTTGTGTCTCATTTTGTCACCTGTACGTGTACACACAATGAAGGTACATAAGGAATAATACAGAGAATCCAAATGGTAGTGAAGCGCCTGAGTCAATAGAAGCTCTACGTCAGGTAATCTCGAATATAGCTGAAATTGGTACAGATATTCGCACTCCAATAGTCTTCACTGGTCTTTATGCAGCTTCAAACCATATCTCTGTGAATTAGTACAATTGTTTACTACTCTCTCACAACCGTATCTAATAGCATACATAATTGTAAAAGACTAGGCAGATGATGATCCTTTTTTAAGGGCAAGTCTGGAAAACTTATTGCAAATAACTAGGTATTTATTTCCCACTAGCTTCTGCCCGCGACTTCGTCCGCGTGAAATTTCACCCTCCCCCCATTCTCTTAGGGGTGGAATTTACGGCGCGTACGTGTTCCACGCGCGCCTCAAAGAAGCCCTTAGGGCCTAAGCCTGCCGGGTCAGCGGGATTGTCCGAAAGGGTTACCGCTGGCCCATAACCCGTAACATAAAGGGCTAAGGAAGGAACACGGGTGGGTTTTAGTCACTAAGAGTCTGACACTCCCTTCCGCTCCACCCGGAGCGGGGGGGTCATTTGATGATTTCAAATAAAAAAAAGGGGTGGAATTTCGAAAAACCATTTCTTAGTGGATACGTAGGTATCCACAAAGAACACACCCTCCAAATTTCATGTCTCTAGGACCAGCGGTTTAGGCTGTGCGTTGATATATCAGTCAGTCAGGACTTTGAATTTGATATATTATAGATTTTATTAATAGCTTCAAAAATTCATGGCACATCTATTAGATACTGCAGTGTGCGTCGCAAGCGCCGCATGTAAATTATGGAGTAAGTTCCGGTTTCATTAAACGCTTTAATAAAACACTTGGGCCCGCGGCCATGTTTTAGCGGGATTTTAAACGTTTGTGAATTAACTGGCAACACAGCCACGTATATTTTTTTAGCCTGGCAACACTGAAATGGATTATTAAAGGTTTCAAAAATTCTTGTTTGAGCATTAAGTATGAATACGATTTAGCTTGAAAAGTGGTTCTAAATCCTCTCGTCTGTATTGTGGGTGGTTGTAGCATTTCGTTATTAAATACTTTTTCCTTTGTTTGTTGTTGGGTGGATTAAGTATAGTTTTCCTGTAATCTAGTGAGGTTTTGTTTAAGTAGAATCTTTTTAACAAGCCAGATTAGTTAGTATACGAACTATTGAGTAAGTTTGGCATAATCCAGACTAATCCATACTAATACGTATTATAAATTCGAAAGTCGGTTTGTCTGTCTGTACGTTACCTTTTCACGCCTAAACCACTGAACGGATTTCGATAAAATTTGGCAGAGAGATAGATTGTATCCCGGGGAAGGACATAGGATATTTTTATCCCGATATTCTCACGGGATCGACACTTATGCAGGTGAAACCGCGGGGCGCTGCTAGTCAGCCTATAAACTTTCCCAATGCTAGGACTATGGCCTCCTCCATATGAGAGGGAGGGAATGCTGGTTGGTAGATGAATGTTTGGCTCTAGGACATGCCACTTTCCTCACAATGTTTTCCTTCACCGTTTTAAGAGCAGTGGTGTGATGAAATAATTTACAAAAAGTAAAGTGCCTGTCAGAGAGCCGAACCAGGGTGTCGAACCTACGACCTACAACTCGGAGTCGCGTCCGTTTCCAGTGTGCCACCATGACGGCCTGACTGAGAGCACTGTTGCACCAGTGCTCTCAGTTTTATTATATTGATTTTAAAAAACATAACAACACGTCTTTATTCCCCGAAAGGTTAGACAGAAGTGTACCTATAGCTGTAGAAGAAATATTTTTTTCCCCGTAACTTTTCAGTAACTTCAACAAAAACAAGACACGTGCTTTACTTTGTGTAAATTATTCGTCACCACTGCTCTGAAAACGGTGAAGAATAACATCGTGAGGGAACCGGCATGTCCAAGAACAATAATTCGAAGACATGTGACAGCTCCCAACTTGGACTGGGCCCGCGTGGTGGATTACGGCCCACTCACCGCGAGCAGGGGGCCTAAAAAGGCCACTTTGGCAGAAACATAAAAGGATAACATTATAAATCATAATATTATAGCGATGACAGTCCGTGCTTTTCTTTTTTCGCTGCACTACGTAGGTATAATGAAAGAGATTGGGATTGGATTTGGATTGGTTTGATTGGTGTTTTAGCACAGACAAAAAAAAAACTGAAAAATCCTTCACCAATGGGATTTGATACGATTAACTTAACAGTTAACTGTCCATTATGATTCATAATGTTATCCTTTTATGATCCTGCCAAAGTGGCCTTTTCTGTGTCCCAGCAGTGGGAACATTATGGGCTGACTTTGCTATTATGTAACAAAGCGGTTTATATCGCACACCCATAACAACACTGCACTAAGTCTAAATTCAGAATCGACGAAAAACCGTTATCTCATATTGATTGTGACAGTTATTGCGAATGACCTGCACATTGCATGTAAAGAATCCAATGCGTATCAGCATTTTTGATTTTGAGATTTTTCGACATAATACAGTGTTGTTCTAGGTATGCGATATTTTGCTCTTGAATGTTCATATTACCTGCTAAGTAGAGTCAGGAAAAGACGGCAGACAGCAAAATAAGAGGAACTACAAAGGGTGGCTCATATTGTATGGCTTTGATATTAGTGAGTGTTCGTCTGCGCGATAAGAAATGAAAGATTTCTCTTGGCGGCGCGGCGCAGCTTCCTATGTTTTCTTTGAGGACACATGGACACGGAGAATGGCAAGCACGAGGGATTATTTGCTTCAAAAAGGAGATTTTTGTTAATTTATTTATTTTAACAAACAATAATGTACGTTATACTTATGTTATATCTTAGATTACAAAATAATTGGAGGTGGAAGTAAATGTAAAATTCACGACGTTTCCACAGACTACCTAGGTTAAATGTTATTGGAATGTATGTTAATGATTAGGTATGTGTGAATGGATTCTATATTTTAATATTTTTTTTATGATACACACAACATTTTATAAATAAAATGACCGACCAAATAAAGCTGGATTTTATTTTTAAAACATAGCATGTTTTTTTTTTATTTTGCTAAACATTGTATATGCAACAAAGCACTGCAAAAAAAAAAGTTCAAAAAAACAACCATAAGCTACACAAACAAATGGCCACGTAGCAAAAATTACATCAATATTATGCTCCATTGAATGCCCAAGTGAAATGTTATTGTACGTGATCTGATTTTTAAGGTTTAGTGGCGTTGAAACTCGTGAGAGTCGTCCTGTCTGTGCTTTGCCTAATGTGTGGGTAAGCGGTTTAGTGTCCCCTTGGATAAGCAGAAATAACCCAAAGTATGATGTTACCTGGGATACCAACACTGCTGTGTTGAATTACTTAAGTAATTTATATCCTAATAACAACATTTAATTGGAAATGTTATCAAACAAAATATACGGTCGAATTGAGAAACCTCCTCCTTTTTTGAAGTAGGTTAAAAAATTAAGTAATTATTTTAACTTTAATAACTGCACACAGGGTCCAAACCTTAAGTCTGATTAGATTAGAAGCTGCGGTGCTATTCTGTAAACATCTCACCGTGAAAACTTAGGTGAAGTGAGCGTGGAGTGAGCTGTCAATAGTGTCAATTCCTAGCAAAAACAAACTCACTTCACCTAAGTTTTCACGGCGAGATTTTAACAGAATCGACCGGCAGGTGCTTAGTGTCTAGGTGGAAAATGGTTCTTAAACATGCTTGCGGAATATTGCGGTGCCTACTTCAATCTGCCTAGCTTTTTCCCAGGTATATTGGGGTCCAGTTTAACCGCGGCGGATGCAGCCGAATACCAGTATTTTACATGAAGCGACTATCTGACCTCTACGACCCAGCTACGGGGTAATACGATACTTCTTGGTAAGACTGGTAGTCAGACTTTCGGGCTTCTGACGACCCAATAGTTTCAATTAAATAATTACAACTTTTCAGACTCAAAATTAAGGTAAAACAAAGAAGGGAAGAAAGAGACACAATTCGTAAACCAAAACTAGACTAACAAAATATAATTGAAAATAAAATTTCACGTTTGAGGACTGACTCCCAAAATACAAGCCCTGGCTTAGTTTGGGTATCAGTTTCAGTACCTTAGGTAAAAATAAATAAATACTGTATCCAAGTTCTTGTGAATGCTTCTTGTGACAATAAACTTACTTATTTATTTTTTTACTAAGTATTTTATTACCTACACAAAAAATTAGAGAAAGAAATAAAATACGTTTATTTGCGGCAAACGATTCAAAAAAAGAACAGATACACAAAAAAAAACAAGGGGAAAACATGCGTCACATATACACATAACGGCCATCGCTCAGCATAATGCTAAGACCCTATACGAGACAGAGCCCCACAACAATTCATAGATTCATGATTTTACTGTCATACCATGGTTAAAACTAGAGTCGTTCAAATTAAACGTTTTATTCAGCGATGCGGCTCGCGCATAAGATTAAACATTTATCAATGTACCGTAGCCTAATCCATACAAATTATGTTTTTGTTCGAGAATTAATTTGTAAAGCTTTAAGCGACTAGTTTTATTCATGTACTTAATTTAAATTTAATTTATTAACAACAAATGTTATATTGCAAATTGTTGTGATTTTAGTAATTAATGCGCATATTTTAGTAGTTTATGATTAATTCCAATTATAATTATTTAAGTTGTGGCTTAACTTGTTTCAGTTGTAGCAGTATCTACAACGCCACATACGAACTCCGCGTCATACTGACGTCACGCAAAATCCTGCATCTCGCAAGCAGAGTTTACCGCGCAACTAGCATATATACAACAGCCCGACATGAATTATCGGGCAGTTGCCCGCCAGACACAACACCCGTCCTGGTTGGAGGATCCTCCCTTTTCTATGGAGGATGAGTGAACTTTATACCCTGTTCCTCATTCCTCTATACAGTAAATAAATTAACGTTAACAGCGGGTGATCCCTCTGAACGGATGATTGCAATTAGTTATAATACACACGGTAACATGATGCGCCACCCGCAGGGACATCAATACGCAACCTGTTTCCAAGGATCCTGCACCCGTATCGCGTAACACACTATCAAACGCAATCTGAATAATTTTGAAGGATATTGGTAATCCGTTGCTTCATATGTTCGAAAAATGCGCCTACTGAACAACGTAAATAACGCAATGAATGCTGTTGTGTGTGAACTGTCAAAATGAAACCCATTGCTACGGATAGTGTGTTACGCAATTACCCTGCAGTGATTATAAACCCCCTAGCCTAGAAGTTTTTCGGGGGTTATCAAAAAAATCTGCAGTTTCATAAGGACCTGCGCGGTCAAAATGTATGGAACAGCTGTTCCAAACAGACATCTGTTTATGAATGCTGAGTGAGAGTGCTGAATTCATGGTTACAGTTTGCGCGTCGGTGTCCCAGCCATCCTGATATTAACTTACTACTTACTTACGGTACTTCTCTTTCAATTCTAAAAAAATAAAAACAGTTTGTAGGTTCTTATAACCTTTAAGTACCTTAATAAAAATTTATTATTTTGTAACGTAAACTTGAAATAATTATATTTTTGGCTAAGTTCGAGATTCGTTCGTCACTCTTGCCGACCAAAGTCAAAGTCAAATCATTTATTTCAAATAGGCACATTAAAGGCATTTTTGAACGTCAAAAATTACAACTAAATAGAATTGATTCTAGTCGCCCATTCCAAAAGGTAGTTTTCGTATGGAGAAGAATGGGCAAGAAACTCCACCGTTACTCTTTTAAAATGTTTTACCGAATGTTTGACCGTGTGACACTCCGGACCGGTAGATCCATTAAGTATATTTGCCGACATTCCCAAACTGAAAGAGGTCAGATATCGGCAGATAGGAATGATGTATTGTTGCTAGATTTCATTTGCTGAAATCCTTTTCACAACCACGTATTTGTCTTTTTTTGATGTTCGACTAAAGAACGATCATTTTCAGACCATTGTGTCTCGGAATTTGCAGCTTTCATTTTTTAATGGAAGGTACTGACTTGATGCTTTTTTTTGTTTTTTAGAGCGATTATTTAATGGAAGTGTTTGTTGATTGTCGATTTAGGTCAGTGAGTTCACAAATATTATTAAAGTAGCAATATCAGTCATCATCTGTCTAGCCTTTTCCCAACTATGTTGGTGTCGGGTTCTAGTCTAACCGGATGCAGCTGAATATCAGTGTTTCACATGGAGCGACTGCCTATCTGACCTGCACAACCCAGTTACTGGGTAACGTGATAACCCATGGTAAGACTGGTTGTCAGACTTTTGGGCTTCTGACTATCGATATCGACTGCCAAAGATCGACGAGTGACCATCGGAACCAGCGCCTTAACGTGCTTTGCAGGCGTAGCTTAACCTTCAATCTTATTATTTAATATTAAATAAGATTTTTTTTTTTTTTTTTAATCTACGCCTGCCGCGTTCGGCTAAATAGCTAAATAGCCACGAGCCCCTTTAAAATTCAACAAAGAAATACAGCAAACCATTTCAATAGCTTTTACCCCTATTTCCGACAAAGTGCATGACCAGCAACTTTGCAGGTGTTCACAATTTCATTGATTTTTACCCAGTCTTTAATGGAACTGACCTAGTTTTGTTAATGTTTGTATTTTAAAAGTACACACTGTTAACTTTCAGCAACGTTAGAGGTATACTAATTGCTTAGATAAACAACCCTTTGCCAAGTAAATATGGGAAACACGTTATGTCTACATACATTGTGTAAATTATGAACCCTGGTTTGCTGAGTTATAAATATCCCTTATGTAATAGGCTGAGATATTGGATTAGTTTTATGGATTAATTGAGACACTTAACACCTACTTTCAAGTAAAATGTTCCCTATAAAGAAAAACAGAGACAAAACAAACTACTTAGTTAGGATTTCGTATATCTGACACAGAAGTAACCGCATATCATGGACTAGAACATCATTGGCATAATGTTTTGGGGTATTGCAACTGGAAAAGAAACTGCATTTTTCGCACAAAAACGATGTCGATCCGAGCCATCTGTAATCTACAAAAGACTGACAGTTGTAAACCTCATTTTAAAAACATAAAAATATTTACTTTACCGTCCATGTACATCAAGCTACTACAGTTTGTCAAATTTCTTCAATAGATTTTTAACTTTATCGCTAAAGCTTAAGGTTCAAAGTTGATTGGGAAAATTTGACAGTTTCGGGTAGCCTGATGTGCTGTCTAAGTTTTCACAAGTAAATAGCCTGCGCAGAGCCGGTATGCTACATTTGGTTCCAAAAACTGCATTGTTTCGGAAAAGCATATTCGCAATGGCTCCAAAGGTTTATAATAAACTACCAAAGTGTATCAAATTAGCAGTCAATATTAATTAATTTAAAAAGAAGTTATTTCTATTTCTGTTCGAGAAGACATATTACTCTATTGAGGAATTCCTTGATGACCGAATATAATTATGTGTAATTGGTTGTGAAGTACCTATTGCTCTAAAATAATGGGACTGTAAGTATAAATGTTGACTGATATTCTAACTATGTAATCTAATGATTGAATGATTTTGTCTTTTTTTTATTTGCAATGTGCGTTTTGTTTGTGCAGAATAAACAGTTTTTCTTTCTTTCTTTTCTTTCTATGATATTACAGATAATATCATAGAAAGAAAAGAAAAACTGTTTATTGATTACAGAAAATAGCAGGAAATGTCAGAACATTTTCTGTAATCATGATTAAATTATTGATAAACGAATTTTGTTTCTTAGCTCTTTGGCTAGTTTAAGCTACACTAACGGGCCTAAGCCAAGTCAATGTAGCGTGTGTGTGGTGGTATATTTTCTTTTTTACGAAGAATAATTATTTGAGGAGTGATTTTAACACATTTCACTTTTTTTTCTCACTTTTTTTTGTGACTTTTTTTTTAACATATGGAATGCAATAAAGAATTGAGTATTTTATTTTCTACAATTTGCATGAACTTTCCAACTAGCTGGTATTTAAAATTGCGGCTTTTTGTAAACTCTGGTGGAGGTGATTGGGTATCCGTATTAACACCCGTCGGGGTTAAAACAATGGGTGCTACGTAAACTTTTTCCAGCCTCCAGATTCTGGACACTTCTTCTTTCAGTTCAGCAATATTATTTACTGTGTATTATTAATTGTTCACCACCAAGTGGTAGGACATAGAGATCGACTGTAACACCTATTGTAACCTATGTTCACAAATAAACGAACTGAATTGAACTCTAATCACTCCAGATCAGGAACAGGGTAAAAGTACCAATAACGCGATCAAAAGAGATTAATTAAAACAAACACTAGCATTGTGATGGGTGCACCAATTTTCGTCGTAGCCTCTGATTGAGTTGGGCGTATGAATAGTGACTATAATTAAATGCTACCCTCAGTTTATTGGATTTGTTTTGTGATGTTGAGCCCTGGTAATGTTGGTGACAGCTTGACAAGTGCACTATTACTTGACAAGTGAGCTATTATAACGAGATTTCTAAATGTTATTGTTGTATTATTATTATTAATTGGGAGCAGGAAAGCTTCAGTTCTTGGTATGATTATTTCTGTTAACCAACATATAAATGAACTGATTCAGTATTTAATCACTTCTATCAAACTAATATAATAAAGGCGAAAGTTTGTGAGTGTGTTTATATGTTTGTTACTTCTTCACGCTCAAACGGCTGGACCAATTTTGATAAAATTTTGTATGGAGGTACCGGACACCCTGGATTAACTTATAGGCTACTTTTTATTCCGATATTCCCACGGGATCGACATTTCGGGAGGCGGGGGCGCAGCTAGTATTTAATATTTCCTAAGGAAATTTGACATAAACCAACTGTTTAAATACCTAACATCAGCTATTTGCCAGTAAATGCCACAAACAGACAGACTTTTAATAAATATGTTTTTTTGTTATACTTTCCGTACATTCTTTCTGTTATTTTGACATTACAAACACAAGCTTCAATTTTATTTATTTGTGTATATGTATGTATTGAATAATTTCTATTAAATATTAAATGCTGCTCTCACTGTAATGGTTTTGTTTTGTTATGTTGTGCCCTGTTGGTGGCAGCTTAACAAATCAACTGTTAGCTTTAACGAGATTTCTGAATGTTATTGTTGTATTAATAAGTATTGGGAACGGGAAGCTTCAGTTCTTGGTATGATTATTTTTGACACTTCCTAGAAAGCGTTTCCGTCATATATATAATGGACGTCATGAAAATCTGTCATTTTCACCAGTATTTGACATTAAGGTGTCAAAAAACTACATTATGGCCGCATGGGGGGTCACCACTTTTCTAGGTAACATAGTCTGAAGATTTCTATATCAAATTAGCTGCGCCCCGTGGTTTCGATCCCGTATGAATATCTGGAGGAAATCTATCCTATATGTTAATCCAGGGTGTCAGCTACCTCCATACAAAATTTTATCAAAATTGGTCCAGCCGTTTGAGCGTGAAGAAGTAACAAACATATAAACACACAAACACACACACGCACAAATTTTCGCCTTTATAATGTTAGTGTGATGAACAGGTTGTGCGTCGATTTCCCGCCACCTTGTCATCATCTGCCTGCCTTTTCCCAACTATGTTGGGGTCGGCTTCCAGTCTAACCGGATGTACCTGAATACCAGTAAATCCCGCCACGCTGCAGTTCTCCAAAATTTCGAACAAACATTGATAGACGAGTACTAAAAATACTTTAACTTACTTAAAAGTGAGCTTCTTTTAAACAGAGAATAACTTAATAGTCCTCTGTTAAGAAGAAAAACAGGCTTATAATAACCCTTGTAAGACGTTAATTACCATGTTTTGTCGTACACAACAAAATAACACCCCTAACAACCCATACCATAGACAAAAACTTTCCCCAAGTCGTCCCAATTATACCCATCTTAAACTAAACCATAAACAAACAATCAGTCCACTCTCCCCTCCCTTCAGAGAATAATGAACTAAAGAGTAGTTCACTAGCTAAAGCCTTTATCTGTCGTGAGCACGCCCTCTGGCGGTCAGACTGTTTGCACATCAACAAGGCTGGATAATTCTGGATATCGAGTTCGAGTAAGTTTTGTCGAGTTGTTTGGCTTCGTAACTAGATGTTCGGGACTGTTTCTGGGTGGGGTTGTTGAAATGTTATTATAGACACGTGTGTGATAATAGTTTGCCAAACAGGTTACGTGGAAAGGCTGTTTGGCAAACTGTTGCTTCTAAGTGTAAGGAGCCTAACGTTCGCATTCTAAAGACCCGCCTTTAGAATGGCTGACCGGCGTTACGGGGCGTAATGTAACGAGTGAGCGTTCGTACAGTCAGTACGGGGAAACAAGGCACTCGCAACCTTGTCTCCCCGTACTGAATGTACGAACGCTCGCTGTGTTACATGTTACATTACGCCCCGTAACGCCGGTGAGTACCCGCCATAAAGGTTGCAAACGTTTGTTTGTAATGTATCGAGTTTTTTGTAACGCGTTACATATTCAGTGCAGCGAGCCGAGCCGCTCGATGTGAGCGCCGGATCCTCCAAATAACTGTCGGCTTTTTCGTCAATGCCTTTGAAACGCGTTACAGTAGTCAGCCGAGCTGCTCGATTCGAGCATTGCGAGCGCATGTTTATACAAACAAGTCGACCAGAACATGCTCGAAGCGAGTGTTTACCACGTTTAGTGTATCACCGTTTTATAACCAAGCTCGCCTCGAATGATACATTACAAATGTTGCAAGTCGGTCTCCGCCTTTATATCAGTTTCAATCTGTCAAATAACATATAATTTACCAACGTCGCTGAGATGAGTTTACGACTTGAATTTAACGTTATAAAGTGCCTACCTACGAGAATTTCCTTCAATTTGTACACGATTTTAAATATGTTGTCAAATCAAATTTCACTTAACAAGATTGGATGATGTTATTTTGCGTAAGTAATCCCAACATATAACATGTAATTTGGCAGATTTACTCCTCAGGTCAAAGCCCAAAAATCTGACAACCAGTCTTACCAAGGAGTACCGTGTTACCAGTAACTGGGTTTTGGAGGACAGATACGGAATCGCCATGTAAAATACTGGTATTCAGCTGCATCTGGTTGGACCGAAAACCAACCCCAACATACTTGGGAAGGGAGATATTGATTCAAAATTTACCGTAGGCCGTGATAGTGTCTTTCCTAAAATAAACTGGGTTGTCCAGTTAAAGGGTAACACGATAGAATAGAATACCCTTTATTATGTAGACATATAAATTACAGACATAATTATAGAAACTGTACAAAGGGTGACACAATGGGCGACACGATACCCCTTGGTATGACTAGTTGTCAGAATTTTTGTGCTTCTGACTACCCGTAACGACTGTCAAAGACATCCGAATGGCTGCCCGAATCAACAACGCCTTAACGTGCTTTCCGAGGCAAAGGTATACAGATACAAACAAACCAGTAAGCGAGTCCTACGTGATACAGATAAAACTTCAGATAAGTTTGATAGATTCCAATTCAATTACTAGTCTGCAATAAATAATATTAACAGTTAACAGAAAAAGGGCCCTAAAATAAGAATTGCTAAAAAATTAATGGATTTTCCGCCGAGCGAGAGTTTTTAATATTCCTTTGATGAGTTGTACAGCGTGTTGACTTTTTGGCACTGGTTACTGAAAGTTGATGCTGGATTTTTATCATTCTGAGGCAGAACGTTCGTGCATGGTTTTTCTAGTTTTTTTTCCTGATGTTATTAGACATCCTAGTTATTTTGAACATCATGCTCGTTCCTGGATTTTAGAATACAACTTTAATATGAAATTCTAGCTCTATAGCTTCAATAAATTAATGTTTTAATTATCTTTGTAAGTTTGTTGCGATAGATAGGTTCGTATTAAATTGTAAACGACAGATTTAGGGCCCATTTTCAATCGTCTTACTTTTATCTGAGGAATAAATATGACGGTTTCATAGCGTTATATTAGATACTTATGTCAAACCGCCATCCATATTTATTATTAGGATAATAGTTATCTGACGATTGGAAATCAGCCCTAAAGCTACCGTTTCCTAGAAGAGCGGTGGCCGCCATATAACGGCCGCAGTGACGCTTGTCACGAAAATGACGGCACCGGGGTTTGCCTTTACGGTGTCAATAAACAATCTGTAGGAAAACATACATATACAACAAACAAATGTACAACATATTTTGGGCTGCATGAAGAAGCCTCCTCGTGTAGCGCAGTTTGTTCCACCAGTTACTCAACTGAACGCTCGCGCTCGGGCGGCGCATCCTGGACAGTCACACCGAACACTTTATTTGACGGGCCAAATCTTCCCTTGCGGTGGTAGGGCTAACGCCCGCCTGGTTCGAAAGCACCCTCCCACCGGAGTCAAGCAGCCTGCTGAGTTTCGTCGATGCGTGGGAGTTCCAGTGCCTTAGGTATTTTCTGCGCATGCTCGTTCCATCAGGGACCTCATCCATCGCTTTTCATCAGGCGTGATAAAGGTCAAGAGCGAACCCATTCAACAATAAAAAAAACATACAACTTAATTACATAAACGATGTTTTAGTGAGGTCATTCGACGGTAAATTGCGGACGCTATGTGGCAGCCGCTGCAGTCTCAAGAAAGCCTAGCTTTAATGTTCTTGCCGCTCTCAGCTATCAGACAAAAAAGATAAAAAAAACTGGCCAAGTGCGAGTCGGACTCGCACACGAAGAGTTCCGTACCATAAGGCAAAAACACCGAAAAAAACACGTTTGTTGTATGGGAGCCCCCTTAAATATTTATGTTATTTTGTTTTTAGTATTTGTTGTTATAGCGGCAACAGAAATACATCATCTGTGAAAATTTCAACTGTCTAGCTACCGCGGTTCTTGAGATACAGCCTGGCGACAGACAGACGGACGGACGGACGGACGGACGGACGGACGGACAGCGAAGTCTTAGTAATAGGGTTCCGTTTTTACCCTTTGAGTACGGAACCCCAAAAACCATAATAGCATTGATTGACCTTCGCTATCAAAAAAAATGTGAAGGTTGTAAATTTCTCTATGCAAAGATAATTATTGTGATCACAAATCAGGCTCAACTTTACCATATTAATTGAAGTCGAAGCCCCCCCCCCCTCCCCCCTTAATAAACAACACCGTTAATTTCCGATGTCTTGATTTATAGAGGTACGTTATCGTTATTCGAGGGGCCCGTGGCTAAATAATAACAGCCGCACAGGTCGATAGATCAGGTTAAGCTACGCTTGCCGCGGTTGGTCTGTGGATGGGTGACGATCTTTACATACCGTGACCCCTCCGTGCCTCGGAAAGCACGTTAAGCCGTTGGTCCCGGCTGTCTTTCGTGGATCTTTGACAGTCGTTACGGGTAGTCAGAAGCCCGAAAGTCTGACAACCAGTCTTATCAAGGGGTATTGTATTACCCAATAATTGGGTTGTGGAGGTCAGATAGGCAGTCGCTCCATGTAAAATTCTGGTATTCAGTTGCATCCAGTTAGACTGGAAGAAGACCCCAAGATAGTTGGGAAAAGGCTAGGCAGATGATGTTATCGTTATATATCCCTGTAAGCAGTAGATACCCACGTATTAAAACTACAGATTTATTACAGATTTTCACATTTTCGTTTCGTAAGAAAGCGAAGAGTGGTCACACAATACAGAGCATTTCTTTGACACTTTTATGTCAAATCTCTGCTTCAAATACTGGAAAAATTACAGATTTTCATGACGGGCGTTATAATATGACGGAACAACTAGGAAACCCAACCTTTAGTGATCTTAGCGCTCTCAGTTATCATACAAAACAAATAAACCACTCTTTAGAACATTGATTACAATACATAATCTTTGAAAGTAAGAAAGAAAAAGTATTTATTGCGACTCGTACAGGAAGATCACAAACTAACCACAGTCAAAAACGTACGAGACCAAAAGGCTCCTATCAAACTCAAACTTAAAGCATTTATTTCAATTAAACCAAAACCAACAGGCACTTTTGAGCTGTCAAGGGGTCGGTCAGTCAGAAAGATGAAGCTACTCGTAGCTGCCCATTCCAAAGCGTAGGTACCTATGGAGAAGAACGGGCAAGAAACTCCATGGACACTCTTTTAAATCAAAATAATATGGTTACAAAGTCTTGTTTACATTATTCATGTTAAAAATTATGCATGTGAGAACGATGCAGAACGATCCAGCGACATTTAAAAAAGAAGTATAGCAACCCTGGTATTCTTTCGTCAATCAACTCAGCCTAGCGCAGTCCACTACTGGACATAGGCCTCTCCTAGCTTGTGCTACAACACCCTGTCCTCCACCTTCCGCATTCAGTCCACCCCAGCCAGTAGCGTAGTATCTTTCGTAGCGGTTGTCAATATCTCCACGTCAAAATATTATGATCACAAATCAAGCTTAATTTCACCATTAATTGAAGTCGAAGCCTCGCTCCCCGTCATTTTCCGATGTCTTGATTCATACACGTTATTTATTCTAGTAAGCAGCTGTTAATCAAATAATATTGCTGTTACGTTGGCAAGTCACCAAAAAGTATGGCTTCCCTTACAACGCGATTTATAGTCAGCAGAGAGGGAACGCGGGTCGGTTAGAACATGGGTCGGTTGTTACAGATATTAGATTTAAGTTTACCTGGATAGGGGTGCATTTCACCAAACTTTTATACATAGAATAAGTCTTATCTTGAGAATAAATGTTGAATTTTTGACAGATTTTCCATACTGGAACTGTCAGACGTCAATTTTATTCCACGGATAAAATATAACTGACTTTGGTAAAATCAGCCCTTAGAAGTATAATTTGTCCAAAAATGTTAATATTTAGTTTATTTAGGTTTGTACCGAAAAATTTAGTTTTGACAACATCAAAGTTTGTGTTACTAAAATAAAATAGGCAGAATCAGCGCCATCTTTAGCCTCAATATGAGAAACAATCTAAAATGGCGCTTGAAAGCTTATGACGAGCTTACAAAATAAATATGTCAACAGAAGTTCGTGTATTCCCATTATTTGTATGTCCTCAGTCCTCACACAATCTGTGTCTTGGAAAATGTAAATCAAAAGTCATTTATTCAAAGTAGGCTAAGAATCAGCACATTTCAAAATTACATAAGACAAAACGCCCGCGCTTCACCACTTCCTAGTGCTTTGGCTCCACAAAAAATTACATAAGACAAAACGCCCGCCCTTCACCACTTCCTAGTGCTTTGGCTCCACAAAAAATTACATAAGACAAAACGCCCGCCCTTCACCACTTCCTAGTGCTTTGGCTCCACAAAAAATTACATAAGACAAAACGCCCGCCCTTCACCACTTCCTAGTGCTTTGGCTCCACAAAAAATTACATAAGACAAAACGCCCGCCCTTCACCACTTCCTAGTGCTTTGGCTCCACAAAAAATCGACAATATAATATAAATAATGTAGTAAGTGTAGTGTTTGTGTGTGTGTGTGTGTGTGTATCGCATCTAAAACTCAATAAAAATCCAAATCAAAACAATGCGTATAATATTTATAAATAACATCGACATTAGAATTCAGCGAAAGTTATTTTTGGTGGCACGCCGTCCTGTTTAATAATGCATCGGTTGGAAGCTTGTTTCCGAATCACTTCACACGCTAGATAAAATGAAAACTCCGAAATATCGATATCCGTATCTGTTATGATATTGGCGTCATAACAGAAATTCGGAACGAATCAAATTAAAGGCGCGATCCCACTGCTGCGTAGGACTTGCGAAGAATTGGTGGCCCAGTGGTGACGGCCGCGACTTACGAATTGTAGGCTGTGGACTCAATCCTAAACAAACACTTTACTTTGTGTAAACTATTTAATCACCACTGCTCTCAAAACGGTGAAGGAAAACACCGTGAAGAAACAGGCATGTCGTAGAACCAAAAATTCGAACTGTGGACTTGCACGAAGAGCACGAACGTTAGCTGCGCGGGTTATTTATTTGTCAGCCACGCATCCTTAACCCTAGTAGCGTGGCCGTAGAGTAGAACTAATATTATATACATATGCGAAAGTAACTTTATCCGTCATCCTGTCTGTTCTGCAAACGGATAGACTACGATCTACTTTTTTGTCCCAGTGGTACATTCCCGTGGATAATTACCGATCTCTACGTGGGCGAAACTAAAGCCGGTTTTTATATAAAGCGAACCTAAATACCCGTGCGTAGCTTAGCATTGGGCAGCAATGAAACTGCGCCTTTATTCGGTCGGAAAAGGGTTGTACTATAATCGTGTGATTCGAGTTGACTGAATCGATTGGAATCGTCTGTTCATTTGTTTTGAATTAATAATGAGAAAGAGGAAATTAAACCCCGTTGCTGAAGATGTTTATGGAGTGTTGATCACTACATTTAATTATTAGCAAGCTTATTATGTAGACCTATCTGTATTTCTATAAAGATTATCTATACTAATAATAAAGCTGATGAGTTTGTTTGTTTGAACGCGTTAATCTCTGGAACTACCTGTCCGATTGAAATAAATATTTTTGCATTTGATAGCCTAATTCTTGAGGAAGGCTATTATGACCACGCACCACGCTACACCACGCTAGGACTCTTAGGAGTCGAGCAAAACGAAAAAAAGTGAGATAGTACTCCAAGCGAAAACGAAGTAATAGCGTGGTATGCGATGCGATGCGACGGTGTGGGTCGGGGGAACAAGAAATTTCACGCGGACGAAGTCAAGGGCAGAAGCTAGGTATTTATAATATTTATATGGGTTTTAAAATTTACGCAGAGAATAAAAGTGTCAAAAGTTACTTTCCTTTTTTCCGATAGATATTTTTCTGGAATTTTCGCGAAGATTATTTACACATTTCCGTATTTGTTGGATTAATTACAGTCCTTAGGGTTATCCTTATGGACTAATGGACTTATGGTTATCCTAATGGTCACTGTTTTTACGTACCTTCAGTGGTTTCTCCTAAAGTGGCGACGAAGAGCGCAAAAAGCGCCACTCCCCACGACACCCGTCTCATCTGAAACAAAACATACATTTATTAGGACAAATAATCTTCTATGTAATATGAATAAAACAAAGTCGGGTTAGTTACACCATTTATAACTCAAGAACGGCTGGAGCGATTTTGATGATTTTTGATTTGTTGGATTTTTCTCCGGCCCGAATAGCAGAATAACTGTGAGAGCATGTGTACTCGATAATGTGTAAGCTGTGGTTACCTGTAATTGAGTGTGCATTACAGGATAATGTATATTATACAAGTTCTATAATGGTAAAAGATAATTGTAATGTATCTCGTTGGTAATCCTTAAATAAATAAATAAACTATTAAAAAACTGGCCAAGTGCGAGTCCGCCTCGCACACGAAAGGTTCCGTGCCACAAGGCAAAAAATCCGAAAAAAACACGTTTGTTGTATGGGAGCCCCCCTTAAATATATATTTTATTCTGTTTTTAGTATTTGTTGTTAAAGCGGCAACAGAAATACATTATGTGTGAAAATTTCAATTGTCTAGCTATCACGGTTCATGAGATACAGCCTGGTGACAGATGGAGAGACGGACAGTGGAGTCTTAGTAATAGGGTCCCGTTTTACCCTTTGGGTACGGAACCCTGAAATTGGAAAATATTATCGAAAAAAATTTAAGATACTTCATTTTCTCATAAATTTATTATGGAACGGCTTATTGATTTTGAGGCTGTCCGAAGGTCGGCCTGGTCAGCTAGTATATAAATAAAACAAAGTCGGATTAGTTGCACCATTTATAACTCAAGAGCGGCTGAACCAATTTTTATGATCTTAGAATTGTTGGATTTATCTCTGCCCCGAATAGCAGAATAACTATTAAAACATGGGAAAACTTTACGAAAAAATAATAATGAAGATAATAAATTTTCTCATATAGGTGTACAGTCACGAGCACCAATATGCGATTTTTGATTTTGATTTTTTCATTTTTTTTTCCTACTAATGTAAAATTTCATTCAAAAATAAAGGAGAAATTCGCCTTTGAGTAAAGCCAAGTGTATACATACTTTTGCTCGTGACTGTACATTGATTCTGAGGTGAGACGGAGTTCGCCGGGTCAGCTAGTAAAATATAAATTATTTATTTTGGATTTTTGGCTGATATGGCTATACTTAGACCTGAATGATATGAAGGAGAAGGGAGTGAATGACAGTGTGACGGTTGACAGGGGAGAATGGAAGACGCCGACCCCAAGTACAAAATGGTTTAGCTGGATGGTGCTGTTCGTCATGTTGGTGAACGGGCGTCATCGGTAGACTAGTCATCTCTTAACTGCCAGGGCTTATATTTTGAATTGTTTCTTCATCTGATTTTTTTACATTGTTCTCACATATAGAAAGAAGCAACAAGAATAATGTACCCAGCATTTTGTAAATCTTGATTTAAAAGAGTGTCCTTGGAGTTCCTTGCTCTTTCTTCACCATAGGTACCTACTACGCTTTGGTATGGGCAACTAGTTTCGCCTTTCTAACTGACCGACCCCTTGAAAATTCAAAAGTACCTGTGATTGGTTTGTTTAAAATAAATGCTTTGAGTTTGAGTCGAAAAACCATATTGTAAAAGGTGACGGATTACAATTAGGCAAGTAATCGTGGTTTGATTAACGTTAGAGTAATGTTGTAGGAAACCTGAGGGCCCAGACAAGACAAGTGGCAATCACTTTCAAAACGTATTACTATAATGACTTTCAAATGATATAAGCTTTTCAATAGCTCATGTGAGTCCCGTACATTTAGACTTTTCCATCATTGTTATCTATATAGGGTGACTGGTAATTAGTGACCGATACTTAAACACGTGATTTTACTCATCATTATGAACAACTTTTACTACGGGACCCAAACCTGAAATCGTGAAAAAAAAACAGCTGTTCTCTACATTTTGACGAGTTAGACCAACATAAATGTAGGGAACAGCTGATTTTTTTTCGCGATTTCAGGTTTGGGTCCCATAGTAAAAGTTGTTCATAATGATGAGTAAAATCACGTGTTTAAGTATCGGTCACTAATTACCAGTCACCCTATTTAGATAAAATTCAAAGTCCCGACTGACTGACTGATATATCTACGTCCTAGAGACATGAAATTTGGAGGGTGTGTTCTTTGTGAAGAGTAGGTATCCACTAAGAAAGGATTTTCAAAATTCCACCCCTAAGAGGGTGACTGGGGGGAGGGTGAAATTTCACGCGGTCGAAGTCGCGGGCGAAAGCTAGTCGCTAATAAAATGTCACTTTGTCTAGGCTCTCTGGTGGGAAATAGAAATAAAAGGAAGACAGGAAGACACGTTTATTTGCGGTAAACATGACGCAATAATAATAATAATAAGACCTTTATTTTCAGGTTACTTGGAAATTACAAAACCAACCAACCAACCAACTACCAACCAACCAACTAACAACCAACCAACAACTAACCAGCCAACCAACCAACCGACCAACCAACCAACCACCAACCAACCACCTGCCAACTTGTTCTTTTTTTGTGTGTGCAATAAAGAACACACACAAAAAAAGAACAAGTTGGGGGAAACGTGTCGTCCACGCAAAACGGGCATCGCTCAGCATAATGCTACGACCATATGCAAGATAGAGCCCCAGCAATGGTTTTCAGCGATAGCCGGCGTTGACGCGATGGCGTAAATATGTAGTGAGCTAGCGTGGGACTAGTTCCTTCTACGTATCACCTTTCACTGTGGTAAAATCACTACCTGCACCATTAAAGGAAAGTCAACAAAATAAACAAATAAAACCTTTCCACTTCGTCCCGCACTCGGTTTCTGTGTATCTCGAATGCCATTACAGCGACACACAAAATGGCGTGACATTCAGACTTGGAACAAATATTTGTTGGCATTGGGAATGTTTGTTCCAATATACGGAATCAAATGGAATTCTAGAAAAGGGCACAAAATCTAAGCCATGAATTACAAATCAAGAGGCAATGGATAAAAAACCTTTCTTTTTATGCGGTGTCGTTCTTTTCTCTAAAGATCATTTAAAGAAAGAAAGAAAGAAAATACTTTCATTTGCGGCAAACATGACGCATAAAAAAAAACATAATAACAATTTGGGAGAAAGTATGCGTCAAACATCGTGAGGAAACCGGCGTGTCCTAGAACCTAAAATTCGAAGACATGTGACATCTACCAACCCGCACTGGGCCCGCGTGGTGGATTACGGCCCACTCCCTCTCACCGAGAGGCCTGTGTCCCAGCAGTGGGAACATTATAGGCTGTGTATGCGTCACATCTACGCAAAACGGCCATCGTTCTGCATAATGCTAAGACCCTATACGAGACAGAGCCCCAGCGCTGGTTTTCAGCGACAGCCGGCGTTTTTAGCTAAGTCCTCACGAGATCTAACCTAGATTATGTCTGGATTTTAAAACAGACTGTGACCCCTGAGTTCGTTTCAGCCGTTTTTCTCAGAGTAGTCCGATAGGAAAATCATTCAGTTTTTTAATATTATTGACGTGTAATAATTTTGGACAAACCTACTTGCAGAAATAAAATCATTTATCACTACCTGCGCCCCGCGGTTTCACCCGCATAAGTTTTGATCCCGTGGGAATATCGAGATAGAAAGTAGCCTACCAGCCTAGTAGCGTGTCAGCTACCTCCATAACAAATTTTATCAAAATTGGTCCAGGCGTTTGAGCGTGAAGAAGTAACAAACATATAAACACACACACACACTCACAAACTTTCGCCTTTATAATATTAGTGTAATTTAAAACGGGTTATTTTAGGGAGGTATCATCTTATAGATTCTTGATTTATCCTTGTCAATATGATAACTGTTCAAAGAAAACTCTCCTTTTTTTTTTCAACCCTTGGGACGTTTACCTAAATATCAAATAAAAAGGCTAACAGCAAACAACTGAAGTAAACAAGCCTGCTTAATCAAACGTCTTCTCCAATTTTATCGAATTTAAAATTGATATAATATAGAGTTACTCTTCCCCCCGGTTCACCCCCAATTAGTCGTATTTACCGACGAGGATTAACCTTTATTCAATGTTTGATGAAGGCAAGGTTAATTTAATGTTTTATATTAGTTTAACATTTATTGTTATGTACCCAATAACTTAATCATCATCATCATCATTTCAGCCGAAAGACGTCCACTGCTGGACATAGGCCTCCCCCAAGCACTTCCACTTCGACCGGTTCTGTGCTTCTCGCATCCAACCAAAAACTACAACCAATAACCACTAACTACCAACCAATAACTTAATACCAGCAAAAAAATTCAATCAACCGAGCCTTACCCAACTATGTTGGGGTCGGCTTCCAGTCTAACCGGATGCAGCTGAATACCAGTATTTTACATGGAACGACTGCCTATCTGACCTCCACAGCCCAATTACTGGGTAATACAATACCCCTTGGTAAGACCGGTTGTCGTCAGACTTTCGGGCTTCTGACTACCCATAACGATTGTCAAAGATCCATGAATAACAGCCGGGACCAACGGCTTAACTTGCTTTCCGATGCACGGAGAGATCTCGGTTTGTAAAGATGGTCATCCATCCGCGGACCGACCGCGACAAGCATAGCTTAACCTTCTCGATCGAGGCGTGCGGCTATTATTACTTAGCCACGAGCTCTTAATACCAGCTATTTGTACAAATTATATTTTCTGGAACATGTTCAGGTTCGTAAGGCTCACGTAAACAGAATCAATTATAGCATTTCATACGTGTATTTGTTGGCCATTTTTCGTATTATAACAATACTTCGCTACCAAATGATTCGATAAATCTTACTTACATAGCATTCGGCTCCCAAAGAATTCGCCAAGAAACGTAATAAGCCAATAACTCCGCAACCCTTTTCATAGTATCAAGGAGAAATTTTCTTTGGCCCACAGACTCGCTTTTCAAGTTTTCAACTCTGAATTTTCTACAAGCATTTTATTCGAGCAGTCGTAGAGAGCGCTACGAGACCGCTACGAGAGCGTAATTGCTACGAGGCGACGAGGCTACGGGCTACGCCATGATTGCGCGTCGGACCGCGTACAGCGGTAAACCGACGGTTTCATATTAATTGACTTCTTTGTTTTATTTCACCAGGAACACTAACTTCTGAATGTGGTCGGTTAATTTTGATGACACGTTTCAATCTGTGGTTTCACTGATGCAATTAAAAAGTTTCCAGCGGAACGGACGATTGGTAAAGACTGTAATTATTGTGGGTAAGTATGGACATTAAATTCCGCTTCAAATGCTATGAAGCGCGGATTAAATGGTCGTAGAAGATTCATATTAATTATAGACATTAAGTTAAATCCCTTTGTGCGATTGATGGTATCTTTTAAGAACGAAAATGTCTCGAGCTTTAAAGACGCGAGTAAGAATATCAAAATTAATAGTTTGGAGACATTTTTATTAAAATACATACTGTAAACTGAAAGGCAAGAATGACATATCATTAATTTCTTTTTTTTTTTATATTATTATAGTTTACTAGCTGCGCTCCGCGGTTTCCCCCGCATAAGTTTTTATCCCGTGGGAATATCGGGATAAAAAGTAGCCTATATATTAATCCAGCTACCTCCATACCAAATTTTATCAAAATTGTGTGTGACGAAGTAAGAAGTAACACACACACATAACACACACACACACACCCCCTCACAAACTTTCGCCTTTATAATTATTATTAGTATGATTTCAATTTACAAGATAATATTTACAATCTTTTTTCTCCTTTATTTCTAAAATAATAACAATAATCATCATCATCTGCCTAGCTTTTTCCCAAATATGTTAGGGTCGGCTTACAGTCTAACCGGATGCAGCCGAATACCAGTATTTTACATGAAGCGACTGCCTATCTGGCCTCCACAACCCAGTTACTGGGTAAAATAATAATGTACAAGAATACATATAATAAAAAAAAAGGCAAATAATCATAGGATATCAAAAATTCTTGACAAGTTCATTGCTGTTTTAATACACAAATACGCATTAATAAACCTCGGGGAACAGTACGCAAGGTGTCTGCGTACAGAGGGCCGCATATTGCTTGCATCACAGCCGTTACAGGCTTACAGACCGGCCGCAACGTTTTATGTGCGGTGACCCGTTACTCTGGGCTGTGCGGTGCTGATACACACTGGGTGGATTTTATGGTATCTGTTGAGTCTGATTGTAACACAGAAGTGCTAAGGTTATGGTCTCTTTCTGACGTGACGTTACACACACACACATTAAGTTCTAATTTGGATGGTGTCCAAGTGGTAACGGCCGCGACTTACGAGTTGTAGGTCGTAGATTCGTACCCAGACAGGCGCTTTACTTTTTGTAAATTATTTCATCACCACTGCTCTCAAAACGGTGAAGGAAAACATCGTGAGGAAACCGGCATGTCCTAGAACCAAAAATTCAAGTCATGTGACATGTACCAACCCGCACTGGGCCCGCGTGGTGGATTACGGCCCATTCCCTCTCACAGAGAGGAGGCCTGTGTCCCAGCAGTGGGAACAGTATAGGCTGATTATGTATTATGTTATGTAATTGCTTTGAATATAGGATCAATTTTTAATTAGCTCAACTGTGGCTAATGAGATGCAATTCGATTTCTATTGTTATAAACCAAATTTTGATTTTTCAACAGTTGAGCGGCCATTGATGTTTAAATAGTATCCTACCTATTTATAATCTTTATGACTTTAATGTGACTCTGTGTATTTGTAAATTTAATGTAATCTTGCCTGCCATTGTGTGTGTATACCTACTAGGGTTGACAACTCTTTTTATATCAAAATAATATTGTATTGCCGAAGTCATTGTCTATAAAAATATAGTATATCTACGGCGAAAAAAAAAGTATATTTATTACTTTGGGCCTTTATTAACGGGTTTTCATTTTATATAAATATCTCGTAACATACATCTCGTCGTGTTGAAATAAAAATATAGTAGTTTCAACTACAATTAAAAAAATATGTATATTATATATCCCTAACATAATGTGGATAAGACAGAGATTAAAACAGAAGACGAACCTGCCCCCTGCAAGTTCGTCTCATCAGCAATTCATCGAGGAGAGGGGTGGATGGGGGTCAGGGGATCACACCGGAATAAACCAATTAAAACATTACCTTCTTACAATATATACGAATAATACGCGACCTTACCTACTATCAGGTGAGGTAGTGGTAATAGGCTAGCCTTTCAATTACTTATTTAAAAAAAATAAAGCTTTTCGAAAAACTACTTATATTCTTTTTCTTTTCTTTTCTTTTTTTTTTTTTTAAAAACGTTGCCCCACACTAGGAATTTCTCCTGTATTGTGGGTGCGTTTACAAACATTTAAACTCACATACACAAACAGCCAGACCCGGAACAACTACTTGTAGGTCATACAAATATTTGTTCCGAGCGGGAATCGAACCTGCGACACGCAGCGCAGCAGTCAATCGCTTAACCACTGCGCCAACCGTGCCGTGCCGTGCCGTGTCGTCGTTTATTCGCAGATTTTTTAAATAGGTACAGACAGCAAGCTACTACAATCTGTCAAAGATTTTCAACTTTATCGCTAAAGCATAAGGTTCAAAGTTGATTGGGAAAATTTGACAGTCTGTACCTAATGATAACTATGATTTTGCAAAAAAAATAAATTATCTGACGTCAATCTTAATATGGATCTTTATCTATAAAGCTTATTGCACATGTTAGCCTATACTGTCCCACTGCTGGGCAAAGGTCTCCCCCAAATCAATACAGGAACTCGTTTTCCGCGCCACCTCGAAGCAGCCCCCGTGGTACGCGTCCAGGGGGTCTACTCCGAAGTGGTTGATTGTTGTGTCGGCCGAATGTTCGGTCATTTTCTGATTCGAATATTGTTGTCCTACTACGAATTAAAAAAAAAAAAAGGTAAAAAAAGGGTAAGGGTTCTAGAAAGGTTCGGATTGGCAGTTTGGTCGGGACCTATAGTCAATATAGGAAATCAAAGGTAGTAGAAAATGACCGAACATTCGGCCGATACGGTGGTTAACCGCTTCGGAGTAGACCCCCTGGTCATCTCGCCATCTCATTACACCATCCTTCTTCAGGCACTTTATTGTTATTTTGCCTCGGCTAGTAAAACCGTAGGTAACAAAAGTAGTTACGAAGCAAGGTATTAACCAAGTTAGCTGTAAACTATCGATTCAGTTCTGGCCTTGACACGACACTTTGTATAATGTTGTGTCAAGGCCAGAGCGGTAAAATTTTTTTGGAACAAAAACACATTTTTTTATTTGATTTGCGTACGAAAATAACTACATCGTGTCGCACCTAGCGCTCACTTACAAGAAGAAGAAGACGACAACGTTACAGGTGGTCTATACTCTAGGTACGACCTGTATAATCTATGGGCACGACGTCCGTAGCTTCGTCCGAAGTTACGGGCATTTCCTACTCCGTATCAGCTTTGGACATAGGTTTAGTTCGGTGCCCTAATGAAGAATGAATGACAACACAATTTGACAGTTGTCCTTAGTCTCAATGTGGCTTTGCCCGTTAAAAAAGTTAATTAATCGGGTGTAACCCGCGCATTCCGAAGTAGCGAACTACTTTCGAACGGGCGTGTGTTTTCGTTGACGGACATAAAATACGTTTATTTGCGGCAAACATGACGCATAAAAATAAAAACACAAGCGAAAAAAAAAACAAAATAACAAATTGGGAGAAATTATGCGTCAAATCTACGCAAAACGGCCATCGCTCAGCATAATGCTAAGACCCTGACCAAGACCTGGATTTTTTTTAAAGCGAAAATAAACTCACGGATTTGTTAATCAGTCTTTATTCATACACTATTATTATAATTATGTGATCATAATTATACATGCTTACAAAAAAAATATGTTTTAATGGCATACGCTATTTTTCAATTTTCCTGAAAATTCCTGCAAATGACTTTCGATTTGTAACCCTATGTTTTATCGGAGGTGCAATTTGTTAGGTAATCTAACAGTTTTTCCCACAAAATAGGCCGCATCTCCACCAGTACATCAATGAAGTCTTCATAACTTTCCCCAGTTGTGTCCTCACCTTATCCCGGCCCGCTGGCGCACAATACGTAGCGACCGGTGTATAAGCGGCTTGATTACACAACCCAAACTCGCTGTTTATACATGAATAATTAAAGCGAGCGTATCACAATGGCCGCGAGTTCGTAGCAAACGAGGCTTCGTGTGTTACTAAGAGGGTTTTAGACGGTGGGGTTGATTTGATGATAGTGACGAATTGGGGGAAACATGACGGGAGTAGTTTTGGAGAGTGGTAGAAGCGAGTGGTTCATATAAGTATAGGCAATTTATTTAGAACATGGAAGACTAACAGCTTAATGGGGGATCTACAGTAGGTCGATTTTCTCCGTGCGGCTGGTCGTTTACCACATCGCCTCACAAAGTCACAAGCCGAATAGCCACCCCCATTTACACAAGTCGATAAAAATCGCAGGTGACTAGTCCATTTTGCACCAAAATATCGACCTTAATGCGGCTGGCAATCACCTTTTTTTTTTGTGTGGGAAATTATCAAATAACTTCTCCCGCTCTGGGCGGAGCGGGAGGGCGTTTCAGACTTCTACTGACTAAAACCCAACCCACCCGTGTTCCTTCAGTTGCCTGTGCCAGGGGCCTCGGTAACTCTTTCGAATAACCCGCGACCCTGGCAGACATCGGCCCTAGCGGACCCCGTCAGTTAGTGCTGACATCTCTTTGAGGAGCGCGTGGAACACAACGCGCCGTCGACCCGGGCCTGGTCCTTACCGTCCGCAAGTCACGGTGGCCGGGAATCGGCTATCGATTACCGACGCCCGGCGTCTCCTGCGGGTGGGCAATCACCTGTGACTGAGCATTTGCACGGTCGATTTTAGTCACTGCCGCATGCTACCTGTCACTGCACGACAAAAGTCGAAACCTACTCTACTTTGGAAAATTCAAATCAATATTCGCGAAAATCGTGCGCATTAAATATCTAAATAAACAAAATAAAATCAAAGGAAAGCCAATAACCAGAAGTACCTATCACAATAGCCGTGAATTCGTATCAAACGAGGGTTAGCGTACTACTAAGACGGTTTTATAAGGTGGGGTTGATTTGCCGACAGTTATGAATTGAAGAGTTATGAATTGAATGTTGAAGCTTATGCGTATGAATAGTTTCATTAAACTCGGTTCATTCATTTCGAAAAACAAGGGCTTGAAAGTTTGTATGAAATGCTGTACGGTGTAAACGCTCTTAAGAACATGGAAGACTAAAGCCGACAGGCTTTAGTCTTCCATGTTCCAGGGCTACTCAAAAGTAATGTGTTACATACTCAAATCACAAATTCATAGTGCATTTAAATCATAATGCATTTCACAAAAATAGTATTGCAATGGTCCCTACACGACGCAAATGCGTTAGCAAGTCGCTTCACGAAAAATAAAAATCTAAATAAACAAAACCAAATCAATGGAAGCCAATAACTATTGATCTCGGTTGGAAATATACTAGAATTTAAAATTTAAGCACACTGAACACACTGCTGTAATGAAACCCAGCGTTTGTTTGTAAAAACCTTGATTGGACTATTGAATTCGCTGTTTGCATGGTGGGAACTCTAAAAAGCACCATTCAGTTTCATAAAATTAAGGTTTTGTAGAAGCTATCACTGTCTTATAACATATACAGACGAATTTGTGGTGTATTATTTTCGTGGTCCAATGCAGATAGGAGTTGCGTAAACAAACTTTGTATCCCTTGGGATATATCGAAGGCACGAGAGGGGCCGACCGGTGCGATCAAAAGTCCCAGAAAACCCGTTTTTATGTGCTGAAAATGACCCCGGAGTGTCTTTCGTAAGTAGGAGAGGGATATTCATACTATTCGACTTTCCCAGAAGCAGCAGAAAAGCAGTCAGATACTCAAGTAAATACAACTATAATTTTGGGTTACCCTAAGCCTCTGAGAGAGGTTATTGTAAGCTTTGTTACGAAAATATTCTACTTACTATGTATGAGACCAACCTTAAAATTGCGAAAAAAGAAACTATTTTCCCATACATTTTATCGATTTATGTGAATACAAGGTGTACTAAAAGGCTGATGTTTTGTTTACGGTTTCAGGGTTAGACCCATAGCAAACATAGTTAATAATTATGAGGTTCAATGACCCCATTAAAGAGGTTTAGGGTAAACAAAAAACCGGCCAAGTGCAAGTCGGATTCGCACACGTATGGTTCCGTACCACAAGGCAAAAAAACGGAGGAAAAAAGCTCGTATGGAGGTCCCTTTAATTTCTAATTGTATTTTTATTTGTTGTTATAGCGTCTATAGAAATACACACTGTGAAAATTTCAACTGTCTACCTATTACGCTTCATGAGATACAGTCCGCTGACAGACAGACGGACGGACACCGGAGGCTTAGTAATAGGGTCACATTGGCACCCTTTGGGTACTGAAGCCTAAAAACTAAGCTTGTAAAAACAGTGTATCTACACCTTACATTGACATACCAAATCTAGTAACAGAATACACGAATTTACAACAATAATCTTGGCATACAGAAATTATCTCCACCATTGACTTATATATTACTAGCGTAATCTCCACGGGTTTATGCGTTCAATCCAGTTGTGCCTGTAATTGCAAGGGGCAGTCCATGCGTAGTAACCACAGACTATAAAGTCTCACTCTACCTATTGTTCATGGCAGAACGTAGTATAGTCACATGTATAGGTACTGTTAGATACGGTTGTAAGAGAGTTGTAAACAATTGTGCTAGTCCACACAGGTATTGTTTAGAGCTGTGTAATGGCCAGTTTAAGCTATTGGACTGCGAATATCTTACCCATTTCAGCTACATAATAATATTCGAGATTACCTAACGTCGAGTAACGTAGACGTCTATTGCTTTAGGCGCTTCACTGGCATTTGGAATTGTCTGTATTGTTCCTTATTTATCTTATTGTGTTTACAGGTGAAAAAAAAAGTAAGTTACAATTTTTTTTTAATAGATTATAAAGAAGGAGGAGGTTTTAAGTTTATGCATATATTTTTATGTATGACCATGGATATTTTTTTGTAGAGTAGTTCGATTTTGAATATTTCTCTTTTAATTTATTGGAAAGGATTATTATAATTAGAAATATAAAATCCACCCTTAAGTGTAGAATACTAGGGGTGGGTTGATTTACCACCTACTGAATTTCACTTGTGATGAAACTTGGCACGACTTGGTGTATGCAGTTCTGATGACGCTTCAACAAAATAGAGACCGGCGGGGCAATTGCGTAACACGTTATCAATCGGAATCGGTTTCATTTTGACAGTTCAACAACATTCATTGCGTTATTTACGTGTTGAGCAGACAAATTTTTCGAACTTATGAAGCAATGGATTAGCAATTTGCTTCAAAATGATTCAGATTCCGACTGATAGTGTGTTACGCAATAAGGGTGCGAGTTTTTGTTTTTTTTTGCCACACTACGTAGATATAATCAAAGAGATTGGGATTGGATTTGGATTGGATTGATTTGTATTTTAGCACAGACAAAAAATAACTGAAAAATCCTTCACCTTGATTTGATACGATTAACTTAACAGTTAACTGTCCATTATGATTCATGATGTTATCCTTTTAAGATTCTTTGTCTCAAAGTGGCCTTTTTAGGCCCCCTGGTCTCCACCACCCAGTTACCGGGTAACAAGATACCCCTTGGTAAGACTGGTTGTCAGTCTTCCGGGCCTCTGACGACCCGTAACGACTGTCAAAGGTTTACGAATGACTGCCGGGACCAACGGCTCAACATGTTTTTCGAGGCTGGTTAACAAAATCTAGTCTTCAACATAAATGCCAGTTAAATTACTGAGTCATTAATTTAAAAGTTCCATAGTATACACATACAGTCATTTAAAAGTCCCCTCATTAAGTATATTTAACTACAATCAGACCAGCACCATTATCATACGTAAACATATTATACGTAAACATAACTATTTACTTAAATAATGACATGTACATTTACTGTATAAAGTATTATATGATTTTAATTATTGTGAATGTGAGGACTATGTGGGTAATTTTTTGTTTTTTCTCTCTTCGTTTTAATCATGATCTGGCAGTTTGAGTAGTTTATGCGGCCTACCCAAATGTCCTGTCTTTGGTATTGTTCGTCGAATCGTTGAGCTCCTTAAGTTCTGAGTTGAGCTGCACGGTTACTGACAAATGCGTGCACTGACTGGATAGGTCCGCTCAATCTGTGTGGTTCTTTCCTCAAAAGACCATTTCAGACACTAATCTACATGGTCCTCAAAGATTATGTCCGGATTTTTTATATACACATTGACATTGATGAATTTTATTTAGACAATGACATGAATATTTACTTTGTAAGTAATTTTTTTTTTTTTTTTTTATTTAATTATTGTGAATGTGAGGACTATGTGGGTCATTTCTTTTTTCCTTCTTAGTTTTAATTATGATCTGGCAGTTTGAGTAGTTTATGCGGCCTACCCAAATGTCCTGTCTTTGGTATTGTTCGTCGAATCGTTGAGCTCCTCAAGTTCTGAGTTGAGCTGCACGATTTTTGACAAATGCGTGCACTGATTGGACAGGTCCGCTCAATCTGTGTGGTTCTTTCCTCAAAAGACCATTTCAGACACCAATCTACATGGTCTTCACACGATCTGACCAAGATTTTGTCTGGACTTTAAAAGAGACTGTGACTTCTGAGTTTGTTTCGGCCTTTCTTCTCAGAATAGTCAGTTAGGAAACGCCGACCTCATCTAGTTTAAAAAAAAATATGATTGACGTGTAAAAGTGTTTGTACAAACCTACTTACAGAAATAAAATCATTTATCATTTTATCATTTATCATACATCAGCAGAAAGTTAAAAGGATCACGACAATATGTTTTTAGGGTTCCGTAACCAAAGGGTAAAAACGGGACCCTATTACTAAGACTCCACTGTCTGTCACCAGGCTGTATCTCATGAACCGTGACAGCTAGATAGTTGAAATTTTCACAGATGATGTATCTCTGTTGCCGCTATTACAACAAATACTAAAAATAGAATACTATAAATATTTAAGGGGGGCTCTCATACAACAATCGTGTTTTTTTTGGCGTTTTTGCCTTGTGGTACGGAACCCTAATTTAGTATGTATGTATTTATGTATCTATAATTTTGGATATGTATATATCTGTGTATCTATCTTAGTGTATTGTATACATAATATTTGTACCAACGACAGCCCCGTTTTATGTCCAGGAAAATCACTGTCCATTCCAAGGTTGCCTGGAAGAGATCGCAGAAAGCGATAAGGCCGCCCATTGTATATTTTGTAATGTTAATGTATCTTTTTTCATGTTATGTATTTTTGTGGTGTACAATAAAGTATATATAAATAAATAAATAAACCCTTCGTGTGCGAGTCCAACTCGCACTTGGTCAGTTTTTTTTACAAAGCTCTCTCCACATCTCCGTTTCTGCGGTTAGGTAACTACGTCGCACCGAGCCGTCGTCGCTGCAATCTGAATACACCTTTATGTTAGTTACTTTTTTAATTAATTGCAACTGAAACACGACGCTAGCTTAATACGTATCAACTTAATTAAATTTTAATTTTACCTCCGTTCGTACAGCGTGGATCAGGAATGGGTGGCCATATTTAAGAATGTGGTAAAGACTGTTAAAACTGAACCATTTTCTCCGTGTGAACAACTTTTTGAGGTTTTGCTTCGTGAACCCACAAAACCGTAAAACCGCATAACCGTACCCGGTGTCGAGTACGTACATCAAAAACGCATTTCGGATTACGAAATGCCGATAATTGGTTAAATTCGGTTTCAGGAATTAAATTCGGATACAAAAGTCCCTCTCAATGTGATTATATTAATTTAATTTAAATTAATTTGGCTGTGTTGCACATAGTTACTCTTATATAAAGCAAAATTAATTAATACATAATTAACGTAGTGCGGATTGAAAGTTGCGCTAGGTACTTACTTTTAAAATCATTCGGAAAATGTATTAATTAGTTTATAATGCTTTGTAATTGCATTATTTTTTTGCCAAAGAGCAATGGAGCGCAGCATTTTAGGCGTTAAACAAACTGACAGAATACGAAACACCACGCTGCGCTTGAAAACGGGGATCCTAGATGTAGGAAAAAAGGCTGCCAAGCTGAAATGGGATTGGACAGGTCACGTCAGCCGTATATAAAAGTATTTTCACTGTTCAAAAATGTTGCAAAATTGAAGAAGAGAATAGCTATAATTCCGGCCATGAAACTTTTAAAAAGTTTTTTTAACGTGTCATTCGACTTGGGTACTTCATACTGCCAAGTCAAAAAAACGTTTCTTTGCGTTTTTAAATAATAAATGACAACAATTTTATCAGGTTTGAATAAAATAACGACTTTAATCGACCAAGTTTTATTGTGCGTGTGGTTCATCTTAGTCTTAGAAAAAAAATACTTTAAGCCCTAGAGCATAAAAAGTGACTTTATATCGCCTACGCACAACATAAAGACGAACATTTAGAGCATGAGAAGTGAAAATAGTAGATTATGCACCGAGGGGCTAAAGTTGTGTCTTATGTCACGGGCGTCATATTGAATCTCGAGCGCAATGAAGGATTCGGGATTTAACTCACGAGCGAAGCGAGGGAGTTAATACAAGAATCCTGAATGCAGCGAGGGATTCAAGCTAGCCCAAGGCAAAGACACCTTTAGCCCAGAGGAGGATACTCTACTTTTTACACCTACTGTGAGAAAATAATAGCCATAGTACGAAAAACAAAATAGAACTGGTTCCGAAATGGACTTGACGCCTTTCGTACTTTTCCATTTTTGGAAATTGTCGTAGGCTTTTATATAAGTTTCGTTTGACTTTTCCGGCAGTAAATCATTGGAAATATTATTAGCTTCGGTTGTAATGAATTCAGGAGTACAATCACTTTCATCACTCGACATTTTATAATACTTTGTTGATAAATTTAAAGTTTAAATGCCAAAAGTTCGCGCCTTTATTGCGTCTACCAATAAGTAGCCAAGACACGATCAATTCGATTAAAAAAAAAAAAAAGTCTCTTCTACGGTTTTGTCGTGTGTGTCTATTGATATCACTCTCATGTAAGTGGCGTTTGTGTAAACTAAGCTTTAAACAGAGCTGGTAGAATGGTTTTGGATGATTGGCTGTATGCATTTTGAATTTAGAACGTCATTGGAGACGCTCGTGAAACTAGAGTATTTTTGATAAAATGTGATAAATCGACTGTAGTATAGATAGGTTTTATTATTTATTTATTTATTCACAAAATCCACAGCAATCTTTGCGTAGTTTACTTAAAATAAATTAACTAATGTTACAGCCAATTACTATTACGGTATTACGGCGCGGTACGGTATTTGTTATTATTAATGCCAGTTTTAATGTTATTCCATTCCTTTAAAAAAATGGTTCGTAGTTATCTAATTATTCTTACAATATTATGTCTTCGAAAACATGGCAACGATATGAAGAAGCAGTCGTTATGATTTTGTAGGAAATCGAGAATATCATCCACGCGTAGTAAGGGTATCGAGAATAGCTTTCCTCTTTCTGGCACCAAAGGGTGTTTGTTAGTACTATACTGCCAATTTAGCTGAGCATGTCAGATTCCAAATTCAAATCACATTATTGACCAGCGGGTCATAATGAAATCCAGTACAACATTATTGACCGGCTGTGCCCCCGGCCACTAATGACTCACTTTAGGTTAAGGTTGCTTGTCATATAATTTGACATTTTCGAGCAGGTGGTGTGAAAAATATTTTAGTTACCAATCGATATGTTAACCGGCAATGTTTTATGCAATGGAATGTCAAGCGATGTTGCCCTACTGACCGAATTAATGCCCGATGATCTCTTTTACGGTGCGGTTTTCTAGAAGAGCGGTTCCGTCATATTGTAACGGACGTCATGAAAATCCGTCATTTTGTCTCTGTACTTGAACATACGGTATTGTGTGTCCGTTCGCGGTTTTCAAGATACCAAAGCTTTAGGTAGGTACCTATATTGACGTATTTTAACTGTACAGTTACTCACTGACTCAAAAATACACATTATTAGTTTCTTACAGGATTTCTCCAAGTCAATCTGATCGTGACGTCCCGTCGACAGACGTGCGCTGGACACGCGGCCGCGGCATAGTAAATATATTTATAGCTACTTCGGCGCCGCCGTAGAGTTTGTGAAGTTAGGGCTTGTAGAGTTAGGGCGTGTAGAGTTAGAAGCTTGGCTCTACATGAGATCTGATAACTTTTTCACAGTGCCATATGTGGTCGCATCTTAGCAACATTTTACATGAAAATGTTTTTGGTGGGTAAATATTTACCGTAAAAGCCCATAAATTGGGAATCAATATAAACAAAAAACCTTAAATAAATATTCGTTGTTATTGGAACCGGTAAAGCTATCGGATATCTAACGCAAACTCAATCAGTACCGGTAAATATATCGGTACCGGTAAATATAGCAAGATGGCTACGTTTTCAATTACATTGCGTCTTTCGTTGCGAGCAATGAGCAATGTTGATTGATAAGCATTGATATGCCTTGATTGATAATTTGATTCGATTGTCGTTGTGTGTTTAATATTATGATCTTGGGTTTATTTGTGGAGTAGGTAATAATTTTCTTATCTGTTTAGAAAGTAATGGCCGTTTTCACTAATACTGTATAGGCTATACAAAAACAAAAAAATACAATATCGTTTACGCATAAATTAATACTTAGGTACACAATTCTAGTGGGTTGCCTAGCAACAAACTAACAATATTAACTGACACCGAACTTACCCTAAAGACTCCTTCAAACAGGCGCAACTGGCGGTGCCTTTGTGTCGCGCGAACGAAAATTACCTTTTGGAATGGGCGACTAGAATCAATTCTATTTTATTGTAATTTTTGACGTTCACAGACAAGTTTAGTGTCAAAAATGTAGATTTTGATGCGAGCTGTCTACAGCCAAAATAATGCCGAATGGTGAAACGAGAGCGGGAGTTGCTTTTAGATTTCCTTACGTTTGGGATTAACTACCTACGCGTTGTTTAAACCAGGGTAGATTATAAAACTTGTTTCGTAACTTTAAGAGACTTAGATTTTTAAAAATAATCATTTATATTTAATGTTTGTTTACATTACGAAAATTAAAAATTAAAATAATTTTATTTCAAAATCGAAAGCGATGACTGGACACTAAAATAGGAATTTGAAGTTCACAAAAAGAAAACGTTGTGTTAAATATTTTTACGAAAGGCAAAATGGGTATTATTTGAGGGGCAATTAAGTGCATGTCTTATCGAGTTGCTATACCAAAATGTACCTTATTGACTGGCTAATATTCTTACCATAGTATGACCTAGCTATTCTTATGTAGGTAATGCCAATACAGGAGAAGATGGCATTTCAATATCATAACAAAACTGCCGAGAGACGGGAAAACTTAAAACTATAAGTTGCACAACATGACCCTTTATGGCTCTGTCTATAGATATCCATAATCAGCCTATAATGTTCCCACTGCTGGGACACAGGCCTCCTCTCGGTGAGAGGGAGTGGGCCGTAATCCACCACGCGGGCCCAGTGCGGATTGGCAGATGTCACATGTCTTCGAATTTTTGGTTCTAGGACATGCCGGTTTGAGAGCAGTGGTGATGAAATAATTTACACAAAGTAAAGCGCCTGTCTGGGTTCGAACCTACGACCTACAACTCGTAACCACTTGGCCACCACTGCTCTATAGATATACTGCGCTGCTATTACAACAAGTCGGTGACGTGAACCCGTAATTATTCCCCTACCAAAAATCGCTCAACGCGCCTAAAACCTTTTTCACTTCAGAAATATGTAACTTACATAGGGTAGGTATTAGTTCTACTGTACCAAATCCAAATAGTTCGTAATCCAATCACCGAAAGAAGTAGCAAATCATTTCACCATCCCAAAACCGAACACTTTAGCTTGACCCCTCCATCCAGAACCATACCATGCATACAAAAGGTCAAGTTCAACCGGTCGATCGATAGCCAACAAAAATGGTCCCAATTACCTATTCAGATGGCGTCTGGCTGAACTAACGAAGTAGGGATGTGTGGCAAGTACAGTCACAAGCAAAAGTATGTATACACTTGGCTTTATTCAAAGGCGATTTTCTCCTTCATTTTTGAATGAAATTTTATATTAGTAGGAACATAGTATTTTTGAAGCCATAGGTATATGTAAAGATTCGTATTTCAACATTGCATTCGTTATTTCGTGAAAAAATCGCAATTTAAAGTTACCAAGTGTTGACATATTGGTGCTCGTGACTGTACTCGTACTTAGGTGACACGAAATCGGTCCCCACTGATAAGTAGGCTTTTTACTTTTAGACGAGGACGTGCTTCATTGGTTTTTGGATTTTGTTGGCGACAAGGAAATAGATTTGGAAATGAAGTGAAATTAAATGACGGTTGTGTGGTTGTTTATTATAAAAGTTCTATTGAATAAGTTAAATGTTTCTTTTTTTCCGGGTTTTCTGTGGAAATAAGTAATTAAATTATGTAGGTATATCGACCATAGATATCCGAATATCGACTCATTTGTACATTATTATAAACTAGCTGCGTCCTGCGGTTTCACCCGCGTAAATGGCGATCCCGTAGGAATATCGGGATAAGAATCTCATCTTAGTTTAGAGTCAACAAACACAACGCAGTCATACTGACAAGAAAAGGTACTTACATTAATCACACTAATATTATAAAGGCAAAAGTTTGCGAGTATGTGTGTGTGTGTGTGTGTTTATATGTTTGTTACTTCTTCACACTCAAACGGCTGGACCAATTTTGATAAAATTTTGTAAGGAGGTAGCTGACACCCTGAATTAACATATAGGCTACTTTTTATCCCGATATTCCCACGGGATCGAAACTTATGCGGGTGTAACCGCGGGGCGCAGCTGGTACATAATATTTATGCAACCTTTGTTTCCCAAAGTTTAATGTTCCTATGTGTTACATATTGTATGAGCTTTGTGTATTAAGGTTTTTGTGTTAATAAACTTATTTTTTTATTATAATAAATAATATGAATCTAAAACGTCACTACCAAAGCTGAAAAGACTTCTATTTTCTTTTCAGGTAGGTATCAGTATTAAAACATTGAATTTAAAGCATATTATTTGTTGTATATTTGGTACACAATTTGTTACACAGTTTTAACAATAAATCAAGCGAAACTAAACGACCCCTATAAATTATAATTTAGTTGGGGACTGTAATCTGATAATCTAATTACAAATTAAATAAGGAATTTGTAAGATAAATTGCAGCTATTTTGTTTCAGTGACCGGATTTTGTAATTAATCCTAACCTTTGTAGGTACCTACAATTATTTAGAAAACCATAATAGCCATTATTTTACAAGGTGGAGATGTAAATACGACCATAATTCAAACTTCATATAACTAACGACGTTCGTTGAGGGGCTTGTGGCTAAGTAATAAAGTTAAGCTCCGCTTGCCGAGGTTGGTCCGTGGATGGGTGACAATCTTTACAGGAAACGCAAAAAAAACTGATTTTATATTTAAAGCAGGTCAAATATTTTTTGCCACTCCGGGATAAAAGATGTATACAGGCAGATTTTTCCAATTGTTCATGGATTGATCCGGAAAATTCACCCCGTATCAGTTTTTCTGTCAAACTACGGTAAGACACGACACACAGCATGGCTATCTAACACGTGAGCTTCACAAAATAAAACACCATCATCCGCCTATTTTTTCATAAAATAAATTAAAATTAATTACCTACGTTTCAGGAAAATCGATACACATATGTCATAATTTTTAATATTAATAAGAAAGGTAGTGATTTTAAATACTTACTGAATATAAAATTTAAAGTATGTGATTTGCCTCAAATGATTTTTGTGTCAGTGTAGTCATGAAGTTTAAAAGTATCTCATTTGACAGTTACCTACCGCAAAAGCACTGATTTTTAATGGAACGGAATTGAAACTTACCCCCTTACTAATAAACGTATTAAATCTCTCAATTTGAACTTCGAAAGAAGAAGACAAAGCGTTGTGTAACTATACAGCCGCTATACAACGTGTACCTAAGGGGGATGGTGTTTGGAGCATCGCCATTAATTCTCATCGAGTTTCTAAACCAAAAAGTTGTTTCAAGATGTCTATTATATTGATATTTGAGTACCTATTAAATAGTTTGTTAAATATTGTTAAAGGTACCAAGTTTGTCCCAGGGATGTGCCTTTCAGGCGTTGCACGGGGGGGTTCCGGAATTGGTCTTTTAAGAGGAACCGGGACCACCCCTATGTGCTGATGGTGATCACAGGGGTGGTTTTAGTGAGGTAAAAATCCAACACTCCCCAACCTCCCTCACCGGATGTCGGGTGAATTTTGAAGGTATCCCCCACAACAAAAAAAAAAAGGTACCAAGTTTGTATGTGTGCAAGAATATAAATACAGACATGTTTATACTGGAAAACGTGTATTAATTTCACATGTATCAGGAAAATACAAACGTTTTTATAAAATTAATGTTGCACGTTCCGAGCTTATAAGATAACTGGGTAAATAAATAATATATTTCTATCATGATGCCATAAATAATTCACGAGCTGAGATCGCCGTGAAATATGGTAGACTTGGGGGTGAATAAATAGAAATTGATCTCAAAGATTCACCGATTTTTCCGCTTTTTTTTTACTTTGCTTGATTCCTTCGTCAAGTGATAATAGATTTATGGTTAGACTTCTATGTTTATGGTCGGCTCTTTGGATAGATCCAGATGATATTTATTTGTTTACGTGTGAATGTAATATCTTTATTTGGTTGGGTTGTAGATTTATTGGTGAACCTTTTAGCTGCTATTGGTTGAGGTTGGGAAAGAAATTGATTGAAGGGCATTGCTCTGCATGCACAGTGACCTTTTCAATATTTGGGTGATACATATAGGTACATACATAAACTCGTGGCCAAATGATAACAGCCGCACAGGTCGATCGATCAGGTTAAGCTATGCTTGCCGCGGTTGGTCTGTGGATGGGTGACCAACTTTACATACTGTGACCCTTCCGTGCCTCGGAAAGCACGTTAAGCCGTTGATCCCAGCTGTCATTTGTGGATCTTTGACAGTCGTTACGGGTAGTCAGAAGCCCCGAAAGTCTGACAACCAGTCTTACCAAAGGGTATCGTATTACCCAGTAACTGGATTGTGGTGGTCAGATAGGCAGTCGCGCTATGTAAAATATTGGTATTCAGCTGCATTTGGTTAGACGGAAAACTAACCCCAATATAGTTCTCTAGTTTTTGCTCCCATGGAAAAAAGGCGTGTCTATGTATGTAATATCTTACCTTTGGTTTGGGGTACGGAACCCTTTGGATTCTTATCAGCTAGCTAGTTACTAGTCGCATGCGAAACCTGGAACAAAGACAGACTTCATTAGTTATACTACATTTAACGACAACAGTTATTTTACAACGAAAAAACTATCATCCACAACATTTTTTGAACACTATATCTTTGAGCATGTGGCGGGCTCCACATCGCCACAAAAGAACTACACATCACGCTGACGTCACGCAAAAATCCTGCATCGCGCAAGCAGTATACCGCGCGACTAGCCTATTATACAGGGTTATTGGTAAAACATTAACAACCTCTTAAGAGGTCATTGTACTCATCATTATGAACAACTTTTATTATGGGACCAAACATGAAATCGCGAAAAAAACATCAGCTGCTTCCTACATTTTGACAAGTTATACGAACATAAATGTAGGGAACAGCTGATTTTTTTGTGGCGATTTCAGGTTTGGTCCCATAGTAAAAGTTGTTCATAATTACGAGTACAGAGGTGGCTTATGTTTTACCAATAACCCTGTATTTACTACGTCCCGTTTAGTTCGGTTAAGTAGTCACGACCTCTCAAAGTCAACTACGAAATGCCATGTCCTTAAAAAGAAAACAATCGTCAGGCGGTATCCCGCCTGACACAACACCTTTCTGGTCAGAGGATTCTCCCTTTCTGTGGAGGTTGAGTGAGCTTTACACCCTGGTCGTCTTATCTCTATAAGCATAAGCTCTTTTGCAAATTCTTGATTTAAAGCCGAGTCCACAGAGCATGTAACCTTATGCCGAGTCGGCAGTGTCGCTATCCATCACTTAGAATCGCGAATAAAAAAGAAAATTGTAATATTTTACACGTGTAAGGAAATATTATACTCGCAAAGCTGGTTCATATTCCAAATATGACCTAAAATAAACACAACCTTAATTAGAAAAAACACACTCGGTAAACAAACCTACCTACGCAAGCGAGGAACCAAAAAATAAATTATAAGGAACAAAATTTTCATCACGTTTTTTACACTGCAACTTCAGAACTAAAAGAAAAAAATTGGCCGAACTTCCCGAGGTTGTAACTTGTAAGGGCGTGAGCGATCGCCCGTCAAATATTTAGCCTTTGGGAGTAGCCTGTCAACGGCCGGCCGCCAAACTTTGTGCCCAGGGCAGAATACTAAGGAGTCCGACTTAGTTGGGGACTTAAAATATTGATGTAGCGTGTTTTGGTGAATAACATTTAAGCGTTTCCGAACGAAGGATGTGATGTCAGGCCACTGTCAAATGTTTGGAACGTATATAAAGTTCGAAATTTGGACGTTGTGGAACGTGATTTTTATTTGAGTTAAGCTCGTGTCCTTCCGCCGACGAGGAAGCGACTAAAAGGTTACATGGTCTGTGGAAGCGACTAGCTATCGACTATTTTCTCCCTCAAAAATGTATAATAGAAACTCAAACTCAAACTGAAAGCATTTATTTCAATTAAATCATTTACCTACATGCACTTTTGAGAGTTAACTATTAATAAATATGTATATTTTTTACCAACACAGGCTTCGATCAATTGATCGAAGAACACAGGTTCTACATTTATTGCACCTTTCTTGAGCGAGAAAATAGTCGATAGCTAATCGCTTCCTTGTTGGCAAAACAAGCTGACGTGCTCGGTTCGTGACGGTGGCTGATGATAGTAATCATGCGTTCAAAATCGCCGCGCTGTCAGCCTATGTTACGTCAAATTTATCTTCTATGCGTAGTATTTTCTTTTCTATCTTTTTCCCATTAGTTACTGTTATGACGTCATGTAAAAAGAATTTATTAGTAGAAGTGAAGCGTCAGTTTATTTACGACGGCCGCGACTTACGAGTCGTAGGTCGTAGATTCGAACCCAGACAGGCGCTTTACTTTGTGTAAATTATTTCATCACCGCTGCTCTTAAAACGGTGAAGGAAAACATCGTGAGGAAACCGGCATGTGCTAGAACCAAAAAGTCGAAGACATGTGACATCTATAAACCCGCCCTGGGTCCACGTGGTGAAATAAGGCCCTCTCACCGAGAGGAGGCCTGTGGCCCAGCAGTGGGAACATTATAAGCTGATTATAGTCAGTTTATTTATATCGTCGGTTTAAACCCTATTTTTCCCACATGTTGTTATTTTAGGAAGTTTTGGTGTCTTCTAAAATACTTGGCGTGTGTTACGCAACACCTATTTATATTTTTAGGTAGATATTCCGGTTATTTTGCGGAAAATATTGGCTTACAGTCAAGGCTTTTATCGTTAGATGATTTATGTTTATATTTTATAACGTAGGACGTATATCAGGATTTCAGGAAGCTACGGAAGGTTTAATGTAGAAGTGTATTAATGTAATAAACTAGAAAATACCATTAATCGTGGTATCAGATCATCTAAACTATTATTCGGAACCAATCCGCGTCTGTCTAAAATTTAATGAAATTATAAATTGAAATCACTTCTTCCTTCTTCTATATAAAATTACGCAACGAATTTTACAGCAGTTTTCAACATCATTTAGAAATTAATGTATTCCGGAAGGTCTATGTGTATAATATATTTTTTTTTTTATACTTACATAACTATTGTCATATTTTATTTGGCTATACAAACTAAAAATAACAAAATTAAATTCTAACTTAACTAAAACTATACAGAAACTAAAAAATAGCGTCGAAAAATTCATCCGCATCGCTGTCGACTGGTAATGTACCCAAGAGTCTGGCGGCATTACCACGTTGTATGGCGTTGCTTAGCCTCTGGCCAAGGTAAAAGCCAGCCCTTGGGTCACGGGAAGTGTCAGCCAGCCGTTTCGAAATTTCTTTAAAAAGACCATGAGCACTCGGCCCGAGTGTTTCAACCCCAAATATAATAAATTAATATTAAACTAACAATTATTATGTTAAAGAAATCTTGATGTTTTGAAAACTCGTAAAAACCGTGCGACGCAGCCCGGGTCGTCAATAATAATTAAAATCAAATAGAAAAAACCACACTTTGACGCAACAGATCACTGAACTATTTATTCAGTACATACCTAACTACCTTCATCTAAAACATTCTGAAATAAAATCCTGAAGCCTATTGCCTTATTACCACGCCAATATCTTGCACACGAAATAAAATTATGCACAAAATTACGCAAAGGAATCCATAACTTATCACATCCATTTTCATTCTCCCGCCATTTTCCGTGTACAATAAACGGGCCGTCCCGTACGGCGGGTACAATATTTAACACGACATTGTGCCCCGGTTGCCTGTTCAGCCTGTTTACACCTCCCCGGAGCTGTTCCGACATGTTAGCGGACGTGCGGTGATTCCGCCACGGTTTATTGCCTGTTTTTTTTAAGATATTGTATAATTATGTGTTCTTACTGGGATTTTGCGCGGGAAAAGTGACAACTTTATTTTTTATCTGTGGCTTGGGTGTAGGACATTTTCGTAAGTACGTTCTTCTTTTAAAATGAAAGTACAATAAGGGTGCTAATTTTACACACCTTATTTATAGAAGAAACTCCTTTCATAAACTTCCTTAGATACGTGTTTTATTAAAACGAAATAGGTGAGAATTTTTATATTCTTTATCTTTTTTAATTCCTTCATAAATCTTTTATTAGTATTATGACGCCGTCTTGGCTTTTGTAAGATATTTTTCTTCGGAGTTAACCCTATAATGCGGTGCTGTAGTCGCTTGAATTTTATGAGGCAACTTTAATAAATAGTGACGGTGTTAACCCGGCGCGGCGCTACTTTGCATACCCCTCGAGTGCTATGGTTTGTTTTTAAATGTAAATCAGCCTCAATGATACATAATAATATATACAAAGTAAGATATTGAATAAACACAAACATGGCAAACTGACACACTTCACAAGTTTTGTGTATTTTATAAGATTCCTTATAGCTGAACACTGTCTCTTAAGATACAGGTCACCCTAGTTTAAGAGGCAGGGCTCACCCAATTCATGTACAGACCTTGTGGTTACAGCACAGTTATGTAGTATCTGTTTTTACTCTTATGCCTACTAGTTGTAAGCAAATTGTACTATAACAACTACATTTTATGTATTTTCTCGTCTGTAACTTATTTTTGTGTATTAAATAAAAATTATTATTAATGAGAGAACTATTTTCTTGTGAAGTCAATGAATATTGAAATGAGTGTATTAATTATGTTGGCATTAAACTTTGACAATAAGGTACTTTACTAAATATTTTTATTCTCAATAGAACTTAGGCATAAAATTAGCAACATAATACCCGACCAACTTTGACGAGGAACCGTCGTCACCGAGTATGTTCCCGTCACAAAGTTGAGGCCCTTTTCTGCGAACTTCGTCTGCTACTTGAAAATATTTTATTTCTTGCCTTTTCGCGCCGGCAAAGACATTAATAATGGGGGTCTATGCATGAGACACGCGTTTTGAGAAAAGTTTTGTTCGAAACTTTGAAATATACGCGAAAATGCAGGTATAAATTAATCCCTAATTCGCCGTTTATTTAGGTAATACTGGCAGGTTTATACAGAAGGCCAATTTCCGTAATTAAAAACATTCTATTCGCAATGTCAAGAATTTAGGGATTTTAGAGGTATTTTTGACAGATTAAGAGTGAAATCAGACTGTGAACCTTCTTAAAATTACGAGAATAAAATTGCCCCTCTGATAAGTAGGTACTTCTCGACTAAAACCTTAGTTTTAAAACGATATCCATGACAGGACACTGGCCTCAAATTTAGTTTCGAAATACGAATCCAATCAAAAGTCACCACCAAATTCCGACTCATTTGAATTTCGAACCGAAACCACAAATAAATAGGAGTTCAGGAAATGTTATAATGCCACTTTTATTCTTTTGTTCAGACTTCAGAGCAGTGAATATTACATAAAACATATTTATGTAGATGTCGCTACCAGCTACTACAACTTGAAATATCTTATTCGACGCTTTTCACGCGCCATCAATTTTCACGACACAGTTGAGGTTATAAAAGAAAATAGTTTACACTACAGTTGTTAGAATAATGTTAGAAAATGGGCACTTGTAGGTATCCATTTTGGTTTTATATTTGTGTGCGATAACGTAGCGTTGAATTGGAGTTGTTATGAATTATTTTGCGCTCTACTTAACTTTGTTTCATAGCGTATCGATTGTGATTATGTTATGTAAGTATAAGTAATAAATGTATTTTCTTTCTTTCTATATACGGTACCTACGAAGTAATACCTATGTATAATATCCTTATTTTACCGTAACGATTCGTTGGACAAATTCCTTTGTAAGATATGCTTTTATACCCATTGATTATCATGCCTTATCCCAATTTATACAGATGGGATGGAAGAAAAATACATGTTAAGGGGTCGCCGCAACATGTCTTTTTCTTCCATACTTCTCTATTAGTCGTCATTTGGATAGTCACCTACTGTTTTTTTTTAAATTTATTTAGATTAACCAACGTTCGTACACACTGCAGAAATTACAGGAAGCAACTGAAAATAAAGAACCAAATGTAACAAACAATCATCCCATCTGCCTAGCCTTTTCCCAACTATGTTGGGGTCGGCTTCCAGTCTAACCGGATGCAGCTGAATACCAGTATTTTACATGGAGCGACTGCTTATTTGACCTTCACAATAACTGGGTTGTGGAGGTCAGATGGGGTAATACTATACTCCTTGGTAAGACTGGTTGTCAGACTTTCAGGCTTCTGACTACCCGTAACGTCTGTCAAAGATCCACGAATGACAGCCGGGACCAACGGCTTAACGTGCTTTCCGAGGCACGGAGGGGTCTCGGTATGTAAAGGGCAGTTGCTATTAAGACAAAACAAAGGTTATATTAGAAACAAAGGTACTAGGTACTTACTTATTTTATGAAATTCTAAACTTAAAAACTTCCTGTTAATAAAATTATACCCACATAGCTATGACGCAAGACCTAAGTACTTAAGCCTCAACACGGGTGACTCACAAGTTAGTTTCAAAGCGAACCTAACATTTTGTTCTAAGTGGCCTGACCACAAAAGGTTAGAAGGCGCAGTTAGAACTCACGACCTTTATTAACCCAAATCTGGCTCTCTTTGGGTTATACCTAAAAATAGCTACCGACATCCCTACTAAAAGACAATAATAATAATAAGTTTATTTTACAATGAAGAGTCTTCTCTTGTTTCTGAAAATTAATAAAAAAGGTCTGCAAATAAGCGTTCTAATTCCAAAATTCAAAATCTCACCGAAATTGTGCCGAAATCCTGTGTCTAAAATCATATTATCAAAAAAAAAACAGTGATATATTATCACTGTTTTTTTTTTTGATAATATGATTGTGATGATGATGACGTGAGAGGCACTCAACATTTTATATCTTTGCCCAAAAAAAATATAAGAACTTTTAAAGTCAATTTTAACCCTATGAACATTCAATTGAGGGCAGCGGGAAAGTGTAACAATTTCGGTGGGAACGTCCCGGGGGGCGAAGTGACCCGCGGCGGCAAAGGGTCAGATACGGTACCGATTTATTTCTATTACCATCCGACCGCGGGCGGGTGTGCGGTCGGCGTACTGAGAGCATGATTATTTCATCCTAACGTTTGACCAAGCAATTGTTAGCGACCATTTATACGAAGCTGATCCTATGCTTAGTGCTGAGCCGATAGCTTTAATATTAATGTCTGCTACCCGCAGTTTTTTTTTTATAAGTAGGTACTACTTAAAAGATCAGGCGTCCACTGGATATGGCTTATATTCTTATTCTCCGAAGGAAAGAGTGCTGAATTTTATTGAAAACCTATTTTCGGCACAGCAACATAAGTACCAACTTTAGTCATTTTTCAAGAGGTACTAAGCCCAACTTTAGTAGCAAATCCCGACTTTTCTTTAACAGTTTCCCGAAAATTTTCCAGAGACAACAAAAGAAGCACCCCAGTCCCAGTGTATTACATTCTCAACCCTTCACAGAGAATAACTTGCGGGTCAAGATGTACCGATTGGGTTTTTCCCGGATTAAATTTCAGGCACTTGGCTCTCTTGGGGTGTAAGGGTTGACGTGGGGCGGTGGGGTAGATAGGATATAATAGTGCGGCGCTGACAATAATTGCTCTGTCGCATGTCTATGCCTGGCCTAATAAAGAAGGAGGATTCTGTTTGGATTCGGATTTTGAATTTGAACAGGATTCTTTTTATTTAATTTGAAACGGTACTTTTGGAACAAATTTTTGCGCTAGGAGTTGGCTGGTAGAAAAAACGTTATGCGACTTTCTATATCTCTCTCTGTCTGTTATATACGAGCGAGTGTGAGTGTGTATGGGTATCGGGTAAGAACCTTCGTTATTGACGGGGGTCCCCCACACGTTTTATTTGGAATTGTTTCGTTTTTCGAAGTTTTCTATCAAGGAAACAAATTGATAAATATTAAATATACATTAACTAGCTGACCCAGCAAACTTCGTACCGCCTCAGAATCAATAAAAACAAACGTAAGAGAAAATTAATTACCTTCATTATAATTTTTTTCGTGAATTTTTCCCATGTTTTAATAGTTATTCTGCTATTCGGGGCGAAGACAAATCCAACAAATAAAAGATCATTAAAATCGGGCCAGCCGTTCTTGCGTTATAAATGGTGTAACTAACCCGACTTTGTTTTATATACCTTTATAGAAGATTAAAAGTAAGTACCTACTGAGAAGTTAAGCGACAAAACTGTGGCCGTTCAAAAACGTACGCATTTAAAACAAAGCAATGCGAAAAACCCCTACACAAACAACAATACCTACCTACAAGGGGCAAAAAATCTAGAAAGCTCGAAATCCCAGTTCCAATTATCCTAGAATTTATCTATTCCACCATTTTACACTACAGATTAATTTGAAAAACGCGAGAGAACACAATAAATCACTCTAAACTGTTGCCATAGCAACGACAAACATTGTAATTGAATTTCAGAGCTGTATGTTTGTGTTTTGTTCAAATCGCATCCAAATCTGCGTTCATAACTTTATTTGCAGTTGGAGTTAGCCGTGACAAGGGTGTTGTCAGTTACACGCAGATCTCAGTGTTGCCAACCTGGTGGATACAACCCTTGTTGCCTATGTTTTATGTCATGCACGGTTATTTAACTAATAAATGTTGGTAATAAGTTGTGCCAACATTACAGTGGGAATTTTTATTGATTAATATTTAGATGAGGTGGACCGCAAGCATTTAGGGTGAATGCGCAGTGGTAGACGGCGAAATTCAAATATTCTTCAGTCAGGTCAGGTTGTATCTTGATCAAAATATGATTTGCGACTTTAATAAAATGTATTTACAGAAATATAGTCATTAGAATTTCCCTACATTTTGACAAGTTTTGGATATTGATTGTCGCTGAGATGTGAGATTGCGACTAGATTTTGAAGGTATTTAATTACGGGTTAGTGGCCTTTCGATCTGCAGGACAATGCACGAGAATTATGAGAGTCAGATAGTGGCGCTTTACGGCTGGACGCCTACTAAGAAATAAAAATAAGACAGTCAAATCATCTATTTTTTTTTGTTTTTGTAATGATACGTTCTTGATCACTTGTTTATTTATTTATTAGTATAAAAAGTACGTATTGTTGAAACTGTGTGTACTCCCCGTCACTTTTCCCTAAAGGTTCATTAGAAAACCAGCGTCAGACAGCATCTGTCTGGCATTAATGCTGAAATGAACCTTTTTGGCACACACTATTGTTGTTGAAACATTATTTTTTTTATTTTATTAATTTTGTGTTCCACGAACTGTGTCCAAATAAACTTTTTTTTTCTTTCTATTTTGATGGAGCTGTTGTTTATTTTCGGAGCGTCTAGAATTGTATCTTTGAACAATTCTGTAACAAATTAGTGTGTTCTTAATTGTTTGAGTACTTTGTTGTAGTTGTAAATGAGAGCTACTAATTTTATTAGCCAGCCACTTCTCCTAGACATGTCTTATTTGAGTCAAACAGAGGTACAGACGCCAGCACATCAAGCTACTACAATCTGTCAAATTTCTTTTATAGATTTTCAACTTTATCGTTAAAGCGTATAAGGTTCAAAGTTGATTGGGAAATTTTGACAGTTTCGGGTAGCTTTATGTATGTGCTGGCGTCTGTACCTAGTAGATAAATAATAAAACCAGGTTATTATTGTCCCACTGCTGGGCAAAAATACCTCTTCACATACAGAGAAGGCACGAGTATTGATCGGCACGCTTGCTCAAGATGGGTTGGCGATTTCAGAATGCCACTAATATTATAATCCTACTAATCACACTAATATGTTAAAGGCGAAAGTTGGTGAGTGTGTGTTTAAATGTTTGTTACTTCTTCACGCTTAAACGGCTGGACCAATTTTGATAAAAATTTGCATGCAGGTAGCTCTGGATTAACATGTATTATATGCTACTTTTTATCCCGATATTCTCACGCGAATATAAACGTAGAAACATAGAATCATGGAAAATATAAAATAACAAACAACGTAAAACCTAAAATATTATGGCACTCGGGAATAACCCGTTAAAAGCTTCGTTTAGAAAATAAAACATTTCGACAATGCAACAGTATAAAATTGTCACTCGTAAGTATAAACTATAACAGCCAAACATAAAGAAAATGTACATTATATTTTATTTACAATTCCATTTCTCGCAACGTTGCACCAATACGAAAATAGAAATATCGCATGACCGTTCTAGTGTTGTGTATGAAAGTTATAAAATCCTTAATTTGAATGTATTCAAATGGAACTGGCTGCGACACGGCAACACACTATTTAAACCGTGCGAAGCCAAAGAAGAAAAAAAAAACACGCTATTTTGCCGGGAAATTATAATGACGTTTTTATTTTTAGAATTCGATATATATTTTTTTTTTATTTAGTTAGGCAGGCTAGTGACGCGCACCCTGATTCGCACGGTTTTTTCGACTTGACAAAACAACAAGATTTCGTTGTTTTATGTTAGTTGAATAAAAATGTATTAATACATAAACTTTTCGGAATAAATTCTCAAAATTATCGTGAAAACCGTATCAGAATCGGTTGCGCAGTTTAGAAAAAGAGTAACCGTGGAGTTTCTTGCCAGCTCTTCTCCATAGGAAACGACCAATTGGGACGTGCACCTAGCTTCTGACGTTTAAGTGCCCATGTCGGTTTATGTTTAGTAAAATGTGAAGAACAATCAACCAAAAACTAAAAAAAAAAAACTTAATCACAGAGCGACACGAAAACCGACTTTAAATTTTATAATATAGGTACGTAGCGTAGCTTTTTTTTAAATATTAATTTTTTTGGGAGTTCTTAATTTTAATAAATTACAAATATTCCTGTAAATAAGCTTTATTTCTATCCAGTGTTTTAAAACGATCGCAGTTTGAAATTAAAGTTCTATTTCTTTTCTAGGCTAGCGAGCTTTATCTTTAGCGACATCTCTGCGGACGAGGCTGTGGTTAAACGCAAGACGAGGGATTGGAAAATGCTGTGGATTTTAATTCAGTTTAGTTATTGCTTTTATAGATTGTTTTGGAACGAAGCTCTTTATTGCGGGTTGCGGAAGGTGTGGGTGGACTGATTGAAATCGTCATGTAGGTAACGAAAAAGCGTAATGTCCCCTTTTTTTTTTTCGGATAGGAAATCTTCAACAACCCCCCCCCCTCCCAATCTCTTCATGCAGCTTTCTCTCTCTCTCTCTATTATATCTCCATTCCTTCAGTTAGAATCACACTAATATTATAAAGGCGAAAGTTTGTGAGTGTGTGTATGTTTATATATTTGTTACTTCTTCACGCTCAAACGGCTGGACCAATTTTGATAAAATTTGGTATGGAGGTAGCTGACACCCTGGATTAACATATAGGCTACTTTTTATCTCGATATTCCGACGGGATCGAAACTTATGCGCGTGAAACCGTGGGGCGCAGCTAGTAAATAATGAACGCTACGAAAAGCTTTAAATACACATATTATAACATCAGGCCCGTAATTCGCGAAGGGTTATGCAGAAGTGTACCTAGAGCACACCCACGTTTTAGCAGTTTTAAGTCTAATGTAATAGGAGGCGAGCCTATTGCTATCAACCGGGCACAACCCCAGACTCCGAGCTGTTACTGATAAATTCCAGATAGAAAAACCCAACAACACTTTGCCTGACCTGGAAATCGAACCCAGGCCCACATACTCAGAAGAAGCGGTTGCGACCTTTTAACGACGGCTTTTTGCGACGGCTTTTAAACAAAAAAGTATTACAATGTTGGAAACCCCATTTCGGAACGGTTTTTTAAATAAATCTGCAAACGAGAATGCTCGTTCTAAATTCAGATACGTCACCAGCCCACACTTTTTAATTTCAACGTTGCCAGTATCAAAAATAAAGCTAGCGAGCTAGTGTGATTAAGTTTTTCCATTCTGCAACTCTTCTTTGATGAGTTATTTTCAGTCGCACCACGACGCGAATGGAATTTCAAATTTAAAAGTTTCCTTGTCAACGCCGCGCTGCGTTCGCTGAAATTCAGTAACTGATGCAATTTTTAAGAGCAGCGCCGTTTTACTGGAATACATCTACCGTCCTAGTTTTCGCGGTCTTTTTAGGTTCCATATTTAACGTTGAATTAGTGCCGCCATGCTTTAATTTTTCCCGCGCGAGGTGGAACGTGAATTAGTTTTAATTTTAAAAGAAAACAATGGCGGTTGGCCGTTTGCCAAAGCTCGGCTGAATTCATAAAATTGAAATTTCACGAGCAATTTGCAACGTCAATTGTTATATGGTTAGTCGGGGGTGTAAATATGAATTTTAAATTGCGGTAACGAATTTCGTGGTCTAAAATATTTCGCACGAACGTTTAAAAGTATATTTGAATGGGTATGTTTACATTTGAAAAATGTATTTTTTTCTGTTATAAAACAGACACATTTAATAATTCACTGTTTAATTATACAGGTAGGTAAAAACATTGATTCCTTATGCCACCCATTCCAGAATATTATAGAACTGTTGCTCGCGACTTCGTCTGCGATCCAGGATGAAAAGTCTATGTCTTTCTCCAGGTCATGGTCTATCCATGTGCTAAATTTCATCCAAATCCATTCAGCCGATTTAGTGTGAAAGTGAACAAATGAACATAAAAAAATCTAATCTTTATTCTTTACTAGCGGCAGCGCCCCGCGGTTTCACCCGCATAAGTTTCGATCCCTTCGAAACGTGGCGCCATCTATACCTAGTTGTTTTCCTCGATAATAGCACTTTTTTTTTGGGATGAAAGGTACCCTATTGTCCGTTTCTGTACAAGACATGACAACGTACGAGTATATGCAAAATTTCATGATGATCGGTTCAGTGGTTTAGGCGTGAAAAGGTAATAAACAAACTTACTTTCGCATTTTTAATATTAGATAAGATAGGTAATATTAGTTTAGGTATAGCTCAACCTGCAACCATTCATCATTCAGGTCAACCATTTTGAAGGAAGCTAAATGATCCAACACACACGCCACCGCGTGTCAGCGAGACATTTGAGTGAGCATGACGTACTATCAGCCGCCAGGGCACATTCAAGTCAATGAAAGACATATTACCTGGTAAATGATAGCTCTGTAGTAGGTACAGACGCCAACACATCAAGCTACCCGAAACTGTCAAATTTTCCCAATCAACCTTGAACCTTATGCTGTAGCGATAAAGCAGAATATCTATTAGAGAAATTTGACAGATTAAATACTGAGAATTCACGAGCAAATGAAAAAATGCAAATGCTAATTAACAAATTACAAATGCAAGTAAAAAATGCAAATTAGCTACGTGACACCAGAGAGATTATTAACTACTTAAATATGGTCCAGGCTGGATCTACAACTCACCAGCATAACTTATAACAAACAGCGACTTCGGATAAAAGTTCACATACTGCCTAGTTTACGTAAGCCTAATGCTAACAATGTAGAATTCAAATCGATTGGAACTGAATTCGAACTGCACTCGAAATTTGAAATTCCGAATGGAACATCGAATCATGTCCGATAGAAAAGAGAGAAAAAAAAACCTGAAGGTGAAAAAAAAAACATCGCCATTGAATCGGAAAACAAAAGGATTGGAGGAATCCTTGCTGGGATGTGAATGGTCGTATCTATAAAAAGGCGCCAACAATGGCCGCCGACTGAAAAGAGATTTCAGAAATCAGAGGTATCATGGAAACAATAAAGATTTTTTTCGCATTGACGTAGACTTGAGGTGAAAACGTCTGCGGTTCCCTTTTCGGGTTCCGTACCTAAAGGCTGCCAACGAGAGCCGATTACTAAGGCTTTGCTGTCCATCCGTCCGCCTATCACAGGGCTGTATCTTTTGAACAGTAATAAGTAGACCCTTGAAATTTACACAGAGTTGTACCGGGCCGCTTTAAAGAAATTTGACAGATTGTAGTAAAGTCCGTTTCACGAAAGAAGTCCCGCGGCAATAAGTGGAACTAATTATTAATAGATCATAGCAACATTCCTAGTCCTGCAACAACCCTCCTACCTCACACACCTTTCTATAAGGAAGAATGTGCAATTTATTATTTGCCTGTTATGATGTCAAGATAAATAAATAAATCATTATTTATGTTTACGTCGCACGACAGTGGCGCCACGTCTACGAGACTTCTTTCGTGACACGGACTTTAGCTTGATGTGCAGCTGTCGTCTGTACAAACAATGTCACACATTGGACAGTGGTTATACAAACGTAAAAAAGTTCTTTACAAATGTCATCTTTTTGACGCAATTTAGCACTGGCCGTCATCGAAATATTAAATATTTGTCAAAGACACACACAAAGTCGGATATTACCCAACGAACCTTCGCGACTTATATTTGCGCAGCGGCGCGTGCGCTCCCAAGCGGACAGTTGTGAAAACTGCGCAAGGGCAGCTTGCATAAATGTTGTTAAGTGTTCGTTTATAATGTCATTGTCTCTAATGTTTGAATTAGAGCATGGCCCACTGTGTCGCGATATTGTTATCGGAGCACGAAAGTCTTAATTAAAACTTAGAAAACTAAGAAGCAAGAGTTTGTTGTAGTGTTAATCTATCTATAAATCTATCATCATCATCTGCCTAGCCTTTTGCCAACTACGTTGGGGTCGGCTTCCAGTCTAACCGGATGCAGCTGAATACCAGTATTTTACATGGAGCGACTGCCTATCTGACCTCCACAACCCAGTTACTGGGTAATACGATACCCCTTGGTAAGATTGGTTGTCACTGTTGTCAGACTTTCCGGCTTCTGACTACCCGTAACGACTGTCAAAGGTCAAAGATCCACGAATGACAGCTGGGACCAACGGCATAACATGCTTTCCGAGACACGGGGGGTCACGGTATGTAAAGATGGTCACCCATCCACAGATCAACCGCAGCAAGCGTAGCTTATCCTGATCGATCGACCTGTGCGGCTGTATTTCCATATCTTTAGATATAAATTAATATGAATATAACAAACAACAATAAAATTATTTTCATAAAATACAATTATAGAAATAATAAAAAAAAATCTAACAAATTGTAAATAAACCATAAGGCGACGCGACGACCTCGCAAGACTTTTCTTTGAACCAAGATCAAACAGAACCTCTAATTACTTGCTTCATCGGTTCTAATTAGTTCCTCTAAAAATTTGTGTCTCCATTTCAAATAAACAATAACGTTTTTTGACCTTGTACAAATTACATAACATACGTAATCAGCCTATAATGTTCCCACTGCTGGGACACGGGTCTCCTCTGTGTGGGAGGGAGTGGGCCGTAATCCAAAACGCGGGTCCAATACGGGGTATCGATTTGTAATGTCAAAATGTAATATCAGACAAAAAGTCAGACAAATTGTTCTGTCCATATAATGTGTCGAGTCCTTGCTGCCATATAGGGAGTCTGTCGGTGCGTGTGCGACGGTGGGGTATATACGATAGGGTTGGCAAAGCAATCTATTGGCCCTGACGTCCAGTGGTAACGGCCGCGACTTACGAGTTGTAGGTCGTAGGTTCGAATCCAGACAGGCACTTTACTTCGTTTATTTCATCACAACTGCTCTCAAAATGGTGAAGGAAAACATCTTAAGGAAACCGGCATGCTCTAGAATAAAAATATCGCACACATGACATGTGACATCTACCAATATCAACCCGCACTGGTCCCGCGTGGGGACCACGGCATTACGGCCCACTTCATCTCACCGGGAGGAGGCCTGTGTCCCAGCAGTGCGAACTCGGTGTCGTTAGTTCTGCATTTCCGTTTTTTGACACCGACTTCCGAAGTTAAAGTTATTTTTCACTTTGTAGTGTTTTTTTTTTGAAGTCGGTTAAAAATAGGCATAATTCTCTAATATTAATACACAGTAATGGTCATTCCACCTTGTTGGATATCTACTCACTGAAATGGGTATGAAGCAAAATATATGTACCCGAGTCAACAAAAACAAAATCAGTAGAACAAAGTCCATCAACAAATCAAATTCCAATCTAACATTCTTATGGCAGCCCTAAACAATGCGCACGCGCGTTCCTCCGGCCCTACTGATCTGTATGCAGCAGCCTACAAGAATCAAGGCTAACCACATCACTAAGTACTTAGTTATCTAAGAATTAATTAGTTAATTGTTATTTTACTGCCGCCACAACTGTGTGAGCGAAAAATCTAATGAACTATGGTCTTGTAGGATGGACTGCGTGTGTACCTGACCTTATTTAAAAAGATGTGGCTACGGGTTGATTGAAGGTAGCTAGGTAAGCTACGCTTGGGAAGACTGTGGCACAGTGATCACTTGCTGCCGTGCCTAGCGAGGCTCAGGGGAGGCCCCTTTACAGTCTCATCAGGGATGTGCCTCACAGGCGTAGCACGGGGGGTTCCGGAAGAACGGGGCCACCCCTATGTGCTGAAGGTGATCACCGGGGTGGTTTTAATGAGGTAAAGGTTTACCCCAGACAAAAAAAAAAAACTCCGCTTGCCGCGGTCGGTCCGTGGATGGATAACCATCCATTACATATCGAGACCCCTCCTAGCCTCGGAAAGCACGTTAATCCGTTGGTTACAGCTATCATTCGTAGATCTTTGTCAGTGGTTACGGGTAGTTAGAAGCCTGACGAAGGGGTATCCTGTTGCTGCGTCGGGATAGACTGGAAGCTGACCACAACATAGTTGGGAAAAGGCTAGATCTAAATGATGATGAGTGGTTACAGCTATGGACGAAGCGTTTTTTAACACCTAAAAATGGTTTGGGCACAATTGATTGTTTTGTATCAGTAGTATATTGATGTATATTTGTCTTTTCGATGAAATTAATTTTAAAACGTAAATCGTCTTTGAATAATGATGTCACAAAATTATACATTGAAATGTCTTTTGAGTAATAATTAAGAAATGTAAATTGAATATACCATTTCAATTAGGTAGTTCATTTAATAATCGTCAAGAAATTCGTCCCATTTCGAATTGTAGATTAATTTGGCGGACGATCAGTAAATTTTCATAATACCATGACAATAGACGAAGCACATAAATTTGATTAATGATAATTAAGAACAAGGATAAGCAATTAAGCGTATTTCGTAATGATTCTTATTTATTTATATATACTTTATTGTACACCAGAAAATACATTACAAGAAATATGATTACCACTACAAAACGCTTCCTGCGATCTCTTCCAGGCAACCTTGGAACGGACAGTGATTGCGTGGATGTAAAAAATGGGGTTGTCATTAGTGCAAAATAATATAGGTACTATAATAGTTACATAGATATATATATACAATATGCTGTATAATAGATACATAAATTAATACATCCATACTCGCCAAGAGTCGTTTTGAAGCGTGAAGTAGGTTTTAAAAGATAAGTGCTAGCATAAAATCTTTTTATATAATGTCAAAGAAACTAAACGAACCGATTTTGATGGTTTTGGCGTAAGTATAATAGTATACTATAATCCATATTAATATTATAAATTCGAAAGTAAATCTGTCTGTCTGTATGTTACCTTTTCACGCCTAAACCACCAAACGGATTTCGATAAAATTTGGCAGAGAGATAGATTGCATACCGGGGAAGGACATAGGATAGTTTTTATCGACATACCTCACGGGCGAAGCCGCGGGCGGAAGCTAGTACTAAATATATATACACATACATTCTTCCTCAAGGAAACTGCTGTAAAGACATTAGGACACAGAATTGCTATCTGGAATTGGCAAACTTAATCGGTCTCTAACGCCTTATACCAGCTGACATTGTTCTTTATTATCTTAACGTGTCGTCAGTCAAGGCTAATCACGTTATTGTAATATAACATAAGACTTAATGTATCAATATCTATACATATGTATATGTAAACGTCACTGTCTGTATGGCTGCGTTGTTCTTCTAAACTACACAACGGATTGTGACGTGGTTTTCACCATTATTTAGAGAATTTATTTTGGAAGGTTCATTGGTATCATCATCATTAATTATTGCAGTCGAAAGACGTCCACTGTGGGACATAGGCATCCCCGAAGCACTGCCACTTCGACCGGTTCTGTGCTTCCCGCATTCCTTCCCTTGCCGGAGTCCTGCGGTCTTTACAATGTGATCGGTCCATCTTGTGGGAGGCGTTCCAACGCTACGACTTCTGGTACGCGGTCGCCACTCCAGAACCTTTCGGATCTATGGCTATAAGGCATGGCTTTATTTATATAGGTAATATACATTCTTATTGAACTTAAATATATAACAAAACAAAATCTTGATGTTTTGTGAAGTAAAACCGTGCTAAGCAGGGGCCGGATCGCTATGTAGTCTATACTTTTATACTAATATTAAAAAGAAAAAAAAAAAAAGAGGTATTTGTGAGTTGGTATGTAAAAAAAAGGGGATAATCTTCGGAACTACTGATCCGATTCCAAAAATTCTTTCCCTAATGGGAAGATACAGGATTACCGAGTGTCTTTGTGTAAACAGTATGGAAACCACACATATATGCAATAAATTATACCACACACGTGTTGTTATCGCCTTTTCTGACGATATACAAAAAATGAACGAAAAGGTTCGTGAAAAACAATCTGCTGTTCCCTACATTTTGACGAGTTATGCGAACATAAATGTAGGGAACAGCTGATTTTTTTTCGCGACCGTTTTCGTAATTTTTTTGTATATCGTCAGAAAAGGCGATAACAGGTATGTGGTATAATTTATTGTATTATTAGTATTGTATATTATGTTAAAACAAGAATTCACGAGAACGAAATCGCGGGCAGAAGCTAGTGTTATATAAGACTTAATGATTAATTTTATATTGTTATGAGCGATGGTTACTGCCTCCATTACGTTGAGGTCAACAGGTTTAGCTGTTGCAGGAAAATATCGTGTTAACAATTGATTGGTTTGTTTTATTGTTCTGTTAGACGTGATTGCATCGTTTGCCTCATCATTACTGTCATTGTTTGTTGTTTTGAATAAAAATAAACGTAAGAGTACTTTTTATTTTTAACCGACTTCAAAAAAGGAGGAGGTTTTATGTATCTCGGGACCATGCGGTCCCGCAGGGTAATTGCGTAACACACTATCAGTAGCAATGGGTTTCATTTTGACAGTTCAACAACATTCATTGCGTTATTTACGTTGTTGAGCAGACACATTTTTTGAACTTATGGAGCAATGGATTAGCAATATGTTAGAAAATGATTCAAATTGAGAGTAATAGTGTGTTACGCAATTAGGGTACTGGTCCTTTGGAAGGCGTACGAGGGGCCGAAGCCAACTCGCAGAGGCCCCTTACGAAATTTTAATGAAATGCGGCACCAACCGGCGATTATCCCTGTATGCACTATGCAAGTGCACCCAAGGATAACCCCCGGTTGGTGTAGGACTATTGCAGGATATGGAAAAATAAAAAGTTGGACTATTGGTTTGGGTGGCTAAAGTAGACTGGTTACCAAGAACTATGGAAGAACTATGAGTAAGTATTATAATTAGGTGTTTGAAATGTCACTGAACTACTGAAGTCCTGAGGTCTCTTCTTTATGTGCGTGTGAACTGAGGGACCATACTACTATTTCGCTCCTCCTGACCTCCACAACCCAGTTACTGGGTAATACGATATCCCTTGGTAAGACTGGTTGTCAGACTTTCGGGCTTCTGACTACCCGTAATGACTCTCAAAGATCCACGAATGACAGTCGGAACCAACGGCTTAACGTGCTTTCCGAGGCACGGAGGATTCACGGTATGTAAAGATGGTCACCCATCCACAGCCCAACCGCAGCAAGCGTAGCTTAACGTGATCGATTGACCTGTGCGGCTGTTATTATTTAGCCACGGGCCCCTCCAATCAATAAGGTGAAGTTAAAAAGCAAGAACAAAGACGGGTAAGATTTTCATAGTTGAGGATGCGGTGAATGACATGTATCTCCCAGGCCCCCGACTTAAGGCTCCCCCTGTGCCTTCTACTACCATAACGGCTCCCATAGACAGACGCGACGCGACTCAAGTAGAACGCGAAGGGAGAGTGGGGTTTTAGTCAGTAGGATTCCGACATAACCCTCCGTTCTCCCCAGACGAAGGGTATCCTTTGGAAGGATTTGTTCACGGAAAAAAAAATTATAGTAAAATAGTTGTTTTTAAATTTTTCCTTGATCTGATTTCGTATTGTTGTACATATTCAACAGAACTATATTGCTTTTGCCTATTCGGGGATACAATTAGATGAGAAGTCTTTGTATTAAAATATTAATTTATCCAAAGCCGTATAGAGACTAGAGAGGCGCGAATTTTGCGTAGTCGTTCCACATTACAAGTCCTTGAGTCCCAGTCTGCTGTGTACAACAAAGGCTGTAGGTACTTCTATGTAAATTCAATTATATTTCAAAATAATTGGTTTAGGAGAAGACTCCTAGTATGATTATTATTGAAATAACTTAACATCACGCCTCGCCAGGGACTTGAGCAGAGGTGTAACCATAGTACACCCACCCACATTTCACCAGTTATGTTTACACCGCGAGCCGCACGGCATTTCATACAAATTTTCAAGGCCTTGTTTTTCGAAATTAATGAACCAATTTTAATGAAACTTCATACGCATAAGCAGGATACAAAAGTCTAAAAAGTTACTTAAAACATTTTAGAAAAATAGTGTTACAGCCAAATTAGACCGATATTAAATTTTCAATGGAAACGGAAATTTCCAGTTATCTTTTTTTTAATAGGATATTTCGAAAATGTTCTTATGTAACTTTTTAGACGTTTATATCCTGGTTATGTGTATGAAGTTTAATTAAAATCGGTTCATTCATTTCGAAAAACAAGGGCTTGAAAGTTTGTATGAAATGCTGTACGTCGTAAACGCTCTTAAATCCCATGTAATAGCAACCTTGGGTAACCTGGAAGTCTTTAAACGGACTCCGGACGCAGGTTGGCCGAAGCAAGGAATACCTGTTTATTTAGGTATTTATTTTTATGGTGCTGTTCCACAAACGATGGGACACTTAATATCGTGTCCTGTGTGTCCTGTCAGCTGCACGTTACAGGAACTGATGGACGCTGGTGAGACCTGGTAATCAAACTCAGGAGCTCATGCTCCAAGCTCATGCTCCAAAGTAGTGCTTGTGACCACTAGACTAACGGTTTAAATGTGACGTAAAATTCGATGATGGCGTCTCAAATGTCATATTAAATTGAATTCTACTTACCACGGGAGCCTCATTATTGACGGCAGATTGTTAGACAGAATTAATTATTCCTTATCATCATTTTCTTGGCAGTTTATAAGATATTATAGATATAATCTTAATTGAAGATGATTACAGTTATTAGTTTTAATTTATTAATTTAATTCTCATGAAGTTGTTATTAGTTTTCTTGTAGCCTCTGGCATTATTAGCGCGGGCAAGTGATGCGATGCGATGCGAGTGATGCGACGGGGTAGGTCGGGGGAGGAACAAATTTCACCCGGACAAAGTCGCGGGGAGAAGCTAGTATTATTACATAAATTAAAGTCGTTTTTTGTGTTTGTGTGATCGCGATGTTCTTCTCAATTACCATACATTGTTTTGCGGGTACTTATTGTTATATCATCGTTTTATGAAACCAGGCAATGGATACTTTGCTTATACTTACAGGAAGATTTTTTTATCACCATCAAAATTTTTACAGGGTGTTCTACCCATGAATATGAACAAATTTATATATGGGACCAACGCGCGTTAGAATTTTGTATGGGAAATTAGGTTTCTCCTATTGACCACCAGGTGGCGCTATAACTTTTTCCCATATAAAATTCTAACGCGCTGGCAATCGAACGTAAGTGAAAAAACAGTATGAATGTAAACGAAGCGAAAGGAGTATGCAGTGCAGTGGTGGTGGTATGGAGTGGCAGTGTTGTTGCAGCGTTAGTGGAGCAGTGTCCGGTGTGTGTGCGGTGCTGTGCTGCAGTTTTTAACTTTGACTATACTTACTGGTTTTTGTATACAAATCATGATTCTACAGTCAAAAAGTTAAAAACCGCAGCACCGCGCACCGCCTAAGGATCGTAGCAGGTGGCGTTCTGTAGTTTCTGCCTATCCCCATGGGGAGAAAGACTAAGCTAGAAGATATATAAGTCTTCTAACTGGGCCCCATGGTTTCACCCGCATAAGTTGCGATCCCGTGGGAATATCCCACCTATACCTATGGCGATAGGCTGAGTTGATTGTTGATTGACCTATGGCATTAAGTCTGCCTCTGTACATTTATGTGCTTGAATTATTAAATAAATATCGGGATAAAAAGTAGCCTTTGTGTTAATCCAGGGTGTCAGCTACCTCCATGTTAAATTTTATTAAGATTGCTCCAGCCGATTATGCGTGAAGAAGTAACAAACATACAAACACACCCACAAACTTTCGCCTTTATAATATTAGTGTGATTTAGGTATTATCACAACGACGATGTATTGATGTTAATGATAGTAGAAACATGAAGTTTTTTGCCGTATATTGTCCACATTGTATTAATTAAATTATGCATTTAATAACGTGTTTAGTACCACTAAATATTGCGTGATTATGACTAATCTAATTACGGAAACCAGTAGTAATGGAACTGCACTGTAAATTCGTCCACATGGCATATTAGTAGTCAAATATGGAACCGGATGTTCCGCAACAAAAACAAAAAAAATTAACATGCCAAGCGAACTGCAATGTATTCGGAATTTCCCAAAGGTAACAGAGAGAAGTTATTATGATTTTTGTTTACTAGATAGTATTAGTTTTTAACTAATAGTAGGTAGTTCATATTTTTTTGAGCAATTACAGAATTGCTGCAGAGGGGATCCGTGGCTAAATAATAACAGCCGCACAGGTCGATCAATCAGGTTAAGCTACGCTTGCCGCGGTTGGTCGATGGATGGGTGACCATCTTTAGGTACATACCAAGACCCCTCCGTGCCTCGGAAAGCACGTTGAGCCGTTGGTCCCGGCTGTTATTCGTGGATCTTTGGCAGTCGATACGGGTAGTCAGAAGCTCGAAAGTCTGACAACCAGTCTTACCAAGGGGTATCGTATTACCCAGTAACTGGGTTGTGGAGGTCTTATAGGCGGTCGCTCCATGTAAAATACTGGTATTCAGCTGCATCCGGTTAGACTGGAAGCCGACCGCAACAATAGTTGGGAAAAGGCTAGGCAGATGATGACAGAATTGCTGCAATATTGTATTAGAATACAAATTTGTGCATCAATTAATTCGCCTTTTATTTTAGTTTTAGGCATTCTTTCACATAGTTCTATACAGTTTCCATAGTTTTATAACAAAACTCAAAACAAAACTATACACTCACTTTAAAGTACAGTCAGCTTTAGAAAGATGTACATATTTGTATACATTGACAGAGAGACAAAAAAACTTCATTGTATTGTCTACAATTTGTGTTCCATAATCTATATATGTAACAACAAGTATATATATATAGTACCCAATGTGCAATATGTGTTGTAGCTACACATTGATACCTACCATAGTATGGAACTAAGATTGTAGATACATAAGTAAATGAATTCTTGTCAACATAATTATACTTTTGACGGTGCAGCAAGTGGCGCAGTCTGGTTTTTACCGAAGAGGTCGGACAAGAAGAGTGACACTGGATGACAGTCACTCTAGCCATAGACTAATATATGTATATAAATAAGACTCTAGCAGAGCGTCGCATCGATGGTTGCGAGGCGGCTATCTTCTGATCACCGAAGATGAGGTCATGGGAGCCGCTGTCGTACCACGCCCACGACGAACTGCTAAATTCCGGCGCAATCCTGATGATATTGAAACTGCTGAACCACTAATACGATGCCCACCTCTAGTAAAGGCTAACCTGCTCTGTAACATCTTTTTAAGGCTGACGTCACCTACCCAATAATTTCCTATACTCTCATTGTTAGGCAGCAGGTACAAATTACCTAACAGTTTTCCCTATAACTTCAATTGTGCAGTAATTGACCAATTACAGTTAATTTCATTTGTTTAGCGACAGAATGGCGTTCTTCAACAATGTTCTGATCGTGCCACGTGTAATGATCCTGACATGCACTTGCATTGTCACGAAACGATGCGATTTAATATGGAATGAGAAGAACTGGTTATGGAAATTTAGCCTAGCTAATAATAATAAGTTTATTTAATTTCTTTCACAATGGTTTTGCAGCACTTAACAGTTTTTACTGTATAAATTCACATTGTGAGAGGAATGATGTAGGTTTAGAGAAAACTTGTGTTACAGGTCACTAAGGCCTGATTAGTGGCCTCATACAAATTAACAGGTAGGTATCAAAATCAAAACCAAATTCATTTAATCAAACTAGGCTGAGAATCAGCACTTTTCGGTAGTCAAAATGACAAAAGGCAGTCCCCCAAAATGCCCACCCTTCACCACTTCCTAGTGCTTTCGCTGGGAAGAAGAAGTGGCGCAACAAACTCCCCAGCAGCACAACTGTCTGTTCAGTCAGAAAATACTTGATTGTATACAATACTAGGCATGCAAAGTAAATAAAATTACAGGACACAGAACATTAAATTACATTATTTGCCATATGTCAGCTAGCCACGCCAATATACCAACAAATACAATTAAAACTATACGTACTCTAGCAAAAAAATAATAAATCAAAATTAAAAATGTAAACAAAAATTTACTACCTAAATAAAAGCCTCCGGGTATAAAGGGCGTGACAGCTTACATATTTATGCAATGCTGTGTTCTGTTCACATAGCTGTCACTTGAAGTCACAAATGTTAATCTAGGACCATCGAAGTGAAATACATAAACGAGTTGTTACTAATAACAACAATAAAACCATGGTCAATAAGACGACCAGTCACCACAAGCAGCACCCGTTTACGAGCATAACGCAAAGATCAGCCATTACCATATTTGAGGGAAGGAGGCAACCTGACCCCCGACGCTACCGCAAGCAGTGACATCTAAGGGAGCATGACGAACTTGCTGCCGGTTGCTCAGGCAAGAATATTAAGATCAATCGTAGAGGTCGCTAGCTAACCACATTTAATGATTAAAGATGACGAAGATGTCTATCTACTGAACCGTCATAGTGCGGCGGTGGCCTTTCTACTAACTGCTGCTGGAGACTCGGATACGTAATAAGCACAGAGCATTTTCATAATGATCTTTATTCACAAAGACACATCAATTACAATTTACAAGCTAACACTAAAATATAAATTATATAACACAAAATTGAAGAAAAAGGCAGGAGCTTATTGGGCATCAAAAAATCATTCGCATCGCTGTCAAATAGATACATATTAAATAATGTTTCTTGAAAAAAAAAAACTTAATAAATTATTGAAATTTAAAGGACAAAATCTAGAATCATATGCCAGTGACCGACAGCTTACCTCTGCTCAATAATTATAGTTCTTTACCCCTTGGGGTTTACCTACACCACATCATTTACCTTTTTATTTTCTATCCGACTATTATTATGCCGATATTCTTGTTTCTTTATTGTAAACACAAGGTATTGATAGGTCTGCAACCTCGGTAGTCAGACCTGTCTGGACGAGATCTAAAAGGTCATATTACATTTGTTATTATTGTTAGTGAATAGCACATTTTATATGAGAGCGTTGAACTTGAAATCGTTTTTGAAATTAGTATTTGAATGAGCGCCAACGGGTAGTGGGAGCCATGGTTATTGAACGGAAAGTAGGTACATTTACGCGATCGTACACACTCGGCCGCTTTTGTCAACCATCGAAAAACTTCGCCAAACGAACACGAGCCGTTAGTGCCATGCATTAAGTCACGAGGGACGATTATGTGTTTTTCGCTCCACGCTTTTAAAAAATTGCTGATTGCGAGCGCCGAGATAAGCATGAAGTTATGTTCTTATTTTATTATGTTTATGCTTATTATATCCCCAGATTCATGCACTAACAAGCCCAATTGGTTAAATTGAGATTGAAAGTAGAATTAAATATATATGTTATTACTTTTCAAAATGGTAGTCGGCGGGTAATGGTAGCCTAGCATATTTATATTATCTTAATCTTTTTTTCTTTACTAAGTTGATTTTTTATTTGTCTTACAAATAGTTCTTTGTACTAATTACTAAGATCACATATTTTAAAGTATGTCTAGTAAATTTTCGGGAAGAGTAAATTATGGCTCCCATTTCCCATATGGGCGTTAAGCGGGCTCTCATTACCCGCATGTGCCGGGTAATGGGAGCGACTGTTTTTTTTTGTAAAATCGTTATTGTACCTTAATACAAGACTGTAATTGATTATAACTGTGTTTAAAATATACTCTAATAATGAATGTAAGAGTTCCTAAATAAGCATCATAAGAATGTTAACAAATGTGGTTGTTATGAAATTTTTCCCTTAGTAGGCTCCAATTACCCTGTTCTCCCCTATAGATGGGCGATCCACCGGGCTTAAACCCGGCTTTTCATAAACACCCGATAAACAACCAGAAAATTGGGTGTTTACGGGTGTTTTTTAAAGGGTTCCGTACAAATCTGTAGGTATGTAACAAAAAAATTACGGTTTTCGGATTTTTTCCTTTACTTGTGCTACATGACATTGCTTCTTGCCAAATTTCATGATTCTAGATCAACGGGAAGTACCCTTTAGGTTTTGATTCCGGAAAGCCTGTAACTTTTGTTTGTGTTGACTTAGAAGTTTGATTTTTCCACTGCTTCAAGCGATTGCAGTCCTGATTTCAACTTGATAACTACACGCGTTCCTGAGAAAAAGGGACTTGACCGACGGACAGACAGTCGGACAACGCAGTGATCTTATAAGGGTTCCATTTTTTTCCTTTTGAGGTACGGAACCCTAAAAAGAGGTACATTTAGCAACAACGGAATAATAAACTAAATGATAATTACGAGTATAATATGGTGATCATACATAGGTACATTAATATTATTGAATCAGAAAAAAAAGAGTTTTTAGCAGTTTGTGGGTACGATTTCCAAATGTAGATTTCCGTATGTAATAATCTCGCGAGAAGAGATTTAAACTTTTCAGGAAAATGGTACCGCGCCGGGCGACGCCATGTTAAAATCTAGCGAAAATCAAAATTAAACATTGTACTCCTGATAGAAAACCTGTTACTAAAAATCTTGTAGAAACACTCCGAATTCCCTAATATGTTAATTAAAGAAACAATACGAGCTCAAGTTAAAAAAAAAACTCATTAAGCTGTTCAACACTCCAACACAATTGCAACTGTACCGTTTAAAACATAAAGTTTAATTTAAAATGAATTTTGATTGATGAAACTTCGGGTTAATACCAGCGCTTGCTTCCGTATGCACCATTCAACGGATAGATGTGCGATCTTTCTTAAGGTCGACCGTTTGATGGTCTAAGATCTACCTATTAAAATATTAATAGCATGATTTTCGTGAGATCCGGAAATAAGAATCATGTCTGTATTACTGTTCCGTTTCGATTCAAGGATACTTTAACTGATATTAAATTTGAATATATCGACATTATTATCTATTCTAGTCGCTCCATGTAAAATGCTGGTATTCAGCTGCATCCGGTTAGACTGGAAGCCGACCCGAACATAGTTGGGAAAAGGCTAGGCAGATGATGATGATGATATTATCTATTGAATTCATCTTGTATTTTTTATTGTTTATTAATTAAGGAACAAAACCAAATATAAACAGAAACATCACAAAAACGAAGTTAATCTTTTGTGAACTGAAATTCAAACAATTTATTTTCTCTTCATAAATAGTGGCATCGTATTTTATTAATTACTAGCAGCGCCCCGTGGTTTCGATCCCGTGGGAATATCGGAATAAAAACTATCCTATGTCCTTCCAGGGGATGCAATTTATCTCTCTGCCAAATTTTATCGAAATCCGTTCAGTGGTTTAGGCGTGAAAAGGTAACATACAGACAGAGTTACATACATAGAGTTACACAGTTATTTCATTTATTTATGACTAGCTGTGCCCGCGACTTCGTTCACGTGGATGTCGGAACACAATAATGTGTCGCTTAGGAAAGGTGTAAAAGGAAGAATCTTCCGATCTTGTCTGGTAACGCTTCCCTTGCCTGGGGTTCTCAACCATAGCCCTTTCGACTGTACAGCAGTCACTGCGTCTTCAGGGTTCATAATGACAATGCGACGAAGTGTCACTTTGATTTTTGAGGATAAATAAAAATGAAAGCGCCTGCTCGAGGCTGATTGTCTGACCAAATAGCCATATTATGTCCATTTTATTTTGCATTTGTTTTAGAATACTAAGTTAGACCGGAATAAATCGTAAAATCATACCACCATTTTATCTAAAGTATATATCTGAGATTAGTAGGTGAAGTTTGAAGTTAGTTTTTATAAGTCTTGTCTTCTTCTCTACCGCTCTGCGATAAATTTAGAAATTCTTAACTTGGTATTGTAGATATCTTACATACCAATATTAAGACTTTATCACAGCGTCGAGATATCTAGAAGATAAAAAGAAGAATACATCAATGGTGTTACTCTTAAATCGTACCTACTGAAGTTTATCTGAAAAGTAGTTTGAAGTCTTTCTTAACTTATTCTGTAAACCTGTGCCCACATTTGCTAACTACGCACTACGCCGGGGGGAAGATTCGCTTCCGCGGCAAATCGGTGCGGAGCGGACAGATCTCCGGCGCGATCTCATGGCGGCATGGAAAGAGCGACTGTCGCTACCCAGCGCAGGGCACGCCGCGATAGCGGCGATAAGACCCCTCTTTAAGGAGTGGCTAGAGAGGCGCCACGGCGCTCTCACCTACCGCCTGACGCAGGTCCTCACCGGACACGGAAGTTTCGGGAGGTTCCTGCACATCATCAGGCGGGAGGAAACGCCCGGGTGTCACCATTGCTAGGATCGCCCAGAGGACACGGTGGAGCACACGGTGGAGGTCTGCCCCGCTTGTGCGGAGCACCGCCGTGTCCTCGTAGAGGCGATCGGCAGCGGCGGCGACCTCTCGCGTCCGGCCCTGGTGCGAGTCATGGTCCGGGGCGAGAGGGAGTGGGAGGCAGTCACCTCCTTCTGCGAAGCAGTCATGCTAGCAAAGGAGGTGGCGGGATGGCTCAGGGAGAGAGCCTCCCGTCCCAGCCACCGTGGGAGACGCTCCGGGCGTCGGGAGCCGCGTGACGACTCCCGGCCACCGTAGGCGCGGGCCTGCGAGCGGAGAGTAATGGGTAGCTGGGTTTTAGTCAGTAAGAGTCTGACACTCCCTTCCGCTCCACCCAGAGCGGGAGGGGTCATTTGATGATTTCCCATCCGAAAAAAAGGGGTCGATATGGTTTTAACCAAGACAATGGCTAAAAATTTAGTTATTGTCTCGAAGACATAATTTACAATACCTTTTTACGACATGGCAGTGGTACTTGTATTGGGTGTGCACCTTGACGTATCGCTGCCGGCCGTAGTCGAGTCGACGGCAGCGAAGAGTCCTGGGACGCGGTGGTTTCCTTCTGCGAAACGGTCGTCTCGAAAGGCTGTGGAAAGGGAGAGGGAGATCACCTCACCTCACCTCACCTCACCCGGCCCGCAGTAGGCGCATCGGGTGTCGGCGGAGGGCGGACAACGCCCTCTTCCAGCCCACTAAACGGGTCCAGGGGCGACGAATTCGGGGACGTCTGTCACCGCCAACACATCAGGACTTGAGCTGGCGGCGCGTAGTGTCCCACGCGCGCCCCTCTTTGCCGTCACCAGTCGGGGGTTGCGGAAGGATCGTACGGTCCCGCAACCCCCGGCGTAGGTGTGAGACGGAACACTGGGGTGATTTTTAGTCGGTAAGAGCCTGACAGACCTCGCCGCCCGCCCCAGGGCGGCGAACATCCATGAAGATTTTCGACCCCGAAAACAAAAAAAAAAATGTGCATCTGCCGAACCTATACTCAATAAATCAACAGCCCGTCTGGAGGTGTGCGTTGAAGCGTTATCATGTTAAAGAAATTTAAAAAAATTCGAGAAAAAAGGCAAAAACTATGAAACTATGATATGATCTTAAAACCTTATGTCACTAAGAAAATGCTTCTCTGTTAACAATGTTAGAAAGGTTGCTTGCCCCTCGAAAGAGCTCCTACATAAAGTTGCCCGTGTGTGTGTTTGTTTCGGCCTTTCTTCTCAGAGTAGTCAGATAGGAAACGCCGACTTCATCTAGTTTAAAAAAAAAACATGATTGACGTGTAAAAGTGTTTGTACAAACCTACTTACAAAAATAAAATCATTTATCATTGCAATCTTTATCACTCAGAACACCACATCACATAATATTATCTTACATTATCCTCACTTTTCATTTGAAATTCTTTTAGCGCCACTAATCAACCAACATTATGTAATCATTATCATTACTTTTTCAAATAACACAGGCAAAAGTGACTGTGATAGTCATCTTATAGGTAAGCCTGCATGACGTGATTATTCACATAATAATGTTATAAACACAATAATTATGTTTTCGTTAGTACTATAAAGCGCCAATAGATGTCATTACGTGTATCCAATTTACGTAATGAAAGTTGTTGTAGAATACTTTAAATTGATTATATCTTTTGATACAGTGAACCGATTGCGATGAAACAAAAACTAAACACTACTCCGAGTTCCACACTATATTTGAGTATAAAAATTAACCATATTGGTTTGGTACTTTTTACGTTGCACCTGTTCAAATGAAATTTTGTCACATCCAAACAGACAAACAGACAAACAGACAAAAATTCTAAAAATTGATGAAATGGCATCTGTTGGTTATCCTATAACACCCCAACTATTTTTTTTTTTAATATTTTCAATGTACAGAAACGCCTCGTCTACAGATTTATTATATGTATAGATGAAGCCTAAAAATTACCTGACATTAGTATGTCAGAGACTAGTATCTGGACTACGTAAGCAAAAGCCTATACTACCGTCACGATGAGACAAAACAAAAAAAAAAACTGGAATACGATGACTTTGTGTATTCAAGAATCAAAACAGTTTTCTCCGTTGTTTACTTTGTATTACAAAAGAACCTAAACATGATCATTATTTACAATGCCTTTAATGCGTTTGTACCGTAGATACTAGGTTGTGAAATCGAGAACTAAATCATACATACATTGCGATTCTACAATGCGATACGTACCATCTTTGTTAGTCATTATGTACACGAATCACTGCACATTATTGTCTAAAGTAGGCTACAATACGCAAAGCCATAAAATACAGCTTATAACCAGTTTCAATCATGTAATTAATACGCGGTTACATAATACGAGGATCTGTTTGTTCAAAGTAAACATTAATTAACTATGCAATTAATTGTCCGTGACATATCGATCTATACGACGTGATCTTAGCACACGACCTCAAGAAGCATTAGTGATCTTCTTCATATAAATAAAAAAACTGGCCAAGTGCGAGTCGGACGAAGTGTTCCGTACCACAAGGCAAAAACGCCGAAAAAAAACAAGTTTGTTGTATGGGACCCTTAAATATTTATTTTATTCTGTTTTTAGTACCTATTTGTTGTTATAGCGGCAACAGAAATACATAATCTGTGATAGCTAGAAATTTCAACTGTCTAGCTATCACGGTTCATGGCATACAGCCTGGTGACAGACGGATAGACGGACAGTGGAGCAGCCTTAGTAATACATATAATGTAATATATATAATGGGTACGGAACCCTAAAAAAAATATAATCTATTCGTGATTTAAAAAAACCGCACTCGTTTTAGCAGAATGGACTGTACGGAGCACACCTTCCGTATTCACGCTACATCAATAACACTTTTACGTAATGAGAAATAGGGTTCAATTTCCTGTAAAAATAAATGAGTATCCATTACGCACTGACCGCTACAGTAAGGCATCGTCATTTCAACTTTACCACCTTGTGTTAAGGTTAATTTTCGCTTACTCACCAATTGCTTTAGGAATCAGATAGGCGAGTTTCCGATGTTCGCTCGTTTATAACCATTATCTCATGAACGTTATGACATTTGATTCCGATGACGTGATGAACGCATTCAATCTATTTTTGTGTGATGGAGGGCTGACAAGGGTAGAAAAATTATATTTTTGACGCCATCTTGGTAGTAATGGTAGAATTTAGGAAGATAAGGTAGGTAATATTGTATGAAGTCTGTAGATGATTTAGGCCTTTGTATGAAGATTAGTAATTTACGGCCGAGACTTACGAGTTGCAGGTCGTAGGTTCGAATCCTTTTCGAGGTTCGAGGCGCTTTATTTGTGTAAATTAATTATTTTATCTTTCATCAATGATTATTGATATTATGCCGGTTAATGGCTGTTAGAGTTTTATGAATAAACCGTACCGGCCCGTGTAGCGCCACCTAGCGGGTCCAATTGTGAATCTAAACCACCCAGGGACCGATCAAAAACGATCAAAATCGGTTCAGCCGAGGAGTTCAGTGACATACACAACACAGGTACAGAAGAATTATACATAACAGGATATAAAGATACTTAATTCACTTTTTGAAGATAGATAGATGATAAAACGTTTATTCAGCGCAACAAAAGACACAATACAGGTATTATAAAACATCAAAAAGGTGAAAAAAAAAAGATTAAAAAGATAAATTGACCCATAGACACCTAGCTCATATACATCATAGATTTTTGTCTGAATTATTTTGCAAAAACAACGACATTTAACAAACATTTAACAAATTCAACATTAATTGAATTAGTAAACATCTTCATAACCTACAGGATTACAAAAACAGCAAAACAATACCCTAAAGATAAATGGTCAAACAAATCTAGTTCCATAAAAATAGATGAAACCGAGCAGCAGAAGATTAGAGGTCACATCAAAATGACGGAAAGTTCAATGACATCTCAGAGTGACACTCAGATGTGACCTTTATCAGATGGGACATCTGAATAGTCTATTCTATACATTATCTTTGGAACGTATATGTTTGAGCCGTTTGGGGTTGAAACTCTAGGGCCATGGGGCCCGAGTGCCCACTTAGTATTTCGAGACATCGCCAAGCGGTTGGTCGACTCTTCACGTGACCAGAGGGCTGGCTTATTTTTTGGCCAAGGAATCAGCATTGCCATACAACGTGGCAATGCTGCCAGTCTTTTGGGCACGTTTCCTGTTGACAGCGATGCGGATGAATTTTTTGATGCCCTTTGATTATTTCCTCTCCTTTTAATATACTTGTACATATTATTATTTTAATACTGTTACCTTTTAAAATTATGTTTCTATACATACATCCATATTACTAAGACTCCACTGTCCGTCTGTCTGTCTGTCACCAAGCTGTATCTCATGAACCGTGATAGCTAGACAGTTGAAATTTTCACAGATGATGTAGTTCTGTTGCCGCTATAACAACAAATACATAACAAAGAGCAACATAATAAAGAGTATTCCATTCTATTCTATTCTATAAAATAAAGTTAAAATTTAAAGGGGTATAAAAGAAACGTATTTTTCGGCGTTTTATGCCTTGTGGTACGGAACCCTTCGTGTGCGAGTCCGACTCGCACTTGGCCGGTTTTTTTTATTTTTTGCTTGGCTGTTTCGTTACTACAAGAACTATTGTATAACAGAAAAGTAACTTCACCTTACGCCCACGTGATGGTAGCGAAACGGCCAAGCCACATATATCTTGACTAAGGTGTAGAGTTTGTGAAGATAGGGCTTGTAGAGTTAGGGCGTGTAGCGTTAGAAGCTTGGCTCTACATGAGATCTGATAACTTTTTGAAAGTGCCATATGCAGCATTTTACACGAAAGTGTTTTTGTTGTAATTTCACACCGTTTGTAAGTAGCTAAAGAAAAATTTTGGGTTTTTTTTACTAAAAATCCTGAAACATGTATTTTATTATTTATAACAAGGAGTCCCAATATCAATCTTCAGACCTCTAGCATCAAAATTTGCGAAAGTCTCATACAAACTTCTAAACTTCCATCTCCTACTTTAGGGGGTTAGGGGGGTAGTGCCCTTGCGCTTTGCTTGGCTCATCTTGGCGGGGCCACTACCGTGCCCCCAGATATGCTAACAGATGCCATTATTTCGTCAAATAACACCACAATAAACACAACTACCTATTCCCGACCACCAATTGCCGACACGAGCAGTGGGCGTAGGTTCGAACCCAGTCAGGCGCTTTAATTTGTGTAAATAATTTCATCACCACTGCTCTCAAAACGGTGAAGGAAAACATCGTGAGGAACCGGCACGTCTTTTAACCAAAAATTCGAAGACATCTGACATCTACCAACAGACTCACCGAGAGGAGGATTGTGTCCCAGCAGTGGGAACATTATAGGCTGAATATGTAATTACCGCCATTACACTAACAGACATAACAGCACACAAATCAATGGGCGATTTGCATGCAGATGCGGCGATACGGCGGCGGCCGGTGGGATCTGTGTTAAGGTTAGCGGCTCGTCTTCACACCGGGCGACCCTCATCCTTGTCATGCATTATATTAACGAGGAATATCTGCTAAGGTGTGTTCACAGGAGAAATATTCACAGAATTAAGTTCAAAGACCTATAGTGATCGACCAGAGCGAAATTCTCGTAATTTTAAGAACGTTCACAGTCTCAATCTGTCAAAAATACCTCTAATTTCCCAACATTTTTGACAAGTTGACGTTGATTGTCATTTCTCGCCGAGATGAGATTGCGACTAGATTTTGAATGTTTTTAATTACGTGCATTGACCTTGTGAGATACAGGTTTATTCCTAGTTCAGGTGGAATCCAATGTATATACCTCTAGTTTAGGGTCATGTACAGTCAACAAAAGAGATAAGTATGCGGGATCGTCAGATATAGTTGAAGTTTAGTTAGAAACCGATGGATGTTCTCGAATGAAATTTAATTTGATAAATGATCTGTTTGTTTTCTATTAATAAAATAAAATTTTATTCGAGAACATCCATCGGTTTCAAAACTTCAACTATATCCGACGATCCTGCATCCTTATCTCTTTTGTTGACTGTACATCAATTATTTTAATAAACAAGTTTTATTGTTATATTTCAATAATCAAATATAACAATAAAAATGTCAATTTCACCTTTTCTTCACAATAAAACTTTCAGTAGTCGGTCTTAGGACCGATTCCCGGGGCGAGCAAAGTGTTATTAAGTTTTTCCATCTGGAATTTCTCAGTAGCAGCCCGGAGTCTGTAGTTGTGCCTGGTTGATGGCAACAGGCTCGCCCCCTATTACATGGGACATAAGGTGGCTGTGGTAGACCGCGAAATTAAATTTTTCGTACGTTTTTTGCAATTTTCAGGTCAGTGACAGGTTGTATCTTGATCAAAATAATTATGATTCGCGACTAAGTATAACAGGTAAATATTTGCAGAATTATACATCTTTCTGTTCCATACGTATAAATATCCCATGGAAAAGTGCTTGAAGTGTGTTTAATATATAATAAATATAGCAAATTAATCACACTATTATTATAAAGGCGAAAGTTTGTGAGGATGGATGGATGTTTGTTACTCTTTCACGCAAAAACTACTGAACGGATTTTGATGAAACTTTACAGAAATATAGCTTATATATCAGAATAACACATAGGATACTTTTTATCCCGATATTCTTACGGGATCGACATTTATGCGGGTGAAACCGCGGGGCGCTGCTAGTACTACAATATAGTAGCTACATAATAAATGAAAAATACATAAAGCAAGCGAGGATCCACATAAGCTTTTAATGTCATTGACATATTGTCAGCGCACCTTGTTATGTCAAGAACAGAATATTAATATTCTATTCTTCTATTATCTGACAATGCCGCTACACAACATGACAAGCACATGAAAAATTGTCAAATGTACAGTCAGCAACAAAAGTCGATTAACGCTTCAGTTTTTTTAATCTCAGTTATTGAGCAAAATAATAATTGTTCAAAATTGCATTATACTTCTGCTGCAATTTTGACCGAATATTTTGCTCAATAACTGAGATTAAAAAAACTGAAGTGTTAATCGACTTTTGTTGCTGACCGTACCTACCTAACTCCACGTTTAAACATAAAACAAGTTGTGAAGCTGGTTTTCAACAAAAGTCAAAGTCAAAGTCAAATCATTTATTTCAAATAGGCACATTAAAGGCACTTTTGAACGTCAAAAATTACAACCAACAAGACCAAGACCAAGATCATGTTGTTCTTGTTGAAAAATATCATCATCTGCGTAGCCTTTTCCCAACTATGTTGAGGTCGGCTTCCAGTCTAACCGAATGCAGCTGAATATAACTATTTTACATGGATTGACTAGGCAGTCAGCAGCCACTGGGTTGTAGACCTCAAATAGGCTTTCTGACCTCCACAACCCAGTTGCCGGGTATCACGATACTTGTCAAAAACATGTATCATACAAATGTTTTGACGTTGTTTCAAACATGTTTAGTTCTATTTTGTTCACCTTTTATTACATTCTTGTCAAGTTATCTACAAGTTTCGGATGCAACTAGCCTTTACAACTTGTTTTGGGTGTAAACGATAAACGAAAACAGTAGACACAATATGTAGAAAAAGTACATGTTTTATACCTTTTGGTGTAAAGCATGTGGGGTACAGACGCGCGGAGCGATATTGTAAAAATGAGGTTTTTCTATTTCGTGTAATTTGTTAAGTTTGTAGAATAGGGATTTAACATTTTGGTATATGTTTTTTGACTCTTTTGTCTAGTATCATGTCAAAAACAAAGTTATTATCTATTTTTTTGCTTTTTTCGACATCACGGCGTAACGGATTTTTTTCTCTGTGCTAAAATACCAATAAATACAATCCCAATCTCTTTGATTATACCTACGTAGTGCAGCGAAAAAAAACACGGACTGTCTTCGCCATATTATGATTCATAATGTTATCCTTTTATCAGCTCCATCCGGTTAGACTGGAAAAAGCTAGGCAGATTGATTGTAAGCGGGGTATGTGTGTCCCCTTGGTGTAAACGCACCTTAAACACAAATCCTTATACGTGAAGTTTTTTTTTTTACGATGGCTAATAATGGTCATGTTGAAGGAAATTGTAAATCCTATGACCATAACGGTGTCTGTCACTGCCAAGATGTCCTCTGACAGATTAATTGCTTGTCACATTTGATTAGTTTGTTAAGGCATCGTAAAATATCTTATAGTCTGCCTCTATCGAAAATTAAGGAAGGTGAATGCGCAGTTGTAGACGCGAAATTCAATTTTTCTAACGGTTTTGCAATTTTCAGGTCAGTGTCAGGTTGTATCTTGATCAAAATATGATTCGCGACCATAACAGGTAGGTACGTATTTACAGAATTATAATCATTAATAAGTCTTTTTTTTACTTCTTTTGCTCGCAACTCGTCTTTAAATCAGTGTCCATTAAAAATATATATATTTGGGAACCTAGATATTCTGTAATCCAATCGGAATAAATACGCAATACCTTGAGAATATGTTTGATTTACAAATTATTTTGGTATTACGTTTGTATGAACTACGCATGCTCCGCCGGCCCCTTAAGTAGAGTTACATGTAAATTGATCTTAACAGCTATGTTTATAATGTAATGGGTCTTTAAATGGTTCCCAATGGCTACACTTGTGGTATGTTATCGTTGCAGTTAAATTGATGCGAATAAACCTAATTGGAGCGTGAACATTATTGATACCCAATCATTTTTAACACGTACCCTCCTCATTATCTTTAAACCAATATTTTGTTGGCCATATTGGCCATATTGGCGTGTGCTGACATAATAATTCGACGGCACGGTTGGCGCAGTGGTTAAGCGATTGACTGCTGCGCTGTGTGTCGCGGGTTCGATTCCCGCACGGAACAAATATTTGTATGACCTACAAGTAGTTGTTCCGGGTCTGACTGTTTGTGTATGTGAGTTTAAATGTTTGTAAACGCACCCACAATACAGGAGAAATTCCTAGTGTGGGGCAATGTTTTATTAACAAAAAAAAAAAATATATATATATATTTATGGCAAATAATTTAATACAATGTTTTGTTCAACATAATATGGTGCGGCTTTGACACTTCAGCAGTTGGACCTCTGCTGTTGGACCTCGAGGTTTGCCAGCAAGCCATGGAGCGTAGTATCCTGGGATTCGATTTTCTGACCGTATAAAGAACACAATATAATTATACTGCCCGTCAAAACCAAGATAACAGACGTTAGACGAAGTGGTGAAGGTCTGGCGTTTTGGGGGACTGTCTTATGTAATTTTGACCTCAACGAGTGCTGATTCTCAGTCAAGTTTGAACAAAATTACTTTTGATTTTGAATACCTCGGATGACTCGAGCTAACTCGGTGGAAACTCTGTCGTGAAAAAAAAAACTAAACATAAAAATAACCAAAGAAAAGTTATCAAAACATTTGAAAATTCCTCATTTAAACTTTAACAATGCTCTAACGCTATCTAATTTAACAAAAGAATCTGAATAAATAACAACAAACGAGGTGTTAACAAAAAAATGCAAATATATTTTTTTGTATGGCAACAATGTGTGGCCTCTACGAATCATGACATAATAGGTATGACAGATTGTCAATGTCGCTCAGTAAGGCCGCACATTGTCTAATTAGATGTTCACATAATATTTATACCTATTTTTAAGTATGTATGTATCGATATTATGAATACAAGGATTTAAAACAAGGTTTTTGTTTATTTCCTTAAAAGATGGTGGTTTGTTTTAAAAAAGATGTTTTTGTATCAGTTCCGTTTAACAAAGAATAAACGGAAAACACTGTGTCGATTGTGTGATCAGCGTGTTAATTGCGACACACACTATCACGGCTTTCAGATTGACAGTTCAACAGCATTCATTGCGTTATTTACGTTGTTGAACAGACACATTTTTCGAACACATAAAGCAATGGATTAGCAATATCCTTCAAAATGATTCAGATTGATAGTGTGTTACGCAATTAGGGTGTAGTTCACTGATCATCAAATGTAGGTCATCTAATCCTTATTGTTTCAGTTTGTCGGTGTGCACTTATGTATTTATACAGGTGTACTTATGTATTTATGCAGTTGTACTTATGTATTTATACAACTGTACTTATGTATATAAACCGGTGTACTTATGTATTTATACAGGTGTACTTATGTATTTATACAGATGTACTTATGTGTTTATGCAGTTGTAGTTATGTATTTATACAGTTGTACTTATGTATTTCCAGTATTTAATGTATCAAGCAAAAGTAAAAATTGACAATAGGTATTTGCCTAGAACTTGCTCAACTAGTATTATAAAGGACTTCCTATTTAAAACAAGTCATAATATTATTACATCAGCGTCAATGAGCATAATATTAATAATAGTTAAGTTTTTATTTTATAATGATTAATCAAAACTATTTCCGTGAAGAGATTTGAACCAGAAATTAATTCAACGCCCATTTTGTTTTGATTTCCTCCTACACCTGCGTCTGCGTCCAACCTCTTCCCATAACAAATAAAATTAACATAAATACTTTAAAGTACTTACAGTATTAAATAAGTTGATTCACAGCCAATCTGTAAAAAAAACAAACGTCATTAATATTCATTGCATATTGAATATTATTAGCACTTACATAAGGTACCTATTACATTTTTGCATAATGTACAACATCGGTTATGGTAATACGTGTAGCTGCAACTTAGGAAGACTGCAGTGTAAGGGTGCGAACACATTTATAGAGGTATGAGGAACAGGGTGTAAAGTTCACTCATACTCTAGGTATAGAAAAGGGAGGATCCTCCGACCAGACGGGTGTTGTGTCTGGCGGGCAACTGCCCGATGATTCATGTCGGGCTGTTATATCTATGCTAGTTGCGCGGTAAACTCTGCTTGCGCGATGCAGGATTTTGCGTGACGTCAATATGACGCGTTATTCGCATGTGGCGTTCTATGTTCTATGTTAGGGATTTGGTTTCCGCAGTTAGTCCTTCAGTGGACCATTGTGCGTGGGGCGTTGTAGATACCGGTACACATTCATCGAACACTAAAATTCATATAAAGGATTTTTGTTCTAAAGCCAAATCTTTTTCTTAAGTAATTTTTATAACTACCTATGAAAGGTGTAGTTAGCTCTGCTGACCTGGGATTAATGTAACACGAACATTTTTAATCCTAACTACTATTATAAATGAGAAAGTAAATTTGTTGTTACGCTTTCATGCTAAAACGGCTGAACGGATTTGGATGAAATTTGGCACATGGGTAGACCATGACCTGGAGAAGGACATGGACTACTTTTCATCGCAGACGAAGTCATGGGCAACAGTTAGTAATTATATAAACGAAGGGTATCTAAGAGCCAACTAGTCTAAAGTCAAAGATACTTAAACAGAATGGATTGCTTGATGAAATTTACGTGGTACAATAACAATTTACTATCCCATTCGTCTCGGTACGGGCTCGAGCAACTTAAAGCGACTACCTCCACTTTCATTATACGCAGCATATGCCTTCATTTGATAGTAAACAATGGCAGAACTCAAACAACCAGTTTCTAAATTAAGAATTTGAAGTTGAGAACTTGTCATATTCTACTATAACATAGATGATTCAGAAACTGACCGTTAGAGCGACGCATTCAAATTTTAATTCGCGAACTAAGAGACAATTCTCGTAATTTTTAGAACGTTCACTGAACACTGATCTCAGTCTCATTCATCATCTGCCTAGCCTTTTCCCAACTATGTTGGGTCGGCTTCTAGTTTAACCAGATGCAGCTGAATACCAGTATTTTACATGGAGCGACTGCCTATCTGACCTCCACAACCCAGTCTCAATCTGTCAAAATATCTATAATCCATACTAATATTATAAATTCGAAAGTAACTCGGTCTGTCTGTCTGTATGTTACCTTTTCACGTCTAAACCACTCAACGGATTTCGATAAAATTTGGCAGAGAGATAGATTGCATTCCGGGAAAGGACATAGGATAGTTTTTATCGACATACCTCGCGGGCGAAGCCGCGGGTGGAAGCTAGTTTCCCTATATTTTCGACAAGTTTTTGACATTGATTGTCGCTGAGATGAAATTGCAACTAGATTTTCAACGTTTTTAATTACGAGAATTGGCCTTCAGATGGTTGTTTGTGAGTAGATGTGAACGCGACCTTACGTCACGTACACGTGTGTTTGTGAGTAGATGTGAACGCGACCTTACGTCACGTACACGTGTCGATTGCTTCCTTGCTTTTGTTTATTAATACAGTTTTTATATTGCAATCAATGACAAAGAATCATCATTACAATGTTATGTAAAAAATAATGTGGAAAAATAATAATAAAATTACTATTAAATATTTCCTTTACTTCATTATGTTTAAACGTAGAATATAAATTATATTTTTAAACATTAGAATATAAAAATATAAAAAAAAACATTTAAAAATATAAAAAAATAGTAGCCCACAGGTATCGGGAACAGGGTCCAAGCTACCGGCGGTCAGGGCTCCAGAGAGAGGAACCTCCTAACAATGCGGGCCGTGTCTAAAAGTACGGCTAATTAATTTATTAATTATTATTATTAAATTAATTAAATTATATAATTATATATTATATACTCTTCAGGAGTCTAACTGGTGATGTCATGTTTATAAGGATCAAGGAGGTGAGCAGAAATGATTTCCTGACTGTTTTGCTTACTACTGTTTTGCGTACTGGCCGGAATATGCATAAGCCAGTCAGCAAGATGGTAGCAAATGTGACATATCGAGAGGATGCATAGGAGCACTCATAGAGGGTATAGATAGATGATAAAACGTTTATTCAGTGCAACAAAAGACACAATACAGGTATTAGAAAACATCAAAAAAGTGAAAAAAAAAATTTTTTATTTATTTATTATTAATACCTGACGCTGGTATACTGCTCTCTAACTCGTGATAAGAAACAGTGATGACAACCAATAAATTTTCCAAGAAGATGCTTATTTATCGATTGTTAGATAAAATAAACATTATTGTTTACCAAAGTTTCACCACTTGAAACCTTTCATTTTAGCGTAATTCACCACTACAGACTGAAACTTGTTCAAAAGACTACTCAACTGAGCAAATAACTAACAAAAAACAATAAAAGAGGCAGTTATCTTCCAATAACTTCCCAAAGTCCAGTAAAGTATCATCTTCAGTCCAATAAAACCGATGGCCCCATACTATAAAACTTCCGTACAATAAATAATTTATACTAGCTCGTTAGGGGGTACTTTTCCCCCCAAATTGGTTGAAAAACTACGAAATAGGAGATCTTTATTGGCGACATAAATATACTGTGACGTTTTAATGGAGTGACCTTGACCTCCGCTTTTTTATATCTGGCTAAATGTTTTGTTGTTATGAGTTTTGGAGTTATGATAGAACAATGTTTAGTGGCATCCCTACAGTCGGGATTCATCATCTGCCTAGCCTTTTCCCAACTATGTTGGGGTCGGCTTCCAGTCTAACTGTATGCAGCTGAATACCAGTACTTTACATGGAGCGACTGCCTATCTGACCTCCACAACCCAGTAATGGGTAATACGATACCCCTTGGTAAGACTGGTTATCAGACTTTCGGGCATCTGACGACCCGTAACGACTGTCAAAGATCCACGAATGACAGCCGGGACCAACAGATTAACATGCTTGCCGGGACACGGAGGGGTCTTGGTATGTGAAGATGGTCACCCATCCACGGAACAAACGCGGGACGCAGCTAGTTCAAAATTAGTATATCACTTTCAATTTCGGAAGGGACAAAAAGTCAGTTGTAAAGTTCCTCTTAAAGTTAGTAAAGATAACAACAAATACGATTATAGTCCTTTGTTCCGCCTTTTATGTATTTTTTTCAGGATTTCAGAAATAAACTGTAATTTTCTTTTCAAAGGTACATCCGACATCCCCACATCTACGCAGGGTCCTTTGACCTCGAGGTCAGATCAATCAAGTCACTCCGACCCAAGAGAATAAAAGGTTTTCATTTACATTTATTTTTTGTGTTTCTGCCCTAAATACTCGCTAAGTAGTCTAATGCTTTTTCATACCACGAAAATGGGTTTCCTAACTTCGACAAAAAAAATGGGTACCTATGAAACGTCATAATTCCTTTAATCACACTAATATTATAAAGGCAAAAGTTTGTGAGTGTGTGTGTGGGGGTGTGTTTATGTGTTTGTTCATGTCTATGTACTTCCCCGGGATGCAATCTATCTCTCTGCCAAACTTTATGAAAATCCGTTCAGTGGTTTAGGCGTGAAAATGTAACATACAGACAGACAGAGTCACTTTCGAATTTATTTGTAGTATGGATTAGTATATTATTAGTATATTATTAGTATATTAGTAGGGATATAGTAGGATAATAACACCACTATTAAACTCCACGTAATAGTTACATACTCGTACATTAAACTGTAAGTAGCGGCATTACAAGATCGCGTTTATCAATTAGCAGACAAATTAATTGAGATTGATTCGAATTAAGCTTATCATGTAACACGCGAGTAATGTGACAGGTACAAACATTCTCGATTAACGGTATGTAATACTCGAATTTGTACTTTACTTGTTGTAAACGTAAAGTGTGTTCTTGCTTGCATGTCCTTTTTAGTAAACAAATATGGCGTACATAGATAAATAGAATATGAGGGGCTCATGGCTAAGTAATAACAGCCGCACGAGTAGATCGATTAGGTTAAGCTACGCTTGCCGCGGTCGGTCCGTGGATGGGTGACCATCTTTTTTTTCCCGCAGCTGTGTTGGAGTTGGCTTCCAGTCTAACCGAATGCAGCTTAATATCAGTATTTTACATGGAGCGACTGCCTATCTGACTTGCACAACCTAGTTATTGGATAACACGATACCTCTCGGTAAGACTGGTTGTCAGACTTTTGGGCGGCAAAGATCTACGAATGACAGCTGGGACCAATAAGTTTGTTCACAAATGCACTGTAGGATATACATGGATTTATATTATCTTATCTTATCTTATCTTATCTTATCAACTACCTCCATAATTTTTTTTATCAAAATTGGTCCAGCTGTTTGAGCGTGAAGAAGTAACAAACAAATAAACACGCACACACACTCACAAACTTTCACATTCATAATATTAGTGTGATACCTTTATGTGCCACAAAATATGAATAAGAGAATGGAATAAGTATCTATAGGATTACTATTCTCAACATGATTGAATTTGGACTTGGAGATCTTATCAAATCTTCTAATATGTAAGTAGATAATCTTTATCTGAGTTGATTGAATTCGAATTTTCTTTGAAGCGGTCGTTTTATTTAAGTAATAAATTTAACCAATGGATCTCAATACTCTCAATGATATTATAAAACACTGTGAGCTAAAAGATAGAGATTCTAAAAGATTCGATTTCGTAACGCAGAAAATAGCAGAAAACAGAGAGCAACTCTAGTAATTTTAAGAACGTTCAAAGTCATCTCAGTCTCAATCTGTCAAAAATACCTCCAATTTCCCTACATTTTGACAAGTGTAATCTATACTTATAATAAATCTGTAGAAGTGAAAATTCTGTACACTGAAAATATCAAAAAAATAAATGGTACTAGACCGACACCGAACCCAAAAATGTGATTAAAAAAAATTTTGTCTGTCTGTCTGTTTGTTCAGGCATCACGCAAAAACTACCAGTTCGATTACGATGAAACTTGGTATAATTATTTTTTAATATCCTGGGCACCACACTAGGTACTTTTTATTCCGGAAAAGTATCTATATATATATAATTCACTGACTGACTGATATATCAACGCACAGCCTAAACCGCGGGTCCTAGAGACATGAAATTTGGAGGGTGTGTTATTTGTGAAGAGTAGTATCCACTAAGAAAGGGTTTTTCGAAATTCCACCCCTAAGAGAGTGAATGAGGGGAGGGTGAAATTTCACGCGGACGAAGTCGCGGGCAGAAGCTAGTTTAAAATACAATTCTATCCCAACAAAATGGCGACGCAGCGAAGGGTTTGTTCAAATTCATGGCCCACGTCCTGTGAAAGTACAATTGTTTAGGATACGCTGGGACTGACTGGCATACGCTATGCGTAAAAGCCTCTATAAATAAATAATGAAAAAAAAACATTTTTTGAAAATACAGTCAGTACAGTCTATGCTCAAGCGAAGTATCAATATAATTATCTGTGCCCTAAGATAAGAATTTCCTGCAGTTACCTGTCTAGTCCTACCCAGCGACTAACATACGACATGCCATAACCAAGAAGAGCGAAACACCCATAACATCCAATATTACCTAATCCGTAGTGAACGTCCATAAAGCCTATATAAGGTACAGACGACCTTAGCCCTTAGTTGCATGGCTGTGTGTAATTCTCTTACAAGTTATAACTTATTACGTGGAACCGCTGCGAAGCTCAACAAAGAACAAGATAAAATATTGCTTAACTGATTGAGTGGTGCAAGTTGGAAGATGATGGAGTGTCGTGTTTAGGTCATCTTGTTCGTTACGACGCATATTGACTAAGGGTATGCGCGCACTACGGAAATAAATCGTTGCGATAAATAATCGCGGATCTGTAGACAATACTAATATACTAGAGTCCGCGCACTGCGGAAAAAAATCGCATTAGAATTCGCTTGAAAATTTTTTGTATTTGCGATTTTATAACTAAATCGCAGAGAGCAGTGGTGGCCAAGTGGTAACGGCCGCGACTTACGAGTTATAAACCAGACAGGCGCTTTACTTTGTGTAAATTATTTCATCACCACTGCTCTCAAAACGGTGAAGGAAAACATCGTGAGGAAACCGGCATGTCCTAGAACCAAAAATTCGAAGACATGTGACATCTGCCAATCCGCACTGGGCCCGCGTGGTGGATTACGGCCCACTCCCTCTCACAGAGAGGAGGCCTGTGTCCCAGCAGTGGGAACATTATAGGCTGATTATGATAAACTAAATCGCAACGATTAAAATCGTAGTGCGCGCTTAGTCTAATACGCATTATGACCAATGATGGTTACCGTCATAAATAGGTACGCAAAATGATCAATCGCTAAATGATACGCTAATGCGTTTTATGTGGGCTAGATTTCCACTAGTTCTCTATTGATTAGGACTCTTAATATTTCCTTCTTTGGTGGTCTGATAATTTTAATCTTAACTAATAATTATAAAGAGAAATGATTTGCGTTTTGCGTAGATGTGACGCATACTTTCTCCCAAATTGTTATTTTTTGTTTGTTTTTTTTTATGCGTCATGTTTGCCGCAATTATACGTATTTTCTTTCTTTCTTTCTTTATTTGATTATTTGTATGATTGTTTGTTAAGCTTTCACGCTAAAACGGCTGAATGGATTTGGGTGAAATTTGGCACATCGGTAGACCATGACCTGAGTAAGGACATAGTATACTTTTTATCTCATTATTCCCATTGAATCGAGACTTATGCGGGTGGAGCCACGGGGCGCAGCTATGATAAATAAATCGAAAACCACTGAAACCCCATTTTATTTTCTTCTAAGTTGAGGACTTTCGAATCCTCATGAACAGGAAAATATGACCTCGGTGCATCTTAATTATACTATTTACTTGGCAGTTACCGATTAACCGTCACCACTTTCATAATTAATCAAAATCAAAAGTCATTTATTCAAATTAGGTTGAGAATCCGCACTTTTCGAACGTCAAAATTACAAAAGACAGTCCCCCAAAACGCCCGCCCTTCACCACTTCCTAGTGCTTTCGCTGGGGAGAAGAAGTGGCGCAACAAACTCCCCAGCAGCACAGCTGTCTGTTCTGTTAGAAAAACTTTCATAATATAAGCAGCCTATAATGTTCTTACTGCTGGAACACAGACCTCATTTCGAGAAGAAGTGGACTGTAATCTACCACGCAGGCTTTAGTTCAGTTAGAAAATACTTTCGATCGATTCGCTACATCTTATAGCATACACCAAACCCCGAAGAATGGTAGAACACAGCCGCGGCATCTCGGAGCAATGGAGCGGCCTGGCATTGGGCTGGCAATGGCTGGCATTGACTCGCGTGGCATCGTGCCAGCGATTGGCAATGCCATAATTGCTTTGTACGCCAGTTAACGTCGATGCGATGTTTATGACAGAAAGATTGTCGCCAATTAGTGCAACACAATAGGTTTTTGTTGTAAATGAAAGAAGGTTACGGAAGATGTGTTGTTTTTTTCACGTTTAATAGTTTTATTAGTTACTTAAAGAATTATAAGTACTTATCATATTTTTTGTGGAGTGCTTAGTCAAAGTCAAATCGTTTATTTTATATAGGCACATAAAAAGCACTTTTGAATGTCAAAATTAAAAATAATATTGAATTGATTCAAGTTGCACCTTCCAAAAGGTATCTAATCTTCATTCGCGACCAACATAGCAAACTATGGACGGACCAAGGCGAATGCAGGCAGGCTAGGGAAGCACTTCCCACACTGGATGGCCGCCTCACGAAACAGGTTCTCCGTCTAACTAAGCAAAAGCTGCGTGTAGTTACCGCAGCTTTAACTGGCCACGGGTCATTCAATAAACACTTCTTTGTCATAGGAGTAACAGACAGTCCGCTGTGCAGGGCCTGTATGGAGGACGTCAAGACAGCGGCACATGTGCTTCTAAACTGCCCGGTGGTCGCCCCGTACAGGGCAAAGTAGTTCGGTAACACAGGTACCCTACGTGAGACGGTCAGTAACATCAAGGCGTTGCTGGCCTTCCTTGAGGAGCTGGGGTGGATCGAATAATCGATTTTCCCACCCGTACGCAAAATACGCGCATTGACGTGGAGTTGCGGATACCAGCCCGTAGTACCTATTACCTATCTTCATTCGCGGTTTATTTGCCAAAAATATAAACAGAAAATATGAGTTTATGGAAAAATAACTTTCATTTGTACACAATAAAGTTCAGTTTACGCTACAACTTTAAACATTTTTATAACTTTTTCAATAGTGCTAGTTACTCTGAAATCAACTTAATTACCATTGACATTTTGTTGATATTTTGTTTAACTTGAAATTACATCAATTTGAAACAAGTTTGAATAGATATTAGTTTCGTATGGAGGAGAATGGGCAAGAAACTGCATAGTTACTCTTATAAAATGTTTTACAATAAGTTGTAGCATTAATTATATGTGAAGACAATGTACAGACGCCAGCCCATCAAGCTACCCGAAACTGTCACATTTTCCCAAACAACTTTGCACCTTATGCTTTAGCGATAAAGTTGAAAATCTATTAAAGAAATTTGACAGATTGTAGTAACTTGATGTGCTTGGCTTCTGTATCTAGAATAAGGTTACTATACCATAATAGGTAAAAATGAAACAATGACCTGCGATAAATTAATGATGTGATTGAAATGGGAAATTCCTAAAAACACGTCGCTCTTTAAATGAAGTTAAAACTTTTAGAAACAATTAAACAGCCATTGTGTCTAGTGTGGAAGGGTTAATGCCCAAACTTTATTTTCATTTGATTACCGTATAAAAATAGATTTTAAGCTCCCACTAACGATTTTAGTCGACCGCGATAAATTAAAAAAAAACATAGCAAAAAATCAAAATATACACAACAATTAAAAAGTAATTCACACATTCAGGCAATGAATGAAATACCAATCAGCCAGTCCTGCCAATACCTATCAAATATCTGTCGAATTCGACATTCGAATTAACCATTTTCCCGCCAAGTGGTCGTAACGAACATTCTAGATGGCCGGCGTTAACAACAGGTGCTGAACGGTTTAATTAGAAGCTCCTAAACATAGATTAAAACTTTGTAAACCTAGATTGGGGAAAAATAGTTTTAGTTTAGGAATTAATGAGGGTTTAAAGTTAAGGATTATCCGGGTTGGGGTTTAATTGGAAAAATAAGTTAGGAAATGCTCGAATGTAATGTTATTTTCGGTTTAAAAGGGTAATCTACTGCTACAACAAAATGGTCCTAAAGGAAATTGAGATTCAGTACATTAGAATCAAAATTTGGGCTTTTAAGCATGATAAAATTCAGTTTTTTTTTTAATTCACTCCGTATTTTCAACCGGAATTTATACTTTAACCCTTTGAACGCCATTGTCACATATACGTGACAAGCAAGCGCGAGCCCGTGCCGTGTATTTGTGTCACAAAAAAAAAATGGAAAAAAAAATGGTGGCTTGGCGTGGAGGGCACGCGCGTGCGTTTATGTTCTGGCGTTCAAAAGGTTAAGACGTTATCGAAAGCCTTTTCGTCATAACAGAAATATACTTATCTCCAACTGTAATGGTAATGTTTCTGCCTACCCACATAAGAAGAAGGCTTCAGTGCAGTGTGGCAATCGCAGTGTTTCAATTAATGTGATAACCTAATCAGCGGATTGATTGCGTAACACACTATCAGTAGCAATGGGTTTTATTTTGACAGTTCATTGCGTTATTTACCTTCTTGAGCGGACACATTTTTCGAACATATGGAGCAATGGATTAGCAATATCCTTCAAAATGATTCCGATTATCACATTAATTGAATCCACTTAGTCTACATTACATCATTTAAACTTACACAATTAAAATATTAATAACAATTAACAATTTAGCCGTGGGACCATTTTTTGTGATTATTTGGTAACAATACCATAAAATGTCATCATCTCCTGCCCAGCCTTTTCCCAACTATGTTGGGGTCGGCTTCCAGTCTAACCAGATGCAGCTGAATACCAGTATTTTACATGGAGCGACTGCGTATCTGACCTCCACACCCCATTTACTGGGTAATACGATACGCCTTGGTAAGACTGGTTGTCAGACTTTCGGGTTTCTGGCTACCCGTAACGACTGTCAAAGATCCACGAATGACAACCGGGACCAACAGCTTAACGTGCTTTCCGAGGCACGGAGGGTTCTCGGTATGTAAAGATGGTCACCCATTCACAGACCAACCGCGGCAACCGTAGCTTAACCTGATCGATCGACCTCTGCGGCTGTTATTATTTAGCCACGGGCCCCTCATTTGTGTATGTATAGAAGTTAATTGTGTTTAAAAGGCGAGTTACAAGTACCTACCTAAGCTACGTAAATCAGAAACTTTGTAAATGTTTGGCAAGAGCACCTCAAATCTTAACCACCGATTAACAGTTTAACACTCCCTCTTCATAAATCTAACACGGAGTTATCCTTATCATACCAATCAATGCTTTTAGTGTAACATCGAATTTGTTTTAACGGTTTAAGAGGTGGGTCTTTCAGGCCCGTCGGGGTCTTTCCAAGCCGTCGGGTCCGTCGGACCTTCGTCACCGGGTAATCTCAGCAAGGGTTATTAATCTACCTGAGCACTTGGATTACAGGCGATAGGTAATTGCTAAAGAAAATGGCGTCACAATCGTCTATGAATAACGGAACATTTCGATTGAGTTGAGTTTTTAGGGTTACGGTTCTTTGGTGAGAAGTTTAATTAATTTATTTGTTTTTCTTTCTTCAATTAAGGGCTGATTTTTCAATCGACAGATAATTTTTATTCGTGGAATAAAATTGACGTCTGACAGTTTTTGTATGGAAGAACTGTCAAAAATTCAAAATTATTCCTCAGATAAAATTATCTGGCGTTGGAAAAATCAACCATATAATAATATGACGATTTGGACTTTGATTTCATTCACAAATCGATTGTTGGATTAGAGTTCAAGAGATCATTAAGTGTGACCATTGTGTGAGGTACTGGGGACTTAGCACGCGCATCAATGCGATATGGAGGCACAGCAAACAGCCTGTGCTTTCTGCCGCGGCAGTAATTGTCTGGGACAAAGAAGGAAGCTAACACAGCATGCAAATCAGGTGCGTCATAGTGCTACGGAGCGTCTCCCAGGCTATGGTGAGCTGATCTTTTGCTGGTTTTTTGTTTTGTATTTTTAATAGAAGTCTTAACTCTACCTCTATTTAATTCAAGTAGGTATATGTTTCCGATTTATCAAAGTTCAAAGTTTGTGTCTGAAATAGAGGTCCTTATCCTAATCAAGATAGATAGAATATATACTCTTTATTGTATACGTCTATAAAAATTACAGATATGTCCATCGAAATTACGATTCTTTGCTCAAACTGGACCCGCGGGTCCAGTTGACCACATCATTTATTTTCTGTATTTTTATTGGTTAACTGGACCCACATTCAAACTTAGAAGAACATATTCTGTTGTTTAAAGCTACACGTGGATACAGTCGAGACAAAAAGACACATATACAAGGGCTCGAATCTGGTAAAGAATCTACCTGTCTTTAGAAACGGTCAGAAAATGCTGTAGAAATTTTACAAAGGGTGACACAATGGACGGTCTTATTGCTAAAAGCGATCTTTAAAAGGCTACCTTTGAATGGATCAAGGGAGAAAGAGAGGCAATACTGCAGGTCGGCGTGCTGCAGGTAGTCTGTAGTGTACGATTTACTTATATACAATAAATAAATACACCTCTGAAACATATAATAGTTATCTTTATAGATATACTTCCCTACAATAATAATCATTCAATAGAAGAACGGAACAAAAAAAAAAACAGTGGCACTCCAGGAGTCCCGACAGAAGTGAAAACTTGAAAAAGCATAGTAATTTTATAAATAATTATGTTTGAAGGTCATCCTTTTCACAGAAAATGTACACACGCGTTGATGTCTTTATAAAAAAACCTTTTCAATTTATGAGATATTCCGCCAGGTAAGTTACCCTACTTCCTTTTATGTATATCATGACTCACAAAACACGAAGACACATTAGCATACACACAACAAACAACGTGTATTAGCATTCACAACCCTGAACTGTTGAAGTTGGCAGCTGCGCCAGGAACAGCCGTCTGTGTTGATATGAGGATAAGTTCCGGCAGACGGACAGGCCTTTATGCGGTTAAGATCAGGTGGTGAGGTGAAGGTCGGTTGGTATGAAGACCAGACGCTTTTGATCCATATTTACAAAGATGGAACTATGTATATATAGAAGTCGAACAATCTGAGAATAATCTACGAGTACACCCTTTCGACGTAGGCGATAACGCCCTCTCGCCCCTAAGGGGGCGTTTGAGTCTTTCAGGGGGGCAGTAGAAGACCCAGAGAAAATTATATATCCTATCTTACGCCTAAATAATATTACACGATTAAATCGCATCGCAGCGCATCTCTGCTACGCCGTGTTCGCGACAGCCCCAACACCATTTTTAGAACGTTGGCTGATACCTAGGTGGGACTCTCCCGATCCTGGGGCGGTGGGTGCACCTAGCTTCTGACGTTTCATAAGTGCCCCTGTAGGTTTATGTGGAATAAAATATTTTGATTGTGATTTAATTTAAGAAGAAAACTGTTAATTTTTAGTCGCCTAAGTGTGTAGATACATGTACTTCAACTTAGCGTCACTCAAGTCTAGTCAGCTTATAATAAATTTAACTTAGAAGCACTAAATAATTCAACAACCACTTCGCCTAACTTCGGGAATCGATAACAAACGATTCGTCAATGTCTTTAACTGGAATTAACTTTATAACGATGTTGTAACAATTTGTATTATCCTATCGGAGGGGCTCGTGGCTAAGCTAAACAGCCGCACGTGTCCATCGATCAGATTAAGCTACGCTTGCCGAGATTGGTCCTTTGATGGGTGACCATCTTTAAAAACCGAGACTCCTCCCTGTCTCGGAAAGCACGCTAAGCCGTTGGTCCCAGCTGTCATTTGTAGATCTTTGACAGTCGTTACGGGTGGCCAGAAGCCTACAAGTCCCTCAACCAGTCTTTCAAGCAGTATCGTATGACCCAGACACTGGGTTGTGGAGGTCAGATTAACAGTCACTCCGTGTAATATACTGGTATTCAGCTACATCCAGTGGACTGGAAGCCGACCCCAACATAGTTGAAAAGAGGCTAGACAGATGATTGTATTATCCTAGCGTTGTATAAGTAAAGAACTAAAACTAAATTCGGTATTTCGGTCTGGCGAGTCATATTAGGGCATTTTTTTTTTTGCTAGCCTATGCTGTCCCACTGCTGGGCAAAGGCCTCCCCCAAATCCTTCCAGGAACTCTGGAATCAAGGACTGGACAGGTCCTCTCAATCTGTGTGGTTCTTTCCTCAAAAGACCACCTCAGACATCGATCTATCAGCGGGATTGTCCGAAATCAGCGGGATTGTCCGAAAGGGTTACCGCTGGCCCGGAACATAAAGGGCTAAGGAAGGAACACGGGTGGGTTTTAGTCAGTAAGAGTCTGACACTCCCTTCCGCTCCACCTAGAGCGGGAGGGGTCATTTGATGACTTCCCATCCGCAAAAAAAAAAAAAAGAGACATCGATCTATATGGTCTTCATATAACCTGACCAAGATTATGTCTGGACTTTAAAAGAGACTGTGACCTCTGAGTTTGTTTCGGCCTTTCTTCTCAGAGAAGTCAGATAGGAAACGCCGACTTCATCTAGTTTTAAAAAAAAACATGATTGACGTGTAAAAGTGTTTGTACAAACCTACTTACAAAATAAAATCATTTCATTTCATACAGGTGGTAAGTAAGTCCTGAGAGAAGCCGAGAACCGAAGAAAGTGGAAGACCATCATACATCAAGTTACGAAGGCCTTTTGGAGACACGACATTCAGGTAGCAAGTACGTGACCAAGAAGAAACTGAATAAGTATGGGATATCAATTCACCAAACAGTAAATATTAAATATTTAGATCTTTGAATGTTTTAGTACCGGGGCCTCATATTTCTCATCTGTTTTATAGGATTCTTCTTATAGAAGCGGATCTTAGCTTTGTTGACATAACATCGATTACTTCCAGATCATTATTATAGGTAATGATCGACACTGGCCGTACCCGGCACGCAATGTATTGTAAACATGTTGCGGTAACTCGCAAAAAACGCAAGTTTTATAATGCCTAAAATAACATCGACTACAGTAAACAAAATCAGAAAAATATATGATATTCTTCAGGATATAGGTATGGTAGGTAGATAGTGTGTTGAAAACATAATACAACTAATTTGATACGATAGAAAAAACCATGAAGATATCTCTAAAAACTTTATTTTTACAATAAAAACCATACTAACACAATCATTCTGATTTTTTGCCAGATTATTCTACAAGCAACATACTAAAACTTCTTTTTAATTTTTAGTCCAAACAACAGATTTTTTGTAAATAGATAATAGCTTAATATTTTGAAATGAATTACCAGTGACCGCGCTTTAGGTCATGTAGTCCTCTTGATGGAGATTTTATATTGTGGATGAATAGGATGGGATGGGGATAGGATAGCTTCGCCCCCTATTACATGGGACTCAAACATAACTTGGCGAAATTTGAGTGTATTAAAGTTGCACCTCTGCTTAAACTCCCGGGGAAATAATGAGCGTGATATTATGTTACATGTACCTACTCAAGGAAATCCTGAAAAAAGAATTTATATTTACTTCAGAAACAGGTTTTCTGTTAAACCCAGCATCCACTGTTTCGTAGAAAAACGGAGTCTGAAAATTACATTAAAACAGAAAAAAAATCTGCTTTTTATCGCCAACGGCAAACTGAAACAACTTTGTATCTTTTCATTAAAGGAAAAATTATATCATTACAAATTAATTAAAATTTATCGGAACAAAGGCCGCAGGAACCCGTTGGATGCGAGAAGCACAGAACCGGTCGAAGTGGAGGTGCTTGGGGGAGGCCTATGTCCAGCAGTGGACGTCTTTCGGCTGAAATGATAGAACAAACCTCATACGGTCGTCAAGAAAAACCTTAAATACAGAATTATTCTCCAAAAAGCGGTTATTACCGTAAAATATTTAGCAGCCATAGTAGATAATACATCATAGTAGTTGGTACATGAGGGCTTGTGGCTAATAACAGCCACACGGGTCGATCGATCAGGTTAAGCTACGCTTGCCGCGGTTGGTTGGTGGTTGGTTGGTTTGCTCTTCCGTACGAATGACAGCCGGGACCAAAAGATCCACATCTTTGACAGTCGTTACGGGTCGTCAGTAGCCCGAAAGTCTGACAACGTCTTACCAAGGGGTATCGTATTACCCAGTAGCTGGGTTGTGGAGATCAGATAGGCAGTTGCTCCATGTAAAATACTGGTAATCAGCTGCATCCGGTTAGACTGGAAACAGACCCTAACATAGTTGGGAAAAGGCTAGGCAGATGATAAGTAGTCACTATACATACTCTAAGAAAATGTCAAGTGTCTACCTATTGTAAGGCTCAAAAGATACAGCCCTGTGACGGACGCGGGACGGACGGACAGCGGAGGCTTAGTAATTGGGTCACGTTGGCAGCCTTTGGGTACGGAACCCTAAAAACTTCCATTAAAACATAATTATTTTAATCCTCCATTTTTTTATCGATAATGATACCTAATATCTCATTCGAATACAATAATAAACAAAATGGCTACCGATCGATTAAACGTCAACCTTGACATTAAGTGGCAAGTGGTCACGTGGTCACATGATGTTAGCCGGAAGTGGTCATCAGTGGAACAATGGTCGCAAAGCCGGATGTCGGCCATTCCGTGGGTACGTACGCTAATGACGGTCTCAATTTCTCGTTGTATGCACATTATTTTTTATCTGTTATTTTCTGATAATACCTATACATCCATCATTTTGTCTGATATCTGAAACGTGATTTGTCAGTCACGTTTTTGCGGATGAAATAAACAAATTACGTTTGGTAGAAAACATTATAAATGTTCTATTAATAGTGTTCGAGGATAACATCGTCATTACTGTAAAGTGAAACATGCAACTATGGCCAGTTTTAAGAGACAGGTACTATATTATGACGACATCACACTAGTATTATAAAGGCGAAAGTGGGGGTGTGTGTGTGTGTTTATATGTTTGTTACTTCTTCACGCTCAAACGGCTGGACCAAAATTGATATTGATTGATTGGTTCAGCGGTAGAGGTAACAGACAGACAGACAGACATACTTTCGCATTTATAATACTAAGTATGGATGACTGGTCGGCTAATCACACTAATATTATAAAGGCGAAAGTGTGTGTGTGTTTATATGTTTGTTACTTCTTCACGCTCAAACGGCTGGACCAAAATTGATAAAATTTTGTATGGAGGTAGCTGAAACCCTGAATTAACATAAAGCTACTTTTATCCCGATATTCATGCGAGCTTCATGCCTGCGACTCATCCGGGTGAAATTTCGGTAGGTACCCAGACCCACCGCGTCGCATCGCGTCGCATCGCCGGCCCATGCCATTACTTCGTTTTCATTTAGCGTTCTTTCCGACTATTTTCTAACTTTTTGCTCGGTTTTCACGGACGTAGCGTGATGATAAATAGCCTTCAACCTTCCTCAAGAATTGGGCTATCAAAGGCAGAAATATTTTTTCAAATCCTACTGTAAGTTTTAGAGATTAGCGCGTTAAAACAAACAAACTCTTCAGCTTTATTATTAGTATACATTTCTCTCGCCTTTTCTGCCTAGCCTTTTTCCAACTATGTATGTGGGGGTTGGCTTCCAGTCTTACCAGATGTACAGAGTGCCATCCTCGAAGACGCGTCCCACTTTTTTTCCTAATGCTTACAGCACAAGTGTGCTACATTCCGCTAGTGTGTAGTTTTGTCGTTACACGTTAATATTATTAGTGGGTAATTAGTGTGTATCAAAAAAACTAAAACACTAACGGAATCAACTAGCGATAACCACTAATGATTAGGAAGAAGAGTGGGGCGCGTCTTCCTGGATGGCACTATCTGTAGGTATATCTGGTAAGACTGGAAGCCAACCCCAACATACATAGTTCTGTAGCTGCATACCGGTATTATTATTTTATATGAAGTGACTGCCTGTTGCAACATAACAATCCCAATGCGATAATAAGCAAACAATTAGCTTACATTGAATTCATATTAGATACGGTATCTTCAAAATTGTCCCGCCATTCTTCTTTATAGTTTACCAGTAAATATTTTTAAAAGTGATGCAAAATTGAATTTTTAAAACCTTAAACTCCAACAAAAGGTAGTATTCTCCAACAAAGATATTGTCACTCAAATGTCCTTCAGTAAGTCATTAAAACCATGTGCGCAGTTTAATGTCCACGTGAAGTACTTCACACCTGCTGTACTAACTTTGCGACAGAGCATTATAAAGTACCGCGGGATGAGGCGCTTCTTAGTTTAATGGCACAGCTAAAGGAAAATTAAGAGCGTTTACGCCGTACGGCATTTCATAGAAACTTTCAAGCCCTTGTTTTTCGAAATGAATGAACCGATTTTAATGAAACTTCATACGCATAAGCAGGATACAAAGGTCTAAAAAGTTACTTAAGGTGAATGAATAGTGGTAGACCGCTAAATTCAAATTTTCTTACGTTTTTTGCAATTTGCAGGTCAGTGTCAGATTGTATCTTGATCAAAATATGATTCGCGACAATAACAGGTACATATTTAGAATAATCAATAGAATCATCATCAGAATCATTAATAAATCTTTCAAAGTTAGATTTCTACCACCAACCACCAATCTCTTATGGAAAAGTGTTATTATCACTATTTTTAGTGACGCATGCTAGCTCTATACATCATTAAATAAAGCTATGATTTTTTGAAAAGCTATCCCTTTCCATCGAATGTAGGTAAGTCCTTTGTATGAAAAGAAATGGCCCGACTTATTCTTAAGACAGTCAAAGTGACGTCGTCGCCTAATGCATTCTTTTCTTTTATTATAAGACGGTCTGCGACAATAAGGCTTTTTTTTTTAATTCAGTCTTACCCACTGTACTGGCTGGTCCCTTAACTGAGACTAATGACCGCCCCTAGAATTTACGGACCGTTAAAAAAACTCTTGTATCTTTACCAATAATGTGGCAAATCATAGCTTTGCATAGCTTACTAATCTATTGATATCGAGGGGGCCTAAAAAGGCCACTTTGGCAGAATCGTAAAAGGATAACATTATGAATCATAATATGGCGAAGACAGTCCGTGTTTTTCTTTTTTTCGCTGCACTACGTAGGTATAATCAAAGAGATTGGGATTGGATTTGGATTGGACTGATTGGTATTTTAAAAAAAAATAACTGAAAAATCTTTCACCAATGGGATTTGATACGATGTGGGTATTTTTTTAATCGTCTTATAAACAAAACACGCGCGGTGTCGCTTACAGTAACAGTTGCGCGAGTTCAATGGTTTTTTCCCATTTCAAAAAATGCCCAACGCGCCTAAAGAAGTTTTCACTTCAAAAACATAGTCACGTGAGCGGAGCCGCGGGCGCAGCTAGTCTGGAAATGAAATTCAAAGTACCGACCATTTCTGTAAACCGAGACATAAGATATAGATACTTCAAACTGAAACACATCAATGCTTTGCGATAGGTATATAGGCAATACTAGCTGCGCCCCGCGGTTTCACCCGCATAAGTTTCGATCCCGTCGGAATATCGGGATAAAAAGTAGCCCATATGTTAATCCAGGGTGTCAGTTACGTCCATACAAAATTTTATCAAAATTGGTTCAACCGTTTGAGCGTGAAGAAGTAACAAACATATAAACACACACACTCACAAACTTTCGCCTTTATAATATTAGTGTAATGGTCACTGGAACCGTTACAACCAATATCCCAACTTACATAGCGTTGCAATTTCCCTGACCATTCGGCAAAGCTGCAGATAAAGGGCAAAAAAATCCATACAAACCTTCTATTCCCACAATAGGTTAAAGTGTACATCGTGTAACAACCACTAAAAGTAGCTGCCGCCAGTATAGTGGGCCATAAACACCGATAGCAGTGTGGCCAGGCAATAAAATTGTTTTGTCCCCACCCGCCCCGCTTTACGACGGCCACCCGGAAATTGGGGAGAATTTCGTCGTCATAACCTGGCAACACTACTTTTATTATCCGCACACCGCTTTATGGTCGATTTGTTATATTATTTGTGGTCGATTTTCGACGTTTGCTTATGTAGTGGGTAAGCGGAGTTGTAAGTGATGGCTGATACTAAATCTCAGTGTTATTCTTACTAATTTTCAGTTACCTTTTGTAAATAATCGTCTCAATATTGTTAATAAAGTCAAAGTCAAATCATTTATTTCAAATAGGCACATTAAAGGCACTTTTGAACGTCAAAAAAAAACTAAATAGGAATGCTTCTAGTCGCCCATTCCAAAAGGTAGTTTTCGTATGGAGAAGAATGGGCAAGAAACTCCACCGAACTCCACCAATAATTAAGGGAAAGAGCGAGATAGCCCCATCACAAAGTATTAACAATTACTTACTGGGGTTGTCTCATAAAAGAATCTATTTAACTGTTATGGGACCAATAAACATTTTTCATTTTTATTTTTTCTTTTTCATTTATTTAGTGAGAATATTGGGGTAGTCAGGGACCGCACGGAAATGCGGGGTCAGTATGTTGTACCCTGCGGTTTTTGTATACAAATCAAGATTCTACCGTCAAAGTTAAAAACCGCAGCACCGCACACCGGTGTCCGGAGCAGTGTGATGCCGTCTTAAGGTGCCACTAGTCGATATATTTTTCATACAATTTTCGGGAGAGTATTACTCCACTGTTTGACATTGTGCATCCAAAGTTAAATATGATATGGTTTTGTCTTGTTATTAATTTTGTCTGTACGTAAACAGAATAGTAAAAAAAAATTCGTGCTATTGTTAAGGTAACTTTTAATCATAAATATAAAGTACAATGTAAGCTGAATCAGCACTAGTCCTTTATACCACAAACGACAATTCAGTCTAGTCCAAAAATAGACCAAGACCATATTATTTTAAGACAACCATTATCTACGTATATAGTACTATGTCCTATTTTCTGGCTAACTTTTCGGTCTGAAGCTGAAAACTAAATTTAACGTCTGCTTCAACTGAAAGGATGATCCCATTTAACCTGCGATGTATGAAAACGATGGGGAATTTCAAGGCTCAGTGATTATTACTCGCCAAGAGTCGTTTTGAAGCGTGAAGTAGGTTTTAAAAGATAAGTGCTAGCATAAAATCTTTTTATATAATGTCAAAGAAACTAACGAACCGGTTTTGATGGTTTTGGCGTAAGTATAATATAATCTAATATTATAAATTCGAAAGTAACTCTGTCTATCTGTCTGTATGTTACCTTTTCACGCCTAAACCACTGAACGAATTTCGATAAAATTTGACAGAGAGATAGATTGTATCCCGGGGAAGGACATAGGATAGTTTTTATCGACATAATATCAAAGATCTACGACTGACAGCCGGGACCAACGGCTTAACGTGCTTTCCGAGGCACGAAGAGGTCTCGGTATGTAAGGATGGTCACCCATCCACTGACCGACTGCGGCAAACGTAGCTTAACCTGATCGACCGATCTGTACGGCTGTTATTATTTAGTCACGGGCCCGTATACAATACTCTTTATTATGTACACCTCATATATTACAAATACTAGCTTCTGCCCGCGACTTCGTCCGCGTGAAATTTCACCCTCCCCTCATTCACCCTCTTAGGGGTGGAATTTCGAAAAACCCTTTCTTATTGGATACCTACTCTTCACAAAGAACACACCCTCCAAATAGCATGTCTCTAGGACCAGCAGTTTATGCAGTGCGTTGATATATCAGTCAGTCAGGACTTTGAATTTTATATTATAGAAGAAAAAGAAGATTGTCGCTGGACCACCAAACAACGATTGTTCAAAACTTTCCCAGACAAGACATCCTCTTACATGTGCTATCCTGGTACAAAGTTCTATCAATCACGAACAAAACAGGTCTTTAATGATGTCAATTTAATGGCCATTGGCTCGACACGTGAGCGTTAACCGCGGTTTCCTGTGCAGCAACAGACTGGACGAATCTGATTCGTTCCGGATGCTGTGGCCACTAGTTATGGACATCGATGACTCTGATGTCTCTTTGTTTTGCCCGACGATGAGGAAAATGTTTAGCAATGTGGATAGAGTAAGGCCGCAAACAACGCAAAAAACGCAAGATTTATATGGCCTAAAAGTATATTATGATTGACTACAGCAAACAAAATCAAAAAAATATTATGATATTCTTCAGGATTTATGCTATTTAGATAGTGTGTTGAAAACATAATACAACTAATTTGATACGATAGAAAAAAATCATGAAGATACCTCTAAAAACTTTCTTTTCACAATAAACCCACCCACCCAGGACAAAAAATGTTTGTGTGATGAGCATGATCATTTGTTCTGTGTCTGGGTGTAATTTATCTATATATGTATGTATTTAGAAATATATAAGTATGTTTATCAGTTGTCTAGTACTCATAACACAAGCTCTGCTTAGCTTGAGACTAGACGGCGTTGTGTGATAGTTTCGCTAATCTGACTAACTGACGTATCTGACATTTTGGACTAAACCGACCTAAATAGAGTAATTTGATACATTTTCCAAGTCGAATCGATCTGTCTAATCGGCGTATCCGTATGCCTTACCGTTCCCATGATAATGCAAAAATCGAGACCGATGTATCTACAGTTTACAAAAAAAAAGATCATAATAAGGGACCTAAGTAACATAGGTCTTTTAGTGAGATTCATAAAAATTCAATATTGGGGTCATTTAAGTGACTTAAGTCGTTTAGTATCCCTCAGCTTTCTATTAAATCGTGATTAAAAGGGCCTGAAGGTCACTTATTTATTCGCTGATGGTTGCAGTGGTCAGAACCGCAATTCAATTGTGGCTTTAATGTTATTGTATGCGATTAACAATGCAAGCAATCTTACAGATATCACATTACAATTCTCTGTGCCAAACCATAGTGCAACCTGCTATGCTTTAAAGAAAACTGGAGATGTTTTTGTGCCTTCTCAACTAATTTCAATATTTAAGTTGGCACGAAGAAGTAAACTTTATCATGTATCGGTTTTTCGAGTTTTTCGATCTATCTACTGATTTACGTCTACTATCGGTACAAAGTGATGACCAAGGATTTCCAGTGAACTGGATCGAAATGACAGCATTGTCTGTTCGTAAAAGTGACTCTGTTCTTTAAAACTAGTCATACGGAAGAATCGTACAGGTCTTTAAATCTGAAACATCTTTTCTGCACACAGAAATTCGTATTTTAAATGAAACAACCGAAAATAGCCAAAGAAAATTATGAAGACTTAGTTTCTTTAACTACTAGTGCCTGTATCTGTGATCTGGGGGCGTAAAAAGGCCACTTTGGTAGAATCATAAAACGATAACATTCATCATCTGCCTAGCCTTAACCCAACTATGTTGGGGTCGGCTTCCAGTCTAACCGGAAAATAAATAAAATAAAAATAAAAGGATAACATTATGGCGAAGACAGTACTCTTACTAGTAGTAGTGTAGTAGACTTGTACTCTTTTATAAAGAGTACCTACTACCTACGAGTACAAGTTCGAAGAATAAAAATAAATTTGTTCTAAATCTGTTTTAATTTAATAAAAAGTATAATTGTGTGAGTTAAATTTATTGCTAAAGTTGAGTAATTACAAGTTATATGTTTTATGTGATGATTAAAGCTGATTTTCGTATAATACTGAGTATTATTTTTCAATTTCTTATGAAAGTGTCCCGTCCTATCTGATCATGTATTCCGAACAAAATAAAAACAAAGATCTCACGAAGTCACGTATCTGTTTATAATATTAATTATTAAAACAATATTAACACGATAACAATAGTAGTAATACCAATATAAAGATCTTAATCAGAACTACACACGTACTCAATTTTGTATTAGTAGAATGTATATAGAGCAAGCTACCCTCAATCATAGGTACCCCTCAACTGCAAATAGCTTGCCCTGTAAAATATGCTTCGAGTCAGTTACGTCAGTTAGTCAGATTAGCGACGAGTTGTGGAATATTATTATTATTATTTATTATTATATAGTTTTATTGTTTATAAAACTTTCGTTTTTTGCGTTTAGGTCCTGTAAGCCCCTTAACATTTGCACATCAGTGGTAACAAACTGACATTAACAGTGCTTTTATGTCGTAGCAGTAAGGGCGATTTTCGTAGTGAAAGTTTTATCACTGATCTGCTGTTAACCACCATGATTTACGCGTGGAATTAGTATGTACTATTATATAGGTATAAGATTTAGGATCCCCTCTCACTGAGAGGAAGCCTGTGTCCCAGCAGTGTGAATACTATAGTCTGACTAGGAGCGCCCCGCGGTTTGACCCGCATAAGCTGCGATCCCGTGGGAATATCGGGATTAAAACTATCCTATGTCCTTTCCCGAAACTCAAACTATCTATATACCAAATTTCATCTAAATCGATTCAGCGGTTTAAGCGTGAAGAGGTAACAGACAGACACACTTTCGCATTTATAATATTAGTATGGATATGGATACAGTAAGTTTGGAAAATACTTAGTTAATTTTTGCCCTCCCTTCTATTATAATAAATAATGAACATTTTTGAAATACCAAAGCTCAACAAAGGTAATTTATCTTACAAAAAGGAATTCTCAAATTACCGCTATTTCGGAATAATGAAAGCCATTTGACAGTTGCCTTCTCATCTGATATTCATAATTAAAATAACGGTACAAGCTTCGTTAAACAGATTATCAGCATTTTCCTTCCCTTTTCCGAATTTATTTGGGGTTGGCGCAACATGTCTTTTTCTTCCACACTTCTCTATAACATCTCGGTAGTCACCCCCTTTCTAACGAGTGTACTATGAACCATATTATCATCATTCAGACAATCGATTCATAGTTTATTCGTTTTCCCCTACTCTTAAAGCCATTCATATTCAAAACTATCCTCACGACATTTTCTGTACTTTTGGTATCCTGACGTTTATCAGAATAATGGTACCTATGTAACCAAAAATTTTAAGATGTCTTGCATCTACTCCCATTCCCTCTCAATGAGAGGAGGCCTGTGTCCCAGCAGTGGAAACATTATAGGCTAACTTTACGCTGTACGGTTTAACATAATTATGTTCACTAAAAAAGAATTAAATTACTACACAACAATACAATTTCTTACTTTCAGTAAAACATAACAAAAACTTACTGCGAAGAACTAACATGAAATGCGCACTTACACTAGTGCGCAATTCAATGAGGTATGAACGTAATAATTAATCCATTGTACAAACAACATTCATTACAGCACAATAAAACTCAAGTCTTAAATGAATCCCCTGAGTGGGACGATAAACGATTACTAGATATTAATCACGAGATGTTCATAAAAACTAATCTGCAATAAACGTTAAGACACAAAATACAGATAGTACAGAAGGCAATCACATGTATGTATGTACTTCAATTTTGTCATACCTAAGCTCGGCGGTCGCGCTAGGGTTGTCAACTTTGGCTTATGCACAAAAAACTATCGTGGTAGTGGCACTCGTATCTAGTTGTTTGATTTATTGTTGAGCTACAATACAAAAACTTTACAGAACAAAAACATGTAAAATTTTACATTTGTCAATTTTCACTATCGAAAATCCCTAATAACTTCAAAACGGATTACCCTATTTACACAATTTATTTTGCTTGACACTAAAAACAACACAATATCTACACACACAAAAAATCATGTTTTCAATAGTTGGTGGCGTGAATTTCCCTTACAAAAAAGTTACTTCGTTTATGCTGATTCAAATTAAGAAACTATTATATAATAGGCATTTTCTTGTTGCTCCATTTTTGCACTTCACAGATGCGTGTCTCAAGCGGATGGCACCCGCGCTCGCACTACTCCCAACCCGTCCGAGATAACGTGTCCGTGAGCGGTGTCTATGTGTGCGTTGCTCAAGCGCACTTTGTATGTAGATTACCTTCTGTACTATGTGTATTTTGTGGTTAAGGACTCTCTATGAATACTGGTTATGTAATCACACTAATATTATAAAGGCGAAAGCTTGTGTGTGTGTGTTTGTTTCTTCTTCACGCTCAAACGGCTGGACCAATTTTGATAACATTTTGTATGGAGGTAGCGGACACCCTGGATAACATGTTATAAGCTACTTTTTATCCGGTGAAACCGCGGGGCACAGTCTTTAATACATAGTAGTAATACTCGCCCCTGCTTTGCACGTATTTTACGTCTTCTCAAACGTATTTTTAGTATAGATTTAGAGAACATTTTCGAAAAATAGTGTTACTGCCAAATTAGACCGATTTTAAATTTTCCATTGAAAAAGAGATTTCCAGTTGTCTTTTTTTAATTTAAAATAAGACATAATATAAAAAACAAGACATTATAATAATATAACAAGACATATAAAATAAGACATTATATATATAAATTTTGATCTGATCTTTGTCGTAGCAGAATAAAAATAATGATTGATTTTTTTCGGCGTTTTTGCTATGTGGTACGGAACCTTTCGTGTGCGAGTCTAACTCGCACATGGCCAGTTTTTTGCTACTTACCTATCTATTTATTTTCTCCCACAAGTACTAAAATGTACACAGAAATACAGGTTGACTTCTAATTTGACGAATTCCTTTCAGCAGAACGTGATAGTGTGACTCTTTTGCAACAATTAAGCACCCCTAAATAATAATACCTACCTTTTAAGACCTTTGTATCCCGCTTATGAGTAAGAAGTTTCATTAAAATCGGCTCATTCATTTCGAAAAATAAGGGCTTGAAAGTTTGTATGAAATGCCGTACGGCGTAAACGCTCATAAGAACTTTGCCTACTCGAATTATAGTTCGAAATACAAACACTGGTCCAAGTTTAGACTAGAACTAAAGTTAGATTTCTTTTTGTAAAAAGACGATTTGAGTCTTATTTTGAGTTTGTTATGTGATTCCATACTCCTTCAGCTGCGTCCAAGTTAAAAAAAAAACAATTTTCAACACAGCTCAACCCACTACTACTAATACGTGTAATTTCAAGCTAGCTGGTATACTTATTACCCCACTACACAGCTTGTCATGACAGCGCGTAACCCTATCACTGCCGGCCACTCGCGACATTGCCTGCAGCTGTTTACAGAGTGGATGCCAAACGTCCCCATTTGAGGACACTTAAGTGGCAAGCTCGTGTTTACACTTAATAACTAGGGTAGGTAGTGAAATAGGGTACAATCTGGGCGAAGAAAGTGGCTTTAAATAAGATTGATTGATTGATAATAACAGCCGCACGGCTCGATCGATCAGGTTAAGCTACGCTTGCCGCGGTTGGTCTGTGAATGGGTGACCATCTTTACATACCGAGACCCCTCCGTGCCTCGGAAATGTACGTTAAGCCGTTGGTCCCGGCTGTCATTTGCGGATATTTGACAGTCGTTACGGGTTGTCAGAAGGCCGAAAGTCTGACAAGCAGTTTTAGAAAGGATTTCGTATTATCCAGTAACTGGGTTGTGGAGGCAGATAGGCAGTCGCTCCACGTAAAATACTGGTATTCAGCTGCATCCGGTTAGACTGGGAGCCGACCCCAACGTAGTTGGGAAAAGGCTAGGCAGATGATGTGTGACTTTGGTTTTTAAGTTTTCCATAGGATGTCGTGAAAAGCTTAACAAGAATTTAATTATTTCTCGGCCGTGTTCTACATAATAATTTTCAAAAGAGCTCTAAAAGTTAAGGAAAGTATTGTATTGCCAGAAATATTAAAAATAATTCTAGGGAAAAACGGGCTCGCGCTACTGGCAACACGATACAATTTTCCGTCTAAAAATAATAAATAAGTGCATTATAAATACTTTCAAAAGACAAATAGCACCCAACTCTTTTTTGAAGCTTATTTACACCATTAAAACAGCCATACCACAAGAATCTCTCGAAAGCGCCGGAATTTATTCCCGATATCTGTCTCCACTCGAGTACACACAACATTTGCGTGTTATTTGCCCAACCATGTGTTAAATGTAACTGTTATACCGTTTCGTTACTGTTATGCGGTACGTTACCGTTACTTTGTTTTCAGAGGAATGTGTTTAGATTTCATGTTAATCTGTATTTCGTGGTTTCAGTGAAATAGAGGTTACTATATCTTTGCCCCTCATCATCAGCCTACTAACAGCAATCTACTCTGGGCATAAGCCTATCCAATTGCACGCATCATCAGCCTATAATGTTCCCACTGCTGGGACACAGGCCTCCTCTCTGTAAGAGGGAGTGGGCCGTAATCCACATGCGGCAAATGTCACATGTCTTCGAATTTTTGGTTCTAGGACATGCCCAATTTTCAATTGTTCAATTGCACGCCATTCAGCGTTGTTCTCGGCAACTCTCATCCAGCTGCAACCACCCTGCGAAGATCGTCGCTCCACCAAGCCTGAAGGTCCTACCTTACCACTATATTCAGCTTGCTTAAGGTCACAGCTCATTAGAGCTACCTGGCACCCACTCCGCACCGGATCGCCTCGCGCCTCGGTCGTAAGCCCTCCACGCGCGGACGGCGGGTGGACCACTCGGTGACAACTCGCTGCTCGCATGCTTGCCTTGCGTTGACTGCGCCATTGCCAACGCGATAATGTAAAACGCGACGCGAAGTCCACTGGTTGACAGCGCGACGTTTATTGGTGATAACGCGGCGGCCACCCGTGGACCACCTGTCGACAACGAGTGGACGCCGTGCGACGAGGCGGTGAGGGTTGGGTGCCGGGTGGCTCTAATGAGCTGTGACCTTTATTCTGTGAGCAATGGCGAAATTTTTGGTTTTCTGCCAGATCCCCTCGTTGCGGATTCTGTCAATTAGAGAGATTCAACGCATAGCCAGTTCCACCGACTCCGTATGTTCAATTCAAAGTATTTTATTTCACATAAACCTACATGGGCACTTATGAAATGTCAGAAGCTAGGTGCACGGTTCCAATTGGTCGTTTCCTATGGAGAAGAGCCGCAAGACACTACTTTAATTTACTTCACTCGTTTAAAAATAATTGCCTTTTACAATGTTGGGAGGACAGTGTAGGCTGTGTTGTTATTGTGTTTTGTACTTTATTTGTATGTCACAAGAGCTGGAGTATAATCTTATTTTTAACTAATAACAGTAGAGAGATCAGTAGAGAGTGGAGAGGGCTATGCTTGGAGTTTCCCTGCGTGATCGAATCAGAAATGAGGAGATCCGCAGGAGAACCAAGGTAACCGACATAGCCCGAAGAATTACCAAACTTAAGTGGCAGTGGGCAGGGCACATTGCACGCAGAACAGATGGCCGATGGGGCCGAAAGTGGCGACCGCGTACCGGAAGACGTAGCGTTGGAAGGCCTCCCACAAGGTGGTCCGACGACCTTAGGAAGGTCGCAGGAACCCGTTGGATGCGAGAAGCACAGAACCGGTCGAAGTGGAAGTGCTTGGGGGAGGCCCCTGTCCAACAGTGGACGTCTTTCGGCTGAAATGATGATGAATAACAGTAAACTGTTACCTATCTGATAATGAAATAATTATGGCTGTATTACCAACCTTATTCTAATCGACGCCTCACCCAGATTACGTCTGGACTTTAAAAGAGACTGTGACCTCTGAGTTTGTTTTGGTCTTTCGTCAACAGTCAGTTAGGCAACACCGATCATCTAGTTTTAAAAACAGAATTTAATTTTGACGTAAGTGTTTTTTGAACCAATTTACAGAAATAAATATAATTTATCATCAAAAGCAAAATTTATATAATTTAAATTGACAAAATAACTTCCCAAAATAAAATACAGTACAATAATTATAACCAAATAATTGTACTATAATTAATAATTATACATTTTATTTTTTCAGAAAAAAAAACACAAAAACAATTTTCCAACTAAAATGAACATTACAGAAAAAAGTGTATCGTTGGCACCTGTACTAATGAATGAAAATCATTGTATCACAGACACCAGTACTGTATTTTATTTTAGGAAGTTATTCTGTCAATTTAAATTATGTAAATTTTGCTTTCATACCGACATTCTCGTCACAGAAACTTGCCTCACTAAACCACCCCACAACACATAAGACGCAGACGTACCCAACACAACTTGCATATAGAACACGGAAATTGGAGAACTGTGTACGTTCACCGAGAGGAAATGGGAGCCATTTCTTGTTATCTCGCGTTTATTTCTTGGTACACAAGTGAATATTGTACTACAATGGGGTGACGTCACGAGTCAGTATGGTCTTCAATAGTGGGTATGACGTCAGAAGTCAGGAAGGCGAATGGGACTGTAGGATGAAATGTTTTTTGGGATGCTGACGGTGAAGTCTGGATGTGTACTGTTCGGAGGAGGATTAGGTACAGTCAACAGCAAAAGTAGATGATCAAAATCAGAAATTCAATAGGGGTCAAAACTGAACACGAATATATGGCAGCTGTACTAGTAGTAAATGTTTGGTATAATTTACAATCACATACTTTTGAATCACTTCGACGCCACACAGTTCTGACGCGAACTCCGTTCATTAGTATTGAATTTCTGATTTTGATCATCTACTTTTGCTGTTGACTGTACCGTAGGTATTTGTGGAAGCAAATATAAGGAATGGTATTGATGTTAGAAAGATGGTTTTGTTAGATCGTGAGTTAGGTTTAATGTTGTTGTCGTAAGTTTTCAAGAATATTTTTTCCTAGAAATAGATCTTGTTATTTTTTCACTACTGAAAAGTTCTACAAAAAATGTATTACATACATCCTATGGTTACACATAAGCTTACACATAAGTTCCCAGGACTTATTGACGTTAGATTAGACACCATTATAAAACAATATAAAAAAATAAGAATACAAACCTACATGGGCACATATGAAATGTCAGAAGCTAGGTGCACGGTTCCACTTGGTCGTTTCTTATGGAGAAGAGCCGCAAGAAACGGTATAAAAGCCCTTAGTCTAAATAATCAACCTATGATGTTCCAACAGCTGGGACACAGGCCTCCTCTCTATGAGAGGGAGTGGGCCATAATCCACCATTTAGGCCCAGTGCGGGTTGGCGGATGTCACATGTCTGCGAATGTTTGGTTCTAGGTTTCCTCACAATGTTTTCCTTCACAGTTTGAGAAAGTCTAAATAATATTCTACAATCACTTCGGGCCCTAAAAAACAAGTAGCCAACTAGGTACTCTACCTACCCCACTAACTGCACAAACGTGATCAAAACAGAGCAATAACTGTGAAATAAAGTCAAAACGCTTCGTGATCCAGAAATGGAGCAAGAAATCATAATGGCGGCCGCAGTTGGAATGTAACTTTATAACGATTGGTTAACTGGGGCCCGCACGAACCGTATTATTGGGCAAGTTATAATATGTTATGTGTAATGTATTGTTGTCAATTGATGTTTCTTTAATACGAGTAGCTTAGGTTATTTGGATGGATATATTTAATCGATATGCAAATCTCACATCAAACCTTACCTAAAAGGTCTGGATTACGGCGACACAGAAAAACTATTAAATACTTGTTATATTACAACCTACGATGACCTAATAGTTTTGGAGACACGACACGCGCACAACCACAAACACACACATACTGTCCGCACCAACACCACACAACTCACACTTTTGTACACTCTTACTGCAAAAGACGCCATAAAGTTATAATTATTGTAATTGTTTCACTTTTCATTTGTTATACATAAATAAATATACTTCTTATACTGTATTTTTTGAACCACGCTGAAAGAGACTGGCCTCCACGACACAGGGAAACCTAGTGTGATTTATCTGATAGAGGTAATTATGTATTTTTCTGAACAATAAAGATGATTATTATTATTTCCTTTATTTCATTAAATGGCACTTAGAAATTATATTTTAAAATATTAGAATATAAAAAATATAAAAACATTTAAAAATATAAAAAATATTAGCCCACCGGTATCGGGAACAGGGTCCAAGCTACCGGCGCGGCGGTCAGGGCTCCAGAGAGAGGAACCTCCTAACAATGCGGGCCGTGTCCAGAAGTACCGCTTTCTGAATCAATTTATTATTATTATTATTGGTGTTTGGTTGAAGGACCGACACAATTTTTTGAGGGTTTGGGGATGTCATTTGCTAGTACAAAATTGTTTTATTTTTCATTTTAATATTTTATGGAATTTTAACTCAAACTCAAAACTCAAATCATTTAAGTATTTCAATTAAACCTTGTACAGGCACTTTTGAATTGTCAAAATTAAATAGTCGGTCAGTTAGTCAGAAAGTTGAAGCTAGTTGCCCATTCCAAAGCGTAGATCTCTATGGAGAAGAACGGGCAAGAAACTCCATGGACTGTGGACACTCTTTTAAATCAAGATATTACAAAATCCTGGGTACATTATTCTTGTTTTAAATTGAAAGTTTTCGTTCCTTAACACAATTTACGACTTTGGAAACATCCAAGTCATTTTTAGAACCAATTGTCCAGACGCCAGCACATTAAGATAACCGAAACTGTCAAATTTTCCCAATCAACCTTGAATCTAATGCTTGAGCGATAAAGTTGAAAATCTAATAAAGAAATTTGACAGATTGTAGTAACTTGATGTGCTGGTGGCGCCTGTACATAAAATATGTACTTAGGTATATTGCAAATAACACAAAAAAATATTGCGCTCTATTACAACCACATAAAAAGATTGTGACGATATTTCGGGTGATTAAGAAAGAAACATATTATTATTATTATCTTTTTTACATTGTTTAGTTTGATTATAATAGAACCGAACAAACGATGAGGGCGCCACTGCGCGGTCGGATTATCTCAATTACCTACCTACAGTGACACTTAAGATGGGTGATAAGGGTGAAAAGTAGGATAATATGACACTTCCTATCCCTTAGGGGCCACCTCCACGAGCGAGAGAATCGCGGCGATATCATCGCCTCTAACCGCTGTTGATCAAAAAGGTTTTAAAGCATAGTGACCTATTTCCTTACATACGTATGACTTATTCAGCTTAGGTACAGACGGCAGCACATTAAGGTAACCGAAACTGTCAAATTTTCCCAATCAACTTTGAACCTTATGCTTTAGCGATAAAGTTGAAAATCTATTAAAGAAATTTGACAGATTGATGTGCTGGCGCCTGTACATCAGGCAATATTAACTACCGTATGGACAGCTCGTCTATTTCCTGCACGCGATAATTGACGCTCATGCGCTGTGTCGTGTAGATTGTACGTTTTTATTAATTTCCTAGCTATAAATCCATTTGTCCGGCGTCTTATTCTGACTATAATGCTGTTAAATGGCTATTACTTAGGAAAACTGTATTTTTTTAGCATCGGAATAAATCTGCAATTTTTTTTTTTTTTTTGTTTTGTAATAATTTTGTTGACGATACCCTCAAAGCAGTTCATATATCCCACAAAATATCAAACGAATTTGAAATACCTGAACCAAGTAGGTAATGCCTGAACCCGATGCAAAAAAAAAAAAAAAAAAACGTACAAATCAAACTGTAGTTCTAAAATTTAAAAAAAGTTAAAAAAGATGACTGAAGTGACAATTTTCAGTTTTAACCACTGACCTAGAAACAGTGGCGTATGAAATACCGTTCCCTTTTACAACGCATATCAAAATTGGATTTTGGCAAAATCTCACACGAGTACAAAATATCCAGGGTGTCAAATACGAGACTAACGAAGTTGCAAAAGAACTTGTGGCATATAAAACAAAACAGAATCTGTATATTTTTGAACATCAATTTTACTTGTTTTTTTGGGGGCCTTAAAAGGCCTCTTTGGCAGAATCATAAAAGGATAACATACTGGACAGTTAACCGTTAAGTTAATCGTATCAAATCCCATTGGTGAAGCATTTTTCAGTTATTTTTTTTGTCTGTGCCAAAATACCAATCAATCCGATCCAAATCCAATCCCAATCTATTTGATTATACCTACTTAGTGCAGCGAAAAAAAGAAAAACACGGTCTGTCTTCGCCTTTTATTACGATTCATAATGTTATCCTTTTATGATTCTCCAAAGTGGCCTTTTTAGGCCCCCTGTTCTTTCAATAGAAAGAACAAAGGTGGCTAGTTAAATATTAAAAGGAAATATGTAATTGACCCTCTAAAAACTTATTGATCTTCTAATGACGCTTTTTTAAATAAATGAGCCTCTAAAAAATTGATTGGTCTTCTAATAAGAAATTGATCTATTTAGTATTTTTAGGACGCTAAAATAGGAATTATTTGAAGATCACAAAAGTAGGCACAATTATAAGATTCCCACAAAGGCTTCCGCAGAAAGACGCGACGACGTGACGGTGTGACGCGATTCTGGTAGAACAATTTCCATGAAGTTTTCATATAAATTGTTCTACTAGAGTCGTGTCGCGCTTGACTGCAGGAGCTTTTAATATTTTTGAAATCAAAATAGGAACATTTATAATACAAACTATTTACACTAGATACTAAATTAAATGACTAACTAACTTACTATACAAATAAATACAAAAACAAAGGACACTTAGGCGTCGAAGTACTCGTCCGCATCGCTATCATCCGGAAACGTGCCCAGAAGACTGGCAGCAGTGCCACGTTGAATGGCAATGCTAATTCTTTGACCAAAGAACGACCCAGCCCTCTGGTCACGTGAACGAATAATAAAAAATAGGAACTAATTTGGGGTTCGAGTAAATATACTGGAGTACAAGATTGTTTTAACTTTTTCATTACCTACCTGTTGTAATTCACAGTTTCTATTTGCTTCACTTTCTCCCTTAGCCTTTTAATTTTACCCAAGATTAATTTTGCCTATATTCTACTGACGTAAAGCCGTTGGTCCTGCGCCCGGTCCCTCCCCGGTCGTGTCGGATTGCCGTCCCATCGGACTATGAGAGTAAAGGAACAGAGAGTGCACATGTGTTTGCGCACATACTTGTGCACTATAATATCTCCTGCGTACCTGGCTAATCTCCATTGAGATTGGCCACCGTGACCGAAAACGGTCGGGGAGGCTATTATTATTATTCTACTGATGAATTTTGGCATTGATACATCACCATAAATATAAAAACATGAATACAATTGGAAGAACTCCCAAATATTTCAGAAAACAATGCATCAAAACAAAAACAAAACAAACAAATTACCTATGATGGCACACAAAACCATGATCGATGTTCACAATAAAATTTACGATCTCTAATATCTCATTCTCAGGGTCTCGTAAAAGGACTCATATATGTTATATTATCTATTACTTCAATTGTTAACGAAACGCGTTCTGATTCCCTTTTATGATTCTCTATGGTCTCCCATAGGAGCCGTGAAGGATTCTGCCGCGAGTGTTAGCAGTATCGACCTGGAAAGTTCTGTTGTTATGTTCCCGGCGGTGGTTTTAGATTTTCTTGAACATTTTGGGTGAGTATTTGATTTGATAAATGATTTCATTTCTGTATGAGGTTTGTACAAACACTTTTACACTTCAATCATATTTAAAAAACTGGTCTCAAGTGCGAGTAGGACTCGCACACGAAGGGTTCCGTACCACAAGGCAAAAGTGTCATCCATCCACAGAGCAACCGCGGCAAGCGTAGCGTAACCCGATCGATTGACCTGTGCGGCTGTTATTATTTAGCCACGGGCCCCTCGTGTCGGCTTTTTTCTACACTGTCAAATAAAAATCCATAATTCTCATTTCTTTCATCATATTTCTTTTTGACATCAAATATATACCTTCCGACATAATAGTAATCATTTAGACAGTCGGAAGGCGTTTCCTATGCAATCGTAATGCTGTAGTAAAATTGTGCAGAATAAGTATTCGTTGCGGGCGCGTGAATATCTTTCACGTTGCGTAACTGCTGCGTTGCGTGTAGCAACTGGCCGTTACTCGCATTAGCCGATACATACTACTGATTGATGTTGCGGTACAAGTTGGAAGCTGAAGCGGGGAGGTGGCGTACATTATGAGAACGTGTTAGAATCGTTTGCCGTTTTAGGGCGACAACATGACCTAAAGCGCGGTCTTTGTCGGACTTCATAGAAAAGAAAGAGAAGCGCGATGACACAACGCTGGTAATTTATTGCAAAATATGCAGCAATTATCTATTTACAAAAAAAATATTGTTAGGACAAAAAAATTAAAACACTAGTGTTTTAGTATGTTGCTTGTAGTATAATCTGACAAAAAATCAGAATGATTGTATGTAATTAGTACGGTTTTTATTGTAAAAAGAAAGTTTTTAGAGGTATCTTCATGTTTTTTTTCTATCGTATCAAATAAGTCGGAATACGTTTTAAACACACTATCTACCTAGCATATATCCTGAAGAATATCATATATTTTTCTGATTTTGTTTACTGTAGCCGATCATATACTTTTATTGTTTCTAAAACTTGCGTTTTTTGTGTTTAGGTCCTGTAAGCCCCTTTTTATTTTTTTGAGTGCGGGAAGTCATCAAATGACTCCTCCCGCTCTGGGTGGAGCGGTCCTGTAAGCCCCTTAAGTGATTTTAACAAATTGGTCTCATTAGGTCAGCCTAGGCCTATGGCCTATGTCCAGCAGTGGACGTCTTTTGGCTGAAATGATGAGGTCAGCCTACAGACACCCACCCGCTACCTCCTACCGCCTAGCCCGACCCACTGATTACAAGTCCAAAGAAAGTGTTCCAGTTGGGCGGCATGTCACAAACGCGCACGTGGTGCTTCATATTCTACTGCGGACACGCTCCGTGCATTCATAAAGCGTTATTAGCCTTACTGCGCTGTGACGTAACGCACAATTTCGTGTGTACGACTTTACGCACCTATTGTTGGTGCTGATTGGGTGGTACGAATGGTATATTTTTGAAATTGGCATACTGCACGTGTAGCGAGACTACTTCTTTCTCTTTTCTACGAAGAATACACATTTTTCTCTATACAAAGTGACATTTATTTTCTTCATTTTTGATATCGCACCGTGATACACACGGCAACACAAACAAGCAACCTATAATTTTCCAGTTTTAGTTGACCTCGAATTGTAGGTTTTTCTTACAATCATAGGTAAGTCAGCTTAAGGTAGACCGCGAAAGTCAAATTTTCTTACGTTTTTTGCAATTTGCAGGTCAGTGTCAGGTTGTATCTTGATTAAAATATGATTCGCGACAATAACAGGTACATTTAGAGAATTAGTAATCATTAGAATCATTAATACATCTTTCTAAGTTAGATTTCTACCATAAGCATTTTTCTATAAGAGATTGGTTCTTATGGTACAGTCAACAGCAAAAGTAGATGATCAAAATCAGAAATTCAATAGGAGTCAAAACTGATCACGAATATGGCAGCTGTGCTAGTAGTAAATGTTTGGTATAATTTACAATCACATACTTTTGAATCACTTCGACGCCACACAGTTCTGACGCGAACTCCGTTCATTAATTACTATCTATTTTATATGATTTATATTATTTCTGATTTTGATCATCTACTTTTGCTGTTGACTGTAAAAAACTACGTGCGTACCTACTAATTTTATTTTGGAAAATATGCCTTAGGAAGTTCCCAATTACGGCATAAGTTGTAAATCATTTCATAATCTAAACTAATTATTTCATAATTTAAGCAGTATATAGAAAGATATTTAACACGCATGCTAATAAAACTCAATATCCGTAAACGCAGCAGATTTCCTTTTAGAATGGTAACGTAACACCTACTTACACTTTATTTATGCCAACGATTTTTACGGTTCCGTACCTCTATAGGAAAAACGGAACCCTTATAAGATCACTTCATTGTCAGTCTGTCTGTCAGTCAGTCAAAACTCTTTTTCTCAGGAACGCGAGGATTTATCAAGTTAAAATTAATATCAAATACCTACTCAAAAGATACGGGCGTTTTTGTTCAGAATTCAAAACCTTTATGGTACTTTCCTTTGGCCTAGAATCATGAAATTTGGCAAGAAGCAATGTCATGTAGCAGAAGTAAAGGAAAAAATCTGAAAACCGTAAAGTAGTTACATCACATCAAATATGCTTTGTGTTTGAGTTTGGGACATAAACATAACTGGGGAAATGTGGCTGTGCAATAGGTAGGTACCCAGACATCTGCCCAAACTTGTCAGGAATCCAGGCGTGATTACATGGTTATCTCTCTATGAAAATAACAACAGCAATGACGAGCACCGCAACAAAACATTGACAACAAACAAAACAAATGTTTTGTAAACGATAGACGAGCTATTTGGTCAATGTTTTGACTAGGTCTGCGCATAGCCATAACAAATCGAACGACAAAATAGTTCGTCGTAAGGAATCCAGATGATTCCAATCTGCCTAAGCTTTTCCAAAAATGTTGGGGTCGGCTTCCAGTCTAACCTGCATGATGCAGCTGAATACCACTATTTTACATATAGCGACTGCCTATCTGACCTCCAAGGGGCCTAAAAAGGCCACTTTGGAGAATAAAAAACGGATTACATTATGAATCGTATATGGCGAAGACAGTCCGTGTTTTTCTTTTTTCGCTGCACTATGTAGGTAATCAAAGAGATTGGGATTGGATTTGGATCGGATTGATTGGTATTTTAGCACAGACAAAAAAAAGTAACTGAAAAATGCTTCACCAATGGGATTTGATACGATTAACTTAACGGTTAACTGTCCATTATGTTATCCTTTTATGATTCTGCCAAAGTGGCCTTTTTAGGCCCCGTAATCCCAAGTAAAGCCATTTGTATAAGGCACAGTTTACAGTACGCATAAAAAACGTGTTCATCAACAAGCTTCCATAGCGATCCATAACACTGACGACCGTGCCTACACACGGCGAATAAATCGTAGTTTATCACGGCAAGAAAAATGTGTGTGTACTGGGTAACACGATAGATATTCCTTGGTAAAGGCTCCTAAAAACAGGCGCGACACGCGATATAATCGCGAGCGACACAAAGGCGCCACTCGTTGCGCGGCTTGCGGTGCCTTTGTGTTGCGTGTCGCGTCGCGCCTCTTTGAAGGAGCCTTAAGACTGGATGAATTGGTACCAAATCCTATTAAAAACACATGGTAATAAACGTTTTATCAGCATTAAAAACATCAGAGTTTAATCAGCAAGGGCCAAGTAATTTCCTCTATCAAAAAACGAGTTGAACAAACTTTGAAACGCGCCACGTCATAGTGTAGGGTAACAAAGGGGTTGTTGTAAAGGGGGTGATAAAACAGGGTTGGAAAATACTACCGGTTGAATTGACGCCATGATTTTGAATTAACAGTACGGTTATAGGTACGACAGTAAAAGGCGCATTTAGCGGTCATTGGCATAGCAATTCATTGGCTTTTCCAAATGAACGTTATATATGAGATCGCTATCTATTTTGTAAAGATCTCACCGTGAAAATTTAGGTGAAATGAGCTGTCATTTCGGATCGGCTGATTACTTTGATTCATAATTGACACATATTGATTCACGAGCAGGGGTGACTCAGTGGTAACAGTCGCGACTTACCGAGTTGGAGGTCGTACATTTGAACCCAAGACAGGCGCTTTAACCAAACCAGCAGGGGGCCCACACTGTGGATTACGGCCCACTCCTTCTCACAGAGAGAAGGCCTGTGTCCCAGCAGTGGGAATATTATAAGTTGATTATGTCTATGCTGTTGACACACACATGACAACAACTTTCTGAAGTTCGGAAAGGCTTAACTTTGTCTAAATTTACATATCAAAAATCATCACGATGCAAGATGAATCCTTACTAATTAACATCGACATTTGTCATGCTACACGCAGTTCGGTTTTATCTAAGAATAGACGAAGTTTCGTAAAAGCAATCACTTGAACTATCAATCTGTTTACTTGCGCGGTAGAGATAACTTTATCGACTAACTGTGATGATCAAAATATCAGATGGAAAATACAATCATCATCATCATACCAGCCTGTTATTGTCTAATAGTAGTTGAGTTGTGTACCTACAGTGGGTGATTCGCTAGTGTGATTAATTTGTTCGTAAAATTATAATCTGTTTTGAACAGTCTTTCCTATTGCGCAATAACCAACACTGCCCATATTACGCCCACAGTAATTAAAATATGCCTGATGATAACATAAAATACATTGTAGAACTCTATTAAACTAAGGCAAGTCGAAGAGTAAACTAAATACAGTTCATCATCATCTGCCTAGCCTTTTCCCATCTAGTAAACTAAATACAGTTAATGTTCTACAAAGTTTAGTTTCATAGCCACGGTAGTCGCGGGTGTGACTGACAGTTAATTAACTAAAATTGTTTAAGTGACGCTAAATATATTAGCTACATTTAGTTGAGAGGACATCCCTAGTGCCCTGCATAATATGATGTTGAAGGTTAGTAGCACATCAAGAATAATAACATTATCCTGTCCGCATTCAAACTGTCCTAGCCGCTTCCCCGCTACGCTTGCCGATACGCGGTCTCCACTCCAGGACGGAGGCGGAGGACGGGGTGTTGTGGCGCAACCTGGAAGAGGCCTATGTCCAGCAGTGGACAAGTGGTGGTGCGAAAGGCTGAGTTGGTGGGTTGATACCGGTAGTCCCCAATGGTAGACAGGTGTATTTAATTTCTCCTGGTGTCGTTGATAAGACAGTCAGACAAGACATTGGTAAGATTATTGCCACTAAACAAGCAAGGTTGATCTTTCTGACCGACAATTCAAAAGTACCTGTAGCATATTCGGGTCATAACATAATCTACCACGTGGGCCCAGTGCGGGTTGGTGGATGACTTTGATTTTTTGGTTCTAGGACATGCCGGTTTCCTCACGATGTTTTCCTTCACCGTTTCGAGAGCAGTGGTGATAAAATGAAATATTCTCACGACCAACTCATAAGTCGGGGTCGATACCGCTGCCCCCAAATGATTTAAGTAGGTACTTAAAGTAAAGTCCTTTGAGTTTGAGTCAAGATCGGAATCCGTCTCTACAAACAAAAGAAAATTCAAAAACACGACTCATTCCTATTCAGTAAAATCACGAAAATTAACACAGATAATATAGGCAGGTATTTATTTTAAAGGTAAAAACAAATCCAAACAAGTACCTATCATCTGATCCCCGAGAACAAACCTTTCATTATTGATACACTTCAAACAGCCGCAATACATTTCTCTTTTCCCTTAAAAGGAAAACCCCGACACAATCCAATCACACCCAATCCATTGCGTAGCCGAAAACCGCTCCACACAAAACCGACTTCAACCCGTCAATGGTTATCTAACATGCCAAAAAAGTCGGCGATCGTATCGAGCTGTCAACACACGAACTGGGACCCGTGACGCGCCGTAATTGGGCTTTGAATCTATGTACACACAGCTCCTTTAAGTAGTTACCCCACCAAAAGACATGTGCGTTCAAATCCGTGATAGGCCCAAGTTGGTTTTTGTATTTTGCAAAAACATTTTATTTTAAATAATGTATTGTTTTAGTGAATAAATAAGTTTAAGTAAGTTTTTTTTTAAATTCTGTTTTTATTATTGTTTTTTTCAATAAAACAATACTTTTGCGACGACAAGCAACAATAATAGGGTTAACTTTTACGACAACTTATTCATCGTCTAAATAGACTGGAGGTTTTAAGACCGCTTACCGTACGTAAGATTGGAAGTTCAAATCCTATATAGGCACGAAATGTGCTTTTTGTTCATTACATTATTTTGATATATTTTTCTATTTTGTTTTAAGTAGTAATTATTTATAAAGAATTAAAAAATCAAGAAAAATAAAATACTTTATTAATCATTTATTTATTTATTATTGCTATTATTTAACAAAACTATGATCTTATTTTACAACAAACATAACAACTATTTTAGTTCTCATAAAAACAGAAATCATTTAAAAAAATAATGGATAAATAGTAGTCGTTTACTCTTCGCCGTTTTAAGTGAACGTATACAAAGTTCTAACTTGAAGGTATGGATTAATTTTATAAAGACAACGTAAGTAAGTAAAATTAATGGATACCCTCAAATTATAACATCTTTCGATTAGACAGGGACCTAAAGATATAATGACTCAGCCGATAGTAGATAACAATTTCATCGCAATTCATATGGGCTCGCTGGCTAGTTCGTCAAACTGCCGGTATGAGTATGACGACGTTCGGTGATGCGATGGTTCGAATCCGAGTCAACACAATGGACTCTTTTTGAAGTATTCTTTAGATTATTCGTAAGGAATTCAATGTTGTAGCAGTGTAACATTTTAAAACTTGAGGGGTTAGGACATAGTGACGCTTTCTGTACATTCTGTTCCACATATATCTGATGAAAGTTTACACTTTGCACATGGCATGTTTACGTTAAATTCGAGAATTAGTAGCACATTCGTCTGTATTTAGAAGGTTTTAACTTGTCTCACCACTTTTTGCAAAATTATTGTTTGAATTAAATTATTAAAAAATTTTGTTTGAATAACACTATTAAAAAATATTGTTTGAATAACATTATTAAAATTGTAATTGAAAAATCTCTGACGAAAATTGAAGTTATAAAATTGTTAATGTAAAACATTTTTAAGGTGATTTAAAATTAGAATTTCTGGTTCTTATTTATTCGAAATAATCAAAACACTCAATTAGGTAGTGAGTGGAAATTGTACACCTATAAATCTAATCCATTTGTTTACATTTGCATCAGATACTTTTAAAACAGACTATACACCAACTTACTTTGACAAATAGTAGCCAAATCCGTACGTGGCTGATGTTTACCTGAAACAGAAAAAAAGGGAGGTTCAATTTGATGTGTTTTTGAAATCCGTTGGGCTGTTTGTGTTGAGTTTGAGTTTTTATATCGTTACGGAAAGGATAATGGCGTCGTGCCTTTGGTGTGGAGGGTACTTATGCTAAAAAGGATCGTGCAATGTTCTGATGGTTTGTTATTAAATAAAATATCCTTCCCTTATTTCAAGTAGGTTGCGTATCTGTAACCATACTAATATTTTAAATTCGAAAGTAACTCTATCTGTCTGACTGTATGTCTGTCTCTCTGTATGTTACCTTTTCACGTCTAAACCACTGAACGGATTTCGGTAAAATTTGTCAGAGAGATAGATTGCATCCCGGGGAAGGACATAGGATAGTTTTATCGACATACCTCGTTGGCGAAGCCGCGGGCGGAAGCTATAGTCGTTTATAATGGAATCATAATCGTTATCAAGTCAGAGAGAGGAGCTCGTGGGAAAATAATAACAGCCGCACGGATCGATCGAACTTAGTTTGCACAACACATCAAGCTACCCGAAACTGTAAAATTTTCCCAATCAACTTTAAACCTTATGCTTTAGCGATAAAGTTGAAAATATAATAAAGAAAATTGACAGATTGTAGTAGCTTGATGTGCTGGCGTCTATACCTACAGAATGCAGCAGAAAGCTTGTCTAACATAAAAATACCACTAAATCTATAAATATACTCCCAATCACCTAAGTCCAGGCATCATCGACCCCATAAAAAGTTCGACACTCTTCCAGCTCTAAAAATCATCATAATTATACAATAAAAATATAATTATACAACACAAAAATGTATAATAATAAAAAGTTCATAGACCTATCTGTTCAATATCAAGATCTAGTAACCTGTTGTGGGTCTGTTGCGAAATGCGCAAGAGTTGATCGTCGCAAACCGGTATACACGTAACTAGAGGTTGCCCGCGATTTCGCGCGGGTATTTCGGTGTCAATAGACGTTGTTATGCGTTTGCACATAACAGTTGGTACTGGTGATGAATATAAATGGGCAGGCAACGTAACTATTTGAGGACAGGCTGAAGAAGAATACTACCACGATTTTGACACAAATACCTACCTACCATTTTATTTTTGGGTAGGCACGGTAAGCGACGAATGTCGCTAATTAAATTTAAAGAGCGATTCCTATAGTTTACAGACCGTTCTTTATCTTTACCAATAATGAAGTAGAGACCTCATAGCTTTGCATAGTAAACCCTCCCGTAAGTAAGTAGCTATCACAGGTAAAATTAGTTTATCTGTTTGAAAATAACAAACTCAAAGCATTTATTTCAATTAAACCTTGTACAGGCACTTTTAAATTGTCAAATTTAAATAGTCTGTCAGTTAGTCAAAAAGTTAAATTTCATAAAATAGCTAAGAGTTACAATTCTTTGTATTTTACTTCCGTTCCAAGTTTAGTTAATACTCAATACTCAATTCTTTATTGCATTCCATAAGAAAAAAAAGAAAAAAAATATATATCACACTAATATTATAAAGGCGAAAGTTTGTGAGTGTGTGGGGGTGTGTGGGGGTGTGTTTATATGTTTGTTACTTCTTCACGCTCTGGACCAATTTTGACAACATTTTGTGTGGAGGTAGCTGACTCTCTGGATTAACATATATAGGCTACTTTTTATCCCGATATTTCCACAGGATCGAAACTTATGTGGGTGAAACCGCGGGGCGCAGCTAGTTGTATTATAAATGCGAAAGTAAGTTTGTTTGGTTACCTTTTCACGCCTAAACCACTGAACTGATCATCCTGAAATTTTGCATATACCTACGTTGTCAGGTGTACAGAAACGGACAAAGGGTACCTTTCATCCCGAATAAAAGTGCTGTTCCCAAGGAAAACAACAATAATAGATGGCGCCACGTGTCTTTCGAACGGGATCGACACTTATGCGAGTGAAACCGCGGGGCGCTGCTAGTCTAATATATTTCCATAACACATAACATAACCTTACGTCGCCACAGCTCACAATTCCGCAGTAGGAGTGGTTATTACCGCTGGCGTGACACCCGCACGGGCTCGTTACGTCAGATCTAGATAGCGCACGAACTGTACTAGTATTTGTTGAGCACAGACTCAACCTTGCAATGAAAGGGTTGACAAGAAGCAAGGTTGAACTGCGGTGCTATTCTGTAAAAATCTCAACGTGAAAACTTAGGTGAAGTGAGCGTGGAGTAAGCTGTCAATAGTGTCAATTCCTAGCAAAAACAAACTCACTTCACCTAAGTTTTCACGGTGAGATTTATACAGAATCGACCGGCTGCTCATTTATTTGCTGACTAGCTTCTGCCCCTGACTTCGTTAAATCATCATCATCATCATCTGCCTAGCCTTTTCCTAACTATGTTGGGGTCGGCTTCCAGGCTAACCGAATGCAGCTGAATATCAGTATTTTACATGGAGCGGCTGCCTATCTGACCTCCACAACCCAGTTACTGGGTAATACGATACCCCTTGGTAAGACTGCAATGGTTGTCAGACTTTCGGGCTACTACCCGTAACGACTGTCAAAGATCCACGAATGACAGCCGGGACCAACGGTGTAACGTGCTTTCCGAGGCACGGAGGGGTCACGGTATGTAAAGATGGTCGCCCATCCACAGACCAACCGTGGCAAGCGTAGCTGGCGGTGTAGGCGTAACCTGATCGATCGACCTGTGCGGCTGTTATTAACATTTAAATATTGCTACAAAATAAACATTAAACGATATCAAATAACTCATTTTGAAGTTTATATTACCTTCTCAGATTCTGAAATAATTATAATTTCTGGAATAGAAATTTTATTCAGTCTATTTTGATTAGGTATTTATTATTAGGTTATTAATTAATATGATCCTACGATATTTCGTAGGATCATATTATCATATTTTCTTTCCTCCCAATTTATTAATTGGGAGGAAAGAAAATATCCTGTTGGTAATAAAAGCCCGTTATAAGAAACATGTTTTTGCTTTTAATACATCAGAAACAATTCAGGATATCATTCCAGATTTCTAGAACTAATGATATTATAAAGGAAAGTTACGCTACGTTCATACTGAGCGATTGTTGCGTTGTTATTACAAAGTAGTTACTGCGATAGATAATACGGAACGTATGACACAGAAAGAGACAGCTATCTGTAGTGTGTTGCTCGCTGCTATTAGCGGACTAAATGTTACAACAATTGTCTGAATTTGTCTGCAACAATTTGCGCGCGATAGTGCCATATCTACCTCTATAATATAATATCATTGGATAATATTTTTGTGTTCACCAAAAATCTAAAGGTACCTACATCTATATGCATTTCTAAAATATTGATCTTAAACCCGTTTAATTGTTTTACTATAATTAAACTACTCGGCCAACAAAATATGTTACATCAAACAAATTCCAAATTAACACCAAGATATAACACTTTTTTATTGTAGTGCGCTGCAAATATTCTATTGTAACAATAACTATTTTATTCTTCCCCGAAAAATACTGATCGTGCACCAAATATTACAAAATATTTGTAACTTACTATTTTAATTTTTTTGAAATGGACATTATCGAGAACCGAATTAGTTACGAGGTTAATTATTTAAAAAAAAATGCTTAGGTTAGGTTAGGTTAAAACTGTGACCTCCTACGCACGAGCCGAGCGAGCGAAGCGAGCGGTGCCGCGGCAGCGGCCGGCGAGTGCCAGAAACGACTAAATTTTAAAGAAAAAAAATATGGAAAAAGAGATTATTTTTAACAGGCTATCGAGAACCGAATTAGTTAGACGAGGTTAATTATTTTAAAAAAATGCTTAGGTTAGGTTAGGTTAAAACTGTGACCTCCTACGCACGAGCCGAGCGAGCGAAGCGAGCGGTGCCGCGGCAGCGGCCGGCGAGTGACAGAAACGACTAGATTATATAGAAAAAAAATATGGAAAAAAGAGATTATTTTTAGCAGGCTATCGAGAACCGAATTTGGACATTAATTGGTGTTTGATTCAAATACATTTTGCAGTGCATTATCTGAAGTAAAACTAAAAAAATAAATGCTTGTTTTTAAAATTAGGTGTATTACTATTTTTACAAATTTGCAACAGTTGTTAAATAGATGCTCGTTATGACATATTTTAATGAACATATTTTGGTGCACATTCAGTATATTTGGTGAAACACAGGCAAAATTAGGTAAATGAAATGGGAATAAATTGAAGTACTTTTAAATACCATCCAATATCATTGTCTAGAACCATAAACAAATTTGCAAAGAAAAATCTTTTCACACGACTGACCATTACTGACCATAAAGTCAAACATATAACCTTCTCCTTTTTGGAAGTCGGTTAAAAAGAATGAGTGTTATGTTTTCAGGGTTCATGTAGGCATGTATGTTGTGGTGAGTTTTGGTATTTAATGCAAAGAGCTTTAATATTTCGACCCAGTTCCGGGTCAGGGCCTTCCGGGATCCGAGCCGTCCACGTCAGTATTTTTGTACGTCAGACCATGATCCGGAACACTGAGGGAGCGGACGGCTTCGAACCCAAACAAGTGTAAACAAATTACATACAAAATGTATGCCAACTTTAATTTCTCCATTCCTGAGCCCGGAAACCTTCGTTAAAAACAATATTTTGCCCCGTCCCTTACGCGAGATCCCGTAGGCCCTGACTTTGATAAGCGTGTGTTGATCCAAATGATAAATAAAAAAGTATTTTTCACTTCTCAGGCTCTAAAAATTCGTCTTTATTATTGTGTAAAAAAAGTCACTTTTTATGCTCTAGGGCATAAAGTATTTTTTTTCCAAGACCGTCAACAGCCACAAAAAAGATTAAAGTCGTTATTTTATTTCATGCTTTAATTTATATCACTTCCGTGTTTTCTATCGTTAATTTAATAAAACCAGATTAAATGGTTGTCATTTATTATTTAAAAACGCAAAGAAACGTTTTATGACTTGGCAGTATGAAGTACCAAAGTTGAATGATACATGTTGAAAATTAAAAAAAAAAACTTTTAAGTAAAAAGTTTCGTGGCGGGAATTAGCTATTCTCATCTTAAATTTTGCAACATTTTTGAACAGTGCAAATACTTGTTATAATATACTTTATGCCTGTTTCATTTTATCGCAATCGAAGTGAAAAGCAGAGCGGGGATAAACGAGTCATTTTATGCACTAGTTGTACAATCTACTATTATGTAATACTTCAATTCTCTATAAATTCCTTCCCTAATTTTAACATACCACACGACTTTACCTATAATATATACTCATACAGTATATTATTGTTCGTCGGTTAGTCCCTTCAACAAGACTTAAGTACACAAATCCCTCGGCAGCCCACAACACAAGGATGAACTTCGGCCTCATTCGTTGTAACATTTCATTAAATTGAGGATGCGATTATGTCGCGGTCGGCTGCAGAGGCGGCTCATCAGTTTCATTTGTACGATATTGCATCTTGAGACACTGTTGGTGTGTGTATTGTGTGTGTGTGTTAGTGTGTTAGTGTGTTGTATGCGAGGTATGAGTGTGTGTTTGTTGGAATGACTGATAAAGACCGTCGTGGACTTACGAACAAATTGTTTTTAGTGTTTCTAAAGAAATTTTATTGATATAGTTTTTTCTATTGTATTGTTGAGTAAATAATACTGTGTAATTTCTCCCGTTTCTATTTGTGATCTACGCAAATAATAAGAATCCAAATAAATTTAGATTCTCAACAAGTATTGAACATAGATTTAACGAGATTTGATGCGAGATTAGGGAAGGTTAGTTGTGATTGTGACTTAAAAAAATAACTAAGAAATAAAGTTTTTCGTTCTTTTTGTCGGTTTTTTTTCTTTAATTTAGGTATCAAATATTGAAATAACCTAATTTTGTTAATTAAACAGCGAGATCTTATTTAAATTATAATATGTTTCAAAATAAAATATCTTGTCTATGTGGAGAAAGGAGACGCCAATTTAAATTAACTTTACCTCGACTTAAACCGAAAACGACTTAATTCATATTCCCCTACCGACTTACCGATTTGACGCAACACTACGAGACACGCGTGACATCTTGACGCCACGTCACGTCGCATCAAATGTAACGTCAGGATTCTGACGTGACATTTGTTGGTGATGTCATATATTTGTATTATTTACGCGTCATAACATTGGAGGGCTTTATTTTATGTAGATAGGTCCTAAGTACACGAGGTGATGGGTACAAATCAGAGCAAGTACATACCTACCAATGTGACTTTTTCAATGCGTATGTATTTTTTGAGGTTATTTTGGACATTATTGACGACGGTGAAGCAAAACATCGTGTTGATACCACAGGGGCCCTTCTAGTAAATTTTAAGAACGTTCACGGTCGAATCTCCGTCTCAATCTGTCAAAAATACCTCAAATTTCCCTAAATATTTGACAAGTTATTGACATTGATTATCGCTGAGATGAGATTGCGACTAGATTTTGAACGTTTTTAATTAAGGGAATTGGCCTTCTGGACTTATAGTTAACTAGCTTCCGCCCGCTGCTTCGCCCGCGAAGTATGTTGATAAAAACTATCCTATGTGCCCCGGGATGCAATCTATCTCTCAGCCAAATTTTATCGAAATCCGTTCAGTGGTTTAGGCGTGAATAGGTAACATACAGATAGACAGAGTTACTTTCGAATTTATAATATTAGTTATGGATGGATGTAAGTCTGAAATCGCCAACGTCTTGAGCAAGCATGGTGATCTATACTCGTGCCTTCTCTATATAAGAAGAGGTGCGCGATGACAGTAGGAGCACAGGGTAGCTTCACTAGGTCCCTTTAGATACGAAACCATATAGATAGACCCTAAACACATGACCGAAAGTGAAGTGGAGAATTTCCAACAATAGGGCTATGTAGCTCATCTTATATTAGTGCATACTTAAAGCATAGTGTTATAACCAAATGCCTACTTTGAGCCTTATTAACATTTCGCTCACGTAAATGAAAACAGCGTAACGTAACATACTGGTAAAATGTTATGTTCTACGTGGAGAAATTCGCAATTGTGAGTTGGTTTTTTTTTTTAGTTTGTCTGATTTCTATTCATAATCGTAAGCATGACCCAACGAAGACATTTGCCACTTTACATAACATCTTCACGGCTGATTCTCCGAAAGTTTGGGTAGAGGTGTATGTCTATCATCATCATCCTACAGCAGTCCACTGCTGGACATCCCTTGCAATCGCACGCCATTAAACTCAGCATAATCAGCATGTCATGTGCCCACTGCTGGGACACAGGCCTCCTCTCTGAGAGGGAGTGGACCATAATTCACCACGCGGGCCCAGTGCGGGTTATTGGATGACACATGTCTTCGAATTTTTGTTTCTAGGGCATTGCCAGTTTCCTCACGATGTTTTCCTTCACCGTTTTGAGAGCAGTGGTGATGAAATTATTTACATAAAGTAGTAAAGCGCCTGTCTGGGTTCGAACCCACGACCTTCAACTCATGAGGCAGCCGATACCAATGGGCTACCACTGATTACATTTTGACTGAATAAACATTAATGATGAGTTAATAAATAAATGATAACAGTAGGTACTTTGTTGATTTCCCTAGAATTTTCATAAATATGCTTTTTTTTTTAACATAAAATTAATTGATTAGTTAAATTAATCATAATTATTAATACGAGTGCTGTTACCATCTTATTAAAAGATAACTTTTTTCTGTTCCCTTGTTTTTATTGATTTTGTCAAAAAATATTTTACATTCACAGCAAAATCAACTTTTCAAAAATAAGTTATATGATATATAATATATACTAGTGGCAACTTTCCGCTGGTTGTGGTTGTAGAAAAATAAATAATTACTTACCAATATTACAGCCAGAACGAGTTATTCTGGTCAGATCCCCTGAAATCCCCCTCCACCTCCTCGATCCCCTGCGGTATGTTTCGGTATTTAAATACTAACATGAAATTCGGCGAAACAGAAAATTTACATAAAACAAATTTTGATATTAATATTAACCGCAGTCCACAGAATATCCATTTTCCATATAGCTTTTAGTAGAAATTATTTACCTATTAAAATACCTATGCAATTTTGAAACCGAACTAATCACAAAATCTTGTAATTTTAACTTGAATATCAGTTATGCCAAAATATGGAGAGCTAGCTATTTATTTTTGCACATTGTGTTTACTTTATCTAAACTAATATTTTTTTTTTATATTTTAAGAGTATTCTATTCTATTCTAATATTTTAAAGAGAAAACATTTTTTTTTGTACGTTTGTTTGTTACGCTTTCACGCTAAAACGGCTGAACGGATTTCGTTCAAATTTGGCACATGGGTAGCTACCTCCATACAAAATTTTATCAAAATTGGTCCAGTCCACACTCACAAACTTTCGCATTTATAATATTAGTGTGATCAGTGTGATATTAAAAAAAATATATAATTTATATGATTTGATGAAATAAAGGACATCATTATGTAGTTTAGCTAAAACCAGCCACGAATTTCTAAACAAGCAAACCCCAAATCTTTAATAAAGGTACCACGTGACCCCAGCTAGTTAGCTGCGGTAAACCTTGGAACTGGCAGCTATGATGAGACTACCCACCAGTTATTATGTGGTCGGCGCCAGTTGTACTGCGGTTTGTAAATCGTTGGAGTCCAAATTATGGGTTAACTGACAAGTTTGATGACCTGAATGACGCAGAGATAGGTAGCTGATTCAGGGTCCTGATTTTGGAGATATGATAAGTACTAGCAGCGCCCCTTGGGTTTCACCAGCTTAAGTGTTGATCCCGTGGGAATATCGGGAAAATGTATCCTATGTCCTTTTCTGGGACTCAAACTATCTCTATACCAAATTTCATCTAAATCGGTTTTGCGGTTTAAGCGTGAAGATGTAACAGACAGACACACTTTTGCATTTTTAATATTAGTATGTATTAGTATGGATAAAGGATAATATAGTAGAATTTGTAAATGAAGTAAAGGCTGTTGGAGATCTTTTAAAGTAGAAAAAAAAGATAGAAAAAAAAAAAAAAAAAAAAAAAACTATAATTTGGAGCTGCTCTGATGATGGAGCCAGGGGTGGTTAGTGGAACTCTTCAGTGGCTACTAGTAAATCCTTCGAGTTTGGGTTCACATGATTTATTATATCTTGTTAGTGTTATATAGTAACTGGGTTGTGGAGGTCAGAAAAAAAGTGCTCTGTGTAAAATACTGGTATTCAGCTGCATCCGGTTAGGTCAGACTGGAACCTGAACAAAACATAGTTGGGGAACGGCTTGGCACTATGTTGGTGGAGTGGCTACGGGTCGCGGGTTCGATTCCCAAACAGAAGATTCTGATTTAACAATGGTTTATTTGGGATTTGTGATTGTAGCCGCACCAGTGATGATCATTTTATGAATATCATTCAATGAGTTAAGTTAATAAGTGGATTCTGCGGGTGTTGGCAGACGAGTAGGTGTATGAGAGCAGTAAATAATATCATAGATAATGATCTATTGTGCTGCGACTAGATTGACCTGTGAGATCATCGCGGAGAATTTTATGAGCGTTTACGACGTACGGCATGTCATACAAACTTTCAAGCCCATGTTTTTCGAAACGAATGTACCGATTTTAATGAAACTTCATACGCATAGGCAGGATACAAAGGTCTATAAAGTTACTTAAGAATATTTTCGAAAAATATTGCTACAGTCAAATTAGACCGATTTTAAATTTTCCATAGAAACAGAGATTTTCAGTTATCTTCCAATATGGATAATGATCGACTACTGCTCTAAATAGTTTTCTTTATGCTTCGTACGCATTTTCATACATTTAAAACAATTAGAGATAATATCTGAGCACGCATGATATCTTTTACCAATTTCCTATCTGGGCCCTAATTCACTAAGACCCACATAACGATTCCTTACTTCGAAACAACGTCAATTCCTTACCTTATCACGACATTTGTTATTAACGTATTCTCTATTGTCATAGAGAATAGGACTTTTTTTTTCGGATTGGAAGTCATCAAATGACGTCCCGCTCTGGGTGGAGCGGAAGGGAGTGTCAGACTCTTACTGACTAAAACCCACCCATGTTCCTTCCTTAGCCCTTTATGTTCTGGGCTAGTGGTAACCCTTTCGGACAATCCCGCTGACCCGGCAGAATACGATGCTTAATTAATAATAACAATGGCGTAGTTTGAACTGTCAAAAAATACATGTTGTTCGTACGGTTGACATTTCGATTCCTTGTCGTTAACAAAACAAGACACGATATTGACGTGTCTTCGACGTGGTAAGATTTCGCGGGGAATATAATACAGAATTAGGGCCCTTTAGGTACAATTTCGCCCACCAGTCCCTACAGTATATCATTGTCCGCCATTTATTACCCAAAAGGTAATTGAATTGGCTCCAATTTTATGGCCACAGCAGTAACTAGCAGGCTAGTCATCAAAACGGCATCAAAAAACAAAGTACTCGTGTATTAGTTTAACAGCGTAATAAAAACAAACAACGATCATCAATTGTTTAGCAGTTTGTACTGAAAGATGACATAGGAGATATGACAAAGTAGATTTTACTGTCTTGAATAAAAGTACGGAAAAAACAGCTTTATGTTACTGTTGTTAAAGCTGGTGCTATTTTATTAAAAACTAGCTGCGCCCCGCGGTTTCACCCGCATAAGTGTCGATCCCGTGGGAATATCGGGATAAAAAGTAGCCTGTATGTTAAACCAGGGTGTCAGCTACCTCCATGCAAAATTTCATCAAAATAGATCCAGCCGTTTGAGCGTGAAGAAGCAACAAACTTATAAACACACACTCACAAACTTTCGCCTTTATAACATTTTATTAAAAATACATAGGTACTATAGAATATTGAGTCGGTTCATCATAACCAGTCTATAATGTTCCCACTGCTGGGACACAGGTGTCAGGAGTGATCTTAATCCACCATGCGTGCCCCAGTGCGGGTTGGTTGATGTCACATGTCTTCGAGTTTTTGGTTCTTTCTAAGACATGCCAGTTTCCTCACGATGTTTTCCTTCACCGTTTTGAGAGCAGTGGTGATGAAATTAAACACACAAAATAAAGTGCCTGCCAGGGTTCGAACTCACGATCTACAACTCGTAAGTCGAGGTCGATACCATTGGGTCATTACTGGTCTAATAGACTAATGTGTAAACAAAGTCGTCTGTTCAAGCATTATAAGTACATGCTTAGGTATATTAAAACTTCTGTTTAGTCCCACAAAGATATGTCAAAATAGGTAAAGGTGCTTAAGTCCTGAATTTCCTTATCATCAAAACCAGTTCAAACCGGCTTTAACTGGCGTGCACTGATTCCATTGTTCGTTGCACCAGCGCTTTTGAATGTTGCAATGTCATGAAGCTTAAAATTTTATTCTTTACCTCTCGTGGCGACACGAGATACACGTAGGTACCTACGACAGTAGCTCATGCCGTAGTGAGGAGATAAGCCAGTCAGAAAACAGCGGGCGTTTGTCCATTGTTTTAGGATTTTACAAACTTATTTATTTTTAAGTAAATACTTCTATAGGCGCACTTCGTGCGTAAAAGTATTCTGTTTGTGTTTTGTTTTCACTTCTGTCGGCACTCCCGGAGTGCCACTGTTTTTTTTGTGTAGCGCATACCCATGTGCTAAGGTTGATAGCTGTATTAAGATGGTTTTAATAATTCTCCATACGAAACTACCTTTTGGAAGGGGCGACTAGAATCAATTATTTTTTGTAAATTTTGACGTTTAAAAGTGCCGTTTGTGTGCCTATTTGAAATAAATGATTTGACTTTGACTTTGATTATAATTCTGTAAACACATATTTATTACGGTCGCTGATTCGCGACCGTAATAATATTTTAATCAACATACAACCCTAAAGATTTGAATTCCGCGGGCTTTAAAATATGATTTCGAATTATTATGAATTAATATTTATTTACAGTGTACAACCAGTTTTCATTGGCATATCAATACATTTGCATATTATTTAATGTTATAAATCCTGACTAATTAATTAGAACATTGTGTTATATAACTTGGCTAGTACAAGATTATTCATGTTTTAACAACAAGCTCTAGAAAATTAAAGATTTGGATCGATCCATTACCTTATTAAATAATAACAAACAAAGTTGGACGTTCTTTACAAAATTTATAAAAAAATTAACTCAAAAAATCGTTTTAATTTAAACATAGTCGCAGTTTAAAAAACACATCTTAAACACTTATTTAGGTATGTGCCTACCTTATTCTACACAAATATAAAGATTATGTTTTGAAAACAACAATATTTTACTTAAAAAATATTATTTTTTAAATTATTTAGAAAACCAGCCTCATACCGCATCTGTCTGGCATCACAGAGCATGTATGTGAAATGAACGGCATTAATGCTGAAATGAAACTTTTTGGCACAGCCGTGAGGCACACTGTTTTTATTTGAAACATTATTTTTATTTTGTATTTTATGTTTCACGAACTGTGTCCAAATAAACGTTTTTAGGGTTCCGTATCCAAAGGGTAAAAACGGGACCCTATTACTAAGACTTCGCTGTCTGTCCGTCCGTCTGTCTGTCACAGGGCTGTATCTCAAGAACCGCGATAGCTAGGTAGTAGAAATTTTCAAAAATTATGTATTTCTGTTGCCGCTATAGGTAACAACAAATACTAAAAACAAAATAATATGAATATTTAAGGGGGGCTCCCATACAACAAACTTGTTTTTTCGGCGTTTTTGCCCTGTGGTACGGAACCCTTCGTGTGCGAGTCCGACTCGCACTTGGCCAGTTTTTTTTCTTTCTTTCTATTTTTAGGTAAAATAACAAGTCAACCTAGACAAAAGTCACAAACATTTAAGAGCTTTTTGCAAATCATAATCACTCACGAGAACTCGCCATTTTGTCACAACAAATTTTATTTCGCGCCCTCTCTTCCCTAAAATTCCTTGTTCCCCCTATTAATTATCTCGCCGCACAATGTCTTCACGTGTCAAAAATACCGTCACCAAAGTATTTAAATTCTAGACTCGAGTATTTTTAATTACATTAAAGAATTTTCAGAAAGGGACGCTACGTCATTTAGTTGACACCCTTTAAAAGGGGTGAAAGGGGCAGGAGTCATCAATCAAGGGAGGTTATGAGAATTTTTGATAACGTCGAACAGTGACGTTTGACGTGGGTGACATGTGATGTCAACGTCACAAATTAAATATTAGGTACGCGTCTGACGGTTCTTAGTTCCACGTTGTGGTTTTATGAGAGTACTTGCTGCGCCCCGCGGTTTTCTTCCGCGTAAATGTCGATCCCGTGGGAATATCGGGATAAAATGCAGCCTATATGTTAATCCAGGGTGTCAGCTAGCTCCATACAAAATTTTATCAAAATTTGTCCAGCCGTTTGAGCGTGAAGAAGTAACAAACATATAAACACACACACACACCCCTCCCCACCCACACACACTCAAACTTTCGCCTTTATAATATTAGTATGATAATAGGAACAAAAGGGTTTAGTTATTAAAATAATGGATCACATAGGAAGAGTTTAGTTAAACAGCAGTGGGAGAAAAATGGTTAAAAAAAAAACAAAACATTGTTAACACAGATTTTCTTGCACGCCTGTTATTTTAGACGTGTAAGGGAGACGTGTACCTTTTGTTTTGTTTTCGATGGGAAACATTCAAAAGGCACCCGACCTGAGTGTAGGATTTTTACCTCACTAAAACCACCCCGGGTATCACCATCATCACCACATAAGGGTGCACGGGGTGGTCCCGGTTCCTCATAGGGTGAATTTATATATTGAAAAAAATGTGGTTTTTCTATTTCGTGTAACTTGTTAAGTATGTGGAATAGGGATTTAACATTTTGGTATATGTTTTTTGGGAGCAGTGGTGGCCAAGTGGTAACGGCCGCGACTTACGAGTTGTAGGTCGTAGGTTCGAACCCAGACAGGCGCTTTACTTTGTGTAAATTATTTCATGACCACTGCTCTCAAAACGGTGAAGGAAAACATCGTGAGGAAACCGGCATGTCCTAGAACCAAAAAATTCGAAGACATGTGACATCTACCAACCCGCACTGGGCCCGCGTGGTGGATTACGGCCCACTCCCTCTCACCGAGAGGAGGCCTGTGTCCCAGCAGTGGGAACATTATAGGCTGATTATGGTTATGGTATGGTATATGTTTTTTGACTCTTTCTTTGAAAAACTTATAGAAAAACCCAATAACACTTGGTCCAATCTGAGATAAATCGATACAAAAACTTTACCTTGTATAAAATAGAACGGCACATTTCCAAATTAACAAAATTATCTCCAAGTAAACTTATTTGCAATACAGCGAAGTTCACAAAAGCATTAATAAATTGGCTTCTCTTCTTCTAACGAAAGATAAAATCTTTCAAGAGTTTTCAATTCACACTTAATTTCAAAATTCTATCGACTACGTTCATTAATATTTGTAATACAATAACGTTGATAATAATCTCATTCACTAAATTGAGAAAATAATTTGCTTTTAGACTTCGTTACTCGAGCTTGGATGCACAAATTAATCTATACAACTTCATTATTGAATGGTGTACCTAATCAAATAAATAATTTTAAAAATATTGCGTCTGTGTTCATCTTGATTTTATAGAAATCTAAAGGTTAGACAAGTGACAATCGCTTTCAAAGCGTTTCGTATTTTCCCCGCGGTTTCACCCGCATAAGTTTCGATCCCGTGGGAAACTCAGGATAAAAAGTACCTATCCTATGTGTTAATCCTGGTTATAAACTATCTGTGTGCAAAATTTCATCCAAATGCGTTCAGCCGTTTGTGCGTGAAGAAGTAACAAACATACAAACACTCTCATCAATGTGATGATAGTGTGATTAGATTCCTCTGCTTTCCGATGCACGGACGGAGGGGTCTTGGTATGTAAAGATGGTCATCCATCCACGGACCAACCGCGGCAAGCGTAGCTTAACCTGATCGATCGAACCGTGCGGCTGTTATTTCTTAGCCACAAGTCCCTTCAAACAAATAAAATATACCCAAGGCAATTTAAAGATGCAAATACATACCTTTTTAAATATTCCGAGAATGAGGCCTCCGGAATGTTCCTGAAGTACTCTTCTGAAAACAAAGAAATACAAAAACTATAACATTATGTAAAACAACACAAAAATTACCATCAGAAGTTAAACTGTTGCTTATTTGTTCACTTTATGATTTTCATAAACACAGGATGTTGCCTTGTGAGCTTTTGTAGCGTATAAAGAGCAATGTGTTGCTATAGGTACAGGGTGTTACAGCAACAAAGGCATCCTAACTTTGACTAACGTTATAAGCTAGGCAATATTGTTGATGAATATTCAGACAAGAAGCTGAACTGTGGAATATTTGGAGAGGTTGAGCATTAAGTATTTAGGAAATTATCTTCAGGACGCGTGATTTGGTAGTACAGTCACGAGCATAAGTATACACTTGGCTTTATTCAAAGACGATTTTCTCCTTTAGTTTTGAATGAAATTTTATGTTATTAGGAACAACGTATTTTCGAACCCATAGGTTTGTGTAAAGTGTCGTATTTCAACGTTGCATTCGTTATTTCACGAAAAAATCGCAATTGAAAGTTGCCAAGTGTTGACATATTAGTGCTCGTGAGTTCGTGACTGTACATGTAGGTAATTAGTTTTCCAAGAAACGACTGTAACCTTTCCCACAAATCTGTTCGTGTCGTCAATAATTAACAAAGTCACGACAAAATACAGGAAACAGCGTCAATCTGAAATCCTAGCATGAAAGAGACCATGTCCTCTGATTTCGGAGTTTGAAATGAAATGAATGAAATGTCGGCGTCATCTAGTTTGAAAATATTGACCAAAAAATTGACGTGTAAAAAGATCTACGCATAATTCCACTTCATTTCGAAAGCAGGATGTAACAAGCGCCACGAAAAAAAAAAAAAAATAATAGTCATAGTCATTTATTTCTTAAAAAAATACATTGTGTAGAAAATCTTACATTACAAAATAACTTAACATTACATTACTATTGATTAGATAATGATAATAAAAGTAAAGAAAAAAAAAATATAATAATAACAACTAATTTTTTACAATATTAAAATGAATAGTTGTTTAATAAAATGATGTCAAAAGATGAAAATAATAATAATAACAATAGGTAACTCATTTTTTACAATAATAAAATTAATAGTTGTTAATACAACCATCCTACTTATAGCATTTTGGTTTAATTTTTGTGACAAACGTTGATGATGATGATGACATGGAGCGACTGCCTATCTGACCTCCACAACCCAGTTACTGGGTAATACGATATCCCTTGGTAAGACTGGTTGTCAGACTTTCGGGCTTCTGACTACCCGTAACGACTGTCAAAGATCCACGGATGACCGCCGGGACCAACGGCTTAACGTGCTTTCCGAGGCACGGAGGGGTCTCGGTATGTAAAGATGGTCACCCATCCACAGACCAACCGCGGCAAGCGTAGCTTAACCTGATCGATCGACCTGTGCGGCTGTTATTATTTACCACGGGCCCCTCAGTATCACCCATAGATACAAAAATAAAGTCTTAAAACTAAGTAAATAATATGAGCAAAACGAGAATGTTTTAATTTTAAAATTGTTGGAATGTTACGTTCGCGCGTTCATGCCAGACCCTGCACCCTAATATTACTCTCAATTTGAATAATTTTGAAGCATATTTCTAATCCATTGCCCCATATGTTCAAAAAATGCCTCTGCTGAACGACGCAAATAACGCAATGAATGTTGTTGAACTGTCAAAATGAACCCAATCGCTACTGATAGTGTGTTACGCAATTACTCTGCAGGTATTGTCAAACTGAGCTAATCAATCCAAAACTATGAAACCTATGTATAGACAGCCCTTCACTAGTTCACTGCAGAAATCTTTTGAATGCCGGTAGATTTCACAGGCTACTATGATAATGTTACTCAATCCATCGCTATCCCCTGCCGAACATAGACGTCTCCTAAAAAGGAAGATTTAATGCCATGATGGCATTTAATAAATACGAATTGCACACCGCAACGGAATTGAAATGTATTACCTTCTGTTATATGGCTACCCTGGCATAAAATATTGCGGATACCGGCTGGCATCCCGATAGGTTCTATGCCAGAAGGAAAGCGAAGTGAATCTTAGTATATGTAGGTATAGAATAGACATCCAATACTTACTGGACGAGTCACTTTGCAAAGAACTCTACTTCCCCTCCTCCTTAAAAGAGTAACGGTGGAGTTTCTTGCCCATTCTTCTCCATACGAACACTACCTTTTGGAAGGGGCGACTAGAATAAATTCTATTTTATTGTAATTTTTGACGTTCAAAAGTGCCTATTTGAAATAAATGATTTGGCTTTGACTTTCACAAAACAACTATAACTTATTTTGATTCATAAGTCGCGTCTTTCAAGAATATTTCAATTATTATACAAAATGAGAACGGAAAGCGACAGTCGATTCTGTTACTACGAATTTACGAAACTTCAAAGTCGAAAGACTCGTTCTAAAATCCCTAAAAGCAAAGTTTCATAAGCCGTGAACTTTGCCAATGAAACATTCTGAACGTTTTAATAGACATTCGAGTTTCAACGATAATTATTCGTGAACAAGAATATGAACATTAATTCTGTATTGATGTTCAAGTTATTGGGGGAGTTTCGTTGATGTGTATTGAAATAATTTCAATGGCGGTATTGTTGAAGTCAGTTTTTATGTGACGAGGTTTTGAACTTGAAAGCATTGTATCCTTTTACAACAGGTGTGTCCGTTGCTAGAAAGCTTTTTTTTCACCTGATGCTTGATATTGCTCAAATTATAGTTTTATCACCTATATTATGCGCACAGCCAAAGTGTGGAACTCTCTGCCGGCATCTGTGTGAGCCCACATTTAACCCGTCTGCCTTCAAAGCAAGAGTGAACAGGCATCTTCTGGGCACCCTCGTTCCATCATAGACCTCATCTATCGCTTACCATCAGGCGTGATCCGGGTCAAGAGCGGGCCCATTTAGTAATAAAAAAAAAATAAAAAAAAATATCTTGTAAGGTTATATAATATTAATGTATAGTTTTCACTTTGGCGGTTTATTGTTTTTATTGGCAGTACTGTGTCGTTCACAGATGTATTATATTATTAAGGGTTATTGTAACAACCTCATAAGAGGTCATTGTACCTACTCATCATTATAAACAACTTTTACTATGGGACCAAACCTGAAATCCCGAAAAATAAATCAGCTGTTCCCTACATTTTGACGAGTTGTACGAACATAAATGTAGGGAACAGCTGATATTTTTTTCGCGATTTCAGGTTTGGTCCCATCGTAAAAATTGTTCATAATGATGAGTACAATGACCTCTTAAGAGGTTGTTAATGTTTTAATACCCAATAACCCTGTATATATGAAGTCTTGCAATTTGCGGTCAGTCACTTTTTACAATTTCTTAGTCTGTTTTGTTTAGCTGTAAGACTTCCAAAGGAAATAAATAAATAAATCACTTGCAGTGAACTAGCTTCAGTTTTTTTTATCTATAATTATGATTCTTTCCCTCTCTTTGTATTGAAAACTTCTTTAGGCGTGTTGGGTATTTTTTGAGATGGGAAAAAAACCATTGAACTCGCGCCACTGTTACCGTAAGCGACACCGCGCGTGTTTTGTTTATAAGATGATTAAAACAATACCCGATTAGGATGTGTTCGGCTGTCCTCGGGATGTAGGTACTAGGTAGTCGATTTTAATGTAGGTATATCCCGATATGGCAATGAGTGATGAGTTTTCGCTTATGTCGGCACTCCCGGAGTGCCACTGTTTTTTTTTAATACATTTACCTGCCTACATCAGCCCGGAATCTGGACTCCAGGCTACTTAAAATAATAATATTAGAAGGCTAAGGCAGCAGTGTGAGGGGCCCGTGGATCGATCGATCGATCAGGTTAAGCTACGCTTGCCACGGTTGGTCTGTGGATGGGTGACCATCTTTACATATCGATACCCCTCCGTGGTTGGTCCCGGCTGTCATTCGTGGATCTTTGACAGTCGTTACGGGTAATCAGAAGCCCGAAAGTCACCACCAGTATTACCAAGGGGTATCGTCTATCGTATTACCCAGTAACTGGGATGTGGAGGTCAGATAGGCAGTCGCTCCATGTAAAATACTGGTATTCAGCTGTATCCGGTTAGACTGGAAGCCGACCCCAACATAGTTGCGGAAATGGCTAGGCTAGATGATGAGGCAGCAGTGTTTAAACATAGTACATATATTTCGCCTGTTATGTTTAAGTAGGTAGGTACTATGTAATACTTATGGGGCGAGCCCATTGCCAGCCACCGGGCTTCGACCCGGTTGATTTGTACTACTTTCATTGGTTCTCTCTCTCTGATTTTATGTGTCGTTAAAAGCTTAAGTGGTTTTAAATGAGCCATTAAAAGTAAGTTACTATTTGTCTACTTAAGTTAACTGTGTCAGTGTTTGTTTACTTACACTATGACGTCATTACATACTACAACGCCTTTATTCAACGAACGGTTGGGCAGGGGTCTAAATAGTGGTACACCCACATTTCGACTGTTATATTTAAGCCCCATGTAATTGGTCAATTCAATTCAATTTATTCAGGAACAATTCACATTGTGTTTGAAATCCTAATACATTATTACATTATAAAACCATGTCGGCGGGATTGTCCGGTCAGCGGGATTGTCCGAAAGGGTTACTGCTGGCCCGGAACATAAAGGGCTAAGAAAGGAACACGGGTGGGTTTTAGTCAGTAAGAGTCTGACACTCCCTTCCGCTCCACCCAGAGCGGGAGGGGTCATTTGATGATTTCCCATCCACAAAAAAAAAAGCCTTATGTAATAAGGGACGACCTTGTGAAGGCCGCAGGAACCCGTTGGATGCGAGGAGCACAGAACCGGTCGAAGCGGAGGTGCTTGGGGGAGCCCTATGTCCAGTAGTGGACGTCTTTCGACTGAAATGATGATGGATAAGGGACGAGCGTATTGCCATGAACCGGACACAACTCTAGACTCCGAGCCGTTACTGAGAATTTCCAGATGGAAAAACCCAATAACACTGACCCGGGAATCGAACCCAGGACCTCTTGTTGCTTAGCCTGCAGTAGCACTTGCAACCACTAGACCAACGAGGGAGTTAAATTCAAACAAAAGTAAGTAAGATGACAAAAAGAAAATGTTATAAAACTTGAAAAATCAAAGCCAACAAAATTATACCCGAATGTTTTGATTTCATTTGCATAACAGAAACAAAAACTAGAATTTAATGAAGCCTGTATTCTGTTGTTTTTTTCCTCTTCAGCAACAGCCAAAATTTTAATTCATTAAAACATTTTTAAACTTCGTTTGGTTCAATTATGAATTTTGGATGAATAAAAACTTTTCATTCTAAAGTGTTTCATTCTGTTTAACTATACGCATTGGCATTTATATTGAAAAGCTTTTAATATCTTTTCAAATTGAGAAAGGACTCTTTTCTTTCTTGTATCTTTTAGGGTATTAAAAAGATAAAGTCTTCTGTTTTAATTTTCAATCCTTCAATTAGATCTTTCAGACCGTTTACTATTTTTTATATTAGTTTTATCGCTTAGGTTCCAATTGCTAATGGCACTGAAGCAAAAAAATTTTTTTTTGTCGTGTTCGAAAATTTCAAAGATTCTAAAAATTACATTTAGATTCGTTCCTTACAGTTCTTAAATGCTTCATATTTTGCATTAAATTACCAGGCGTTGTGTCATCGCGCTTCTCTTTCTTTTTTTCTATGCAGTCCGACAGCTTGACCGCGCTATAAGTCATGTCATTGTAGTCCCCTTAGGTAGGCATGTTCGAAAAGTTCAAAGATTCTAATAATTACATTTAGATTCGTTTAGATAATGAAACTGTAAGGAATCATTTATCTACTAGCTTCGGCCCGCGACTTCGTCCGCGTGAATTTTCACCCTCCCCCCCATTCACCCTCGGGGTGGAATTTCGAAAAACCCTTTCACCTAATCTTCACAACGAACACACCCTCCGAATTCCATTTCTCTAGGACCAGCGGTTTAGGCTGTTCGTTGATATATCAGTCAGTCAGTCAGGACTTTGAATTTTTATTTATATAGATTTATAAAAATTCTATTGTTTGGACTAAAAAAATTAAAACACTAGTACTTTAGTATGTTGCTTGTAGAATAACAAAAAATCAGAATGTTTGTATATTAGTATGGTTTTTATTGTTTTAAGAAAGATTTTTGAGGTATCTTCATGATTTTTATCTATCGTATCAAATTAGTTGTATTATGTTTTTAACACACTATCTACCTAGGATATGTCTTGAAGAATATCATATAGTTTTCTAATTTTGTTTACTTTATCGATCTTATAGTTTTAGGCATTATAAGACATGCGTTTTTTTGCGTTTAGGTCCTGTAGTCCCCTTAAGCTAAGGTTTCATAAAAGAGCGGTGGCTGCTAGATTGCGCTTACAATTTACCGGCGAATGACGTCACTGAAACGTTATTTATTAAAGTAAGTTGGTGTGTTTTCCGAGAGTGCGTTCCACAGAACACATATACTCCTATCGGATTGATTTGTGATTTGTATTGTCAAATGTCAATCTCAAATTGTCAATGTCAAGTAAAATAATGTGTGTTGTCTTTTGTCCCTGGCCCTGACATCAAGCAAAATTATCAACATTTTTTATTTTTTAAGCTTGAGTACGAGGCATTTGACTACGTCGTGTGTGTATATTATTTTATATTTTTTATATGCAATGTGCGTTTTGTTTGTGCAGAATAAACAGTTTTTCTTTCTTTCTTTCTTTCATTACAGGGGCTTCGTCGGCAACCGACGTCACTTGTGACGTAAAAATTAAATTAATATCCATGCAATCTAATACAAATTTAATCCTTTGACGGCACGTTTCCTTCGTGTTTAATTATGAAAGCGATAATTTGACAAGATATTTCTCATACCTTCGCCTCATCCTTCAATATTGGCAACAGTAGAGTGAGTAACAGATCCCATAACAAGACTCATTCTATATCAATTTCCTTACGTAATAGTGTTATAATAAAAGGTCTATTAATATAGAAAATATATTTATATATATCACAACACGATACAGTAACGAATTCATACAATAAATCAATATAAGGTCTGATAATAACATCAGATCAAATTACGTCTTCTATGTCTCCTTCCAACTTCACGAAAACTTCATTGGTAGAGAGAGATGGGTATAGATACAATGGCCGAGGGATTCTTACTGTATCGAAGATCGTAAAGGAACAAGTATGTGGCAATGGGCACATCCTGTGGGACAGTTGAGTCCAATATAAGAGAACGAGGCAGCTTGATGGGGCAAGCGAAGGACGACACCGATTAGATTTCATTCCAATGTCGTGACAATTTTGAGAGAATGTTAATGAAACTAATTGATATTAAAGGGCGGGAAAAGATGTCGGTTGATGTTTGCTCGGAAGAAGCAAGTTAAGAAGTGGTTGTGTTGAAATTAAAGCGCTTTTAAATAGAATCAAATTAACATCGTTGGTGAAGGCAGGGAGAGCCTGGGGTCCAAGTCTGCTATTTTTATAAATTCGTCATTCCAACACGATCCCATTGTCATTTTGCTAAAAGTTCGTAATCTACTAAATTCATAATGGTCGATCATTGGTCAGTCAATGGCACAGAACATATACGATACTCGTAACGAATTAAAAGCAATGACTGCACAATGACGTTCTAATGGTAGATCACTGATCAAAGGAACTGTCAAAATTTTAGCAGATTACCGCCTAAGTCAGTAATTCATTTGACATTATGTTCGAGATTACCATTCTATGCCAGTTCTTTCAATGGAGTGTTAGTGGTTGACCATTGGAAAGTCATAATGACGCCATTATATTAGTAGATTACCAAACTTGTCAAAATCAACAATTATGAAATCAATGATACTTAGACCATTCTGACAATATTGTAATAGCAGACTTGAGGCCCTGGTGACATCCTGTCTTTCCTTGTCTTCAATAACGCTTCGCCAAATTTGTGATTTCTTGTGGTACTCCTTAGGTATCTACGTACGATTAAAAGAAATAAATAGAAAATCCCAATAATTGGTTAGCGATCCTTTTACAAATCATTATGATCGATATCTCTGTTCTAACCAGGAAACCAGTTTCCTTTTTTTCAGCATTTATTTACGTTTTTAGTTGCTACTAAATCCGTCGCTACGTTTGAACAAATAATTTTAGAATTGAAATTAAGTCTACAGTCTATCAACGCGCAAAAATCAGCACATGATAGACACCGGCGTAAATTTTAAATTTCAACGCATTGGGTCCTTAAAATGCCTTTATTAACTATCATTACTAAGCATAACAGCAAATTTATTTTTTAAATTTCAACACATGGGGTCGATAAAATGCCTAACTATTATTACTTAGCGTAATCTAAACCTGACACTGAACCGAGGAATGCCATAGGTACTCCGTTACATCGATAAGTGTCTCAGGCAGTCGCTCTCAATTATACCACGTACCTATAAGAGCATATGGCCGATATATGGCAAGACCCATCATTGTGGAGTAGGATTACCATCGGTTTGCGGGTTGGGATCCGGTACTAGCAATCTGATATTAATTAAAGAGGAGGACGCGGACGTGTGGGGTTACTAGTGGTATTGCTGATAATTTCTGGGTTTGTGTAATTGGTAGATGGCATCTTTTTATAAAACTAGCTTCCGGCCGGTAAAAAGTCTTTGTCTTTTTGTAGGGTTCAAAGTATACAGAATTTCATCAAAATCGGTTTAAAACACAAAAACAATTGTTATTTTTTTTACAAAAAAAAAAAAACAAATTACAAAACAACAACAACAACTTCAACACAACACAACAACAACCACACAACACAACAACAACAGTTACACACGACACTTATTAAAATATTTTTACGAAATATTATTTTTTGAAAATTTAAAAGGTAGGGTAAGTACACCGTTTAAATTTTCATAATAATATGCATTTAGTAAAATGCTGTTATTTTGACATTACAAAATAGACACTTAAACTTTATTTATATTATAGAATAGGGCTAAATAATTTTCATTTAAATGCTTTTGAAATTACAGTCGATTTGTATATAAATAAAAAGAAATTATCTATAAAAATCGAATCATTTTATACAGATATAACAGTAGGTATACCCAATGTCGTACGCGAGAATTTGGTAAGTATGTAAAATAAATATTTTGGAGTCATTTCGAAACATACCTACAGTTTTAGGTACTCAAGTTTATTTTGTCAGGCTTTTCCGTAAAGTTTTCGACTCAACCAGAGCCTTAATATACCTATAGTAAGTAGGTAATAATCATATGAGGGTATATAATAAAATATATATAAATAAGCTGGTCACGTGGTGAGTTAATTTAGGTGAGGTTACAACAAAATTTACGCGAGTAAGTCCATAAATATATTCTTAAATAATAAATATCCTAAAGCAGGATATCGTAGGAATTTATGCATAAACGGAAAACGTAAAATCTTCATTGATTTCCTAACATAATTGCAAACTACTGATTATGTTACCTTCAAAGAATGCATCGCATCTACTTTTTAATCGCTATTCGATACGGTTGCCTATTTTACATTGCAAAGAAATGTTCCTACAGTTCCAATTAGTCTGCCTAGCCTTTTCCCTACACTGTCGGGGTCAGCTTCCAGTCTAACCAGATGCACTTGAATACCAGTATTTTACATGGAGCGACTGCCTATCTGATCTCCACAACTCAGTTACTGGGTAACATGATCCCCCTTGGTTGTCAGACTTTCGGGCTTCTGATTACCCGTATCGACTGTCAAAGGGCACGGAGGGAGGGATCTCGAGATGTTATGAATGGTCACCCATGCACGGCAAACCTCGGCAAGTGTAGCTTAACTTTCGATCGACCTGTGCGGCTACTATTATTTAGCAATGTTTCTCAAATAAAAGGTCTCTATTTCGAACATTGTTTTCGTAAAAGCACCGCAGTTTGAAAAATATAGGTACTCGTTTTTTTCGAATCGAAAAACAGTTTCACTCTAAAAACGAACGTGGAACAATAAAATTGAAGCTAAAAAAAGCTTGGTAAAAAAAAAAGAATAAAAATGTATTTGAAACGTTGGAAAAACTAGATCTCCACATCACTTTAAGCATATTTTTGTACCAATTTTACTAGTTGTAAATAAAATAATATTCTGCATACTAGAAAAATAAATTTAGGTACACAGGGTTTGATATAAGTCGACAACGACCACGCAGTGGCGCCCTCTTCGTTTGTTTGGTTATTTCCTTTATTTTAAAATGATAATGCAGAAAATCAGCATTTTACGTTGAACTCCACAAGATTATACGATATTATTACCTATTACAAACGGTAGTTTTTAAAAGTAATAACCAAACAAACGATGAGGGCGCCACTGCGCGGTCGGTGTCGTTGTAAAGATGTCAGCCTGAACAAAATAATAGTTTACACAATTACAGTTCACCTTGACAAACTTAAAGAGGACAAGACAAGACAACTGTCCTAGGAATTCATCATTCTTCTCCCTTATACCAATTTATTTGGGGTCGGCGCAACATGTCTTTTTCTTTCATACTTCATTAATAGTCGTCATCTCGGTAGTCACCCCCTTTCTAACCATATCATGTTTCACACAGCCTAATAATTTCCATAATTTAATTTCTAGGAATAGGCTATTTGACTGGTTTCTGATAAACATCTCAGATTATTTAATGGTGTCTAACGAGCCCACAAAAACCTATTACTTCAAATTGCATAATGTATTTCTTTTAGAAAATAGTAAATAAAAATGTACTGTTTAAATAAGCCGTCAAAACGCTATCTTTAACAATATGGCGTCGTGACGTATTGTGACGTCACGACGCCATATTGTTACACGTAAACAAACGTTGAAACGGTCGAGATACTAGACAAAAGTCATCTGTTCTGTCAACGATAGACAGTATTTGACTATACCATGACGTCATCATAAGTTCAGCCAATCCAGACCGTTTTCGATTACGTGGCGCCAGATTTAAAAAGATGAAGTTTTTTCGGGATTTTTTTAATAAATAATACATTGTTTTGTAGTAAAATTAATGCAAATCGATTTTAAAAGCGATAATCTATACGAGTGTCAATAATTATGACCTTATTTTTTACATTGTCAAATAGCCTATTCCTCAAACTATATTTTTAATCAACCTGTATAATTTCAGAAAAACTTTTAGAAATGGATGTTCTCGAATAAAATTTAATTTTATTAAAAAAAAACAAACAGCTCATTTATCAAATTAAATTTCAGTCGACAACATCCATCGGTTTCTTACTAAACTTCAACTATAACCGACGATCCTGCATACTTATCTCTTTTGTTGACTGTACAACGTTTTTGCTTTTTAGGTAACAGAGAAAAAGGTAAAATAAAACGCCGCCCCGTAAAGAAATACTTAGGTACACGACTATTACAAAGGAAATTCGCGCTGAAAAAGCGACAGAATAAATTGCACGGAACCCAACTATTTGTCTACCCCAAATGAGCTCTCCCAATGCGAACCTAGGCAAATTGTTTTATCTCTATATTTTTGAATGTCTTGCTCATTTTTTGTTGCAAACGATATGGATAGGTCTGAGTTTAACGTGCCATTTTGTTTGAGCTTGCGTTGGGCATTTTTGAGTTGGCTAAAAATCATTGAACTCACGCCACTGTTACCGTAAGCGACACCGCGCGTGTTTTGTTTATAAGATGATTAAAAAAATACCCTTTTCGGATGTATTCGGCTGTCCTCGGGATGTACTCGGTTTTAATGTATACAGGGTTATTTGTAAAACACCAGCAACCTCTTAAGAGGTCATTGTACTCATCATTATGAACAACTTTTACTATGGGACCAAACCTGAAATCGCGAAAAAAAAATCAGCTGTTCCCTACATTTTGATGAGTTATACGAACATAAATGTAGGGAACAGCTGATTTTTTTTTCGCGATTTCAGGTTTGGTCCCATAGTAAAAGTTGTTCATAATGATGAGTACAATGACCTCTTAAGAGGTTGCTGGTGTTTTACAAATAACCCTGTATACGATATGTCAGCGAGTGATGGCAAAGTATTCTGTTTGTGTTTTGTTTTCACTTCTGTCGGCACTCCCGGAGTGCCACTGTTTTTTTTAAATTTTACTAGCCATTGATGTCCCACTGCTGGGCAAAGACCTCAATACTCTTCCTCCATCTCTCTCTAGGGCTGCAAAGGACTAATCTTTATTAAAGGAGTCCAGCTCATCCCGCCATCTCCGTCTGCGCCTGCCGCGATGTCGTTTGCCAACGGCACACACTGCGTCGTATGTTTGGCCCATAGATCGTCTGACATGCGGCCGCTGTGTCTGCCTGTCCAGCCCAATTCCATTTAAGTGACATAGTTATCTTTAATACTACGAGGGGCCCGTGGCTAAATAATAACAGCCGCACAGGTCGATCGATTAGGTTAAGCTACACTCGCCGCGGTTGGGCTGTGGATGGGTGACAATCTTTACATACCGAGTACCCCTCCGTGTATGTGGTCCAGGCTGTCATTCGTGGATCTTTAACAGTCGTTACGGGTAGTCACAAGCCCGAAAGTCTGACAACCAGTCTTACCAAGGGGTATCGTATTACCCAGTAACTGGGTTGTGGAGGTCAGATAGGTAGTCGCTCCATGTAAAATACTGGTATTCAGCTGCATCCGCTTAGACTGGAAGCCGACCCCAACATAGTAGGTAAAAGGCAGGCAGATGATGATGATGAGATCTTTAATACTAGGTACAAAGTTTTGGACATTCAGACGATTCATCATAAATGTTATTCAACACTTCCTATTTTCATATTTACTAGCATAAGCATAGCATAATCAGCCTAAAATGTTCCCACTGCTGGGACACAGGCCTCTTCTCAGTGAGAGGGAGGGGGCCGTAATCCACCACGCGGGCCCAGTGCAGGTTGGTAGATGTCACATGTCTTCGAATTTTTTGTTCTAGGACATGTCGGTTTCCTCACAGTGTCTTCCTTCACCGTTATGATAGCAGTGGTGACGAGAGATAATGTCTGATTTCGAACCCACGACCTACGACTCGTAAGTCGCGGCCGTTACCACTATGGCCACTGTGTTCTTCATATTTACTAGTTTGCTACTAAAAGAAACCGTTAAAAAAAACAGAAACTACTTAAACCATGCTCATCCTACAAAACTAGACAACTGAATTCTCAATATTCGAGCACTATAGTCATATAGGCATTTAGACTCACACACAATTTGATTCGGCTGGTGCTCGACTAATAACGGCGTGGTGTGTCGGCTGGATTTGCATTTTACAATAACGTATATTTGAATATGAACGACATGTGGTGCTAGGCTGGCTTATTTGAGTTAAATAAGGAATGATTTTGGATATCAAGTCGAAGGATTTGTTAATTAAACTACCAACAGCAGAGATGGCGAACCAATGTAGGCACGGTCGTCATTGTTGTTATATGGATCACTATGGAAGCTTGAAGAGAAAAGAAAAAGACGTCCACTGCTGGACATAGGCCTCCCCAAGCACCTCCACTTCGACCGGTTCTGTGCTTCTCGCATCCATCGGGTTCCTGCGGCCTTCACAAGGTCGTCGGACCACCTGAGGCCTTCCAATACTACGTCTTCCGGCACGCGGTCTCCACTTCAGAACCTTTCGGCCCCATCGGCCATCTGTTCTGCGAGCAATGTTCCCTGCCCACTGCCAGTTAAGTTTGGCAATTCTTCGGGCTATGTCGGTTACCTTGGTCCACCCAACACTACTTAGGGCTGATTTTACCAAAGTCAGATATCTTTTAATAGTTGAATAAAATTGACGTCTGACAGTTCGGGAACAACTGTCAAAAATTCAAAATTTATTCTCAGGTTAAGACCTATTCTATTATAGGTATAAAAGTTTGGTGGAATGCGCCCTTCGAGGAATTAAATGCATTCAGAAGCATTCTCTAAAATCAACAGTATCTTACAACCCCTGTATTTATTTAGAAGCGGAGTTCTATTTACAGAACTCCGCTTCTAAATAAATACGATGTAAAAATTGTTGTAGAATAAATAAACTGAATTGAATTCAATAGAATTTCATCAGCATCGGTTTATCCTTAAAGCCAGAACTCAGAACTATAACAAACGGCTTTCGGTAGCAGAAATTTATTGTTGGGCACGGTGTTTGTAACATTATTTTTCTTTTTTAGGTTTCCGTACCCAAAGGGTAAAAACGGAAGCCTATTACTAAGATTCGCTGTCTGTCCGTCTGTCTGTCACCAGGCTGTACCTATCTCAAGAACCGCGATAGCTAGACTGTTGAAATTTTTACAAATTATGTATTTCTGTTGTCGCTATAACAACAAATACTAAAAACAAAATAAAATAAATATTTAAGGAGGGCTCCCATACAACAAACGATTTTTTTGCCCTTTTTTGCTCGATATCAATAATGGCAACAGGTAGGCACTTGAAATATTCACAAAATACTCAGTTGTATTTTTACTTTAATAATAAAATTAAAATAAAATAAATATTTAAGATGGGTCCCATACAACAAACGTGTTTTTATCGGCGTTTCTGCCTTGTTTTTTTTTCTGGTCGAATAAAATCTTTCAAAGGAAACTGTATATAGGTACTGCACACTAATTGCAAAAAATACTCAATCTGAATCATTTTGAAGGATATTGCTAATCCATTGCTTAATATGTTCGAAAAATTTGTCTGGTCATCAACGTAAATGAAGCAATGAATGTTGTTCAACTGTCATTAAAGAAAGCCATTTTAATGTTTTTTAGATGGATGTTGTCATTTAAATACCAATTTCACATGGCCATAACCTCAGCTGGGTAGGTATGTAAAATCGAATGCCTCAAGGCTTCGTATTACTCAGTTTTTTATTTCCAATTCCCTGTCACCCCCATCGTAACTCTGCCTCATACATGGGAATCGTTCATGGCACGCTCGTTTGTGACGCATCATGGCGTCATTAGCCAAGAATGGGGAGACAAGAAATTCCACGGTGATATGTCTATCCATCTCTCTGGTAATCTGTCCCTAGCTTCGATGGGGGTGATAAGAAACCCCTTATATAGGGGAAGGCAATTTATTGAGGATTTCAGTAAGACTTTTTCAGCCTGTCAATTTAAATCCAATTATCACTACTTCGGCCATCTTTGTTGCGTGCCATATTCATAATTAGAATCGCTTTCACTTTCAAAATCAGAATGATTGTATGTAGGTACATTATTACGGTTTTTATTGTAAAAATAAAGTTTTTAGGGGTGTTTCATGATTTTTTTCTATCGTATCAAATTAGTTAATATTTTGTTTTCAACACACTATCTACCTAGCATATATCCTGAATAATATCATATATTTTTTTGATTTTGTTTACTGTAGTCGATCATATACATTTATTGTTTCTAAAACTTGCGTTTTTTTGCGTTTAGGTCCTGTAAGCCCCCTTAAGTGCGTCGTATATCTTGATACGCACGTAACCCGAGTGCGTGTAAATGCTACGTATGAAGTGACGGCCGCGCACTTAAGGGCTTAGCTGACGGTTTGATAATACGCGTCTTATTTAACCCGCCCGCTTGAAAGGGTTAGGTTGTGACCTCAGGAGGAGAGAGCGAACCTATTGATTTTCAGAAATGTAATTACTTATTAAATGCTTTTGGTATGGTTCTCTAATAAAAAGTCTTCCGCGCACGAAGCACTTCTAAGTTTGGTACAATGAACTAGCTTCAAAATTTCATCCTCCCCCCATTCACCCTCTTACGGGTGGAATTTCAAAAAAACCCTTTCTTAGTAGGTACCTACTCTTCACAAAGAACACGCCCTCCAAATTTCATGTCTCGAAGACCAGCGGTTTAGGCTGTCCGTTGATATGTCAGTCTGGACTTTGAATTTTACTAAAAATTAAAACTACAGTGCTAACCGAGAGAATCAAAAGGAACTTATATATACTTATAGGAACTTAAAATAACCGAGAGAATCAAAAGGAACTGTTACCTAAACGATTTAAAACTTAATGAAATAGTCTAAAAATAAACATAATAAGATACACAAATTGGTTTATTTGTCACAGAAATACTTAACAAACAATAATGATGCTCAAATACTTTAGTTAGATCGTGATTTAGTGAATCAACTGAGTTCATAAGTAAAGAAAAAAATACGTTTATTTGCGTTAAACATGACGCAAAAAAAAAAGACAATTTCTTATTTTTTTATGCTAATTTCTACTATCAGTCTTACCAAGACGTAACGTATTACAGTTACCCACTAACTGGATTGTGGAGGTCAGATTGGCAGTCGCTCCATGTAAAATACTGGTATTCAGCTGCATCCGGTGAGACCGGAAGCCAGGCTACATGATGATGATGATGAAGGGATGATGATCAAGAACTAGAAAAATATAATTAAAACAATAATTTCTAACGCTCGCGCTCCGCTCCTCACCCTAACCTCTAACCGTACATTTAAGTCGCGACAGGTTAAATATATGCGAATTCGGTATTAAACGTATTTTCCTGTAATGTCCTCAACACTGTAGGATAATGGAATTAAGTGTGGCAGAGGGCGCCACTGTTACATCTAACTGTGATCTTTGGATCCTTTGTTATGCGCCTGCGTTTTATTTATGGTGAATCTCTGAGATTATAAATAAGCAAATTGAGTGTCTTTAAACTTTGTTTACTTTTGCGTTACGTTTTTGGTTTTGAAAATGACGTTAAAGTCTCTGAAAAATATCCAGCTTGAAACTACACACATTTGTTGTATTTTTTCACTTCCGTTCTTTTTCGCGTTTTTATTGTACAGATTGGCACATCAAGCTACTGCAATCTGTAAAATTTATTTAATAGATTTTCAACTTTATCGCTACAAAGTAGGGTTAAAAGTTGATTGACAAAATTTGACAGTTTCGGGTAGCTTCATGTGCTGGGGTCTGTGAAATTGACTTCGTCATGAAATCATGGCAGTTCTGCTCAAATAAAACATACGTTATTTTTTTTTGTTGTTGGGGGGAAACCTTCAAAAGGCACCCGACCTCCGGGGGGGGAGGTCGGGGAGTGTGGGATTTTTACCTCACTAAAACCACCCCGGTGATCACCATCAGCACATAGGGGTGGTCTCGGTTCCTCTTAAAAGACCAATTCCGGAACCCCCCGTGCAACGCCTGTAAGGCACATCCGTGGGGAGACTGTAAAGGGGCCTCCCCTGAGCCTCGCTATGTACGACAGCACGTAACCACTGTGCCAACGTCTATCCTGGGGTCACTTGGTACATAAGAACCTAAATACTTACACGAACCTATCTTAACAACCAGTTAAGACAAAGGTCTGTAACGATAACGCGTTCATATTAAATATAATTGTTCTTTGTAGGGCTCAGAGACAATGCATAGTGATCGGGACGTGACCATGTGCACGTAGGTCAGACCCTGTAGATTTTAATGTTAGACTATTAATAATTGTTAGACTATTATTGGATATTGATAAGGACTTCCGGTGCGATATCGGTCATTGTGTCTGGACTTATTTGTGTTAGCGTGACCAAAACAAGATGGATAGAACTGAGTTATAGGTAAGTTGGTCAGCCAGTTTGTTAAAGTGGTGAAAGAGCATTGCTTAGGGAAAAAAAACACCCCGGAAGTGCCGAAACTGAAAACAAAACACAAACAGAATACTTTGCCATCACTCACTGACATATCGGATATACATTAAAACCGAGTACATTCCGAAAACAACCGAACACATCCGAAGCGGGTATTTTTTAGGGTTCCGTACCCAAAGGGTAAAAACGGAACCCTATTACTAAGACTTCGCTGTCCGTCCGTCCGTCCGTCTGTCTGTCACCAGGCTGTATCTCAAGAACCGCGGTAGCTAGACAGTTGAAATTTTCACAAATTATGTATTTTTGTTGCCGCTATAACAACAAATACTAAAAACAAAATAAAATAAATATTTAAGGGGGGATCCCATACAACAAACGCGATTTTTTTGCCCTTTTTTGCTCGATATCAATAATGGCAACTATTGAAATATTCACAAAATACTCAGTTGTATTTTTACTTTAATAATAAGTAATAAAATTAAAATAAAATAAATATTTAAGGGGGGCTCCCATACAACAAACGTGTTTTTTTCGGCGTTTTTGTCTTGTGGTACGGAACCCTTCATGTGCGAGTCCGACTCTCACTTGGCCAGTTTTTTATTAATCGTCTTATAAACAAAACACGCGCGGTTTGGCGCGAGTTCATTGTTGGTTTCCCATCTCAAAAAATGACCAACACGCCTAGTTTCACTTCATAAAATTGTAACTGTATCTTCATGGATTAGTGAGGTAGGACTTACAGTTTTTGCACACCTTTGCGTTGACACGAACTTACAATCGTAAGTGTCGTGTGCTTTTTAGATCAACCTCTTTACCTTACTAATATAATTGTATAGCGTCTGTTACACAACGCTTTGTCTTCTTCTTTCGAAAGTCAAATTACTGACGACTGAAAGAGAGAAATCGGTGTGTAACTATTCGTCTGATATAATACGTTTATTAGCAAGGGGGCTTTAATTTAATATATTAAGAGCTTTTTAAACTCCCTATTTCATAAAGATCCTAGATTAAAATTGTGTCCCACTTATTAGTTCCCCTCACTTCGTTAAACGGAATGACAAACACGTGTTAAGTTCCATTATGAATACGGAAATTTTACAAGGTACCTACCAAATAGTAATACATAATCTTATGTCGGTAATCATTAAGGTGAATGGGTAGTGATCAAAGAGAATATAAGTTATATTGTCGTTGGTAGTGATAGACCGCGAAATTAAAATTGTCTTACGTTTTTGGCAATTTATAGAATTATTATCATTAGAATCATTAATATATATTTCTAAGTTAGATTGTTACCAGCACTTTTCCATAAGAGATTAGTGGTTGGTGGTAGAAATCTAACTTAGAAAGATATATTAATGATTCTTGCAAAACACGTTAGAAAATTTGAATTTCGCGGTCTACCACTATCCATTCACCTTAAGAATAATTCGACTCTATATCAACACAAGTACCAATCATCTCATAATGTTACTACCATCCCCGCGATTATCGTTACAACCAACCCTTTCAAGGAAGACTATAAAGATACAGCTTATTTACGACCCCTAGACCCTGAAACTGCTAATATCACTAATATGTTTTATGATAGTCTTGAAGGGGATGTTCCTTTGAACATCCCCTTTTAACATTCTTATACCTTCTTTTTAACAATTACTGCTCTATGTCTGTAAAATTGACGTCATCGTGAAATCATGGGAGTTCTGCTCAAATAAAACATAACTTTTTTTTTTTTGTCTTGGGGTATCCTTCAAAAGGCACCCGACCTCCGGGGAGGGAGGTCGGGGCGTGTGGGATTTTTACCTCACTAAAACCACCCCGGTGATCACCATCAGCACATAGGGGTGGTCCCGGTTCCTCTTAAAAGACCAATTCCGAAACCCCCCATGCAACGCCTGTAAGTCAAATCCAATCATCCCTGGGGAAATAAAACATACCTACAAACATACATAAAAAAAAAGATATATAAAAAAAAAAGGATCCGACGAATTGAGAACCTCCTTCTTTTTGAAGTCGGTTAAAAACAATGAAAACCATGACTATATATAGGTAGCCATCTGTATATGGAAAATAATTTTACTTCGACTTTGATTAAAATGTGATTTACATAATTATATTAATATTTATAGGCAGGGTGTAAGATGACAGGAAAATTGACGCACAGCCTGTTACAATGGATTCAATACATGAATCTGAACACAGGGGGAACACTCATGTAATGAAACCATATATGACGAATAATATATTATTAATAATAATTATTGTTAAACTATGTTATGTTAGTCTACCTAGACTGCACTTTTTAAATTCATACAGGAAAAAGAATTGAATTGTATTGCATATGAATCTACGACCAAACAAGTGCAAAAAGACACAAAAAAAAAAATTCGGGCAACCTTTGCACAAAGGCCCTAAAACCGTTTATACATAATTATATCTGATAATACGTCACTCTCAACAATATCATAATATTTATACATAATTAGAATTATCTGATAAACGTCACTCATAATAATATCATAATGTTTATACATAATTATATCAGATACGTCACTCTTAATATCATAATGGCCGACACTTCATTGTAAGCCACTAAATTGCCGTCTAAAGGCCCCAATTTCTGGTCGTTTTCCTGATGGTCTGATGATCGTATGGCCTTATCTTGTGAGCCAGGCCTTTGTAGGCTCCGCGCATAAATTTGCAAAGTGATCGATTGAGGGCAGTTGGGCGTTTTTGCTATGTTCGTGAGGGTAGATAGGAGTTTTAACGTCAGTGGAATATGTTTGATTGATCTTGGGAAATGATTAGGAAGATGGAAAATGGGTAAAAAATATTGTTTAAAAGACTAATTCTCCATCTTTAATTCGTCTTTAAAATACCTATATCATCGGTGACTTCTATCTTTTATGTGATATTGTTGTTGTGTTTTTGTTGTTTTTGTTTATGTTAGTAGTATTTGTTAGTTATTTAAAATTACTATAAGTGTTAATGTAACAGTGGTAAAAGGCACGATGGGGTTGGCATATCTGTTTAGATAAAAACCCCAAAAAACAAATAAAGAGAAAAAAAATAAAAAAATACCTATATTTTAATACATATTTATGAGCATTTGAACTTGGGGGCCTAAAAAGGCCACTTTGGTAGAACCATAAAAGGATAACATTATGAATTATAACGGGACAGTTAACTATTAAGTTAGACGTATCAAATCCCATTGGTGAATATTTCAGTTATTTTTTTGTTGCCTGTGCTAAAATACCAATCAATCCAATCCAAATCCAATCCCAATCTCTATGATTACACTTACGTAGTGCAGAAAAAAAAAGAAAAACACGGACTGTGTTCGCCTTAATATGATTCATAATGTCATCCTTTTATGATTCTGTCAAAGTGGCCTTTTTAGGCCCCCCTGGTTAATAGTTATGATGGAGATAAGATTTTTAAAATTGTCATGTCCCTACAGTATTTCAATCCATTAAAATCATTTCAGATTTGTTGCACTCAAAGTAAATTAAAGCTAATCATTAAAACTTCGCCATCCATATACTTCAAAATCATAATATTAGCATTACGTCAACGCAAAGACAGTTTTAAATCGAACATCAATCGATCTGTCAGGCCTTTTCCCAACTATGTTAGGGTCGGCTTCTAGTCTAACTGGATCCAGTTGAATACCAGTATTTTACATGGAGCAACTAGCTATCTGACCACCACGACCCAGTAACTGGGTAACACGATAGCCTTTTGTGTTTGTCAGATTTTTGTTTTAAATCAAACATACGTACCTAACAAAAACTTTACTACTGCAATAAACAGCTTATACGCCCCTATTCTCAAATTCTAAATCCCAAGGATATACAACCATGCCTGCCAGGGTCGCGGGTTGTTCGAAAGAGATACCGTAGCCCCTGGCACAGGCAACTGAAGGAACACGGGTGGGTTTTAGTCAGTAAAAGTCTAACACCCGCTCCGCCCAAAGCGGGAGAAGTTATTTCATAATAACCCACACAAAAAAAAAAAAGGATATACAACCCTACCTTGAAGTATATTGAGTCCAAAATGGAAGACGATGTTCATAATATTTACGCCTAGAAATAAGACTAGGCCTATACATCTGACAGTATCTAAAACTGGTCATAAATCATGTCCTGAAACTCAGACACAAATCCTCCTGAGGACAAATTTAAATTAATAGGTTTTTTGCATCTTTGATGTTTGGTCCAAGTTATGTTAGTGGTTGGTATAATGAGCTGGGGGCCTAAAAAGGCCACTTTGGCAGAATCATAAAAGGATAACATTATGAATCATAATGGACAGTTAAATGTTAAGTTAATCGTATCAAATCCCATTGATGAAGGATTTTTCAGTTATTTTTTTTTGTCTGTGCTAAAATCCAATCCAAATCCAATCCCCATCTCTTTGATTCCAACTACGTAGTGCAGCGAAAAATAAAAACGCAGACTGTCTTCGCCATAATATTATGATTCATAATGTTATCCTTTTATGATTCTGCCAAAGTGGCCCATTTAGGCCCCCTGATTTGCCGTTAGAGAAATCGTGAATTATTGTGGCTAATATTATTCAGGGTAACTTTAGTATGAATTCTTTATAGGCTCGGTTTTCTTGGCCTTGTTTGTATGGTGTTTCGTAAAAAATCAAAAGTCAGCTCCCGTACTTAGCACAGCACCAGTACTTATTAATCTCAGTTTGAATCATTTTGAAGGCTATTGCTAATCCATTGGTTCATAATATGTTCGAAAAAAAAACTACTCAACAACGTTAATAATGTTGTTGAACTGTCAAAATGGAAACCTGTCAAAATGGAAGCCTACTGATAGTGTGTTACGCAATTACCCCGCAGGTCTATTAACTTTTTACAACAGGTCATTTATGTGTGCATTCATCTGTACATAAATTATTGTTAAACTATAGATAACTCTACCTTGTTTTGTCTCTGTCGGCTTTTGTTTTATAAATTACGTTTCAATAGAAAAACCGGCCAAGTGCGAGTCGGACTCGCACACGAAGGGTTCCGTACCACGAGGCTTAAAACGCCGAAAAAAATAATAATTTGTGGTTAAAGCGGCAACAGAAATACATCTGCGAAAATTTCAACTGTCTAGCTGTCACGGTTTATGAAACACAGTTTGGTGACAGACAGACAGACAGACGGACAGTGGAGTCTTAGTAATAGGGTCCCGGTTTTACCCTTTGGGTACGGAACCCTAAAAATACAAGATTCTTCATTATTAAGAACTCGTACGTCATGAGAATAAAACGATACTCCTTTTTACACTTATCAGAATGTTCCGAGTAGTTTTGTTTCATCTCGTTTCACTACGTAAGTAATATGTGCCAAAGGCTCTGATACCTACCCTAACTATTACGTCTTTCATTTCACCAGCGACTAAACAGTTCTTACAAATAATTTTAAAACGTAAACCTCTTATAACTTACACTACACCTCAGATATAATATTACTTGGTCCGCTCTGCGTTAACAATACAATACAATACAAAATGAAAAACATCCGCACGGCTGCGCGGCCGCCATTCTGAATGATATCGTTGCAATATACGCAGTATATTCTTTACAATGTGCATTATATTAATGGGTTGCCTAGGAAAGAAATTAAGGGTAGTATGTACTTGTCAGTTTAATAAAATGTCGGGAATAAAGACTTCTTTGAAGTAGTTCAGGATTATTATTTTACTGTCTCCTTTTCTAGTGGCCGCAAGGCTACTGGTGAGCAATAGTCATCGTCATCTGCCTAGCCTTTTCCCAACTATGTTGGGGTCGGCTTCCAGTATAACCGGATGCAGCTGAATACCAGTATTTTACATGGAGCGACTGCCTATCTGACCTCCACAACCCAGTTACTAGGTGTAATACGATACCCCTTGGTAAGATTGGTTGTCAGGCTTAGGGGCTTCCGACTACGTAACGACTGTCAAAGATCTACGAATGACAGCCGGGACCAACGGCTTAACGTGCTTTCCGAGGCACGGAGGGGTCAGTGGTATGTAAAGATGATGAGCAATAGTACTTTAGTAAATTAATAAACTGCTGATTAATTTGTTAATTTACAGAAGTATTAACAGAATCAGAATGTAATGTTCCCACTGCTGGGACACAGGCCTCCTCTCGATGAGGGGGAGTGGGCCGTAATCAACCTCGCGGATTGGTAGATGTCTTTGAATTTTTGGTTCTTGGACATGATGGTTTCCTCACGATGTTTTCCTTCACCATCTTGAGAGCAGTGGTGATGAAATAATTTACACATAGTAAAGCGCCTGTCAGGGTTCGAACCTACGACTTACATCTCGTAAGTCGCAACCGGTACTACTGGGCCACCATCGCACTCACGAAAAATATTATCAGATTCATATTAAACATATATAAATCAAAGTTTAATTCCCCAGAAACAAAGAATTCGTTTGTCTCTAAGCAGGTTTTGACATAGAAGGGATTATTTTAACTTTAGAGGGATCACTTTGCGTAACTTTATTAAAATCGATTGGTCGGATAAACTTTGAAGATGTCACAGAATGGGAAGTTCATTGAAGCGTTTAAGGGAAATTATTAAAATTGAAACTTTAGTGGTTAAGAGTCTTTTCAACTCTTAACTCTACTTAAATAAAGAAACGTTTTCTTTCCTTGCATAATTGCTTAAAAAAATAATAATAATAAATTGAAAAAATTTGAATTGAAAAAAAAAATTAAAAAACTGGCCAAGTGCGAGTCGGACTCGCACACAAAGGGTTCCGTACCACAAGGCAAAAACACCGAAAAAAAACACGTTTGTTGTATGTGAGCCCCCCCTTAAATATTTATTTAATTTTGTTTTTAGTATTTATTGTTATAGCAGCAACAGAAATACATAATTTGTGAAAATTTCAACTGTCTAGCTATCGCGGTTCTTGAGACACAGCCTGGTGACAGACAGACGGACGGACGGACAGACCGCGAAGTCTTAGTAATAGGGTCCCGTTTTTACCCTTTGGGTACGGAACACTAAAAATGAAAAAACAATTGAAAAAATTTGTTGAAAATTGAAAAACATTGAAAATTTTAATTAGAATTGATTGGTGGAAATGATGGAATTGAATTTTTGCTTTCTTTCCAATATGAGGCTCCCACAGGGTAATTGCGTAACCGTACCTACCAAAAGTAGGAATGGTTTTCATTTTGACAGTTGAACAACATTCATTGCGTTATTTATGTTGAGCAGACGTTTTTTCGAACATAAATGAAGCAATGGATTAGCAATATGCTTCAAAATTATTCAGATTGTGGTTTATAGTGTGTTACACGTAGATAGAGTAAACTATAGACTGCTGCGTATCTTCTTTTTTTGCCCCACACTAAGAATTTCTCCTGTATTGTGGGTGCGTTTAGAAACATTTTAACTCACATACACAAACAGCCAGACCCGGAACAACTACTTGTAGGTCATACAAATATTTGTTCCGTGCAGGCATCGAATCCGCGACACGCAGCGCAGCAGTCAATCGCTTAACCACTGCTGAAGATTGTCGAAGATTGCCGAAGTCCGTGTTCTCATCTCTCGATTATATTTTGATTGGGTTATAGAAGAGAAAGGGACAGGATATAGGAAATAACGAATACTCATCATATTAACAATCTAAAACATTTTTATAGATATTAATCTATAAAAATGTTTGACGTTACGTAGGTACTATAATGGCCTTTAGACTGTGTGTCCAAACACACTATGCTGAAGGTACGCGACCGAAGTTCCGCGGTTGATTTTACCTTCCGACGTATTCGGCTGATATGACACACCATAAGTGCCGAATTTACGCGGCAGAAATTCAGTTGCGCACACGCGGGGTGCGAGCATGCCCGGATCTTCTTCGGCAATCGAACCGCACTTCGATCGCGTATAATGTGTGCTCAACAGAATACGTTGCCGCAGAATTGCCGCTGAACTTACGCCCGACCGAAGTTCGGCTGTACGCTATAACGCAACGTAATTTCGGCATTGTCGTCAGTAATTCACAAAGCACTGCAGGCGTAATCATGCCGAACTTCGGTCGCGTACCTTCGACATAGTGTGTTTAGACGCTAAGATTAAAATTATTCTAGTCTATACTACTTTTTTGGATATAAAGGTGTGTGTTAGGGTGGAATAGTTTATTTTTGGTAGCCTGCTAACTTCTAACTGCTTATAACAAGAATAATGTACCCAGGATTTTGTAATATCTTAATTTAAAAGAGTGTCTCTGGAGTTTTTTTGCCCGTTCTTCTCCATAGAGATCTACGTTTTGGAATAGGCAACTAGCTTCAACTTTCTGACTAACTGACATACTATTTAATTTTGACAATTCAAAAATGCCTGTACAAGTTCAGTTTGAGTATACACATCTAACTTCTTTCCTAATCATTCCTTTCTACGACGGTTCCCCAACACATCAGGACAGTATATTCGCGTGTGACCCAACAGTTACTGCGTTATGAACATACGACTGAGTTGTCGCAACTGCTCCACTTATGTTTAGCAATTATGCGCCTGCGCACCACTGCTAGATGTGCTAACTAATCCAAATGGCTGAGTTTTCTATTGAGTGTCACTTTCCGGGAATGTGAAGATGAGATCTTGACCCTTATGTCACGAGCTGAAAATTAAGTAGGTATGGTGCAGTAAGTATTAATCCATCTTCCAAGCCAATGTCTAGGAATGTAAAATGGTGTAAAGTCTACCTTATAAAAGACTTCGATACAGATTTTTTTATAAAATTGTGGGGTCAAGAGGTTTACCTACTTATACGAGAGCTAATAATAGATAACTCCTGGGGGCCTAAAAAGGCCACTTTTGCAGAATCATAAAAGGAATTCATCAAATCATTATAAATCATAATAGACAGTTAACTGTTAAGTTAATCGTATCAAATCCCATTGGTGAAGGATTTTTCAGTTATTTTTTTTTTGTCTATGCTTAAATACCAATCCAAATCCAATCCCAATCTCTTGCAACGAAAAAAAGCAAAATACGTTTATGATTCTGCCAAAGTGGCCTTTTTAGGCCCCCTGGTTAAGGCTCCTACAAACAGGCGCGACACGCTATATAATCGCGCGCGACACAAAGGCACCGCTCGTTGCGCGACTTTCGGTGCCTTTGTGTCGCGCGCGATTTTATCGCGTGTCGCGCCTGTTTGTAGGAGCCTTTATGGTTGCAGGATTGATTGTAACTCATTATATTAGCTGACTTTATTCCTACAGTAACTGTTCGCTTATGGTTCCATGGGGACATATACTTACCCTTTCCAGAAAAACAGTCACACACTCGTGCTTTTGTAATCTAAAAATAAAATCCATGAAGAACATTATTTTTGCCCGCAAAAAATCCAATTATATATTTCAATCCAAAAGATACGATTACGAAAAAAAATAATGGCAGGTTCTCACAAAAGTTACGGCAGGTAATGTCCGTAGCTCCCGCTGGATTTGATACCCAATATCAATAGTAACTTCTCCGCAATAACTTTGCGAAATAACCGCGTACTGTAACCGCGTAATTCGTTCAACCTTGCCCGTTTTTCAGTCAGGTTGTAACAGTATTAGCCGATCTTTTGTTTGCGTCACGGAAATTGGATTAACTGATTGATCTGGCGTGGAAGTCGAGTTTAAATTGGAGGTAATTTTTTGATGACTTGTAGTTTTGTCTGGAGGGGCTCGGGGCTAAATAATAACAGACGCACAGGTCAATCGATCAGGTTAAGCTACGCTTGCTGCGGTAGGTCTGTGGATGGGTGATCAACTTTACGTACCGAGACCCCTCCGTGCCTCGGAAAGCACGTTAAGCCGTTGGTCCCGGCTGTCATTCATGGATTTTTAACAGTCGTTACAGTCAGAAGCCCGAAAGTCTGACAACCAGTCTTACCAAGGGGTATCGTATTACCCAGTAACTGGGTTATGGAGGTCAGATAGGCAGTCGCTCCATGTAATATACTGGTATTTAGCTGCATCCAGTCAGACTGGAAGCTGACCCCAACATTGTTGGGAAAAGGCATGCAGATGATGATGATGTTGTAGTTTAGTCTGTGACTTGTTATTTTGGTTATCATTCAACTGTGGTTCTACTGAGCGTTTACGACGTACGGCTTTCATACAAACTTTCAAGCCCTTGTTTTTCGAAATGAATGAACCGATTTTAATGAAATTTTATACACAGTTACAGCCAAATTAGACCGATTTTAAAATTTCCATAGAAACGGAGATTTCCATTTATCTTTTTAGGGTTCCGTACCCAAAGGGTAAAAACGGGACCCTATTACTAAGACTTCACTGTCAGTCCGTCCGTCTATCTGTCACCAGGCTGTATCTCAAGAACCGCGATAGCTAGACAGTTGAAATTTTCACAAATTATGTATTTCTGTTGCCGTTATAACAACAAATACTAAAAACGAAATAAAATAAATATTTAAGGAGGGCTCCCATACAACAAACGTGTTTTTTTCAGCGTTTTTGCCTTGAGGTACGGAACCCTTCGTGTGCGAGTCCGACTCGCTCTTGCCCGGTTTTTTTTAATTAGATTTTTCGAAAATGTTTTTGGAGAGGTCTACGTTTGGCGGTGGACTGCTGTATCTTAAGTTGATCTAATACGCGTCCTTATTGCTTAGGTTCGACTCCAAATCAATACATAAGGAATAAAGGTTTAACCTTATCAGTCAAAGAGAATATAACCTCGTTGATGATATCAGTATAACCCGCAGGGTAATTGCGTAACACACTATCAGTAGCAATGGGTTTCATTTTGACAGTTCAACAACATTCATTGCGTAATTTACGTTGTTGAGCAGACCCATTTTTCGAACATATGGAACAATGGATTAGCAATATGCTTCAAAATGATTCAAATTGAGAGTAATAGTGTGTTACGCAATTAGGGTGCCGCCTAACCAAAAGTATTAATGTAAAATTCATTATTATAATACGATATGAAGTGACATGCTTAGGACCCCATACAAGGTGTAACAGAATAAACGCAAGGCCTGAAAGTAGTTTGTTCATAATTGATTACTGAATCAATTTCGGTAACATTTAAGACAGGTATTTTTTTTTAAATTATGTATTTTGCCATACTGATCGCCGATTGAGCCAAAGAAAATTAAATCTTATGTCAAGGCAATAAGACTCAATTTTGAATGCATAAAGTAATGATAGGGTCAACACAATTTACTTAATAAAAATAGCTTTAAAAAAAAATTGTTTTGATCATTGTATTATGCTTTTAACTCAATACTCTAATTGGGGTGTATGAGGTCTTGCGTTCATTATGTTACGCATTGTAGATCCCCATAATCCATGGCCATCATCCTTCAGTAAATGCATTAAATATCCCCTGGATTTGCTCACAAAAGGGATTAAGGGGGATGAACGTAAGTAATTGAACTGTTTTTTTTATTTAATTACAATAGTATTTTAATGGCAAAAGGTTTAAGTTCTTGATGAGAAAATAAATATAGTCTGCTTATGAAAGCCATGTGTTTTTTATGAAAAAATGCAACTGTAATATTTTTTTTATTTAAAGGGATTGGTGGCCAAGTGGTAACGGCCGCGACTTACGAGTTGTAGGTCGTAGGTTCGAACCCAGTCAGGCGCTTTACTTTGTGTAAATTATTTCATCACCACTGCTCTCAAAACGGTGAACATCGTGAGGAAACCGGCATGTCCTAGAACCAAAAAATCGAAGACATGTGTCATCTGCCAACCCGCACTGGGCCCGCGCGGTGGATTACGGCCCACTCCCTCTCACCGAGAGGAGGCCTGTGTCCCAGCAGTGGGAACATTATAGGCTGATTATGATATGAAAGGGATTACAGGACCTAAACGCAAAAAACGCAAGTTTTAGAAACAATAAAAGTATATGATCTACTACAGTAAACAAAATCAGAAAAATATATGATATTCTTCGGGAAGAAATAAGGGTTTACTAGAACAAAATATCTGGGGGCCTAAAAAGGCTACTTTGGCAGAATCATAAAAGGATAACATTATGAATCATAATATGGCGAATACAGTCCGTGTTTTTCTTTTTTTCGCTGCGCTACGTAGGTATAATCAAAGAGATTGGGATTGGATTTGGATTGGATTGATTGGTATTTTAGCACAGACAAAAAAAATAAACTCCTTCACCAATGGGATTCGATACGATTAACTTAACAGTTAACTGTCCATTTTGATTCATAATGTTATCCTCTTATGATTCTGCCAAAGTGACCTTTTTAGGCCCCCAGATGCTAAGGTGAAATGAAAGGTCACTTCACCTCACCTAAGTTTTCACGGTGAGTGTTACAGAACAGTCCGGCTGGTCCCAATCAATCTACCACTACTATAACAAAATCCGATCTAACATTAATTACGTAAATTGATTCTAAGTAAAAGAATCGTGAAAGTATAATTAAATATCTCGAGTATTGTTTCTGCCCTTTACTTCATTATAGAAGAACAACTATGTGAAAGTTTGTCTATGGCACGTGCCTCGTTTAGACGCACTCGTCAATTGTACTCGACTGGCTTGTTTCATGGTAGAGTACACTTGGATGCGGGAAAAGTGTGCCTATTGTTCGCAAAAGTAGTGACAGTACAATGGTAAAATGGTAATAGATCAATTCGTAATGTCTTTTTGCTATTGAGCGTGAGTTCGAGTAATATCGTTTATATTCTCGCGACCCATAAAAAGGCCTTTCATTTTTCAAGACTTAGCTAGCTAAACTATTATAAGCAAATTGTGTTTTGACATAAATTAAATATTGAAGGTGTCTCAAGAAAGAAAGTTTAACGAAGTGACCGCTGCTAAAATTTGCATTACCACCCTGCAAAAGTAAGTTGACATTTTTCCACTTCAGTTGTGATGCCACATAATGATTTAAAATTAAAAAAAATAACCAGGTACTCTTATAAGGACTACATGACCTAAAGCGCGATCACTGTGGGACTGCGTAAAAAAGAAAGAGTAGCGCGATGACACCGCTGGTAATTTATTGCAAAATATGAAGCCATTATCTATTTACAAAAAAATCTATTGTTTGGACTAACAAATAAAAACACTAGTGCTTTAGTATGTTGCTTGTAGAATAATCTGACAAAAAATCTGAATGATTGTATGTATATTAGTATGGTTTTTATTGTGAAAAGAAAGTTTTTAGAGGTATCTTGATGTTTTTTTCTATCGTATCAAATTAGTTGTATTATGTTTTCAACACACTATCTAACTAGCATAATATATCCTGAAGAATATCATAAATATATATATTTCTGATTTTGTTTACTTTAGGCGATCTATACGATCGACTAAAGTTTTAGGTATTATAAAACTTTTTAGGCATTATAAAACTTGCGTTTTTTTGCGTTTAGGTCCTGTAGTATAACTTTATTATAATCAAGATCTTAAATCAAAACTTTTGACCCAAACCTATTATTCTCATGACGCAATCCATTGAAATATCAGAGATAACAGTTTTTTGTTCTGAACGAAAAAACAAAACTAGTTTCAATGCAATGACGTGACCCAATGACTCATTTAAAATAGCTGCTAGCAAGCAGCTAGCATGTTTACTCGTCAAAAATACTGTCAGATTTTAAAGATCAAAATCAAAATATTTTATTTCACATACCTACATAACTTTTAAAACAAAATAAATAAAACTAAAAGATTCGGCTTTACTCCGTGACTGTATTAATGATGAAATTTGGCAGTGGGTCCAGTCGACGGATTCATAATGTGATTACGTCAACTGGACCCGCGGGTCCAGTTCGAGTGGGTCCAGTCGACCAAAGACCCCTAGGTGCATGGTTCCAATTCGTCATCGAGAAGAACCGGCAAGAAACTCCACGGTTACTCTTTATAAATTAATTGTCTTTTACAATATTTAAATTGGTTTTTAAATTACAGTATGAATAGACATGGGAGGACTGGGAAGGCCTGTCATCATCATCATCAGCCCACTGCTAGACAAATTATTTGATTTTCGACTATACTCTCATCCAGCTGCTACAAGCCACAATGCGAAGATCATGGCTCTCTGTCCTACACTAACGAAAACGTCTACCCCAACGGTTATCAGTTCTACGGCTAATATGGCCAGTCCATTGCCCCTCCAGCTTCCCTTTCTTTCTATGGGTACTGAAGGAAGCATGGGCTATATAAACCATCCCTTTACCCTACCGAGAGCCATTAGTAGAACAAATACAAGATGGCCGAAGTCCGGCTTACTTTAGATTATCTTTTGTTTGATTCGATTATAATTACATTAATTACGGGAATACGTGCTGACTATAAATGAAATTAATCTCAATTATTTTAGAGTTAGTTTTAATGTTCTTTTAAATACTTTTATGCACTGAAATTAACTTACAAGGTCAAGGTTAAAACTTAATATTTTGTATGAATATTGAGTGTTTTATATCTTTAAACTATAATATTATAAAGCTGAAGAGTTTGTTTGTTTGAACTCGCTAATCTCAGGAACTGCTGGTTCGAATTGAAAAATTATTTTTGTGGTGGATAGTCCAATTAACGAGGAAGGTTATAGGCTATAGAACATCACGCTACGACACTTAGGAGCCGCGCAGCGTGTGACACCGCGGGGAACAGCTAGTTGGTTATTACAGAGGGGCTTGCGGCTAAGTAATAACAGCCGCACGGGTCGATCAATCAGGTTAAGCTATGCTTGCCGCGGGTGGCCCGTGGATGGGTGACCATCTTCACATACCAAGACCCCTCAGTGCCTCGAAAAGCTCGGGTCGTCAGTAGCCCGAAAGTCTGACAACCAGTCTTACCAAGGGGTATCGTATTATCCAGTAACTGGGTTGTTGAGGTCTGATAGGCAGTCACTCCATGTAAAATACTGGTATTCAGCTGCATCCAGTTAGACTGGAAGCCGACCCCAACATAGTTGGGAAAAGGCTATGCAGATGAGTTACTTCGAATGACGCCAAAACCGAAATAGTGACGTCACAGAAAACGTAAAAAGGCTTGCTTTGTACTACTTTCATTGGTGCTCTCTCTGATTTTATGAGTCGTTAAAAGGTTTAGTGATTTTAAATGACTCATTAAAGTAATTTACTGTCTACTTAGAAGTGAACTGTGTCAATGTTTGTTTACTTACACTATGACATCATTGTTGGGATTATAAGATTGTATTAGGTATGCTTGCCCCCAATATCTCGCTGAGCAGTGGTGGCCCAGTGGTAACGTCCACGACTTACAGGTTGTAGGTCGTAGGTTCGAAGCGCTTTACTTTGTGTAAAAAAATATTTCATCACCACTGCTCCCAAAACGGTGAAGGAAAACATCGTGAGGAAACCGGCATGTTCTAGAACCAAAAAGAATTCGAAGACATATATGACATCTACCAACCCTCACTGGGCCCGCGTGGTGGATTACGGCCCACTCCTGTGTCCCGGTAGTGGGAACATTATATGCTGATTATGTTATGTTATGTATGTATGCTCGCCCCCTGGCGAAATGTGGGTGTACAATAGGTACATCTGGCTAACCCTTAGGGAATTACAGATGTGCCGTTACGTTATGTTGGATTAATTAATATCCAATTTTATACGAAACCTGTTGCCAAAACAACTGCTTTAAATTCACCAAAATGCGTCCATTTTCTTCCATAATTTAAATACCTGCTACCCTACTCACCGATATTAGCCTAAACCAGTTTTAATGACCATCAAATCAATACATTTCCATCAAGCTTCCTCGCTCAATGTTCAAAAGAGTTTTTGCTCAAAGTAATAGGGCTTCGCTTTTCCGGTGACGTCACAGCTCGTGAAAGACCAACGGCCATAAGATTATGTGACGAGTCGCAATTAGTCAATGACGGACTTACTCTGAACAGGTAGAAGCAGAAGTTCCAGGTCATGATATTTTTTTAGATTTATTCCGGTCTTATCCCCTGAAACCTCCCCTCCACCCCCTCCTCGATCCCCTGCAAGTTCGTCTTCTGTTTTAATCCCTGTCTTATCCACTTTATCTGGGTTACTCTTTTTGACAGGTAAGTACAGTCAAAAGAAAATAAAAGTTTCATGATTTTAGATGTATTTTTGTTTTGGGAAAAGTCTCCAGAAACCATTGCCTGGCTTTTTCAGGCACTGTCTGAAGATGGATGGCGCCGCCGAGATCGGCCCAGAAAGCGACATGACCTGGACGCGTACCAAGGGCTAGTTTGAGGTGGCGTGGGAAAAAAGATCCTGGAAGGACTTGGGGAAGCCCAGCAATGGGAAAGAACAAGCTAAAAACAAAAACAGGCCTGGTCTTAACCTCGATCTCGCCTGTTGTGAAGTGATGGATAAGATTTACGATGGAACGAGTGCCCAGAAGACGCCTGCAGTGCTATTCTGTAAAAATCTCACTGGAAAACCTAGGTGAAGTAAGCTTAAAGTGAGCTATCATTAGTGTCAATCCCAGCATCAGGTGGAATGACAGCACACTTTAAGCTCACTTCAACTAAGTTATCACGGTGATCTTTTTACAGAATAGCACCGCTGTTCACTCTTACTTTGAAGGCTGACCGGTCACATGTGGAACTTCTGGAACGGATAAGCATAATCAGCCAACGATCCCAATGTTCCCACTGCTAAGACACCGGCCTCCACTCTGTGAGATGTAGAGGGCCGTAATCCACCACGTGGGCCCAGTGCGGGTTGGTAGACGTCACATATCTTCGAATTTTTGGTTCTTGAACATGTTTCCTCATGATGTTTTCCGTTTTGAAAGCAATGGTGATGAAATATTTTTCGCAAGGCAACCCTGACGATGTATTTGAACGATAAATAATGTGTCTCCAATGTTTGAGCAAGAATTATTGTGGCGTGAAAGCCATACGTGAACTTTCTCTGAAGGATTAAATTCGCATTAAGATTTTACAAACTTTGAGTCATCTGTTGAGCTCTTGGGATCAGCCACCTAAATATACAGGGTTATTGATAAAACATTAACAACCTCTTAAGAGATCAATGTACTCAGCATTATGAACAACTTTTACTATGGGACAAAACTTGAAATCGCGAAAAAAAAGTCTGCTGTTCTCTACATTTATGTTCGTATAACTCGTCAAAATGCAGGAAACAGCAGATTTTTTTTTCGCGATTTCTTGTTTGGTCCCATAGTAAAAGTTGTCACCACACACACACGCCCCATCATCTCGTCCCTCTTTTTACATGAGCATTGAGCATCATTTCATCAGTGGACCTTCTTCACGTTTCCTTCATGACGTCATCTCTACGACGCAACGCATTTAGGTTAACGAGATAGATGCATATCTTTCAGTCAGCGCCCATTCTCTTTCTTTGGACAGTGCGAGAAATATGTGTCGTCTTTGGATGCAAGTCAGTGCTGCATTAATTTACGAATGAAATCTGAGCATGAAAAAGCAAGAGTAGTACCTATATCAGTGATAAAAGGAAGAGAAGTATAATCATAAATCTTTATACATATATCTTGTAGCGGTATCTACAACGCCACATGAGAACAACTCGTCATACTGACGTCACGCAAAATCCTGCATCTCGCAAGCAGAGTTTACCGCGCAACTAGCATAGATACAACAACGGCCCGACATGAATCATCGGGCCGTTGCTCGCCAGACACAACACCCGGTCTGGTCGGAGGATCCTTCCTTTTGTATAGAGTATGAGTGAGCTTTACACCCTGTTCCTCATACCTCTATAATCTCAACATAATATTACAGGTACTTGTTAATATACTGCACAATCTTAAATAGATCCTAGGTCCTAAGTTACAGATCACCTGGCTCTCTTAGATAGGACATGCTACTTTACACAACGGTTGGAGTCAAGGTGTTAATCACACTAATATTATAAAGGCGAAAGTTTGCGAGTGTGTGTGTGTATTTATATTATTTTTGTTCCTTCTTCACGCTCAAATGGCTGGACCAATTTTGATAAAAAAAAATATTTTGTATAGCATTTGTTCTGTAGGTACTAATTCAATACAAATAACTATATAGGTATACTTTTTCCTAATAAGAGAGACTGTTTCGTATCTACGTCTCTGTATTATAAAGTTTTCAGAATCTATTTAAAAAAAACTAACAATTCAGCTGCATCCTGTTAGACTGGAAGCCGACCCCAACATAGCTGGGAAAAGGCTAGGCAGATGATGAAATACTCATAGATACAGTCACATACCAACGGAAACGTCTAGTTCAGATTATGTAATGGGTAAATAATTAGTAGGTGACGGACATAGCTATGTACGGCGTTACCTCGGAAACGTTTAGGATAATTACCGTCCATGCATATTAAAGGGATTCTTAACATACTACTGTTTATGTTGACATTAGCCTTGCACACAAGTTTGTGTTTAAATTACTTACGAGGGTAACCCTTTCTGCTTACTTTGGTTACGTAATTATTATGTAGTTTTATGAGACTTCTTTGTGTTATGGACTCTAAATAGTATCATCTTTTTAGGGTTCCGTACTAAAGGGTAAAAACGAGACCCTAATACTAAGACTTCGCTGTCTGTCCGTCCGTCTGTCCGTCCGTCCATTTGTCTGTCACCAGGCTGTATCTCAAGAACCGCGATAGCTAGACAGTTGAAATTTTCACAAATTATGTATTTCTGTTGCCGCTATAACAACAAATACTAAAAAAAAAACGTGTTTTTTTCGGCGTTTTTGCCTTGTGGTACGGAACCCTTCGTGTGCGAGTCCGACTCGCACTTGGCCAGTTTTTTTATGAATTTGTGACAATGTGTGTTTAAAAAATACTTATGAGGGTAACCCTTTCTGCTTACTTTTGTGGGGTAAATATGTTATAAGAATGGGACTATTTATTAATTGATAAATTAAGTGGACTAAGAATAGTATCATCTTTTTTTATGAGTTTTAGGAATATATATTTTTTAAGATTTAGCCCTAAATCTTTTTTGCGTAAGTATAAAAATTATTTCCGTGATCAAGCATTGCATTACTTAAGGCGAAAGCGCCAGGGTAGCCCGCGAAATTCAATTTTTTTTAGGTTTTTTGCAATTTGCTGGTCAGTATTAAGTTGTATGTTGATAAAATATGATTCGCGGTCGTAACAAATATGTATTTACAGAATTATAATCATTAAAGTCATCAACACAACTCTCTAGGACCATGTTAATCCCCAAATGTCAAGATTTCATGAAATAGTTATTCTTGGGGATTACATGGTCTTAGAGAGTTGTGTTGATGACCAGCAAATTGCAAAAAACGTAAGAAAATTTGAATTTCGCGGGCCACCTTAGAGCTTCCCCCTTAAACTACTGAAATGTTTGACTTCCTGATGCTACTCGTAACTTTAATTATTATTGCTTTATTGTAAGTAACTACATTTATTTTCACTGTTATGTATCCTATAGGTTATCTGTGAACAGCGTTGTGGGCTACAATTGATGTGGAGGCTTGTTACTAGCTATTTTTTTTTAAATATTACATTCTTTATTTCATTGGTTTGTTAGTCTGTAAGCCTTCTTTAAAATAAAATAAATAAATATTGTCTCTAACTAGTTTTGTATATTTTTTGTTTCTATGTTTTTTTATAGACCAGCTGTTTGTAGTTCCTTTTGAATAAAAAAAAATTATATAATTTGCGTTCTCTATTTATTATACAGGAAAACATTTTAATCAGTGCGCGAATTGTCACCACGAATTAAGTAGATATTATGATTCTCGGCTATAAAAAAAAAACCAGCTGTTTCATAAAAAAATGTTTAAAATGGAACAACATTTTTTTATAACCTACAAAACAATTGTACAGACGCCAGCACATCAAGCTACTACAATCTGTCAAATTTATTTAATAGATTTTCAACTTTATCGCTAAAGCTTAAGGTTCAAAGTTGATCGGAAAAACTTGACAGTTGCAGGTAGCTTGATGTGCTGGCTGACGTCTGCAAGTGTACAGCCACGAGCACCAATATGTCAACACTTGGCAACTTTAAATTGCGATATTTTCACGAAATAACGAATGCAACGTTGAAATACGACACTTTATATATACCTATGGGTTCGGAAATACTATGTTCCTACTAATATAAAATTTCATTCAAAATTAGAGGAGAAAATCGCCTTTGAATAAAGCCAAGTGTATACATACTTTTGCTCGTGACTGTACACTAAGGTGTCAGAGGTGTCTGGTGAATCATAATTTAAGCTGATATGCTGAATTCATGGTTACAGTTGGCCCACTGGTCATTTTTATTCCTGTATGCCGTAGATAGGTATTCAATATTACATAACTACTCTCTAAAGTAAAAAAATAAAAATTTTGCTCCCATTAGTAGAGTTTTTTGACAGAATTTGGTTCGTGTCTGTAACATAAAGGTATACGTAAAAGTGAGGTAAGCAAAAAGTTTTGAAAACCACCCTCGTACACGGAATTTTTGAAACATGATTTTTTCCGGTACCTAAGTACCTACAGCCATGTTTCCTACATTTTGACGAGTTATGCGAACAGGGAACAGCTGATTTTTTTTCGCGATTTCATGTTTTGGTCCCTTAATAATAGTTGTTCATAATGATAAGTACTAAGGTCATCCATTAATTACGGGACATCCTGTATCAATTATAATATTTAAAATATTTTCGTCACTAAAAAGTTAACGCGATTTTTAAAACAACACAACATAACATCACGCTTGTAATTCCCGAACGGTTAGGTAGAGGTTTACCTATAGTATATTTCTCCATTTATGTTAAATTCCCATGTAATACACGGCTCATCAACCTGGCACAAATCCTACTAAGACATTTCAGATAGAAAAACTCAATAACACATAACCCGACCCGGGAATCAAACCTAGGACCTCAAGCTCAGCAGGAGCGCTTGCGACCACTACACCAACGAAGCAGCCGCGATTTTTAAAATAATTTAAATCTTTTTTTAAAAATCACTTATTTTCGACGCCGACTGTATCTTCGATAAAACATGAATGTTTTGATAAATGAATAAATAATAAGCTCTTGTTTTAGCGCTCTTATGTAACTTTATGAATATTTATTGAATATAATATATAATGCTGTAAGAACACGGTGACCTTGGCCTAAGGAAACTCGTAAGATAAGAGATGACCTTGACAGGATAACTTTTTTTTTTTGTGGAAATCATCAAATTTTAATGACCCCTCCCGTTCAGGGTGGAGCGGAAGGGAGTGTCAGACTCTTACTGACTAAAACCCACCCGTGTTCCTTCCTTAGCCCTTTATGTTCCGGGCCAGCGGTAACCCTTTCGGACAATCCCGCTGACCCGGTAGGCTTCGGCCCTATGGGGCCCCTCCTCGATGCTGACATCTCTTTGAGGCGCGCGTGGAACACGTACGCGCCGTCCGGCACGGGCCTGGTCCTGATCGGACGGTGAGCTACCCATTACTCTCCGCCCGCAGGCCTGCGTCTACGGTGGCCGGGAGTCGTCACGATAACTTGTCTTTGTCATGTTGTGATAACATCTGGTAATTAACCATAATATCATTGGAGGTAGGGAACGATGGATGGACCGTGCGAATGATAATATGGCTAGAAAGGGGAGTGACTACGGAGATGACGTGATAAAGATGTCATCATCATCTGCCTAGCCGTTTCCAACTATGTTGGGGTCGGCTTTCAGTCTAACCGGATGCAGCTGAATACCAGTATTTGGGTAATACGATACCCCTTGGCAAGACTGGTAGTCAGACTTTCGGGCTCCTGACTACCCGCGTGCTTTCCGAGGCACGGTTGGGTCTCGGTATGTAAAGATGGTCACCCATCCACAGACCAACCACGGCGAGCGTAGCTTAACCTGATCGATCGACCTGTGCGGCTGTTATTATTTAGCCACGGGCCCTTCTACCTACCTACCTCAGCTAAAGTTAGAGGTTACTTATAATTACACCTAAAACAACTAAAACACTAAGTTATTCACATAATTACCACAGTTTTAACATAAATAATGTAATATTTAAGCAGTAAATACTTAAAAAGCGTTTAACTCGGCGTCCATTGCCAACATTTCAATGCCAGGCTAATGAGTGTGAATAAAAAGTACAGTCGGCGCAAAAAATATATCGATTTTTTTCTGTAAGGTCAGGTTAGAAAAAAGGCTGGGTAATGAAAAGAACGTTCTCGATTTTTTACGGTTTTGGGTACAGTCGACCAAACGTCGTTGGTAACACTTTTACCTTGAGCTGGCTTAGCGTATATGGAGTTTTAATAAATTAAGAAATCACCTTATACTGGTTATTATAGTACCTATTGCCACGGACGTGCAGTCGATTGTATATTTTATGCTTGATTGTTTATTTTTTGTTTAGCCTATACAGTCCCACTACTGGGCAAAAATCTCCCCCAAGTGCTTCCAGGAACTCTTTTCCCGCTTGATATTAGTAAAAAAAAAAGATAATTTTATTGTATAAAACCTTTTCCCACTAAATAATATCATTGCATGGCGGAAAAACTCTGAAATAGGTTACATTTTCTAGTAACTTTTTTGTGAATAGAGAAATAGAAACACGATATTTTATTTAAATTTTTGGTAGGTAATGGAGAGAAAAATTTAAATAGGGCCAACTAAGGAAATACGAGATTTAATTGTACAAAAAAAGCTTTCACAAAAACACTATAACCTACTTTTTAATTTAAAAAACTAAAAACAACTGACTGAATTTTTCTGTTAGATAAATAGTGCGAAAAACGCAAATGTTATAAAAAGCTTTTAGTAACCAAACCACAATTCACAGTCAAACAATGCAGTGCGAAAAAAAACATGGCGGATTTAAATAAAAACCCCAGTGATTTATGTAATATTGAAAACTAAAATCAATACACACTCAAAACAATGCTTCGCCGATTTAATAAAGCGTATGACTCATCGTACGTCAAAAATGACAGTTTCATTACGCAAAATTTCAGCACCTCGGCCAACGAAAACAATGACGACACGGACAATAGGTATTGATATATGTATAGGCCTCTGACCGTACAAACAATAATCAAAAGTTGGTCCAATGTTTGTAAACACAGGTAATAATACTTTGTGCTCGGCCATTTTTCTGTTTGTAAACAAAGAACAGATTTCACAATTCGATTGGTTTCTATAGAATTTTTCTCACCATGAAAATGTTAAAGCGGTAGGTGAAGATATGGTTGTCAATTATGGCATAACTCACGATGCTTTGTTAAAGAGCAAGTCAGACAACCTGACTGATGATGATGACACATTGCATGCATTGCTTTTGGTATTATAAGCATTGTTTTCTTTCTGTTTCCATAGTTTTAAGGAGCTTCGTGGCTAAATGATAACAGCCGCAGAGTCGATTTCAAAACTCAAACTCAAAGCTTTATTTTATAAACAACTAGCTTCCGCCCGCGGCTTCGCCCGCGAGATATGTCGATAAAAACTATCCTATGTCCTTCCCCAGGATGCAATCTATCTCTCTGCCAAATTTTATTGAAATCCGTTCAGTGGTTTAGGCGTGAAAAGGTAACATACAGGCAGACAGACGAGAGTTACTTTCGAATTTATAAATTAGTATGGATTTACAGGCACTTTCGCATTATCAAGGAGTCGGTCAGTCAGAATATTTGAAGCCAGTTGCCCATTCCAAAGCGTAGTAGATACCTAACGAGAAGAACTGGCAAGAAACTCTATAGACACTCTTTTAAATTATATTGTTACAAAAATATTAGTTACATCATTATATTAGTTACATCATCGAAGGTTAAGCACGCTTGATTCAGTTGGTTCGTGGATGGGGTGACAATACATTACATATCGAGACTCCTCCGTGCTTCGGAAAGCACGGTAAGCCATTGGTCCCGGCTATCAAATCAAATCAAATCAAAATATCTTATTTCACATAAACCTACATGGGCACTTATGAAACGTCAGAAGCTAGGTGCACGGCTAGGCTATCATGCTAGGCTATCATTTGTAGTCGGCTTCTAACTACCCATATAAATAGTCAGAAGCCCAAAAGTCTGACAACCAGTCCTCCAAGGGCATGATGCCCTTGGAGGACTGGTTGTCAGACTTTTTTTTTATTTATATTACCCAGTAACTGGGTTGTGGAGGTCAAATAGGCAGTCGCTCCATGTAAACTACTGGTATTCAGCTACGTCCCCGACCACAACATAATCGGGAAAAGGCTAGGAAGATTGATTTTAAAAACACTGGCCAAGTGAGAGTCTGACTCGCACACGAAGGGTTCCGCACCACAAGGCAAAAACGCCGAAAAAACACGTTTGTTGTATGGGAGCCCCCCTTAAATATTTATTTTAGTCTGGTTTTAGTATTTGTTGTTATAGCGGCAACAGAAATACACAATTTGTGAAAATTTCAACTGTCTAGCTATCGCGGTTCTTGAGATACAGCCTGGTGACTGACAGACGGTCAGTGTAGCCTTAGTAATAGGGTCCCGTTTTTACCCTTTGGATAAGGAACCCTAAAAACCATTTTTCTTTCGTCTGGGTTTTCTATAAAATTGTTGTTTCAATTGAGAGTAAAAATAGCTTTGTAGCGTGTGCTACTTCAGTATGACGACTGTGTCAACATTGACTTAAAAACCTGTCTTTAGAGGACACAGAAGTTTACCATAACAATGGTCAGCTAATGTTTATTATTGTTTCTGGGAAAACCAGAAAAATATTAGGTATGTCAGATTAGCTTCTGCCCGCGACTTCCCCTGACCCACCCATCGCATCGCATCACCTGTCGAAGCTTGTTCCCTCATTTTTTACTTGAACTTGTACGATAAAAACAGACAATAGAAATGACGTCAATTCAAATGACAAACCTACCTAACAAACATCATATTGTACTAATAAAAATCCATTGCTCAAAAATTTGTCTGCTCAACAACGTAAATACCGCAATGAATGTTGTGGAACTGTCAAAATGAAAGCCGTGTGTTACGCAATTACCCTTCTGGAAACTGGCTTGGCAATTGAAGATTCTATATTTAAACCTACCATAGGCGGCCTTTGGCAATGACACCCTAATTATCTGTTATTATAAACAGGAGGATCCTTTTTTCAACCTCATGACCGTTGACAGCTCGAATGTCATCAATGTCAAAAGTTCAATGACCTTGGGTCCAGCAATGATGTCTTGTAAAAATAAATTAAATAACACCAAAGTGTGAAGTGTGTTGTGTAACCAATAAAAATATATGTACCTACATGACCTTCAATGCAAAAAGTATTTTTTCGTTCAGTATTTGTAAAAAGATTACTAAAATAGAACTACAAAGCCAAATTAGATTCGGAAACAAAAATGAAATAGAAAAAAAACTCGTAGTTACCTAGTTACTAAAATCTCGATGTTTCATACGAATAATTACAAGAATAATAAAATCCTCTCGACGATTTCAACCGTGAATGTTATTAAAGCAATTTACGTAGATATATTTTTAGCATTTTTTTTTGTTTCTAAATTATATTTCAATTCTTCTATACGATAATTGAGAACCTTCAACTATTTTTTGTGAAGCCTTGTTGAACATACAATTATCTGAATATAATTTAACGAAAACCAATGCAAGTGTTTTTAACCGACTTTAAAAATGGAGGAGGAGGTTCTCAATTCGGTTGAATATATATTTTTTTTATGTTTGTTACCTCAGAACTCTGTTATTTATAAGCCGATTTGCAAGATTATTTTTATATTAAAATTATTTAGTTTGGGTAGTCATACATACTGACACACCAGTCCTACAGTGTTACCTAGTAACTGGGTTGTGCAGATCAGATAGGCAGTCGCTCCATTAAAAATACGGCTGATCTATTCTGTAGAAACCTCACAGTGAAAACGTGAGCTTGAAGTCAGCTGTCAATATTGTCAATCCCTAGCGTCAGGTGGAGTGACAGCTTCACAGAGTTTTCACGGCGAGACTTTTATACAGGATAGTTCGGCTGATATTCAGCTACATTTTATTAGACTGGAAGCCGAACCCAACATATGTAGTTAGGTAAAGGCTAGGTGTATTGATTGAAATACTGACACATATCATCTTAAAATAATTGTCTCTTTCAAACAATTATCGAAAAATACAGGCTGGCAACATTGACGCGCAAACTGTTACTATGAATTAATTCAGCACAGAATTCTAGACACCCTAGCGTAGAAAATTTTCGTCTGTTAACAAAAAATGCGTTTAAAATGTATGGAACAGTCAGTTTTTAGATTTGAAGATATTTATTCTCAAGAAAGACACAAAGTCACTTATATGAGAACAATGCTTATGGTAAATTATATAAAGATCGTCACAGACGTCACGGTAGCAATTATGATACACCCATCCCCAATGCATTCAGCTTTCATTCTGGAAATTGAATACTTATACAATAAGTATTATGTTTAATTTATTTTAAAGAATTGAATGAATTCATTCAAGTCCACATTTTAAACATTAAAGTTGATTAAATACAAACACCCTTTGTCATAAAAAAGACGTGCTTATGGCCACGAGAAAATATAATTGTATTAATTTCAAATTTTAAAATTCAGCACCGAGTATGCGCGATTCAGCGTCATCGACCAACTGGAGTCGAGGGTACTCTATTCTGCGTCACTGACCCGATCGTGATGGTTCAGTTTCGTTCACTGTTGAGTAACCTACTTGCGTAATACACTTTCAATCACAGCCTGAATCATTTTGAAGGATCCATTGCTTCAAATGTTCGAAAAATTTGTCTGCACAACAACGTAAATAACGCAATGAATGTTGTGGAACTGTCAAAATGAAAGCCATTGCTACTGTTAGTGTGTTACCCAATGAACCCGCAGAAAGAGCAATTAAAGAAGTTTTAACTACAAAAATGAACCGCAGTGATATTAAACCTACAAACAGGAATCAGCTGGTTTTTTTCTTTCTACAAAAGTCTCCAAAGGGGACGACGTCGCGTCGCTTAGAGAGACAGCCAGTGTAATAAGTGCCGCGTTTTTCCAATTTCGGAACACTGTCTGGAAAAATAAAGAGTGCTCAGCTTTCCATATTATTAACTTTTAAGAGGGGGCTAAGTTCAAGTTTCATCATTACGAATGCTTTTGAAATGAGGGTGAGCAGTGGATTTCCGTTTTCTTTCTTTATATCATTGTAAACAAGGAACGAGAAAATAATATACTGCACATTTCAAATGAGTGTTGATGTTACTAGTGTATTGAAATAATTTCTTATTGTTTTTTAAATGTGTGTTAATAGATTTGATAGTTAGTTATAATTATATAAGCAGTTTTACTTTACCCAATTGTATACATAACATACATACACATACATAATCAGCCTATAACATTCCCACTGCTGGGACACAGGCCTCCTCTCAGTGAGAGGGAGTGGGCTGTAATCCACCACGCGTGCCCAGTGCGGGTTGGTAGATGTCACATGTCTTCGAATTTTGGTTCTAGGACATGCTGGTTTCCTCACGATGTTTTACTTCACCGTTTTGAATTCTATATATGTTTATCTGTTGATTATTTTTAATATCAATGCTATAAATACCTCAATGACGTTAGTAGAAACGTTTTTTTTATACCACTATATAAAAAAATTGTGTAGGTACAGTCAACAGCAAAAGTAGATGATCAAAATCAGAAATTCAATACTAATGAACGGAGTTCGCGTCAGAACTGTGTGGCGTCGAAGTGATTCAAAAGTATTCTACGTAGTAAGTATTCTAAGTAGTAGTACCTACTTCGACGCCACACAGTTCTGACGCGAACTCCGTTCATTAGTATTGAATTTCTGATTTTGATCATCTACTTTTGCTGTTGACTGTACAACACTATTTTTTTCAAGTCAATTAATTCATCTTTGCTTAACATCTGATGATCTGATGAAGGTCGTAAATTCAATTCAATTCAATTCAATTTTTATTCAGTAACAATTCACATTGCGTTCGAACATAATCCAGCATGAAACATTAAAATAAACAACAACATTATAAGATATAGGTAGGTACAAATATATAAAAATACATGCAATTCAATTTAAATTATAAAATATGATTATGAATAACACCATGAAAACAAAAATTAAAAACCAAAAACCAAAAACCAAAAACCTAAAAACCAAAAAACTAAAAACCATAAAGGCTGTGAGAGCTTAGTGTTCTGTAGCGGACCCTATGATAGCTACCTATACCTACTCCTTTGAGGATATTGTAGGAAGTTTTATGGCTGAGGCACACGACGTCATGGTTATGCTTAGGTATTTCTAGTCTTGATTTTTTTTTTTTTTGTGACAAAATACAGGAAAAAAATTCCGCCGCTAAGACGACTCACTATCTAAAAAATGTAAATTCCATAGACCAATGATATATGCACAGGACTGTTTGGTATTTGATGTTTTTTTTTTATTGGGCCTGTATTAATATTTTGGTTATGTTCAAAATAATTACCAGCGGTGCTATTCTGTAAAAATCTCACCGTGAAAACTTAGGTGGTAAGTAAGCGTGGAGTGAGCTGTCAATAGTGTCAATTTCTAGCAAAAACAAACTCACTTCACCTAAGATTTCACGTTGAGATTTTTACAGAATCGACCGTAAACTAATATACGAACTCGATAGTCGATGGCGTACAGAAAAAGAAACAAATGCACTACAGCACAACATGAACAAAAAAATGCAATGGAAACTAACAGGGCAAGTCAGTCCGAGCGTGAAGTTTTTTAATTTTCCGGGTAAAAAGTACCCACTGCCTAGCTACGTCACTCTGTCTGATTTACATCAAAATTGGTGCGATAGTTTAGTAGTAAAAACGTTCTATACGGACATACTATCTTTGACATATAGAAAAAAGAAAAAAAAATGGAATATTAGTAGAATATAAGTGGATGTTCTTATTTTTATTACGACAATAAATCAATGGTAATTAAATTCATGTTTACAATGTTCAAAATCCCAAAAAAATTACAAGAAATCTAACAACGTAGTAAAAATCCTATCTACGTTTTAAAATCTAGAAAACCGGTTGCAGTAACGCTTCAACGTGACCTTTTAAAGAAAAAAAACATAAAAGAATCTGTATAGTCATGTAAGAAAAACGGAAATAAAAATGTTAATTTGTCAAACGATGAAAATAATTAAAAATAGGTACGTAAATTGTTGATTATTTTTTACTTATTGCGGTTTATTAGGTACAGTTTTTTGTTTTTAATGTTAAAATCTAGATATTTTCGGAATGAGTAAATAAAAGAACCCATTATATACTCGACAACGACTGTTGTTGTATTTTAGATTATTTTAATGCCAACACTATTTTCAATGTCAGATAAAAAAACAATTTTAATCTTCATATTTTAGCGAAAAAAGTCTCAAATCTCAACCACAAGTCAGTGGCAATTAAAATATTAAATAACAACTATTACTACTGCAATAAAATAGCGCTTTTTTGTTCAATCACACTAAAACGCCAATATTTTCCATCACAAAACAATCTAGCCACAAAAAAATACGACAAAAAAATACCAACCTGTGTAGTAAATAAAAATCCTCACACAGTTCACAGATTAAAAATAAAAATTAAAAAACACAGGTACAGTCACACGCGTCGTGTTTGCAGCGAACGATGCTTTAGCATTCACAGAATATCGGTCCGCGCCATTCGGCCGACGCGCCTCGACTGCCGCTCGAACCTTAGAACACCACCTACACACACGAAGGAAACAATGATTTGTTTATATCATAATTAACAAAGGTAAGTTTATTTACAGATTTTGAGCTGTTTCGAGCGATGTTACAATTCAAGGTCATCGTATACAGCGCTTCAATTGCTTTTTTATTCACTAATTGGTTTCGTTTGCAGCTTTGAATTTTCAATGTCAATTGGTTTGAGAGGGTTATTTTTGGCCAAAGTAAGCAGATTTTTTTTGTGACAGGCGTCTCGCAGTTCAATCTATGAGGAAAGGCCTTTATTTTTTGAGGCATCCACAGGCAAGCCCGGTTAAGCAGATGACCACCTTTTGGCCAAAGTAAGCCGATTTGTTTTGTGACTGGCGTCTCGCAGTTCGACCTATGACGTGGTCTTCTGCTTAACCGGGCTTGCCTGTGGATGCCTCAAAAACCAAGGTTTGAAAAATTAAAAACTAAGCGACTACACGCAAAGGGCACCACCTGTGGGGTACGGACCTCAGCTCAGGGCGTCCCTGGGTGAGGGCAGCAAAGGACAGACTGATTCGGAATTAAAATTATTGAAAGATGAAAAAATACTTAATAGTCTCGACATTTTCTCGAAGTAAGCAGAAAATGTCGAGACTATTACGTAGTTTTTCATATTTCGTCTATATTTAAGAACCTAGTTTTTTTTTAAATTTTGAATTGAAAACTTCTTAGGCGCGTTGGGCATTTATTGAGATGGGGAAAAAACTATTGAACTCGCGCCACTGTTACCGTAACCGACACCGCTTCAGATGTGTTCGGCTGTCCTCGGGATGGACTCGGTTTTAATGTATATCCTAAAATATGTCAGTGAGTGATGGCAAAGTATTCTGTTTGTGTTTTGTTTTCACTTCTGTCGGCACTCCTGGAGTGCCACTTCTTTTTTTATTGCAGAATTTTTGGTTCTAGGACATGCCGGTTTCCTCACGATATTTTCCTTCACCGTTATGTACCTAATGTAGTGTTTGAACTCATCATCATTTCAGCCGAAAGACGTCCACTGCATAGGCCATAGGACATATGCCTCCCACAAGCACCTCCAGTTCGACCGGTTCTGTGCTTCTCGCATCCAATGGGTTCCTGCGGCCTTCACATGGTCGTCTGTTTGAACTGCTATAACCTTATTATTGACTAATTCAACTAAGTTTTCTTTGTTTTTATTGCTGAATGGGAAACTCTTGACCTCGGTCAGGCCTGATGGAAAGCGATGGATGAGGTCTATGACGCTTTTGGTATCGAACATGGAAATATCAAGCAATGTTTACAGTGCAACCTATTCGCGCTGTTTTAAGAGCTGTAAATACCTCGCAACACGTTTTCTCTTTGGTGCAGTTTGTTTGGTTTCCATCGTATCGGTCCGATGTTATCAATTGTATGTGTACCTACACACTAGTTCTCTCGTTTTACTTGTTACAACATGGTAGCAAGGACGAAATTGATAGTCGTTTCTTTTTCTCCGGAAATTGAAACACAATTGAAACTTTTATTTTCTTTTGACTGTACTTACCTGTCAAAAAGAGTAAACTTACATAATGTACATATTATTATTATTTTAAATATTAGCATAAATTATGTAAATATTATCGTTACAAAATAAACAGTGTATACATACTTTTCCTCGTGACTGTACCTCCACAACCCAGTTACTGAATTATCAGTAACTGGGGTATCGTATTAACGATACCCCTTAGAAAGATTGGTTTTAAGGCTTCTGACGACCCGTACCGACTGCCAAAGTCCCACGAATGACAGCCGGAACCATCATCATCACCATCATCATCATTTCAGCCGAAAGACGTCCACTGCTGGACATAGGCCTCCCCCAAGCACCTCCACTTCGGCCGGTTCTGTGCTTCTCGCATCCAACGGGTTCGCATACGCAATGGGTACGCATCCACAAGGTTGTCGAACCACCTTGTCGAGGCCTTCCAACGCTACGTCTTCCGGTACGCGGTCGCCACTCCAGAACCTTTCGGCCCCATCGGCCATCTGTTCTGCGAGCAATGTGCCCTGCCCACTGCCACTTCAATTTGGCAATTCTTCGGGCTATGTCGGTTACCTTGGTTCTCCTGCGGATCTCCTCATTCCTGATTCGAACCATAGATCATATAAACTGTGTGTTTATATAATCTGTAGCCGGGACCAACGGCTTACTGCTACGATCCATACATACTCCTTTTGCCTTGGTTACGATCATAACATCTGGGGGCTTACCATCACCTCTTAAATCAGGGCAGAAGTTGAACTGCACTATTTTTTTGTACTAAGACGTCGTACAAAAAAGTAGTGCAGTTCAACTTCTGCCCTGATTTAAGTTGAACTGCACTACTTTTTTGTACTAAGACGTCGTACAAAAAAGTAGTGCAGTTCAACTTCTGCCCTGATTAAGTTGAACTGCACTACTTTTTTGTACTAAGACGTCGTACAAAAAAGTAGTGCAGTTCAACTTCTGCCCTGATTTAAGTTGAACTGCACTACTTTTTTGTACTAAGACGTCGTACAAAAAAGTAGTGCAGTTCAACTTCTGCCCTGATTTAAGTTGAACTGCACTACTTTTTTGTACTAAGACGTCGTACAAAAAAGTAGTGCAGTTCAACTTCTGCCCTGATTAAGTTGAACTGCACTACTTTTTTGTACTAAGACGTCGTACAAAAAAGTAGTGCAGTTCAACTTCTGCCCTGATTTAAGTTGAACTGCACTACTTTTTTGTACTAAGACGTCGTACAAAAAAGTAGTGCAGTTCAACTTCTGCCCTGATTTAAGTTGAACTGCACTACTTTTTTGTACTAAGACGTCGTACAAAAAAGTAGTGCAGTTCAACTTCTGCCCTGCTTTAAGAGGTGATGGTAAGCCCCCTGCACCCTATTCGCGTAACACACTATTACTCTCAATTTGAATCATTTTGAAGCATATTTCTAATCCATTGCTCCATATGTTTGAAAAATGTGTGTGCTCAACAACGCAAATAACGCAATGAATGTTGTTGAACTGTCAAAATGAAACCCATTGCTACTGATAGTGTGTTACGCAACTACCCTACCGGTCATACACGCACGCCGGTAGTACGCACCTGACCTTTCTGATGACTATCATAAGGTCCAAACTATCTAAGCATGCTCTTCTATTTCCATATCTTTATCACAATTAACCCCTATTGAGCCTCTGTAAGAAAAACCCGTATAAAAATGCAATCTCCAAAGCCACCAAAATAGCCCTTATCTTAGAATAAATTTGGGGAAACATATCAGATTTATGCGCCCCTCTTTTTTCCCCTTAAGGGGTTATTTGAGCCGCTTACTCCATTCGTCCGCCTCTTGAACCTCTGTATATGTGTTGATAGAATAGATTGGGAAGGAAATTGCAATTTCGCGTATTAATACACAGGAATAATGTTTACAGGATGCCTTTGAGTACGACGATTGATGTTGGTGACATCTGCTGGGTATAATAATTAACCAAAATTGTTACTTTATATAATAACATGCGTGTTTTGGGCTTAATAATGTTATTATTAATACGTAATAGACGATTTGCACGTTTCGGGCGAGTAAATTCATGCGAATCGTCGATCACATCATTTTACACGTTACAGAAGTGATAATAGTTTAAATATTTATCTAGTGTCCTTTTTTGGGTTCCGGACCCAAAGGGTAAAAACAGGACCCTATTACTAAGACTCTACTGTCCGTTGTCTGTCTGTCTGTCACCAGGCTGTATCTCATGAACCGTGAAAGCTAGATAGTTGACATTTTCACAGATGATGTATTTCTGTTGCCGCTATAACAACAAATACTAAAAACAGAATAAAATAAATATTTAAGGGTGGCTCCCATACAACAAACGTTTTATTTTCGGCGTTTTTGCCTTGTGGTACGGAACCCTTCGTGTGCGAGTCGGACTAGCACTTGGCCAGTTTTTTTATTTCCAGCCAGCCTAGTTATGTATATCCTCTGATATTCATCATCATCTGCCTAGCCTTTTCTCAACTATTGGTTCGTGTGGGTGTTGAGGTCGGCTTCCAGTCTAACCCGATGCAGCTGAATACCAGCATTTTAGGCCGCAAGCACACGGCGTATTTTAAATGCGCAGACGACGCGCTTCAAACGAGATTCGAACCCAAAACAATCAGCATCTACGGCGCCGAAAACGCGCTTTACTAAAACGCGCGTCGTCTGCGCCATTAAAATACGCCGTGTGCTTATGACCTTACAAGCGACTCCCTATTTGACCTCCACAGCCCAGTTACTGGGCAATATGATACCCCTTCGTAAGACCCACCAAAAGGTGGTTTTCGTGAAACCTTGTATTATATCTGCGTACTAATAATAGCCTCTCGATCGATTTCGGTCTCAGCGGCCAATCTCAACGGAGATTGGCTAGGTACGCAAGAGTTATTATAGTGCACAAGTGTGTGCGCAAACGCAGATGCACTTCCTTTACTCTCATAGTCCGATGGGACGGCAATCCGACCTGACCGGGGAGAGATATGACTTTACGTGCTTTCCGAGGCAAGGGGGTATTAAATCGCCAACTTACAAACTCCGGGCTGTTACTAAAAAAATCTAATGGAAAACCCAATAACACTTTGTCCGACCTGGGAATCGAACCCAGGACACTACGCTCAGCTCGCTGTCGCGCTTGCAACCACGAGACCTACGGGGCAATCAATACGATACTACAGGGTAAGTAAGGTACCTACATTTTCAGGCTGTATCCAATTCTAAAATCTGAAAACCTGTATACCGGTCATCACGTAGTTCCATCCGACGCTACGTTTCCCGATATTCATGATATCAGTAAAGATAAACCAACCGTGAAGAATAAATAAATAATATTACACGGGAATGTATTACGTAAAAATTTGAACTCAAGGTTAAAGTTGAAAATTCGTACGTAAAGAGCAGTAGACGAAAGTTGTGAAATGTAACACTAGTTCGTTTTAGTTTGCAATGTTTTAAACTACACTTATTTAGTAACTTTTTTGCTAGTAAACCGTTTTTTATTTCAGTTTAGCTAATGTGCATTCTTTCTAAATTAGCCTGCCTTTGAGAATTTTACAAACTTAACATATTTCATTTTAATTTTGTCTCAAAAACAGAATCTCGTTATTGATCATCTCTTTTTAATTTAAACCTTCCCAGCAGACCTTCGATTTAATCACAATCATAATATTCCCACTGCTGGGACACAGGCCTCCTCTCGGTGAGAGGGGGTGGGCCATAACTGACCACGCGGGCCCAGTGCGGGTCGGTAGATGTCACATACCTTAGAACTTTTTGGTTCTGGAACATGCCGATTTCCTCACGATGTTTTCCTTCACCGTTTTGAGAGCAGTGGTGATGAAATAATTAACACAAAGTAATGTACCAGTCTGGGTTCAAACCTACGACCTACAACTCGTAAGTCGCGGCCTTTACCACTGGGCCACCATTGCTCCTGCGACCTACAATTTGTTTATAGAAATCCCTGTTTCTTCAAACACTAACAAATAGATACTTACCCTTTTTTTTTGGGTGTGAATTTATCAAATTACTTCTCCCGCTCCCGACGGAGCGGGAGGGCGGGCGTGTCAGGCTTTTACTCACTAAAACCAACCCGTGTTCCTTTAGTTTCCTGTGACAGGGGCCACGGTATCTCTTTCGAACAACCCGCGACTCTGGCAGAATAGTGGATACCCTTGCATTTTAATTTTCTATGCTTTCATCTTATCGTCTTTTTAATGAGAGAAAAAAAACATGTATGTAACTAGATCAACAATTCAACTATTCTGGTAATACAGCTCCAATAATAATTATAGGTAATAAGTTTATTATCATTAAGAACCGATAGAACTATTATAACTTGAAATGAATAATAGTCTAACAAGTAACAGACCTTGAACCTCCAATCAACTTCAGATCGCAGCAAAAAGCCTTATCGAATCGAGAGGCAACCGCGAACCTGACACGGCGAGCAGACGTGGCGGAGGAGAAAAACTGGCCAAGTGCGAGTCGGACTCGCACACGAAGGGTACCACACCGTACCACAAGGCAAAAATACCGAAAAAAACACGTTTGTTAGACACCGACTTCCGAAATTAAAGTTATTTTTCACTTTATAGTGTTTTTGGAAGTCGGTTGTTTTTTTTTTTGTAAAAAAGTTTTTATTTTTCACTTTTTGGGAGTCCCCCTTAAATATATATTTTTTTTGTATTTGTTGCTATAGCGGCAACAGAAATACATAATTTTGTGAAAATTTCAACTGTCTAGCTATCGCGGTTCTTGAGATACAGCCTGGTGACAGACAGACGGACGGACGGACAGACAGCGAAGTCTTAGTAATAGGGTTCCGTTTTTACCCTTTGGGTACAGAACCCTAAAAACTAACTTAGAGATTCTAGATCCGCTATCGATACGTTGATGATATTTGATATAGAAGATAGAAACGGTGAAGTTTCTATTAGTTAGATGGATTGAGAAATACGAAACTGATGGACTGATACGTGATGCTGTCTCTGCCAAAGATATCATCATCTGCCTAGCCTTTTCCCAACTATATTGGGGTCGGCTTCCAGTCTAACCGGATGCAGCTGAATAAAAATATTGTACATGGAGCGACAGCCTATCTGACCTCCACAACCCAGTTACTGGGTAATACGATACCCCTTGGTATGACGGGTTGTTAGACTTTCGGACTTCTGACGAGTCGTAACGACTGTCTAAGTTCCAGGAATGACCAACCGCGGCAAGCGTAGCCTAACCAGAGGGCCAATCTCGTAATTTTAAGAAAGAAAGAAAAAAGTTTATTTGGACACAGTTCGTGAAACACAAAATACAAACAACGAATGAACGTTTATCTGTCTCAATCTGTCAAAAATACCTCTACTTTCCTTACATTTTTGACAAGTTTTTGACATTGGTTGTCGCTGAGATGAGATTGCGACTGGTTGAATGTGTTTAATTGTAGGAATTGGACTTCTGAACGATCGACCCGTTCGTCTGTTATTATGTAGCCACTGCCTCCCCTAACGTGGGTACCAAAATGGCGAATCATGGTAACCCACCATGGATGAATTTACTCAACATATTCTTGACAAAATACCACTGCGTTCAAAAATACCTGTGTTAAGAGTTGGGCGACAAGGACCGCGGTCCCACTCGCCTAATATCGTTTTTAATAGGTCCAGTGGCATCACAAACCACGTGACGGTTATACGATTATAACAAGTTTGTGATGATAGTAAATAATAACAATTCTGTGTGAAACTATACCTTATATAACTTCCTGTCCAGAATGCCAAAGTATTTGACATTCGGATGCGTAACCATGAATTTGTTACAGTAATAATTATCACACTTCCAAATATAGACTTTAAACCTCTACAAATAGTTTTAAAGACAAAAAAATAAGTGCAGTATTTCCACTCCATGTTTAGTAACAAAGAGGTTAAGCTACGCTTGCCGCGGTTGGTCTGTGGATGGGTGACTATCTTTACATACCAAGGCCCCTCCGTGCCTCGGAAAGCACGTTAAGCTGTTGGTCCCGGCTGTCATTCGCAGTCGCTCCATGTAAAATACTGGTATTCAGCTGCATCCGATTTGACTCGAAGCCGACCCCAACATAGTTGGGAAAAGGCTAGGCAGATGATGATTTCTGGCGTACACAACCATAATAGGCTGGGTGGTCAGAGCCAGCCCCTCGGCTAACTTTACTGCAATGAAAGAAATAAGCAGTAAATAAAAATTAAAAAACATTGATCTGAACTGCTTTACCTAAACAGTTCCATATGAGCGTAACGTTCAAAACAGTATTTTTACTGATCCGAAAACAGTTAAAGCTTGAGGCAAAATGTTACCGCCATGACAGTAAACTTTAACGTTTTAAGTAGCTAAAAGGTCACAAAATTAACTGTTTTACCCATTTGGTGAAATCGTTCAAACCATTGAAATTTACTTACATTACAGTAATGGTGGTTTTGCTTTTTTTTTTGTTTTTTTCAGTAAACAGTATGTTCAATCATTAAACGTTACCTACTGTCTTGTCTTTCACTGTTTTACAGACATTTCTTCTTACTGTGTAAAATCAGTCAATCTTAATGAAATCGAGAAATTATTACAATTATGTGTCTGAAACAAACTGTAAGGTACTATACTGACAGGAAGACACCAGTATATGCGTGTTTTCTTGATCTTTCAAGGGCCTTCGACCTGGTGTCTTATGATGTTCTTTGGCATAAACTGCTTGAAGAGACCACTGTGCCGAAGGAGCTGGTATCTCTCCTCAAATATTGGTACAATAATCAAAAGAATGCTGTCAGATGGGTCAACACACAGAGTCAGGAATATTTTCTGAAATGCGGTGTTAGGCAGGGTGGGTTGACGTCCCCGAGTTTGTTTAACCTGTTTGTTAACCAGCTGATTGGCAGGCTCAGCGGAGCCATGGTCGGATGCTCAAAGGATGGAAAAATGCTCAATAATATTAGTTATGCGGACGACTTGGTTCTGTTGAGCCCGTCAGTGAGTGCGCTTAGGAGACTTCTGGGCATTTGTGAATCATATGCCCTGTCACATGGACTCAAATATAATGCTAGTAAGAGTGTCCTCATGCTTTGCAAAGCAGGGAATAAGGCTCCCTCAAACGTGCCGCCAATTAAGATCGGTGGGTCGGCACTAGTGAGGGTGTCTAAAGTAAAATATTTGGGTCACATGCTGACAGATCGGCTACAGGACGATGAAGACCTGGAGAGGGAAAGGAGGGCGTTGGCAGTCCGCTGCAATATGTTGGCCCGCAGATTCGCACGATGTACCACAGATGTAAAACTGTTACTGTTTAGAGCCTTCTGTCAGTCATTTTACACGTGCAGTCTGTGGATCAACTTTACGCGGCGGGCTTACAACGCCCTCCGTGTTCAGTACAATGACGCTCTGAGGGCAGTGTTGAGGAAACCCCGGCACTGCAGTGCTTCCGCAATGTTTGCGGATGCTTCCATCGATGATTTCTTTTGCATCATTAGGAAAAGAACTACATCGATGATGAGCAGGGTCCGTGGTAGCACCAACGCTATCCTCAGAGCGTTAGCGTGCAAAATAGACAGTCCTTTTAATGTGTACTGGGCAAGTGTACACCTGAACAGAAATAGGAAATAGTCTTTGTGGAACTTGTTTTGTTACTAACAAATTACTAACACCTTTTTATTTTTATTTTGTTTTATTTTTTTGTGTGTACTATTAACAACCCTACTAATTCTTTCTTTGTAAAATTGTATGGACGTATGTCTGAAATAAAGATAAATTATTATTATAATTTTTTTTTTCAGTGTGGAGCTATGCAATACAAATCATTTTTATTTTACTAGGTTTTTTTGAGCTGTACGTACGCGCTTAGTTATTTGTTTGTAAGCGTTAACCTTCGGAACTACTGATCCGATTCCAAAAATTATTTCGCTAATGGAAAGCAACATTATTCCTTAGGCTAGGTATGTTATATGTTATAACAAGAAACTTTACGCGAATGAAGTCACGGACAGAAGCTAGTACCTACGATTTATTTGTGAAACTTTTGCCCATTCTTGTACAGTGTCATCAGCGTGCTTTTGGCGCAATTGACACTTCTTTGTCAACAATACTACTGATAATGACCTTACGTAAAGGTTGTTTAGCGTTAAGTCAGTTATTTGACATATTTCAACTAAATAGACAAGGTTTTATCGTATTTCGACATTTTATGTTATTAAAAAAAAAAAAACTGGCCAAGTACGAGTCGTACTCGCACACGAAGGGTTGCGTACCACAAGCCAAAAACGCCGAAAAAAACACGTTTGTTGTATGGGAGGCCCCATAATTTTTTTTTTTCTATTTTTGTATTTGTTGTTATAGCGGCAAACCAACATCATCATTCATATTTTCTCTTCTTGTTCTCACACACTATTGTCTACATTTCTTTTAAGCAGTACCTTTGTACTCAAATTATAATTATGTCATATCTCTATGTATTTTACTATGTGTACTTAAATTATAAAATAAATAAATCATCTGTGAAAATTTCAACCGTCTAGCTATCACGGTTCATGAGATACCTGGATAGCCTGGTGACAGACAGACAGACGGACAGTGGAGTCTTAGTAAAAGGGTCCCGTTTTTACCCTTGGGTTTGGAACCTAAAAAATAAGTTTATGTTGTTTCATTAGGTTTTACTTATGGAATCATGATGATAGTTGATTAAATTGTTGATTCCGAAGAATGACTAGAAATATTATATTTGAAAAGGCCAATCAAGTTAGTATTTAAGTTCTAAGTAGATAAGAACCAACATAAAAGCGGGTGCATAACCTCTACGCCAGCACATTATTTTTCTAAATCTACTTAAGGCAAGACACGACCTACACCGTGAATGTTTGATCAAGAGAACAAACATTTCAAGTACAAGGCACAGGTGCACTTTGCTTTGTGTTGACACAGCTATATCTAACTATACATAATTATTATAAATTAAAGTCACTTTCCAGAACGCGGCCAGCCGAGTCGGATTCGACGATTGACCTCTTTAATTTCGGCTGGGCAGCGTTCTGGAAACTACGCCATATCTTCTCGTCCCATACCGCAGTCAAAGACTTTCGTCTCAAGACGAAAGTCTTTGACCAGTGCGTGGTCGCCGCGTGTTGCCAGTGATGACATATGGCACTGAAATGTGGTCGCTCACAATGGGCCATAAAAGAAAGCTAAAAGTCACCCAAAGGGCAATGGAGAGAGCTATGCTTGGAGTTTCCCTGCGTGATCGAATCAGGAATGAGGAGATCCGCAGGAGAACCAAGATAACCGACATAGCCCGAAGAATTGCCAAACTTAAGTGGCAGTGGGCAGGGCACATTGCTCGCAGAACAGGTAGCCGATGGGGCCGAAAGGTTCTGGAGTGGCGACCGTGTACCGGAAGACGTAGCGTTGGAAGGCCTCCCACAAGGTGGACCGACGACCTTGTGAAGGCCGCAGGAACCCGTTGGATGCGAGAAGCACAGAACCGATCGAAGTGGAGGTGCTTGAGGGAGGCCTATGTCTAGCAGTGGACGTCTTTCGGCTGAAATAATGATAATGAAAGTCACTTTTCGTAACTGTTTGACCGCGTTGTTCTTCTAAGCTACGCAACGGATTTTGATGTAGTTTGCAATATCCTTTAGAGAATCCCGGAAGGTTTATACCACAACGCATAAATCAGCCTATAATAATGTTCCCATTGCTGGGACACAGGCCTACTCTCTTGTAAGAAAGAAAGAAAGAAAATACGTTTATTTGCGGCAAACATAAATCATAAAAATAAAAAATAAAACACAAACAAAAAAAAACAAAATAATAATTTGGGAGAAAATATGCGTACTTATGACAATAATATATCCTTACTCTTCAAGGGGAGTAGCGTATTATAAACTACCATACAAGCCCAGTACGGGTCGGTAGATGTCACATGTCTTTAAATGTTTTGTTCTAGGACATGCCGGTTTCCTCACATGCTGGTTTTCCTTTACCGTTTTTGAGAGCAGTAGTGATGAAATTATTTACACAAAGTAAAGCGCCTGCCTGGGTTCGAACCCACGACCTACTTGTAAGCCAGGGCGTTACCACTGAGTCATCACTGCTCTCTGTATTGTATGTATAATACATTAATATTAAACTCGCAGATAAGAGGGGCCCGCTGTGGCTAAATAATAACAGCCGCACAGGTAGATCGATCAGATTAAGCTACGTTTGCCGCGATTGGTCTGTGGATGGGTGACCATCTTTACATACCGTGACCCCTCCGCGCTTCGGAAAGCACGTTAAGCCGTTGGTTCCGGCTGTCATTCGTAGATATTTGACAGTCGTTACGGGTAGTCAGAAGCCTGAAAGTCTGACAACCAGTCATACCAAGGGGTATCGTATTAACCCAGTAACTAGGTTGTGGAGGTCAGATAGGCAGTCGCTTCATGTAAAATACTGGTATTCAGCTGCATCCGGTTAGACTGGAAGCCGACCCAACATAATTGGGAAAAGGCTAGGCAGATGATGATTAAACTCACAGATAATAAAGGATTCTTGATGTTATGTCAAGTCGTAAAAACCGATTGAAGCGGCACACAACAATACACATCGCTAGATGGATTAATGATATGCATTGCGTTCTTAGCTCGGTCGAGGAAAACCCTGATGTAATCGACAGCGATCATTATTCTGTAGGTATCAATTAAAACCTCCTACTTCAATCTCATTCAATCTCCTAGGTACGTCAATCCCGTTGTGATGGTCATTTAGTATCTGCGTTGATGATAGACACGAGCAGAACTAATTAAACCGGTCTATTCAATGATAGTAGATATAGCGCGCGTAAATTGTTGCAGACAAATTCAGACTTTTGTTGTTGTAGTTTCATTTAGTCCGCTAACTTGACTTTGACCTTTATAATATCATTGGGTCTATTGATAGTCCCCGATAATTAGAATTAAAATCCTTTAAATTTCAGTTCCTAGCGTTTGGTAAATTGCGTAACACTATCAATCACAAGCTGCAGGGTATTTTTTTTTTTTTTACACTATAAGTTGCAATGGCTTTAATTTTGACAGTTAAACAACATTCATTGCGTTATTTACGTTGTTTAGCAGACAAATTTTTCGAACATATATGAAGCAATGGATTAGCAATATTCTTCAAATTGATTCAGATTGTGATTGATAGTGTGTTTGGCAATTAGTTTGCTTCATAATTCATCATCATCATCATCTGCCTTTTGGGGTCGGCTTCCAGTCTAACCGGATGTAGCTGAATACCAGTATTTTACATGGAGCGACTGCCTATCCGACCTTATTGGGTAATACTGGTAATACCCCTTGGTAAGACTGGTTGCCAGACTTTCGGGCTTCTGACTACCCGTAACGACTGTCAAAGAGATCCACGAATGACAGCCGGGACCAACGGCTTAACGTGCTTTCCTCGCACGGAGGGGTCACGGTATGTAAAGATGGTGAAGAACCCATCCACAGACCAACCACAGCAAGCGTAGCTTAACCTGATCGATCGACCTGTGCGGCTGTTATTATTTAGCCATAGGCCCCTCATAATTATGTTCGAAAAAAAATACTGCTCAACAACGTTTATTGCAATGAATGTATCCAATCTCTTCACCACCCTTGGTTGACTGATAGAGAATGCCTAAGGCATTAAGTCCACCTTTGTACAAACGCCAGCAGATCAAGCTACCCGAAACTATCAAATTTTCCTAAGCAACTTTGAACCTTATACTTTAGAACAACACAATGTTACACAACAATGAACTACAACAACAAACAAGCAACAACAACAACACAACAGCAACAAACCACAACACACAACAAAACAACAAACACAATAACAAGGAATGTATGTATGTGTGTGCGTGTGTTTGTATTGTGTGTTGTTATTTGAACAATGTTACTAACCCTCTACGAGTCTTCGCTCGAATTTCTGAATTAGAATTTTGAATTTTCAGCGATAAAGTTAAAAATCTATTTAATAAATTTGACAGATTGTAGTAGCTTGATGTTCTGGCGTCTGTACATTTTTGTGCGAAAAGTTTAAATAAATAAATAATGTTCTTGAAATGTCAAAACGAGAGCCATTCCTACTGTTGCGTTACGCAATTACCCCGTTGAGTTGTAAAAGAGTCAGAGATAATGATAATACAGACCGTATTTATGCCTTTCTATTCAGCAGCGTCTGGTTTTTCTGGATTTCATCCCGGAATGATTGGTAGAATGAAAAGGTTTGGGTTTAGAGAAGGGACGAAACGACCGTTATTTGTTTTAAAAGAGGATTTATCCTGTTTCCTGAGTGTGGTTACAAATATATAGGTACAGGCACAAATCTTCTCTTGACCTCAATTTCGCCGGATGGAAAGCAATGGATGAGGTCTATGATGGAACGAGCGTGCCCAGAAGATGCCTTGCTCTAAAGGCAGACGGGTTAAGTGTTTCAGGGGGAAATACAGACGCTGGCATGCTAGGTACATAAGTTCCAAACTTTCAATGTGGAGGAAAAGTCGGGATATGAGACGTGAAAGTGCGGATGGTACCCTCAAAACATCTGATAGTCCTGTAGTAAAAAAACCGGTGCAGCGGTGGTGGGATCAGAAGGACAATTCCCGTAATAAAAATCGTTCAAAACCTAGTCGGAATCTCATCTCAGTGACAATCGATGTCAAAAACTTGTCAAAAATTTTGGATAATTAGAGGTATTTTTGACCGAGATCAGACTGAGAACGTTCTTAAAATTACGAGAATTGCCACTTTGGTCGTGGTGCTTCTGCGCACACTCGTCGTCTCCCCACAGGGAAACGAGATTTAAGGTGAAATTCATCAATCAGGCCAATAATTCAGAAGAAGCCATTCTCATAGCCTTTACACCAATTATTGAGCCATCAGTCTTGCACAAGTTCTTGCCAGTTCATTAACGAAACTGTACTACTGCTGCGGTGATTAGCACCTGGCAATGAGTGAGTGAAATCGATCGGCGTCACGCTCTCGAACAGCGCCCGATGCATCTGTGATCCGGTTCACGGCGATTTGTTAGCATTGAAGATATCTGTTTTACTTTAGGTTGTAGATCGAGGTGTCTTGTTTTTTTTGTGACGCTTTCAGCCATTTTTTTTCCAGTGCTAGTGAAAGATGGAGAAACCAATGCAGGGAACGCAACGTTTTTGCAAATGAACAATGGTGAGTTTTTTTTCAATAGAACAGTCAGTAAATATTCCAATCTTATTGGGAGTTATAGGTACTATGTCCGAGCCGTTTGGGATTGAAACTCTGGGGCCATTAGGTCCGAGTGCCCCACTTGGTTTTTCGAGACATTGACAAGCGGTTGGTGGACTCTTCACATGACCGGAGGACTGGCCTATTTTTTGGCCAAAGAATCAGTATCGCCATACAACGTGCCAATGCCAATTCTGTCAGCCATTTGAGCAGTTTTCCTTTTGACAACGATCTGGAGGCCTAAAAATGCCACTTTGGAGAATCATAAAAGGATAACAAGAAGACAGTCCATGTTTTTCTTTTTTTCACTGCACTACGTAGGTATAACCAAAGAGATTGGGATTGGATTTGGATCGGATTGATTGATATTTTGACCGTTAGTGGCCTTTTTAGACCCCCCTGATCAGTTTATGTATTTCAATGGGTTTTGTTGAGCTATATCAAGATTATATGATATTTCATGTATCTGGACATACAATTAATATCCTAAAACACCTCAGAAATGGAAATACATTACAACACAAATATACAACGCATACCTACAAACCTGCCTACTCCATATTCAATTCCTAGTAATGTAGGAACATAACTATGAATTACCTTACGCAACAGCGCAGTAACATTGCTCCAAGTATTTCGTATTGATAAATCTCAAAAAGGTAACCCACTGAAACGAATTCGGATATCCTTTTACGAATTTTACGAGCGATTTGTACAGTCACGAGCATAAGTATGTATACACTTGGCTTTATTCAAAGGCAATTTTCTCCTTTATTTTTTAATGAAATTTTATGTTATTACGAACATAGTATTTTCGTACTCATAGGTTTATGTAAAGTGTCGTATTTCAACGTTGCATTCGTCATTTCACGAAAAAATCGCTATTGAAAGTTGCCAAGTGTTGACATATTAGTGCTCGTGACTGTACGCTCACCTTGGCAATACTATTCCACAACATAAAAAGTTCCAGAAGGCCCGTTGAAGAAGATATTTCTCGTACAGACGCCAGCACATCAAGCTACCCGAAACTGGCGCCGATTCTGTTGATCACAAATTAAACTAAATTTAAGTTCATGCATCTTTTTCTTTCTATTTCATTAAGAAAAGGACAGAAGATAAATATTAGTTTAGTCCTGTCAAATTAAGATACTCCATAGACAATTTAGACGAGATTAAAAAATTGGCTATTAAAAATACGTCAATTTACGTCAGGCGCCGACTAATTTGACAGGACTAAACTAATATTTATCTTCTGTCCTTTTCCTTTTGAAATAGAAAGAAAAAGATGCACTGAACTTAAATTTAGTTTAGTTTGTGAACAACAGAATCGGCGCCACTGTCAAATTTTCCCAATCAACTTTTAACCTTATAGTGTAGCGATAAAGTTGAAAATCTATTAAAGAAATTTGACAGATTGTAGTAACTTGATGTGTTTCTGTACAATTTAATAATTGTGATTCATATGATGGTAAGGCAGTTGTATCGGCCCCGACTAACAGTTCGCGTCAAATAACTTTGCTGCTCTGAAGCTAGGCTTTTCGCCGCTAGCTGCGCATGCGCACTGCTGTTTTATCTACTGCGCAGTGATTTGTTGCCTACTTCAGAGCGGCAAAGTTATTTGACGCGAACTGTAGGTACGAGTTGTAGGTCCTGGATAAGAATCCAGGCAGGCGCTTTACGTTGTGTAAACTACGATGACGTTGGCTCCCAGTCTGGAAAGCTGCATATGGTTTGATGCAGCTGAATACCAGTATTTTACATGGAGCGCCGAATCAGACATGACGAGATCCGCAGGAGAATCAAGATAACCAACATAGCCAGAAGAATTGCCTAACTTAAGTGGCAGTGGCACTGGCAGGGCACACTGCTCGCAGAACAGATGGCCGATGGGGCTGAAAGGTTCTGGAGTGGCGACCGCGTACCGGAAGACGTAGCGTTGGAAGGCCTCCCACAAGGTGGTCCGACGACCTTGTGAAGGCCGCAGGAACCCGTTGGATGCGAGAAACACAGAACCGGTCGAAGTGGAGGTGCTTGGGGGAGGATTATGTCCAGCAGTGGACGTCTTTCGGCTGAAATGATGATGGTGATGATGACATGGAGCGCCTACTTATCTGACCTTCACAGCCCAATTGCAGGGAAACACGATACCTTAGTAACACTCAGTAAGAATCATTCTCCTTGTGAATCTTCGTCTTGCGTTTTTCTCATCAAGAGAGACATAATTTAGTCTCTTTTAAAATATAAACTGTAAACTTGTAATTCGTAAAAAAGATTTATTTGTATTTTTAGGGTTCCGTACCCAAAGGGTAAAAACAGGACCTTAATACTAAGACTCCACTGTCCGTCTGTCTGTCTGTCACCAGGCTGTATCTCATGAACTGTGATAGCTAGACAGTTGAAATTTTTGACAGATGATGTATTTCTGTTGCCGCTATATCAACAAATACTAAAAACAGAATAGAATACATATTTAGGGGGATTCCCATACAACAAACGTGTTTTTTTTCGGCGTTTTTACCTTGCGGTACCTTACCTTACCTTTACCTTTGTGTGCAAATCCGACTCGCACTTGGCCAGTTTTTTTTATATGCTGTTCATGAAACGAGTAAATTTTCATCTCGTGTCTAGAATGGACCTTTTGAACCAGTTTTCTACACGTGGAACGAAAGAGCTGGGCCGGTATGGCTGGGGTTACCCACTGATGCATGAAAGTAAACTGATTGGGCAACCCAGTGTGTTCGTATGTTTGAGCTCATGTCATAACTATGTTAATGTGTGAAATGTGCGTAAAAACACGTGTGAAAGTCTGTGGCGACCTATTTGTATTGGTGTATATACAGTTGATGTGGAGCCATTATATTCTGCAATTTATTGGATATAGTTCAAAGTCAAATGATTTATTTCAAACTAGCTTCCGCCAGCGGCTTCGCCCGCGATGTATGTCGATAAAAACTATCCTATGTCCTTCCCCGGGATGAAATCTATCTCTTTGTCAAATTTTATCAATTTTTTTATCGTCTGGACAAAAATAGGGTATTAAAGGTGAACGGAGTAGAAGTCGTTAGCACAAAAATCTTTTTTTTAAAGAACCTAAAATGGAATTAACCTTTCAATAAATGGGTCATATTCAAAATAATTGTATATTTACTACTGTCTTAATGTCCAACCCAATTATTTTCATAACGAGATGCAACTGACTAGAATTTCATAAACAAACAGATAAAATATTTATTTGAGCTTAATAAAAAACAACGAAACATTTGGTAAACCTAAACAATTCATTTAAAAAAATTAAACCAGACATTGCGTAGGATCCGTTTCATACAAGTATTCTATGTCCACGTCTTTAACGGTAAACTAAAAAAAATAATTTAATTATTAACCATTCAAAAAAAGTAAAAAAAAAAAATATATTCAGAGAATATTGTTTAAACTTTCAACACTTTACTAAACAAAATATAAAATACTATTTAGTGTACTCCAAATTTAATTTATTTATGAGTGTCCTGATTTTGCACATATCTGTTATTCTTCTCTGTTATGCTATTTTAACATTATTTCCATGGCAATAAAGAAATTTGAAATACTGGCAAAATTAGTTCACTAGCTGTTACTACACGACGCGTAAGAATAAACGCTTTGCCATTTTGTTCAATATAGTTTTTCAGCTCGTTTCGTGGTCGAAGAAAATTAGACTTTTAAAAGTAAATATTCAATGTGAGTCGTTTACAGTAGCGGTAAGTACTTACTGTTTTATTACTCATACTAGGAAAGGGCTGTATTGTGATATTTGTTATAACTATAAAATATTCGTATAATCATGTGAATTGGTGTGGAAATAAATAGATTTGTAGGATAGACACGTGCAATTAATTCATATACGTTATTTTATCTGTCACTTTTTTCCGTTACGTAACAGATATGAATGATTAGGCGTTATTCACATTGTCTCATGTATGAATTAATGAAAATAAAATATTAATAGGTACTTAGTGCACCGCAGGTTAGCCAAAACATTTTTTTTTACTTACTTAAATTTATTTGAAGTATGTAAAGTTTGCGTATATTGTGCCATGTATTGCATTGCTGTGCCATGTATTGTCTGTGTGTGCATGTTTTACTGCGTATCCTCAGTCCTCACTGCTTGAGCCTTTTATACTAACCGCGCAGCCTCGCCGAGGCGTACCCAGCCTCTCGTCGGCCGTCTCAGTATCAGTTAAGGGGGATGCGCCAAGGTAGCCCGCGAAATTCAAATTGACTCAGGTTTTTTGCAATTTACAGGTCAGTGTAAAGTTGTATGTTGATTAAAATATGATTCACGACCGTAACAAATATGGCTATACATAATTCTAATCATTAGAATCCTTTTGCCTTAATATTAATATCAAAATTTTAGGCTCGGTAGTTTCGGAGATAAGGCATTATGGCAATGATGATGATGAATTTATGGCAATTATACCAACTAAAATACGATCACCAAAATGTTATTTCATTATGTACCCACCTAGCGACCCACACCGACTTCGCACTCGTAGCCTGTTATAAACGTGTGCTATTTAAACTTGCCCTAATAATTCCTTTCTGTTATTTTTCTGTTACAATCAAATAATATTCATATCTGTTTCCTATCCGTAACTTACAATTATTTTGAATATGACCCAAATATTACTTACTTGAAGTAAATTAATCATACTAAAAAAAAAATCGGTGCCATAAGCTTCTGCTCTGTTCACCTTTTAAGTATACCCTGTTGCCTCCGTTCACCTGTTCACCTTTTATACCCTGTTGCCTCCGTTCACCTGTTCACCTTTTATACCCTGTTGCCTCCGTTCACCTTTTATACCCTGTTGCTTCCGTTCACCTGTTCATCTTTTATACCCTGTTGCTTCCGTTCACCTGTTCATATTTTATACCCTGTTGCCTCCGTTCACCTTTTACAGCCTGTTGCCTCCGTTCACCTATTCACCTTTTATACCCTGTTGCCTCCGTTCACCTGTTCACCTTTTATACCCAGTTGCTTCCGTTCACCTGTTCATCTTTTATACCCTGTTGCCTCCGTTCACCTTTTACACCCTGTTGCCTCCGTTCACCTATTCACCTTTTACACCCTGTTGCCTCCGTTCACCTATTCACCTTTTACACCCTGTTGCCTCCATTCACCTATTCACCTTTTACACCCTGTTGCCTCCGTTCACCTAATCACCTTTTATACCCTGTTGCCTACGTTCACCTGTTCACCTTTTATACCCTGTTGCCTCCGTTCACCTTTGATACCCTGTTGCCTCCGTTCACCTTGTATAAACATGGCTCGGCCTCCAATTATCCCGATCCCTAGCTTCTCTTGTCTAGCTGATACAGCCACCCTACGAAGATCGTCGCTTCACCTTTCACAAATGTTTACCAGCTTTCTACCCTTACACCAATTAACCAGCGTATAACCCCTCTCTCACAGTAATGGATTTTACTTTCTATGGCGTTTATAAAATTTGTTTTGGAATCGATTTCAATCAGAGTCAGTACGTTAAAATCGTTTAAAAAGTGGTTATGACCTAGGTCCACTTTGTGGGGCAGTTGGGTAAAAGTCATATATTCATAATATATGACTTTTACCCAACTGCCCCACAAAGTGGACAATGTTTTATAAACATCTGCGTCATCATCTGCCGAGCCTTTTCCTAACCATGATGGGGTCGGCTTCCAATCTAACCGGATGCAGCTGAATACCAGTATTTTACATGGAGCGACTGCCTATCTGACCTCCACAACCCAGTTACTGAGTAATACGATATCCCTTGGTAAGACTGGTTGTCAGACTTTCGGGCTTGTGACTACCCGTAACGACTGTCAATGATCCACGAATGACAGCCGGGACCAACGGCTTTACGTGCTTTCCGAGGCAGGGAGGGGTCTCGGTATGTAAAGATGATCGATCGACCTGGGCCTCAAGTCTGCTATTACAATAGTGTCAGAATGGTCTATCATTGATTTCATAATCGTTGATTTTGATAAGTTTGGTAATCTACTAATATAATGGCGTCATTATGACTTTCCAATGGTCAACCACTGACACTCCATTGAAAGAAATGGCATAGAATGGTAATCTCGAACATAATGACAAATGAATTACTGTCAGGGGGGAATCTGCTAAAATTTTGACAGTTCCTTTGATCAGTGATCTACCATTAGAACGTCATTGTGCAGTCATTGCTTTTAATTCGTTACGAGTATCGTATATATTCTGTGCCATTGACCGACCAATGATCGACCATTATGAATTTAGCAGATTACGAACTTTTAGCAAAATGACAATGGGATCGTGTTGGAGTGACGAATTTATAAAAATAGCAGATTTAGGCCCCTGTGCGGCTGTTATTATTTAGTTATTATTTAACATCTACGTCCGACAACTAAATATAACTGACTTCAAAGTGTGTAGCTATGTTTGCAGTGAACTCATTACTCATGTATGAAAAAATGGCCGTTCCGTTTCACCTAATATAGGAACTAAATATCGATTGAATAACCCGACTACGTACTTCACAGTTTCCTTTGTACGGTCAGCGTTATAAGTAGGTTTAATAACGTAAAAAAGTTAATTATCATGGATGGTAATTAATTATGTGTTGGCGTCAAAATGACAATAGGTTTTTTTTTTTGCCACGATCTGATAATGGAATTACAATTACACAATCACGAATAGTAGTAGTCTGTGTAGTTGTGTTCTTCAATTGTATCCAGAAACAGTACTACTTGTTCCGACTGGGAATCAATCACGCGATCGGGAGCGCAGAAGCTAATCGCTTCACCACTGCACCATTCGAGCATTTTTCTCTATTTCAATACAACATTCGTCACAAAAAATAATCTTGAAATTTTTCTTCAAATATGCTTTTAGCATAATCAGCCGGCGACTACATGACCTAAAGCGCGGTCTTTGTCGGACTGCATAGAAATGAATATTATATATATTTGTACTAAAAAATTAAAACACTAGTGCTTTAGTATGTCGCTTGTAGAATAATCTGACAAAAAATCAGAATGATTGTATGTATATTAGTATGGTTTTTATTGTAAAAAGAAAGTTTTCAGAGGTATCTTCATGATTTTTTTCGTACCTTATCAAATTAGTTGCATTATGTTTTCAACACAATATCTACCTAGCATAATATATCCTGAAGAATATCATATATTTTTTTCTGTTTTTTTTTCTGGAGTCGATCAAATACTTTTATTGTTTCTAAACTTGCGTTTTTTTGCGTTTAGGTCCTGTAGGTCAGCGGGATTGTCCGAAAGGGTTACCGCTGCCCCGGAACATATAGGGCTAAGGAAGGAATACGGGTGGGTTTTAGTCAGTAGGAGTCTGACACTCCCTTCTGCTCCACCCAGAGCGGGAGGGGGTCATTTGATGATTTTCCATCAGCAAAAAAAAAGAAGAAGCCCTATAACGTTCCCTTTGCTGGGACACAGGCCTCCTCTTTATAAAATACTTATCCACCACGCGGGCCCGGTGCGGGATGGTAGTTGTCACATGTCTTAAATTTTTGGTTCTAGGGCATGCCAGTTTCCTCACGATATTTTCCTTCACCGTTTTGAGGGCAGTGATGAAATAATTAAGACATAATAAAGTGCCTGCCAGCTCGAACCTACGACCTACAATTACTGTTACCTAAGTCACGGCCGTTTCCACTGAACCACGACTGCTCTCAATATGCTATTGTTTAAAAAATAATCATTTACTTTTTCTGCTGACTGTACAAGCGTGTTTACTTTATATTAGTTAAACAGCTGTCGAGCGAGCGATTATAAATTATTTAGTCGATTTATTAAGTGATGGTTTCGTTGATTACAACATTGTGGAAATGTTAATAGAGTCAGGCACTAAACTATACAATTATGACTACATTCTGATGCTATAAATAAAGTCCTCCAGACCGTATTTTCGCCATGGCGATCAATCTCAGAGCAGACCAGCCTTCGGCGCGTGAGACAATATAGTGCACAAGTGTGTGCGCAGACACAGGTGCACTCTCTCTCCCCTCACTCCCATTGTTCGATGGGACGACAATCCAACACAGGCGCAGGATCAACGGCTTTACGTGCGTTCAGAGGCACGAACGTGTCACACGGCCAAAATCCAAACTCAGGGCTGTTACTAAGAAATTCCCAAACCATTAGCCATTTTGGCTGTTACTAAAATACATAGTAAGTAGTCCACAGAGTGCACCTCTACGGTTAAATAACTCGCAATGGATATTGTTGAATTACCAAAATGAAATTATGGTTCACCATCCATTACATATCGAGAGTCCCCTCCGTGCCTCGGAATACACGTTACATTGTTGGTCCCGGCTGTCATTCGTAGATCTTTGACAGTCGTTACGGGTAGTCAGAAGCCCAAAAGTCGGCCCGAAAATTTGACAACCAGTCTTACCAAGGGTTATCATATTATACGGTAACTGGGTTGTGGAGGTCAGATAGGCAGTCGCTCCATGTAAAATACTGGTACTAAGTTGTATTCAGTTAGACTGGAAGCCGACCCAAATATAGTTGAGAAAATTCTAGGCAGATTGATTAATTTCATTCTGACAAATGAAATCTATTTTAAGTGTTAGTAAAAGTGTGGAACTCTGTGTTTCCCTCCCACAATTAACACGTCTGCCTTCAAAACAAGAGTGTACGCTCGCTCCATCGTAGACCTCATCCATCTCTTTCCATCATGCGTGATCGAGGTCAAGAGCAAGTCCATTTAGCATAAAAAAAAAAAAATATAGGGCCCTTTTGACTTAGTTTAGTGCAGTGTTATTCAACTTAAACTGCAAATGCTGTCTAAAGAACACTTGAATTACACGTATTTTCACTTAATATAAAGTGAATAAGGAAAAACTGGCTAAGTGCGAGTCGAACTCGCACACGAAGGGTTCCGTACCACAAGGCAAAAACGCCGAAAAAAACACGTTTGTTGTAATGGGAAGTAAATATTTATTTTATTCCCCCCCTTAAATATTTATTTTATTCTGTTTTTAGTATTTGTTGTTATAGCGGCAACAGAAATACATCATCTGTGAAAATTTCAACTGTCTAGCTATCACGGTTCATGAGATTCAGCCTGGTGACAGACGGACAGTGGAGTCTTAGTAATAGGGTCCCGTTTTTACCCTTTGGGTCGGAACCCTAAAAAACGTTATTGGTCGATTTCTTAATGTTATAGTTACTTAGAAGTTTAAGTTATATTTAAATTAATTATTAGCAATGAGGCTAGATTTTAATGTGAATAAAGTATTAACAATCGTGCTACTTTATAAGGAAAAAAAGCAAAGTGTTGTTTGTATGCGAATAAAGAATTCATTGTTATATTTTTAAACTTTTCGCATTCTCTGGACCATAGGGTTCCGGACCTTTGGTAGGCATATGAGGGGCCAAAGCCAACTCGCAGAGGCCCCTTAGGCTCTATATGTAAAGGAAATGAAACACAAACTGACAGTTATCCCTGTATGCACTGAGCAAGTGCACCTAAGGACGGCCCCGGTCGGTGTAGGACTATTGCAGAATATTGAAACAAAAATGATTATTCGATAAATGCATTTGAGTGGCTAAGATGTATTATTACAGAATGTAAATTGTTCTTACGCATTCCACAACTAGGTACTGCGGTGCTATTCTGTAAAAAGATCACCGTGATAACTTAGGTGAAGTGAGCTACAAGTGAGCTGTCATTCCACCTGATGATAGCGATTGACACTATTGACAGTTCACTCAAAGCTCACTTCACCTAAGTTTACACGGTGGGAATTTTACAGAATAGCATTACTGGTTTTGATGCCATAATTGCAATCAACATTCGGTCGGTATTTCTGTAACGAAACACCTATTATTTTTTTGACATTCCTGTAATTTCTACGGCAGCTACAAATAGCGATGTGGCAATCGATTATAAGTATTCGATAACTAACGAGCTAATCGATTATTTTGCCATTTACTATACGAAATGTAGCAAATTAATCAATGGGTGATTAAAAAGTCATGCTTAATTAGCCAAATAATTGGTGAATTGCGAAAAACTAAGGCTAAACAAAGATAGGTAAACAAATTGTGCTAATCATCGTGATGATAGGTACAGACGCCAGCACATCAACCTACTACAATCTGTCAAATTTATTTCAGAGATTTTCAACTTTATCGTTAAAGCATAAGGTTCAAAGTTGATTGGGAAAATTTGACAGTTTCGGGTAGCTTGATGTGATGGCGTCTGTACTTACATATATAAACTCGCGCCTTCTTCCCATGGGGGTAGGCAGAAACTATAACGCCACCTGCTAGGATCCATACATACTCCTTTATGTAGTAGTAGTTGTGGAGGTCAGATAGGCAGTCGCTCCATTTAGGCTTATTTTTAATCTTATGTCTTGAATTGTTTCTTCATTTCTGTCTTTTTTACATTGTTCTCACACATAGAAGCAACAAGAATAATGTACCCAGGATTTTGTAATATCTTGATTTAAAAGAGTGTCCATGGAGTTTCTTGCCCGTTCTTCTCCATAGAGATCTACGCTTTGGAATGGGCAACTAGCTTCAACTTTCTGACTAACTGACAGATTATTTAATTTTGACAATTCAAAAGTGCCTGTACAAGGTTTAATTGAAATAAATGATTTGAGTTTGAGTTTGAGTAAAATACTGGTATACAGCTGCATCCGGTTAGACTGGAAGCCGACCCTAACATAGTTGGGAAAAGGCTAGGCAGATGATATAGTTAAAAACATTTAACTTTCTTCCAACCTGACCACAGTCAAGAATAAATCGATTATTCAAACTTCATTTTTATTTACTTTTGTATGTGTTAACGGAAAAGTGTGCAATCCATCATTCTATACAATTTCTATGATATATTTTTTATTATGCCCTTTTCCTAGGAAATCTATACATTTCCTAAATAGCAATCGGAAATCTTAAAAATGCAATATGTTGTGCTACTAGACGATGTGGATGCAAGAGCGAGCGAAGGGCACCCGAGGTTCGGTTTGGTAAGGTTCCTTTAAACCCTGCAGACAGAAATAGGAGCCCCTCGTAGAGGCGCTCCGTCGACCTGACGTCGACGTCGACGACGACGCCGCGGTTAGAAATAAAACATGCAGCATGCTAAATGTATGCTTTAGAATGTTATGCTTAATCTGATTTCAGTTTACAAACGTGTTTTATTAGTCACAGAAAGCATTACTTTTTATATATTTCCTAGTATCATCTTGGAATTGCATACAATTCCTAGATTAAATACATTTCACAGGAAATGTGTGTAATAAAGAATCTTTGAAAGATTATTTTACACGTTTCCTATGTAGGCTCGGAATTGCATATATTTCCTAGGAATTGTGTAAAATTCCTAGGTTTCATACATTCCCGGTAACATATGCATTAAATAAACTTCCTATTTGTCTGGCAGTGTATTCAGCGCGCGTTCGCCTGATGGTTCGGAACAGAGTGCCTTATCGAACGATTCGAACGCATTGGTATTCGGAAGTCGAACGAACGAAAGCGAATAATCGAATAAACTTGTATATTTGGTTCATTGAAATATGAAAAGCACTAAAGATGATTTATTTTAAAGCTGAAGCTGGGTGGACTGTAAATTTTATTGGTATAGTGTTAAATAAAATAGTCATTTATAAGCGAACTAGCTTCCGCTCGCGTCTTCGCCTGCGAGGTATGTCGATAAAAACTATCCTATGTCCGGGACGCAATCTATCTCTCTGCCAAACTTTATCGGAATCCGTTCAGTGGTTTACAGACAGACAGACAGAGCTACTTTCGAATTTATAATATTAGTATGGACTGCAGGCAGAGAGATATATTGCATCTCGGGGAAGGACATATGATAGTTTTTATCGACATACCTCGCGGGCGAAGCTGCGGGTGGAAGCTAGTTATCTATAAATATCAGCGGCCATCTACTGCTATACCTACTTATCCCTCTTTACCGTACCTACGCAATATTTCTCTCTCTGCTAATCGGGCTCTTTTCAAGCTGCTTGCCGGTTCGTGGTCTCCACTCAGGAAGATGACTACCCCAACGCCCATCAGTTCTAAGGCTAATATGGCCGGCTTGTCACTCTGTACATAAAGGTCTGTCCAGACCTGGCGAATGCGCCGCTCGCGAGCCGCTTACGAACTGCGTGCGTGCATTTCATGTTCGCTCATAGTTCAACGCGAATGAAGCTATGTGTGCACGAGCAGCACGAGCACACGCGCGCCCCACTCGATCCTTGCCGGAGTTGCACTAGAGCGGCGCACTAAACGTAGGTTGTAACCGCACGCGCGCAGTTCGCAAGCGGCTCGCGAGGGACGCATTCGCCAGGTCTGGACATACCTTAATAAATTACAGTGGTCTTCTAAAGTGGACATTTACGGGCCGGTACAGTCTCTCGTAAACAACCAATGTCTAATAAAGTCCTTAATACCACCTACAGAAAAACTTAAACCATTAATCGTTGAAAACAAAAATAAATTAAATACTAGAGCTGCACTACACTGCGGGGGTAGTTGAAACTTTTTAATGAAGCCGGTGAATAAGTTCTTTATCGAATCGCTGAGATTCCCGTAGACGCACTTACCTACGGGAGAACAAAATGGAGTATACCTAGGTAAGGTACTGAGACACGTATAAAGTAAACTAAGAATGGAATTTTGCTCATTATTCCAACATGAAATTCAGTGGAAAAATTCCCCTGTTTTTTTTTCAGTTTTTTGGTCCCGCTGTAGAGCACAAGCCCCTTCTTTTTTATGAAATTTTCACCTGTTTTGTGCCAGGTCTTTCCGACAAGCTTAATTATGTCATTCCGTAACCCTGCTGCATTCCTACGCCCTGTGTTTACAGGGAAGTGTATACAACAACCCGATAATAAGGCTGTGCACATACCGGAGTCAAGACTGTCTTTATTTAGATCATCGCAATAAAAAATAAAAAAACAAAAGCAATTTATTTAAATTAGACTGAGAATCAGCACTTTTCGAACGTCAAAATTACAAAAGACAGTCCCCCAAAACGCAGGCCCTTCACCACTTCCTAGTTCTTTCGCTGGGACGAAGAATTGGCGCAACAAACTCCCCAGCAGATAATTATCATGATATTTATTTCATCACCACTGCTCTCAAAACGGTAAAATAATAGAATATTTCATTACAAGTGCGGAAAGGCTGTCATTGCTAAGAGTTCCGACACTACCCGAGCCGAGGCGCAGCCGAAGGCGAGGGTTGACAGTCGGAACAAGTTGCAATGACGGTTCCGCAGGTGTACTGAACGACTATTTTTAATACAGTTGCGAAAAAATTAAGCAATTTAATAAAATAATAAAAACACAATATTGCTTTTTTCTCTTCTCTCCACGCAAAACATTAGTCGTATGTGGATATGTAACGACTTTTTGACTTTTCCGGTAAAATGTTCTCCGAAGCATTTTGTGCAATTATACTGAGTTCCGGTGGTGTTAATTAAAAAAAAAATAGGGTCGAAATTACTCATTTTGTGCAACAAACAACTAAACTCGCAAAGAAAATTTCTGGAAAATGGCGCCAACCGTAGAATATAAGCACAGTTTTTTTTTCTTCACCCATTTTGGTAGGCAAAGGGAACTATCCATACAACTTAGTCTTCAGTATATTTTTTTATTGATATGAAATATTTTAATGAGATGAAATGAAATGAAACCTAACCTAACTCATTCAATTAAATCATTAAATCTGATATTGAAATATTAGTAGCTTCTTTTTAGAAATATACGTATTTGTATGAATCACAAAAACTCTTTAGTAAAAACTTCATGGTTGGTTTTTCTTTTTAATAGACTATATTTTGACAGTTGGGAAAGAGACACGCACGAGTTCGGGAAAGGTAAAAAAAAAGCACTAGTATGTAATAGCCCACATCCCGAACGCTATACGTCCCTGCAATACACCACTTTTTGAGCAACTGTATTAAAAAACATTTTAAGGAAATCGGCATGTCCATTGTCCATGTCCTAGACCCATAAATCCGGAGACATGTGACATCCACCAACCCACACTGGGTCCGCGTCGTGGATTATGACCCAATCCCTCTCACAGAGAGGAGGCCTGTGCCCCAGGAGTGGGAAAAATTTAATCTTTGAAGCTTTAGTGATAAAGTTGAAAATCTATTAAAGAAGTTTGACAGATTGTAGTAGCTTGATGTGCTGGCGTCTGTACATTATTGGTGAAACGATGGGCTTTTGCGCTACCCGGTCGGCATTTTTAAATGCATTCACCCAAAAAGTGCGAATCGCCACTTTTAAACATTTTTTTTTTCTTTATCCGACTCGCCTGAATTGGCACATTTTTTTAATTTTATGCAATAAAGTTGGGAAAAACCATCGCACTTTTTGGGCGAGTATATTTGTACGAATCGACTTATAGTATGCCTACCGGTTGCCTGATTGATTCCCAGAAGGAACAAATACTTATAAGTATCTGGATTATACGATTCAAGAAAACACTAATGCTATACTAATAGGGCTACTACACTAATGCTGATTATGCCATATGAAAACATTAGATAATAAGGTTTTGACAGCCCGTACATAATTCAAAGTTTTTCACCTCTGATGAACCAAACCGGTGTGAACCGCCTAAGAGCACAGAATTAACTTGTCAAGTTGCCTCAACACTTCCTATTGTGCAATTACCTACAACAACCTCCACCCGATGACTTCATGCGTGTGCTGACACTGATACATGGAGGACGCACGCAACGACCACTGTTGTGTTGTCACTACGTAAGTGTGTTCGACAGTGTCATGTGATACTGTGTACTAATGTGTACACTTCCGTGTATGTTAAGAGAGTTCGCTTTTTTGAAATATTGGTAAAAGTGCCGAAAAGTGTCGGATGTGGTAATGTTGATCTTACTCGTATTATTGTGGAATGCCATGCCTTCCGAATACCAAAGAGAAGATGGATGGTGTCAGGAATGATATAAAAACTGGCCAAGTGCGAGTCGGACTCGCACACGAAGGGTTCCGTACCACAAGGCAAAACGCCGAAAAAAACACGTTTGTTGTATGGGAGCCCCCCTTAAATATTTATTTTATTCTGTTTTTAGTATTGTTATTTGTTATTGTTATAGCAACAACAGAAATACATCATCTGTGATTTCAACTGTCTAGCTATCGCGGTTCTTGAGATACAGCCTGGTGACAGACAGACGGAAGGACGGACAGACAGCGATGTCTTAGTAATAGGGTCCCGTTTTTACCCTTTGGGGGTACGGAATCCTAAAAAGAGCCCTCCTCTTTTATATTGCTTATTCTGCACGAATAAGATGCACATTATCTATAGGACAAACATAAAATACACTACACATACTCATACAAACTAGCCAAAAACTTAGTATTCGACCGATACGAGTCGCTTTTTCTTCGTAGCATTCTTGTCAGAGCGGTCGTGGTCAGACTCCAAGCTGCTACTGAGAAATTCCTGATAAAAACTCTATATAACTTGGCCCAATCTGGGAGTCGAACCCAGGACTTCATGCCCAGCAGTACCGCTTGCGACCAGAAGACGAATGATAAAATCTTGTAAACGGCGTCTGTTTTTATAACAAGTTGCCAAAGCCGGTTACAGAACTTAGCGATGGAAAATTCAAAACCTTCATCAAACGTGTCCTTATCAAAAAAGCATATTATAAGATTAAAGACTATGCTGAAGACAAGGTAGTTTGACAATAATTCCTTCTGCACATGTGGCTTCCCTGGCTCCTCATTAACTGCTTAACTATTTAAATGTCTATTAACTGCTCTCAGAACTATTTAAATGTCTATTAACCCCTCTCTCCCTCCCGCGGCCTGCCTGCACCATCAACCAGCGGTCGGCGAGCCGTAAGCGCGGCGTCGCCGTCGCCTTGCCGTAGCCAAGTCGACGTATCGGAGCTTCTGATCCGCTTTGGTTACGTGCTTACGTTAGTTTGACGCCGAGGCGAAAGGCGATACGGTGACGATCCCTTTCCGAGTTGCTATGTGTGCTATGTCCTTTAAATGATAAAATTCTAGTCCTCTGTTACATAGTAATGATTGTATTATTAAGTACTTAGACAATGTTTAACACTTAAATACGCGTCAATAGTCATTGTAAAACCTTTACCTACTGACACAGTCACACGCCGCGTGTGTAGGGCAGCATTGTTATAAATTGTACATAATATTATCATTACGGTAATAGCTAATGACTTTTTGTTTTTGTCATCTGACAAAGGCTTTGTAGGAAGTTATGTCAAGACATTTTTCAAAAAAGTATAAACATGAAGCCCCGCGGATGCGGGTCAGACAAAATTAAAAACACATAAGCGCCGAGTTTTTTGTAAAACATCCGCATCGCTGTCGACTGGTAATGTACCCAAGAGACTGGCGGCATTACCACGTTGTATGGCGATGCTTAGCCTCTGGCCAAGGTAAAAGCCAGCCCTTGGGTCACGGGAAGTGTGAACCAGCCATTTCGAAATTTCTTTAAAAAGACCATGAGCACTCGGACCCCACCGCCCGAGGGTTTCAACCCCAAACAGCTCGAAAATATAATTTCCGATCAGGTTATCATTTAATGTGGTAAATATTGGGGAAGTAGGAATTTTGCACACTTTTCATGCAAAAAGATATTGCTAGATGTTTCACAAAAACCTCTGTGCTTTATATGTTTTTATTTTGTCTGACCCGGATCCGTGGGGTTTCGTGTTTATACTTTTTTGAAAAATGTCTTGACATAACTTCCTATTGAGCCTTTGTCCAATGATAAAAACAAAAAGTTCCGTAAAGGTTTCTCTATTTTAAACAAATTATTTTTGACGTCAGCTTGATTGATTACAACGGTAACCATTTATTATTCCTACATTACATACATAATTATAATCATTAACATACAATTCGTGTGGGCGGACAAGATACTGATACAAAAGACTATGTACCTTGATTTTCTTATCAAAAAAACGTTATAAATATTAAATAGCCCAGAGAGGCACTAACGTGCGATGTAAGCATAATAAGTAGGTATAGGTAGTCAGCCTATAAAGATTCCTACAAACCGGCGCGACACGCGACATAATCGCGCGCGACACAAAGGCACTGCTCGTTGCGCGACTTGCAGTACCTTTGTGTCGCGCGCGATTTTATCGCGTGTCGCGGCTATTTGCAGGAGCCTTAAATTGTTCCCACTGCTGGGACACAAGCCTCTACTCTGTGAGAGGGAGTGGGCCGTAATCTACCACGCGGAGTGCGGGTGGGTAGAAGTCACATGTCATCGAATTGTTGGTTCTAGGACATGCCGGTTTCCTCACGATGTTGTGTTAACTCACCGTTTTAGAGCAGTGGTGATAGAATAATTTACACAAAGTGAAATGCCTGTCTAGGTTCGAACCTACGACCTACCATTCGTAAGTCCCGGCCATTACAACTGGGCCACCAGTGCAACATAAATTACAACGATTTTTTTATACGGAAAAAAAATTATCTTGTAGCATTTTGTTTTTTTTTTGCGACAAATATAATAAGTATCACCCGTAGATATGAATAAAAACTTCAAACTAAGTAAATATTATGATATTGTGTGAGACCAGTGTGTTTTTTACAAGCTTTTATTTAACTTGCAATGTATATAATATGTATCAAACTATGTTGGTTCGGGTGGACCCTTGCAACTCAATTTTGAAGCAGATAATATCTCCAACAGATTAGTTTGGACGACAATGCATGATTATTAATATTAAAGTCCTTCTAATTTCATCATTATTTGCCTAGCCTTTTCCCAATTATATTGGGTCGGCTTCTAGTCTAACCCGATGCAGCTGAATACCAGTACTTTACATGGAGCGTTTGCCTATCTGACATCCACAACCCAGTTACTGGGTAATACGATACCTCTCTTGGTAAGACTGGTTGTCAGAGTTTCGTGCGTCTGACGACCCGTAACGACTGTAAATTCGTTCGAATTTATGTTACGTTTATTACTCGCGTTCGTGTTAAGCCACATTACATAAGTACCATACCTTTATATACCACCAATATCGCGAGTAAAAAGTGCAGGTAAAAACCATTGGTACTATCAACCGAGGACGCCCAGTTTTTTCGTCAAATCAGCTGTAATGCCACGGTCAAGTTGAGATTTAGGGCACTCTGCGTTCGGTCTGGTTTCGAAATTGTGTATGAAAAAGTAATAACTGAGAAAAGAAACAATAGAATGAACATTACACAATGCTGATATTTGTGTATTATAGAAAAATTAAGTTATATCATTTTCTTAGTCAAATAAAATAACAGAATAAATTATGAATTTGAATTAAATAGGTATGAAAATAGGCACATTAAAATTATAAGTCTGAGAAAGTTTTACAGCCAAAGGCGTAAAAGTTTAAAGAAACACGGTCGTGTGTGGGTTGACTTTATTGCTTTTATTCTTCAAGTCATAAATAAACGTTTACTTGAAGGAAGCGAGCCCAAAGTAAATAAAACAAATACATAGAATATCATAAATTTAGTAACTTATGTAATGAGGAAAATGCAATACGACCACCTTCGATAGGTAACTTATACTTCATAAATCACACTAATATTATAAAGGCGAAAGTTTGTGAGTTTGTTTGTATGTTTGTTACGTCTTAACGCACAAACGGCGGGACCAATTTTGATAAAATTTGGTATGGAGGTAGTTGACACCCTGGATTAACACATAGAATACTTTTTATCCCGACATTCCCACGGAATCGAAACCTATGCGGGTGAAACCGTGAGGCTAGTCCTACTAATAATATAAACGCGAAATTTTGTGAGGATGGATGGATGTTTGTTACTCTTTCACGCAAAAACTACTGAACAGATTTTGATGTAACTTTACAGTAATTAGGCTTATACATCAGAACGACACATAGGATACTTTTGATGCCGATATTCCTACGGCATCGACACTTATGCGAAACCGCGGGTCAAAATATGATTTTTCTTTTTTACCAAAAGCAAGCTTCGTTCTTAGTAAATATGTATTACAAAACCTAAAAGGATTCTACGTAGGTTTTATCTACATAGAATCCTTTCCATCAAAAGACTTTAATAAAATATAAGCTCTTTCATAATTTACGTAATCTCATTACGTAAGCATTTTCATAAGAACGCCTTGTTTTGGCGTTAACAGAAAATATATTAAAATATTTTCTGTTATCGCCAAAACAAGGCATCTGAAGCGTTTGACTGTAAATTTAATGTTTTCGTCTGTTGTGAGTGAATTTAATTCGTGCTATTATAATTAAAATAACAATAGATATGATTGGGTGGAAGTTGGCGTTGTTATAGTACATGGCTATTGTGCGTGTTCGAATCTGTTAGTGCTTGGTCAGACTGGCAGCGCGGGGCGGGCAGCGGTGCGGGTGCGGGAACGCGCGCGATCTGTCTGTCCGCAGTCGAGCGCGGCTGCGTTCTGCGTGTTGTCGTGTAAAGTATTTGTCAAAATATAACATGGAATAAGAAGACTTATTTTTCTAGAAAAAAGCTCGAACTGGTTTGAGACGGTCACCGCGTGGGCCGCCCGCGCACCCACTGCGGCCACTTGTATGAACGACTATGGCGTGAGTTGCCCGTGCGCTCCCCGCACGCTTCCCGCGCCGTGCAGCCCGCGCAACTTACCGCGCCCGCGTGCCCACTATGGACACTCAAATGAAGTTCTTCTTCACTCAAAAGAAATCTTTGAGTAAGCCGCGCCGCGCCGCTCCCGCCCCGCGCTGCTAGTCTGGCCAAGCACCTAGATTTTTGTTTACATTCTTAGCAAAAGGGTGTTTGGACACCTTTGTTCTTTTTTCCTATCATTGTATAGAAGAAATGAGTGAAGACATATTATGAGACAATTGAAGACAATAATACAGGGTGGCATCATCGGCGCGCAAACTGTAACCATTAATTAATACAGCACATGATTCTAAACACCCTAGCTTATAAATTTTACGACGGTGCGACGCGGTGGTTTTAGCTGGTAAGAGTCCAGCATGACCCTCTGTCACCCCCACTATGGAGGAAGTAAATGAGGATATACACCGCGCACAAAAAAAGGGGGGGGGGGCAGAATCATGTATTGAGTCCATGGTAATGTCCCTGCCTCCTTGTCTTACCATCTTCATTGTCTCTTGTCATATCTTCACTCATTTCTATTGAAACACTAGCGGACCCGGCGAACTTCGTACCGCCTCAGAATCAATAAATGCAAAATGTATGAGAAAATTAATTATCTTCACTATTTTTTTTCGTGTATTTGGAGGGCCCATGGCTAAATAATTACAGCCGCACAGGTCGATCGATCAGGTTAAGCTACGCTTGCCGCGGTTGGTCTGTGGATGGGTGACCATCTTTACATACCGACTTTACCCCTCCGTGCCTCGGAAAGCACGTTAAGCCGTTGGTCCTGGCTGTCATTCGTGGATCTTTGACAGTCGTTACGGGTCATCAGAAGCCCGAAAGTCTTACAACCAGTCTTACCAAGTGGTATCATATTACCCAGTAACTGGGTTGTGGAGGTCAGATAGGCAGTCGCTGAATGTAAAATACTAGTATTCAGCTGCATCCGGTTAGACTGGAAGCCGACCCCAACATGGTTGGGAAAAGGCTCGGCAGATGATGATCTAATTTCTAATCCACCAACTCTTTGATGTTGTTCTATGAGGCAATTACCACACATTTAACTGCATTCAATCAGTCGATTCCTCAATATTTTAAACCTATATTTATATCGAATAGTTTAACACTAAATACAGCAAACGTATTAATTAATATCAAAGTGCTGCCTCTATGCACATGGCTGATGGATTTTACAACCAGTTCCAATCCACAATATTATAGAAACATTCCGATCTAAGCCGTGTGAAAATTACAAGCAATTTTGCTGTTTATTACGATACGCACGTCAATATAATAGACAAAAATACATCTACATCTAGTCTACATCTCTATGAATAATAAAGCTGAAAGGTTTATTTGTTTTAAGTATGTTTGGACTCTGGAACTACCAGTCGGATTAGATTTTTGTTTTTTTTGCATTTGATAGCCCATTTTTTGAGGAAGGCTATTTAACATCACTCTAGAACCTTTAGGAGCCGAACAAAAAGAAAAAAGTCAGAAAGAACGCTAAGCAAAATAAAGGTACGTTAAAAAAAAATTATAACGCGGGCAGGCGATGCGAAATGGAACAAGAAATTTCACGCGGACGACGTCGCGGGCAGAAGCTAGTTAAGCAATATGTCAGTAAACATTGTCTTTTGCCTCCCCGAGGCAAAGATCGCAATGAGTCTGTGGTAATAATTGATTCTATAACAACCTCCTTCGAACAAACTCAATTCAATTATAACTTGTCGATCGATACCTTTTAAAATATGTTCGCAAACGAAACTGGGGGCCTAAAAAGGCCACTTTGGCAGAATCACAAAAGGATAACATAATGGACAGTTAACTGTTAAGTTAATCGTGTCAAATCTCATTGGTGAAGCATTTTTCAGTTATTTTTTTGTCTGTGCTAAAATACCAATCAATCCAATCCAAATCCAATCCCAATCTCTGTGATTATACCTACGAAGACATGTAACGTCTACTGACCCGGACTGGGCCCGCGTGGTGGATTACGGCCCACTGCCTCTCGCCGAGAGGAGGCCTGTTTCCCAGCAGTCTGATTGTGGTTATGTTTATGCTTATTGATAGGTGTCAAAGTCAAATTATTTAGGCACTTTTGAACGTCAAAAATTACAGTAACATAGAATTGATTTTAGTTGCCCCTTCCAAGAGGTATTGTTCGTATGGAGAAGAATGGGCAAGAAACTCCACCGTGTCCTAGAAGCGGTTGGTATTGATATTCTCATAAAAACAGGTTTCGAATCGCACGGATAATAATACAGTGTGAGTCACACACATAATGCTAACCTCAAGCTGTTTACGATTACTTAACTATTAATAAATTAGGAAAACATATTACTTCCCAAAACAACACAAATGCAGTTCCAGCCTTGACCTTACAACTCTGACAAACGATGATTCTACTAAACAGAAAATTAGTCAAATGTCAATATTTACACATTATCCGTAACAAATTCATGAGACGATAAGTCTGCTCATAATATTATATTGTATAATTATTTTTACGGAAGGAGGGTTCGCTGACTCTTAGGCTATATGCTAAAATTAACCTTATTTCTATAGATGTAAAGGTGTGGTATCCTGTGAAGGATGTGATGTTAAAATTATTTTTTGTTGTATGTAGGTATGGGTTAGTAGTTTTGTATGTCTTCAATTGTTTTTGCGGGAGTTTCGCCATCAAATATTTTGTGTTTGAGAATTGACTACGACTATTAATATTTTTGTAAAAATATACAGGGTGATTGGAAGATGGGTGCAAAGCTTTAAGGCGAAGATAGTACAGACAATTTAGAACCATTTAAGCCATGGTTGTCTTAGACGAAGTCTTACTACTTTTTTTTTACCAATTTATTAAGATTTTTTTCAAAAATTCCTAAAGTTTTAACTAAACTATTTATTTATGGCCAAATTGAATGATAAACGAATTCATTTTTATTGTATTTAATTAAAGTAATGTGTAAGCAATCTAGCAAAACATGTGTTAGGCCTCTGTGTCGTTAGACATTTTTTTTACAGATATTTAAAGTTCATAACAAATTTTCAAATTCATAAATACTTTTTGTAAACCTTATTTTAAAAATAACGGAGCGTGCTTTTTTTGTTCAAACCTTTTTGAAAACATGCTTGATAATCGCTCTTTCTTTTGAGGTAACATTTACGCAGATATCTTACAAATTATTGAAATTAGAACCTAAAAACCAATTTAAGGGAGAAATTTTAAATTTTAGGCAGTCTAAATAAAACAACATTTGAATTAAATTTATTTATGTTTCATGGTCAAAATGTTGTCCGTGATTCCTAATACAAGCACGGCTCCGTCTTCTCACTTCTGTTGTTGTTATTTTCAACATCATATCTCCAGCTTCATTGTTTCAAACTCTGAATTCATTCTCTCTGTCAGTTCTTCTCTCGTGTTTATTTCAACATTCGTATACACCAGCTCCTTGGCCCGGCCCCACACGAAAAAGTCCAGCGGGGTCAGATGTGGTGAGCGAGCGGGCCAAGGGATGGGTCCATCTCTGCCAATCCAGCTGTCAGGAAAGTAATAGTTGTGTGGGTTATGAAAGTTTGTAATGCCCTCCCTAAAAAAATTGCTTTCATCCGTCCACAAGATTGATTTCAAATTCAAATTTTCTAGGGAGGGCATTACAAACTTTCATAACCTTCATGAATGGGCCGCCAAAGACAACAATCCACATTTTAAGATGCAGGTGTCGTTTCAGAGGAAATTCTCTGTCAATGTTTGGGCTGGAGTAATTTGCAGGACGTTGATTAGGCCCCACTTCTTACCGGAGACTTTAAATGGTGAAAATGATTTGCACTTTCTACAAGTGGATTTACCAGAGCTGATAGAGGAAACCGGTGTCCCGATATTTGCAAGAGACAGTACAGTCATCTTTCAGCAAGACGGCTGTCCAACGCATTGGATGTTAAATGTAAGGGAACACTTAAATAATTGTTTTCCTGACAGCTGGATTGGCAGAGATGGACTCATCCCTTGGCCCGCTCGCTCACCAGATCTGACCCTGCTGGACTTTTTCGTGTGGGGTCGGGCCAAGGAGCTAGTGTATACGAATGTGGAAATAAACACGAGAGAAGAACTGACAGAGAGAATGAATTCAGAGTTTGAAACAATGAAGCTGAAGATGATGTTGAAAATAACAACAACAGAAGTGAGAAGACGGAGCCGTGCTTGTATTAGAAATCACGGACAACATTTTGAACATGAAACATAAATAAATTAAATTCAAATGTTGTTTTATTTAGTCTGCCAAAAATTTAAAATTTCTTCCTCAAATTGGTTTTTAGGTCCTAATTTCAATAATTTGTAAGATATCCGCGTAAATGTTACCTCAATAGAAAAAGCGATTATTAAGCATGTTTTCAAAAAGGTTTGAACAAAAAAAGCACGCTCCATTTTTTTTTAAATAAGGTTTACAAAAAATATTTATGAATTTTAAAATGTTTTATGAACTTTAAATGTCTGTAAAAAAAATGTCTAACGACACAGAGGCCTAAAATATGTTTTGCTAGATTGCTTACACATCACTTTAATTAAATACAATAAAAATGAATTCGTTTATCATTCAATTTGGCCATAAATAAGTAGTTTAGTTAAAACTTTGGGAATTTTCGAAAAAAATCTTAAGAAATTGGTAAAAAAAAAGTGGTAAGACTTCGTCTAAGACAACCATGGCTTAAATGGTTCTGAATTGCCTGTACTATCTTCGCCTTAAAGCTTTGCACCCATCTTCCAATCACCCTGTATAATAAAAAAAACCGACTTTCAAAAAAAACACTACAAACTGAAAAATAACTTTAATTTCGGAAGTCGGTGTCTTAGGGATCAGTATTTCAGTTTTTGCCACCGACTTCCGAAATTAAAGTTATTTTTCAGTTTGTAGTGTTTTTTTGAAAGTCGGTTTTTTTTTTGTTAAAAAGTTTTTATTTATCGCTTTTTAGTGGGTCTATTTATAATTTATCTAAGCTACAATAGCCTAATGTCAACTTTTCCATCGCCTTTTTATAAAATATTCCTTTTCTCGATGCAGGGACGTTAATTGTTGAGGAGTTCTCCTTTTATTAGTTTTTAGATTAGATGCTGATAATCCTAACTGCAGCATCAGGCCAGACTTATGTCAACATTGCATTGAACTTAAAATTAGTCCTGTTTAAAATGAGCCCAAACACGACTACGGTGCTGTAATTTCAAGGTTTGAACTTTTTCTGATGCTCCTGGCTTCAGCATCAGGTCTTCGGTGTTCCTCAGTAACAGTACGTTTATCCACACATCGAGCCCTTTTCAATGAGCCTAAACACGATATATCTGCTGTTAGTTGTCGAGGAGTTAGGTAGCATCAGGTCATGACTTGATGATCATGAGACCAAATGTGGCAAATGCCCTATCAAACATCAAAACAATTTACTAAAACAGTCCTTGCCTGTTCGAGTAACTTCTTACTGTTAAGGAGTTGTACCTTCCATCATCAGCCCAGCTACCTGAGATGGTGACAACCATACACAAATACACAAGATACTTCATAAAATATGCGAAAAACAATAAGTGAGCCTATAAAATTTGAGGGTTGCCCTCGATTTCTCTAAGATCCCATCATCAGATCCTAACTTGGTGACAATGGGACCACCTCAGAACTATCTACTTTCGAACAAAAAAAGAATTTTGAAAATCCGTCGACAATTGGCGGAGTATTCGATGAACAAACATACAAAAAAAAAAAAAAAAAAAAAGACATACAAACACCCGAACATAGTACCTCCTCCTTTTTGTAAAGTCGGTAAAAAGAGTGTCCATGGAGTTTCTTGGCCGTTCTTCTCAATAGGTACGGTCAGCAGCAAAAGTCGATTAACACTTTAGTTTTTTTAATCTCATTTATTGAGCAAAATATTTGTTCAAAATTGCAGCAGAAGTACAACGCAAATTTTTAACAAATATTTTGCTCCATAACTGAGATTAAAAAAACTGAAGTGTTAATTGACTTTTGTTGCTGACTGTACCTTTGCTTTGGAATGGGCAACAAGAACGAATATGAGAAAATTTATTTATTTAATACTTCAAGCACATCAATCTACAGAGGCGGTTCGAGTTTGGAGTGGGGGTTCAGGGGATCAGAACGGAATAATTCTTTTTATCTTGTGCCTATCCCCACGCACCTGTGCCAGCCTCATCCAAGTTTTGCCCGCGATGGCAACAATGTCGTCTGCCCATCACACCGCCGGGCGACCGACACCTTTTCTTCCAGTCCTTGGACGCCACTCTCTCACTGCTCTACCTGTCATCACTGCGCCTTGCCAGATGTCCTGCCCAACTTCATTTGAGCTTCATAATACGCTTTCCGATATCGAAGACCTTCGTACGTCTTCGTCGTTGTTTGTGTTCGTATACCTGAGACTAACTTGAATTAGGTAGGCGAAGGAGGTGGCGGGATGGTTGAGGGACAGAGCCTCACGTCCCAGCCGCCGCGAGAGACGCTCCGGGCGTCGGGAGCCGCGTGACGACTCCCGGCCACCGTATAGGCGCGGGCCTGCGGGCGGAGAGTAGGTAATGGGTAGCTCACCGTCCGATCAGGACCAGGCCCGTGCCGGAGGGCGCGTACGTGTTCCACGCGCGCCTCAAAGAGATGTCAGCAACAGAGAAGGGGCCAGCCTGCCGGGGCAGCGGGATTGTCCGAAAGGGTTACCGCTACCCCGGAACATAAAGGGCTAAGGAAGGAACACGGGTGGGTTTTAGTCAGTAAGAGTCTGACACTCCCTTCCGCTCCACCCAGAGGAGTCATTAAAATTTGATGATTTACCTACCATCCGAAAAAAGAAAAAGTAGGTAGGTACAAACCTTCCATAGAAGCACCTATTTGTATGTAAAGTAATTAAGTTACCTACATGTCTGTCACATTCAAGTAAAACCTATAATTATCACGTTGTGATGCTATGATAATTATATTGTAGAGATGTTATCACAATATATTCCTCTCAAGTAAAGTCTTTGTAATTATAATATTGTTGTTAACATACCGAGACCCCTCCCTGCCTCGGAAAGCATGTTGAGCCGTTGGTCCCGGCTGTCATTCGTGGATCTTTGACAGTCGTTACGGGTAGTCAGGAGCCCGAAAGTCTGACAACTAGTCTAACCAAGGGGTATCGTATTACCCAGTAGCTGGCTGGTGGAGGTCAGATAAGCAGTCGCGACTGGAAGCCGACCACAACATAGTGGAGAAAAGGCGGGGCAGATCGGTTTTTGTAGTTAATATATTTATAGCCTACCAAGAGCCAAGTCAGCGTGCTGTGGTTAAGGCCAGCCGTTGACCTAGGCACTAAACCTTTTGTTCAGTGCCTTAAAGTGAAGGACTGGCCATCGAATTTTAATCGTATCCCAGGCTATCGTACTGGTCGTAGTATTTTTGGCACCTCATCATCTGCTTACCCTATTCCCAAGTATGTATATTGGGGTCTGCCTCGAGTTTACCTAGATACAGCTAAATACCATGGAGCAGCTGCCTATCTGACTTCCATACTCCAGTTCCTGGGTAACACGATACCTATTGGTAAGACTTTCGGGCTTCTGACTACCCGTCACGATTGTCAAAGATCTACGAATGACAGCCGGGACCAACGGCTTTCAGTGCTTTTCGAGGCACGGAAGGGTCTCAATATTTGCAGGTGTCACGCATTTACGGACCAAACACGGCAAGAGTAGCTTAACATGATCGAACGACGCGTGCAGCTGTTCTTAGCCACGAGTATTTCATTGGCATCTATTCAAGTGACATTCTTAAGTAACTTCTTTTCAGTTTTCATAAAAGCTTTCTTCCTGAGGCCTTTGTCTTCGATCGGCATCGGGTTTCTACTGTCTCCTTTAGAAGAAAGACCGTCTCAAAAAAAATACGGGCTTATAGCAGTACTATCTTAGTTATACACTCTTTAAAAGGTAAAATTGTAGTCTGTCCGAAATTCGCTGATGAGAGTAAAGTGTAAACAGAACCTGTTTAGATTAAATTATTACGCAGTCACTCACCAAAAGACATTCATCTGTATTTAGAATTTTTCAATTTTATATCTCACATTTTTTTTCTTTTCAAACAATAACTGTTAGAATAAACATTTCTGGACTTTAAAAGAGACTGTGACCTCTGAGTTTGTTTCGGCTTTTCTTCTCAGAGTAGTCAGATAGGAAACGCCGACCTCATTAAAAAAAATATGATTGACGTGTAAAAGTGTTTGTGCAAACCTACTTAAAATAAAGTCATTTATACTCGTAATTCTATTTTTTTTGGAAATTATGAGATGTTTACGTTCATAAGTCAATTTATGTGCCAATTTGAAATAAATGACTTAACTTTGACTTATGACCACAACTTTTTGACACACTCTGTATAGCATAAGTACTTAGACACAGTATCATCTTATTAGAAGTGTAATGGCTGCACGAGGATGCTCCCCGCCCGTGGTACCGCCAGGCACTGGCCGGAAAAAAACTGGTGACGTCACACCTTTTGTTTTTATCTAGCATAGGTACTTTAGGTGTAGTGTAGTGGAGGAAAATGTGGTGAGTAAAGTTGTTTTGATACTTTAGATATTAAATGGTTTTCTGCTTTCGATTTCACTGAGTTTCAGTAAGCATGATACCCGCCTGCATTCTATTCACAACCATCCGACAGGCTCATCATCTGCCTTGCCTTTTCCCAACTATGTTGGGGTCAGCTTCCAGTCTAACCGGATGCATCTGAATACCAGTATTTTACATGGCGCGACTGCCTATCTGACCTCCACAACCCAGTTACTGGGTAATACGATACTCCTTGGTAACACCGATTGTCAGACTTTCGGGCTTAGCTGACTACCCGTAACAACTATCAAAGATCCACGAATGACAGCCGGGACCAACGGCTTAACGTGCTTTCCGAGGCACGGAGGGGTCACGGTATGTAAAGATGGTCACCCATCCACAGACCAACCGCGGCAAGTGTAGCTCAACCTAATCGATCGACTTGTGTGGCTGTTATTATTTAGCTACGGGCCCCTCGATCCCGATCCAGATTCATCCGACAGCTATCATATCGAAAATGACACATTTCGATAACCAATATGCCATGCTCTCAACAGCACACAGCTGTCGGATGAATAGCGGTCCTCTATTTGATTTAAACTGACAAAATTTTCGGGTTTTGGACTTGTGAAGAGCGTTTAGAGGACTCCTACGATAACATTGATTGTTGTTCGATACGGTACGGAAGCGTATCGAGTTTTTGTGAATAGCTAAGCTGATCTCTCTTCAGGTGGATTGTCCGAAAGGGTTACTAAGGGCTAAGGAAGGAACACGGGTGGGTTTTAGTCAGTAAGAGTCTGACAGTCCCTTCCGCTCCACCCAGAGTGGGACTCACTTGGTGATACCCCAGGCTCAAAAAAAAAAAAAAAACTGGTCTCTGTCAGGTCGTGTGGAATTGCCGTCCCATGCGACTATGAGAGTGAAGGAAGAGAGAGTGCACCTGTGTCTGCGCACACACTTGTGCACTATAATATCTCGCGCACCGAAGGCTCTCCACTCTCCACTGAGGTTGGTCGCTATGGCCGAAGTTCTGTCTCATCATCATCATCATCATCATTTCAGCCGAAAGACGTCCGCAGTACGCGACGCTGCTGGACATAGGCTTCCACCAAGCACCTCCACTTCGACCGGTTCTGTGCTTCTCGCATCCAACGGGTTCCTGCGGCCTTCACAAGGTCGTCGGTCCACCTTGTGGGAGGCCTTCCAACGCTACGTCTTCCGGTACGCGGTCGCCACTCCAGAACCTTTCGGCCCCATCGGCCATCTGTTCTGCGAGCAATGTGCCCTGCCCAGTGCCCACTGCCACTTAAGTTCTGTCTAGAGGACTTTATTTATTTTTACTTTGTAAGGTACAAACTACTGTGAAGTAAACGACTCATCCTGCATTAACTCAACATTATTCTTAAACGTTAAACACAAATCTTGTTTAACCTTTGCAATATTCATGACTATACTGTGGATAATCTCCAATGATTTAGCGTTAAGTGTTGCGACATGCCGCCTGCTTGAGCAGTCACGCGCCTGCGCACCGGTTACTTACTTACGGAGATTTACTTTACAATGACGTCTTACTGGTCGGAACTCTATACTTCGTTCCAAAACACAAATAGCGGACGGTGGCCACACATGCAGTTGCTGGACTAAAGTGGAACTGGGCTGGCCACATCTGTCGCATGTCGGAGCAGCAACACGGAAAAACCACCACTCAATGGTTCGCAAATGGCAGGAAACGACTTCGCGGCATGCCCAGAAAGAGATCGCGGGATGAGCTGGACTCCCACAAATGCAGCAGACCGGGAAAAATGGAAAGAGGGAAGGGGCCTCCCTTCTCAATATAGGTAAACTAAGGCTTAACTAAAAAATAATAATAATATCTTCCGTCTTAGCTCTTTTTTTATTTATCAGTTCACTAGCTTCTGGATTTTCCTGACTGCATCACGTTTCAATTTTTTCCATTCACAAACACTTAAAATCTCCCAATTACTTTTAAAATACATACAAAAAATTGTTCACACAACGTTTTTATGTTTCCTTATTACGTAGAATGGAAGTATTAGTTACGAACGTGCAAAGTACAGCACAACAAAAAGTAACGATGAATTTACTTTTTCAGGAATAAAGGCCAGAGTAGCCCGCGAAACTCAAGTTTTCTTACGTTTTTTGCAATTAGTTGTTGTACGTTGATTAAAATATGATTCGCGACCGTAACAAATATGTATAATTACAGAATTATTATCGTTAAAGTCATCAACACAACTCTCTAAGACCAAGTAATTCTATTGAATGACTATTTCATGAAATCTTGACATTTAGGATTATACTAACATAACAAGCTGTGTTACTGATTCTAATAATATAACTCTGTAAATACATATTTGTTACAGTCGCGAATCATATTTTAATCAACGTACACCCAGCCAGACACTGAGCTGCGAATTGCAAAAATCGTAAGAAAATTTGAATTTCGCGGGCTACCTTAGCGCTTCCCCTTTTTTTTTTTTTTTTGGGCGGGAAATCTTCAAATGACCCCTCCCGCTCTGGGCGGAGCGGAAGGGAGTGTCAGACTCTTACTGACTAAAACCCACCCGTGTTCCTTCAGTTGCCTGTGCCAGGGGCCACGGTATCTCTTTCGAACAACCCGCGACCCTGGCGGGCATCGGCCCTAGCGGACCCCGTCAGTTGGTGCTGACATCTCCTTGAGGCGCGCGTGGAACACAACGCGCCGTCGACCCGGGCCTGGTCCTTACCGGACGGCGAGCTGCCCATTGCTCGCCGCCCGCAAGCCCGCGCCTACGGTGGCCGGGAATCGGCTATCGACTCCCGACGCCCGAGGCGTCTCCTGCGGCGGCTGGGGGTGTGAGGGCGCAAGGATTGCCTCTCCCTCACGCGCTCCGCCTCCTTCTTAGAAGAAGGAGGCGATAGCCTCCCATGCACTCTCGCTCCGTACCATGGCCCGGACTAGGGCCGGACGCGAGAGATCGCCGCCGCCGATCGCCGCCGTGAGGACACGGCGGTGCTCTGCCCAAGATGGGCAGATCTCCACCGTCTGCTCCACCGTGTCCTCTAGCGCTTCCCCCTTAAGTTGTTTTTAGCACCATTGTAATGACTTACAAGGTGATCTAGGTTTAAAAATTAAATTACATTGATGGACATACCATCTTAACTACCTCCATCATCAGCGTACGTGAGTCCACTGCTGGACATGATAGGCTCTCTAGTTAGTCGCAAGCCATTTAGCTCGACTCTTGGCAGCTCTCATCTAACTGCTCCCAGCCAACCTGCGAAGATCCTCGTTCCATCTACCCCGTCCTATTTCACGTAGAGGTATGAGGAATAGGCTGTAGAGTTCACTGATCCTCCATAGAAAAGGAAGGATCCTCCGACCAGACGGGTGTGGTGTCTGGCAGGCAACTGCCCAATGATTCATGTCGGGCCGTTATATACTTATGCTATTAGTTGCGCGGTAAACTCTGCTTGCGAGATGCAGGATTTTGCGTGACGTCATTATGTCACGTAGTTTGCGTGTGGCGTTTGTCACTTCAGCTTGCTTATTTTGTGAGCCATGTCGACCACTTAGGTTCACCTCGTTCTGGATTCGAGAGAGACTACCTACCTGAATGTCTAATTGGAAACTAAGCGAGCCATAGATTTGAAAAACTCAATTACCAGAAAGCATCTAAATCGAATTGATTTACTGCTAATCTTGGACTGTAAACATGACGATGTTAGCCACTATATTTTACACCAGGCGCAATCAATTTTCTAAACTCTATCTTTATAGCATTACAGATTATTTTCGCATGGCAAGACTACATAACTAATTATGTCTGCTAAACAATTGAGTAATTTAAAAAAAAACTTGTAATTTCCACTTGGATTTGATTCTGCTAGTCATTTCAGATTATCTGTAAAAAACAACGAACAGCTGTAGGGCGTTCAGTTTTGATGCTAGATCCTCTCAAATTTTACTTTTATTTATTTATATACAGGTGAATTTTCCAAGTGGGCGTGGATGGCCAAATCCGAAACTATGAGGAATAGCGAAAAGTACTCAAAGGAGTCGCGGGCTCGATTTGAAGGAAAACTAAAACTGCATCATTGGATTTTTGAAAATACAATATTTCTAGCCAGAAATCGAACTCGTTTATTTTGAAAAAAAAAAACACACTGTATTATTACACCATTCGATAGTGTCGCTGATAAGAATCGAATTCTGGGAAGTAATGACACAATGAGTGAGCATGTTTTTGTACGGACAAACAGGTAACATAACAAGCATATAACTTTGTGATTTTTCATGATACAGTTTTGACATTTTGTACATAGATTCTTTACATATAAATACTAGACACATGTTTCGGATTTCGCATATACTAAAAATTATGTTGTAGAAACTAGTGTAACCTATTGATGACAACAAATTTTAGATTTCATCGTCCAAGAGGAAGTGCTTATTGGTTTGAGAGTATACCTATTGTAAATAGCATTCCACCTGTAATCGTATCAATATATTATATAGGTACTCTCAAAATATTTGCAAAGTCAAAGTCAAATCATTCATGTATTTTAATTAAGCCTATAAAGGCACTTTTAAACGTCAAAATTTACAATAAAAACATAACCCTCCTTCTGGCGCAGTCGGGTAAATAGAATTGATTCTAGGCCCCCCTTCCAAAAGGTAGTTTAGAACAATGGATAAGAAACTCCACAATTACTGTTTTAAAATGTTTTATAATATTTTGAATACATTAATTATAATTAATTGGTGTTGATTTTTTAATATTTTGTATACATTAATTATAATTAATTGGGGTTGAAACCCTCGTCCCGTGGGTTCGGAGTTAGTTAATGAAATTCCCAAACGGCTAGTTGATACTTCCCGTATCCCAAGGGCTGGTTTACCTTGACCAGAGGTTGAGCATTGCCATACAACGAGGCCAGTTTCTTAGGTACATTACCAGTCGACAGAAATGCGGAGAAATCTTTCGACGCCATAATTATTATAGTTTCTTTATTATTATCAGCCATTTCTGTCCCACTGCAGGGCAAAGGCCTCCCTTCCCTCCTTCCACTTATCCCTATCCAGTGCTGTTGTACGCCAATCCTTGTGGAAAGAGTAGAGCTCGTCCCGCCACCTCATTCTGGGCCTGCCGCGTTCTCGTTTGCTGCTGTTTGGGACCCATTGTGTGGTTACTTTAGCCCATAGCTCCTCCGGCATGCGACAGATGTGACCAGCCCAGTTCCATTTTAGCTAAAAAAAACGTAGGTAAGCAATAATAATAAATTAACTATTCTAACATAAGTTAGAATATTATATTGTATTGTAGCGCTAAGGTAGCCCGCGAAATTAATTTTTTTTTACGTTTCTTGCAATTTGCTGGTCAGTATTAAGTTGTGCGTTGATTAAAATATGATTTGCGACCGTAACAAATATGTATTTACAGAATTATAATCATTAAAGTCATCAACACAACTCTCCCACTGAATGACTATTTCAAGAAATCTTGACTTTTTACAATTATACTAACTTATCAAGTTGTATTACTGATCCTAAAGATTTGTGACTGTACCTAGAATAAAAGCCGCACAGGTCGATCGATCAGGTTAAGCTACGCTTGCCGCGGTTGGTCTCTGGATGGGTGACCATCTCTACATACCGAGACCCCTCCGTGCCTCGGAAAGCACGTTAAGCCATTGGTCCCGGCTGTCATTCGTGGATCTTTGACAGTCGTTACGGGTAGTCAGAAGCCCGAAAGTCTGATAACCAGTCTTACCAAGGGGTATCGGGTACCCAGTCACTGAGTTGTGGAGGTCAGATAGGCAGTCACTCCATGTAAAATACTGGTATTCAGCTGCATCCGGTTAGACTGGAAGCCGACCCCAACATAGTTGGGAAAAGGCTAGGCAGATGATGACTTAAATTAGTACTTGTATGTACTCGTAGTTGCTCATGTTTATGGAAACTGCAGCGGCCGTAGATACTGCTGTGACGATTTGTAATGATAATTTTCTCAGTCGTTTTCTTTACATAACAACTTGAGTTTAGTTTATTTCATTATGATACATGGATATCGCTTTACTTAGACTATAAACATTGAGTTATTTTCAAAACGTTTTTGCTCTCAGATTCGTAAATGTGTTATTATTTTTTTTAGGTACTCGAAACTGTAAAATTTTCCCAATCAACTTTGATCCTTAAGTTTTAGCGATAAAATTGAAAATCTATTAAAGAAATTTGACAGATTGTAGTAGCTTGATGTGCTGGCGTCTGTACGTCCACCGGTGACTTTATCCGCGTGTGACATATACCATAAAAAATATCCACTCAGCAATTATGTAGCATTTTGAAGTAAAAACTTTTACGCTTTTTCTGGTTAGTGAACGAAACAGACGGTCATACTCTCTAAGCACGAAATCCGTAATTTCTACCAAAGTTACGGCCGGTTAGTTTAGTTAGTAAGGGCGTTTTCAACTCCTCCTATACACACGTACAGGACTTGCTGGTTTTATTTTCATTTTACTCAGGTAATAGTTAGCTGGTTTCCGCAACTCTACGTCAAAAATCATTTTACTTTTGTGTTTTTAGCGTTCCGTACCTTAAAAAGAAAACCGGAACCCTTATAAGATCACTTCGTTGTCTGTCTGTCTGACCGTCAGTCAAGACCCTTTTTCTCAGGAACACGTTTGGTTATCAAGTTGACATTGATAAAAAATACTCCTTGAAGTAGTGGAAAAATCAAACTTCTAAGTCAACGCAATCAAAAGATACGGGCGTTTATGTTCCGAAATCATAACCTATAGGGTACTTCCAGTTGACTTAGAATAAATTCTTTGCTATTATGTGAAAAGCTAAAAAACAGTTTATTGAAAAAAATTGTAGTCAATTTAATATCATTTAAAAATTACAGTGTTGATGGAGTTTTGTTGCCGACCGTACTATAGGTACACTTCAGCTAAACCCTTCGTGGATTACAGGCGTGATGTTACGTCAGTGTTAAATGATAATTATGTAGGTATGTCAAAACAAAGCAGTTATAAAAGACTTATAGCTCTGTCCTTTGAATCAGCTGTGCGACTGTCATTGTCTAAGTAATTATTATATGTAGGAATTCTGCGATAACATTGATCTAGATGCAATACATCGATCAAGGATAGCTTTAGACTGAATGTAGGTATCACCACTGTTTTCAAAACATCGTGAGGAAACCGACATGTCCTAGTACCAAAAATTCGAAGACATATGACATCTACCAACCCGCACTGGGCCCGCGTGGTGGAGCACGGCCCACTCCCACTCTGAGGATCCCAGCTACAATGTTCCCAACATTGTAGGCTATGTATCTACAGTGTTTATATTATGCTAAGTATCAAAGTATAATAGACATAGGTAATTATTGCGGTTCACTGTCGAAGAAAATTAATAATTGAATCACTGATAACGACAATTGTCGAAATTGGATTTAAGTGTATCGGCTAAATATTGCCGAAAACCGAAAAGTAATTCGGTTGGACTATAGTGACCACACTAAATTCCAAACCGAATTGACTGATGATCCATAGATAACGTTCGATTTGCAAAGTTATGTTAAATCACATAATAGTTCTTTTGTTTTCACTTACATTCCAAAGAACACTCATTTGTTTAGAAGCCCTGTTCACGTAACCTGTGTGGCACCGCATCGAGTGGACCCAACCATCAGCTGCGCCCTGCTGTGCCTACGACGCAGCTGTACCTTTCGCGTCTGCATCAATCCACGACAACTGAGTGTGAGAGTTGAGGAGTTCTCCTGGTATTCCACCATCAGCTCCATTTCACCATTCGCATTGTGACGTGCATAAATTGCTTAGCAACCATATTATAAAGTAATCGAATCACAACCCGTGAAATATTTATGTCAATGAGTAGTTCCGAAGGCCATCTGTGGTCTTCATCATCAGCTCCACTTTACCAAATGATGATTTCCGAGAGCAAATGCTCAAGTTACTTTAAAAAATACCCAAATCGCTATAAGTTTGCCTATAAAATTAATATACGCGTCGACTTGAGAACCTCCTCCGTTTTTCGTCGGTTAAAAAGACACATAACGAATCCGAGAGCCTCTTGTACATACCTACTCCCCGTCATTGTTATAATTTTTTTGTACTGGATCATACCGGAGAACCTTCTCATTACTGATACTGAAGGTCAAATTCCAATTATTACTGACGTTTTTTTACGAAAACAAGTTTTTGGTGTTATAAAACAACCTCTAATACCCCCCTGACCGTTGCATGTATGGGTAAGCACAATGTTTCGCGTGTGATTCATTGCACACTACCGCAAACAGTCACACCAAAAAAAATATACCTCCTCCTTTTTAGAAGTCGGTTAAAAAATAAAAGTCGTTTCCCAGCAATTATTTTTTTAGTTGACAGCTCTATGTAATGGGTCATTCTAGTTGACACCTATGTAATGGGTCGTTTTAGTTGACAGCTATGTAATGGGTAATTTTAGTTGACAGCTATGTAAAGGGTCGTTTTAGTTGACCGCTATGTAATGGGTCATTTTAGTTGACAGCTATGTGATGGGTCATTTTAGTTGACAGCTATCTAATGGGTAATTTTAGTTGACAGCTATGTAATATATCATTTAGTTGACAGCTATGTAATTGGTCATTTTACATCCAGATATCAATAAGGTATAGAAGGCTGACTACCCGGGATGTACCGGACGTAGGTAAAGTCAGGTAAATTCATTGCAAAACAAATTGACTACAACTCTAAACAACTGGCATTCTTTGACAGAAAGCTGTATGAAATAGCTAATCAATTTGCTTAGCAAAGAATTTGCCTGACTGTAGATATCGAATATCTGCTACAAATTATATCAGCTGCATCTGAATTAAGTTTTGACTGATCAAGTCAAATATCCATACCATACCATAATCAGCCTATAATGTTCCCACTGCTGGGACACAGGCCTCCTCTCGGTGAGAGGGAGTGGACCCTAATCCACCACGCGGGCCCAGTGCGGGTTGGTAGATGTCACATGTCTTCGAATTTTTTGGTTCTAGGACATGCCGGTTTCCTCACGATGTTTTCCGTCACCGTTTTGAGAGCAGTGGTGATGAAATAATTTACACAAAGTAAAGCGCCTGTCTGGGTTCGAACCTACGACCTACAACTCGTAAGTCGCGGCCGTTAGTCAAATATCGCTCCTAAACAATCCTCCGGGCAGAATTAGTTTCCTGTATCGCTAATATCGTGATACCGGCATTTACATAGCCTACAGGTAATTATTCCGAATCTGGATGTTTGTGAATCAATCAATCAATCTACTAACAACTCATCCTGTGTCATCCATTGCTGAAGGCAAAGCTACTTATCCCACTTTACGTGTTTGATTTGAAATTGATTCAGGAAGCCCACTAACCGTTAGGACTATTGTTCGAGTACCCATACACAAACATACTATGAGTACAGTCACGAACAAAAGTATGTATACACTTGGCTTTGTTCAAAGACGATTTCCTCCTTTGGTTTTGAATGAAATTTTATGTTATTACGAACAAAGTATTTTCGAACCCATAGGTCTGTGTAAAGTGTCGTATTTCAACGTTGCATTCGTCATTTCATGAAAAAATCGCAATTGTAAGTTGCCAAATGTTGACATGTTAGTGCTCGGGACTGTACATACACATTTGATGCTTTGAAATTTGAATCAAAATTGTACCGTTTTGTGAGAAATAAATTACTATTATTATTATTAAAAAAACACTCCCGTGTTCTTTTTCTCAGAAAAAAAAATGATGAGAAAAAAAAAGAAAAACAACGAAAAAAAAACACGTGTGTTGTATGGGAGCATCTATATTTTATTTTGTTTTTAGTATTTGTTGTTCTATCGGCAACAGAAATACATAATTTGTGAAATTTCAACTAGACAGTTGAAATTTTATCGCGGTTCTTGAGATACAGCCTGGTGACAGACAGACGGACGGACGGACAGCGAAGTCTCAGTAATAGGGTCCCGTTTTTACCCTTTGGGTACGGAACCCTAAAAAAAGAAAAAAGAAACAGTGTTCCTTTTCTCAGCTCTAAGGCTGGTATTAGCTACATTTACGGGCCAAAGTCAAGTAAATGCAGCGTGTGGTGTGTATTTAAGTTGAGGGTGTGTTTTCTTCCTCTAACTGCATGAACTTCCTAACTATTCTGCAGGTGTTTAAGATGGCAGCTTTCTGTAGGTTAATATGGACGGATTCTTCTAAATCTGTCGATTTCAGGCTACGGAGAAGATGGTTGGGGATAACGCCTGTCGTGGACAGAACTGTGGGGATAACGTTCATAATTTTTGGATGATTACCTATGTGATGTTATATAAAACCAATACGCACCAAAAGGTAGTTCATTCACAAGGATGGGAAATGTTTCAATACAATAGACAAATTTGACAAAGGTCGAAATATCCACAAATTATGTGTACCCCAACAAAGAATTAAACTATTTTCTAATACTCGTAATGTTTACTGTATGGCAATTAGTAATTATATTAAATTACCTAATGTTTATAAATGAAATGTTTAAAAAAAAACTGGCCAAGTGCGAGTCGGAATCGCACACGAAGGGTTCCGTACCACAAGGCAAAAACGCCGAAAAAAACACGTTTGTTGTATGGGAGCACCCCTTAAATATTTATTTTATTTTGTTTTTAGTATTTGTTGTTATAGCGGCAACAGAAATACATCATCTGTGAAAATTTCAACTGTCTAGCTACCGCGGTTCTTGAGATACAGCCTGGTGACAGACACACGGACGGACGGACAGCGAAGTCTTAGTAATAGGGTTCCGTTTTTACCCTTTGGGTACGGAACCCTAAAAATGGAATGTGTGAATGATGATATGGTTAGAAAGGGGGTGACTACCGAGATGACGACTAATAGAGAAGTATGGAAGAAAAAGACATGTTGCGCCGACCTTAAATAAATTGGGATAAGAGCAGGAGAATGATGATGACATTGTTTTAAAAGTTTTAACTTCTTATCATTTACAAATAAATTATTTAAGTTTGACGGCACGGTTGGCGCAGTGGTTAAGCGATTGACTGCTGCGCTGCGTGTCGCGGGTTCGATTCCCGCACGGAACAAATATTTGTATGACCTACAAGTAGTTGTTCCGGGTCTGGCTGTTTGTGTACGTGAATTTAAATGTTTGTAAACGCACCCACGATACAGGAGAAATTCCTAGTGTGGGGCAACGGTTTTTTTATAAAAAAAAAACAAGAAAAAAAAAAAAATAAGTTCCTATTGCATAAGTGTTACTACTCAACAAGAGAGTTCTTAAATGAAAAATTTGATACAACATTTAAATTAGACGACGACACGCCTTTGTGCTAATAATTGATTGGAATTTCATTTCTATGACATTGTATTGAATATTTTTTTTACGTTGTATTTAATCATTTTTGACATTATAATTAATAACCCTTGACATTGTATTTGATAGTAGTTAACGTTTTCCTTATCCTTGACATTGTATGGTTTAATTTTGACATTGTTTTAATAACTTCTCTTTTATTTTAATTATTTGAAATATTTGTACGCTGGAAACGGCAAAATATTATGGAAATCATATTACGTGTAACACCTTTGTAACAACAATATTCTAAAAAAAAAAAAATTTTTTAAAACTACCTCGGGATTCTCTGTGTAAAAAATACGTTACATGTGGAAACTTGTCAATCCTATGGTAATTGGTTCTATGGTCGTTGTAAAGATCAAAACAACCAGCACCCGCCGCAGTCGAAACGTAAACAAAGATAACTTTGCACTTACATAAGCGGGCGACTGTACTTGACATCTAACTTACATAGTCGACCAACCGGTACACTCCGGCGCACAAGTGTTAATCATTAACTTGTGAGAAGCTAATAATTCAATTCAATTCAATTTATTTATTATCAAATATCATGACTCACTTGTTAGTAATTTTTTATAGTTTTTTTTAATTAAAAAAAGGTTACGCTAGAGGGTAGACAAAAGTGGAAGACTGGGGACTGAACGGAACGGATACAATGCACTTCCCTGTGATTAATTAATATTCTAGCGTATGGCACTCGTGTATTGCAACTGAAAATCAGCGTCAGGTGACCTTGTGTAACCTTGGGTAACCTTGTGTTGTCATCTGATATTATGCTGAGCTGATGCCCTTTTGGCATTTAAAAGCATTGTTTTCTGTTATTTAGTGCTTGGCCAGACTGGCAGCGTGGGGCGGGGAGCGGCGCGGGTGCGGGAACGCGCGAGATCTGCCTGTCCGCAGTCGATCGCGGCTTCGTTGTGAGTGTTGTTGTGTCCAGTGTTTGTCAAATTATAATATGGATGAAGAAGACTTATTTTTACTAGAAAAAAGCTCGAAGTAGTTTGAGAACCCCGGTCTCCGCGCGGGCCGCCCGCCCACTCACTGGGGCCACTTGTATGAACGAGCTATGGCGTGAGTTGCTCGCACGCTCCCCGCGCCTAGCAGCCCGCTCTGCTCATTGCGCCCGCGTGCCGCCCACTATGGACGCTCATGAAGTTCATATGTTTGAGCCCGCGTTTGCAGTCTGCCCAAGCACTTATAGTTTTAAAGCGTTTTGATTGCTGTAATGCCAATAAACGTGTTTTTCTTTCTTTCTGGGAAACCGTAGAACCTGGTGTCATAGGGAAATATCCTGCGGGACACAATTGGTCGGTCTTTTTCAGTTACTTTTCTATTATTTAGTAACTTTTTAGACCTTTGTATCCTGCTTATGCGTATGAAGTTTCATTAAAACCGGTTAATTCATTTCGAAAAACAAGGGCTTGAAAGTTTGTAAACGCTCTTAAATCCTACAAAATAAAGTTCAGTTGACGCTACAACTTCAAACATTTTTACAACTTTTTCAATATTGTTAGTCACTCTGAAATCAACATAATTACCATTAAAATAAAATTGATATTTGTTTAATAATAAATAATAATAATTTATTTATATAATTCGACAACATAGGTCCAATGGTTAGTACAACAATAACTAATCAACTAAGGGTTATTAATATTAATTAATTAATTAAAACATTATTCATCCCTGCCGCACGAGCAACCGGACAGTGTCTTAGTATTGGTGCATCGTGTTTTTCGGCTAGGGTTTTCAAAATGCTGTTGGTGCTAGCCCTCATTCTGCTTATTAAGGACGCGGCCTTTTTCCTCAGAATGGCATAGAAGTCGTCGGTTCGCGCAACAGCAAACATGCCAGACGCACTGCAAAATCGGGGCAACCTCAACAGCACCCTGAAACCATTATTATATTGCACACGCAGGGCATCTAGTGCCCTCCGCGTGCAGTTGGCCCACAAACTGCCCGTGTAGAACGCTTGACAATAAGCTTTAAACAGAGTTATTTTGACCTCGTTTAACTTGAAATATTTCATTTGAAACATATACGTTTGATTAGACTGTAGAAAGCATCATATAGTTTTGTTTTCAGTCATATAATCGTATACACAGTAAGTTATGTTTCAGAAATCGGTTCATAAGCCGCGTTCAACTCTATCCGAACTTGTAGTTAATTTAACACACGAGCGCTCCACCACCATTAAGGTCATAGCACACGTATCAAACCGGAAAGGGATCGGCATCGTATCAACTCGAGTTGTTCAGTATTCTTTGTATGAAACTCCATACTGTAACGTACACTTAATCACCTCGCCTCGGGACAAGCTCACGAACCGCGGTGCGGTGTGTTATGGCTCGTCGTCCCCGCGCTTACGGCTCGTCGTCTCCGCGCTTACGCCTTTCCGTACCCGAGCTTACGTCTCTTCGTCCACCCTTGCCCTTCTCACCCTTCCGGCCTGCCTGCTGCATCATCAACCAGCGGTCGGGGAGACATAAGCGCGGCGTCGCCTAGCCGTAGCCGAGTCGACGTATCGGAGCTTCTGATCCGCTTTGGTTACGTGCTTACGTTAGGTTGCCGAATGTTTGACGGCGAGGCGAAAAGCGATACGGTGCCGATCCCTTTCCGATTTGATACGTATGCTATGACCTTAACTCGGCTTTGAGTTGGTTAAGCTATGCGATGTTTGGGAATATTAGCTTGGTAATATAGGGTAACTGCCTAGGACTTCTAGTGATTGCAAGCGTTGTAACTGAGCATGAGGTCCCGGCTTCGATTCCCGGCGGGGCAATTGCGTAACACATTATCAATCGGAATCGGTTTCACTTTGACAGTTCAACAACATTCGTTGCGTTATTTACGTGTTGAGCAGACAAATTTTTCGAACTTATGAAGCAATGGATTAGCAATTTGCTTCAAAATGATTCAGATTCTGACTGGTAGTGTGTTACGCAATTAGGGTGCAGGTCGGTTTGTGTCCGGTTGATGGCAATAGGCTCGCCCCCCCCCCCCCCCCCCTATTACATGGGACTTAAACATCACTGACGAAATGTGGGTGTACCATAGGAATCTATGAAATGTACTATAAGGTTCAGCTCTTCCAACCACAAATAGACAGCCTTTTTTTTTTGAGGGTGGGAAATCATCAAATGACCCCTCCCGCTCAGGGCGGAGCGGGAGGGCGTGTCAGACTTTTACTGACTAAGACCCACCCGTGTTCCTTCAGTTGCCTGTGCCAGGGGCCACGGTATCTCTTTCGAACAACCCGCGACCCTAGCAGGCATCGGCCCTAGCGGACCCCGTCAGTTAGTGCGTAGGGGAAGGTTGCGATCATTGGACTAGCTCTTTCATTGGACCACCAAGGTATTTCCAAAACTGTGCAAGCTAGCAATATCCAAACTAGTCGAAACGAGTCCGTGACGACTCAGTTGCACCCCCCTCTTACCTCAGTGACCATGCGGCACGTGGCGAGGAGAGACGTGTGACGTTGTCTTTGCGGCGGTCAAAATCTAATTATTACACTCAGGACAATTTGACGTAAGTATCATTGCATTCATATTTGTCTGCGTGCACTGTTATGAACTATTAGACAATTTAATTGTGATTCCATGAGTGTTATTCAATTTTGTCTAATCATGACCATGTATATTTTATTTAATTTTTTCTTAACGAATACCTTGTTGCCATCAATGGACCCCAAGAGAGTTCCACCGTTGGACCGGTCCAATGATAGCAACTTTTTACTGTATTTTTCTGCTTATACTTAATTATGGGAATATGTCCCGAGTATTTCACTAATTACGGAAAAAAACCATAGAAGAATCATTATAAATTTAAAATTCCAGAATTTCGCCGAAAAAAGGAAGTACTTTACATGGAAGATGGAATGAAACAAGTATGAACCTTGCTTTAGAATCAGTAAGGAAACAAAGAGTTGGTTTAAGTGAAGCAAGCAGAATATATGGAGTCCCGAAAGCAACAATTGCTATTATTACAAGCGACCTTAGCTTTCTTTAGACTGTATCTTAATTTTGATGACTTGTTGGTCTCATTAAATGTGCCAAATGTAAAATTTTATTAAATACTAATTATGTAGCCTATAAATATAGTTTGTTTGCTTGTCGTATGTGTATGAGTAATGTTTGTCTCTCATCGTATGTCACAATTTTGTAATATTGATAATTATAATTAGATGCCTCGATTGGACCACTAGAACAAATTTCTCGAAGTCCATTGATGGCAACCTGGTGGTTCATTGAAGGTGCCCATGGTCCAAAGAAGGCAACAGCTCAAGACTTCGTTTTCTTCGTTTATAGGAAAAAGTGCAAGCCCGAATTGTTTGTGCGTTTGATTATTATAAATAAAGGTCCTACGAAATAGAAATAATAAACTGCTTTCATTTTAACACTTACACTTTTTGAGGTATGAGGTCGTAAAGTTATGTGGTCCATTCAAAGCAACCTTCCCATCTGTTTGAGGCGCGCGTGGAACACAACGCGCCGTCGACCCGGGCCTAGTCCTACCGGACGGCGAGCTGCCCATTGCTCGCCGTCCGCAAGCCCGCGCCTACGGTGCCCGGGAATTGGCTATCGATTCCCGACGCCCAGGGCGTCTCCTGCGGCGAATAGGGGCGTGAGGGCGCAAAGATTGCCTCTCCCTCACGCGCTCCGCTTCCTCATTATTAGCATTACTGCTTCGCAGGAGGAGGCGACGGCTTCCCATGCACTCTCGCTCCGTACCATGGCTTGGACTAGGGCCGGACGCAAGAGATCGCCACCGTGAGGACGCGCCCGTGCTCCGCCCAAGCTGGGCAGACCTTTCAACGTATGCTCCACCGTGTCCTCCGGGCGATCCACACAATGGTGACACCCGGGACAAATAGACAGCGTCACGGCGAGAATGCGCAAAGTAACCTTTCTTTTCAAAAATCTTCGTCACGTAACATCGTAAGGAAACCAGCATGTCTTAGAAGCTAAAAATTCGAAGACATATGACATCTACCAACCCGCACTGGGCCCGTGCGGTGGATTACGGCCTTCTACTCTCACCGAGAGTAGGTTTGAGTCCCAGCAGTGGGAACATCATAGGATATAAATGCTATCTATTTATTTATAGAAAAGCAAATAACAGAAAAGATGACACGGTCCTATAGTTGAAAAGACATCAAGAATGAAGAAGAACGTACCGCAATAGAAGTGCTACCGACATGATTTAGTGCAATACGTAATACAGAATTATTTAATGGTTTAACAACAATTATTTAATTCCGCCAATTGCTTCCAATCTTGCGAAGATTAGCCGCATGCCATTATTTACGTAGGTACAATGCTGAACAGAGCTGAAAGACTATCCTTTAATGTTGATGGTACGAAAAAAATATGATACTTACTGTATTTTTAACTGACGAAGCGACGCGCTTTACTTATGGTTACAGCCCGATTCAAACTTTATGGCGGCTCGAAACATGAGGCGTCGCTGCGCACTAACAAATTCACCTGCCAGCGGGGATGAGGGGTGAGGTACTGCACTTCAGAGTCACCATACATTTTGAATCCGGCTGTACTGTACCATGTGTGCAAACACGCAAAGTTAAATCATTTATTTCAAATAGGCACATCAAAGGCGCTTTTGAACGTCAAAAATTACAACTAAATAGATTTGATTCTAGTTGCCCATTCCAAAAGGTAGTTTTCGTATGGAGAAGAATGGGAAAAAACACCACCGTTACTGTTTTAAAAAGTTTCACAATATTTCAGTAAAGAAAGAGTACAATAAAATAACCATAATCAGCCTATAACGTTCCCACTGCTGGGACCCAGGCCATTCTCACTTTCAGAGAGAAAAAAATAAATAAGACAAAGTAAACCGCTTGCCTGGGTTCCGAACCCACGACCTATAACTCATAAGTCGCGACTGTTACCTCGGAGCCACCACTTTCCTCAGTAGAACAATCATTAGTCTTAAGGCTCCTGCAAACAGGCGCGACGCGAATCGCGCACACAAAGGCACCGCAAGTCGCGCAACGAGCGGTTCGTTGCGCGACTTGCGGTGCCTTTGTGTCGCGCGCGATTTTATCGCGTGTCGCTCCTGTTTGAAGGAGCGTTTATGGTGTATTTTTTTTGCTGTAGGTTTTACGTATTATCTTTGTTTTCATTAAACATCGTTTATCACAACAATTTTATCGACAGTCATATTACCACTTATATAGCTTCCCACATTATCACATCAGGATACCCACACTCCCATCTTCATGTGAACTTAGAAACTTCTCAGCTACGAGAGACTCCTGAAAGTTGTGCCAGTTAACCAAAACTTCAAATTTAATGGAATATTCTAATGTCTCAAGCATCTCAAGCCTGGATCTAACTTAATTGACAAGTCATTTTAGACATTTAAGTTTTTCGATTTGGATACTTCAAGCGTTGTGAAAAGTTACAAAATTATGATTGCCAAAATAAGTTTTTAATGGGCTATTTTCTTGAAGTCATTTACGAGGTATTATTTCATGAGAATTCTCATCATCATCATCATTTCAGCCGAAAGACGTCCACTGCTGGACATAGGCCTCCCCCAAGCACCTCCACTTCGACCGGTTCTGTGCTTCTCGCATCCAACGGGTTCCTGCGGCCTTCACAAGGTCGTCGGTCCACCTTGTGGGAGGCCTTCCAACGCTACGTCTTCCGGTACGCGGTCGTCACTCCAGAACCTTTCGGCCCCATCGGCCATCTGTTCTGCGAGCAATGTGCTGCCCACTGCCACTTAAGTTTGGTAATTCTTCGGGCTATGTCGGTTACCATGGTTCTCCTGCGGATCTACTCATTCCTGATTCGATCACGCAGGGAAACTCCAAGCATAGCCCTTTGGGGGACTTTTAGCCTTCTTATAAGGCCCATTGTGAGCGACCAATTTATTATTATGTGAATTCTAAGGATACCTAAATTATAATTTAGCACAAAAATTCAAAGTTAAATTTATCATCAAATCATCAATTAATTATTTATTTTATTTCTTTGCAAACATGGGTAATTGGTAAATTGTTTTTCAAAAAAGTCGGGCATAGGTTTTTTCTACTGAAAAAACCTTTGCCCGACTTTCAAACTCCGGGCTGTAACTAATATGAAATTCCTAGTGAGGAATTTCATATTAGTTACAGCCCGGAGTTTGGAAGTTGACGGTATGATATCCCCGTACCTGCTGCGCCTGACCTCTCTCCGATTCTGTCGGATTGCGTGCCGTCTCATCGGCCTATGAGTGTGAGGGAAGAGAGAGTGCACCTGTGTCTTGTGCACTATGATATCTCCCGCTCCGAAGTCAAGTCTTCATTGAGATTGCCATGACCGAAATACGGTCTGGAAGACAATCACACTAATATTTTATAGGCGAAAGTTTGTGAGTGTGTGAGCGTGTGTGTGTGTGTGTGTGTTTATATGTTTGTTACTTCTTCACGCTCAAACGGCTGGACCGATTTTGATAAAATTTTGTATAGAGGTAGCTGACACCCTGGATTAACGTATAGGCTACTTTTTATCGCGATATTCCCACAGGGTCGACATTTACGAGGGTGAAACAGCGGGGCGCAGCTAGTTGTATAATAAAAATCATACATGTTCTATGTCAGATGGGCATGCAAATCATAGAACATGGGATAGATAGAGACCTAGCATTCTTATCTCATACCAGATTGCTATGAAAAAAAATCTGAAAACTTAATCAAAAAGGCTTTACAATTTGTTCGTAAAACCTGTCACAAATAAAACAATACCACCAAACACTTCTGACCGCGACTGTACGAAACTGCGCGTGAGTGTTTGAAGGTCATCTCGAACTGTGCAATGCAGCACGATCACGAACCAATCACCTCTTAGCAACAAAGCGACCTAACTCCACCGCAAACATTCACACTTTAACTTGAACCTTGAGCTTTAGAAATTAAGGTTGAAAATGATGGGTGAATTTTAAGATGTTACAAAGATATGTTAAAATGATAAGTTATTATGTGATAGGGTAGTAATTATGCAACTGATTCATGTGCTGTAGTATAATGGTGGTTCTATAGCGTATGTATATCGGCAGGTGCTCATCTACTTACTATAAGCGTTATAATAATGTGGATACGTCTAAGTGATGGAAAAGTTATAGGTTTTCTGATTATGACGCACTTAGGATATTTTATGGTAGGGTGCGGTTTCTTATAATTCAATTTGAGACATCTGGTGTTGAGATAATGCACAATATTCATTAGCAAGTTGACGTATAGTAAGTAGTGTTAGATGGTAGATCTTGCAACTAGTTTTGGAAACTTGAATTGAAGAAAAAAGGGGTAAAGAATCATAGGGCATCATAAAATTCATCCGTATCGCTGTCAACAGGAACAACAAGGCGCAGGTAGTTTTTATATAAACTTTACCGTAGGTATATCAAAGTAAAGGTTCTTCTTTATGAATGTACAGTTTTTGACCTTGTTCATGAAATATTTTGATGTAAGGCTTACGATAAAGGTTCTTACTCCTTCACGTTTTCCGGAAATGGTGAAATGTACCTATTATAATTTTATGTTGATCAATTAACCATGACAGTATAGGGCCTAAAATTCTCATAAATTTTGATCAATCCAAGGCCAATATTGAGCATATATGCTCAGCAGTAGGCCTTGCTTTAAAATTCGTGAGTAATTATAATGTACTTCCGTGTCATCATCATCTGCCTAGCCTTTTGCCAACTATGTTAAGGTCCGCTTCCTGTCTAACCGGATGCAGCTGAATACCAGTATTTTACATGGAGCGACTGCCTATCTGACCTACACAACCCAGTGACTGGGTAATACGATACCCCTTTGTTTTGTATTCTATAGGTATCCCACCTGTAACCTTCCGTGGTCCACTTGGAGGTCCCTGAACCGTCTCCGGACACAAGTGGGAAGATGTAAGTCTAACCTGGTAAAGTGGGGCTACCTTGACGGAACGGCAGAAGGGTGTGATTGCGGAGCTATGTCACAAACCATGATCCACCTCCTATCCTGCCCTCTGTATCTCACAACATTCAAAATGACTTCTACGCTGCCACTGACGACGCCGTGGAAGTGGCAGTTTTAGGCCAACAAGGTATAAAATTCAGTTGTGAAGAAAAAGAAAAGGTATCCTACCTAATATACTGTAAGGTGGATACAGACATACACCTTTCGATATTAATTTTCCTCGAGTAACGAGTAGCCTCACTACGAATATGATTGTGCACACATTGCGAAGCATGCGATGAGCACCGTGCGCTGCGCATGACTCGCAATGTCTGTATCCGCCTTTAGATGCGAGACGACCAAACTTATCTCGGTCATCATCATCATCAGCCTAGGTACAGTCAACAGCAAAAGTAGATGATCAAAATCAGAAATTCAATACTAATTAACGGAGTTCGCGTCAGAACTGTGTGGCAGAGCTGTTGCTGTTGTTGTTGTTGAGCTGTGTGCAGAGACTGTGTGGCTGTGTGGCAGAGTTCTGACGCGAACTCCTTTCATTAGTAGGTATTGAATTTCTGATTTTGATCATCTACTTTTGCTGTTGACTGTACAGCAGTCCACTGCTCGAATTGGGCCTCTTCAATCGCACGCAACTCCTATCCAGCTGCTACCAGCCACCCTGCGAAGATCGTCGCTCCACCTGGCATGAGAGCGTCTCCACTCAAGAATACGTCTATCCCAACGGTCATCGGTTCTACGGCTAATATGGCCGGCCCATTGCCAGTTCAGCTTGCTTATTCTGTGAGCTATGTCACCAACTTTGATACTCTACCGGATCACCTCGTTCCGGAGAAAGCGGTAATGGGCGTCAGATTCCATGTACGTCATTTTCCAGCTAGGACATTTTCCAACTAGGTAAGTTCGATCAAAATAGGACCCTCAAATCACCCATCTCAATCAATCTCAATCATCTCACGTGGGGGTCGTGTCAAAAAATGCCTCTCGTTTCAAGGACGCCTAATTGCGAACTGGACCAATTGCGAATTGGACTAATGGCGAACTGGACCAATTGCGAACTAGACCAATTGCGAACTAGAACAATTGTAAACTAGACCTATTGCGAACTAGACCAATTGTGAACTGGACCAATTGTGAACTGGACCAATTGTAAACTAGACCTATTGCGAACTAGACCAATTGTGAACTGGACCAATTGTGAACTGGACCAATTGCGGACTAGACCATGAATTGTGAACTGGACCAATTACGAAATGGACCAGTTTCGAACTGGACCAGTTATTGAGAATTGGATAGTTGGATATTATGCGCCCAAAGGAAAAATCGCAAGCTCTTCAAAATTTTGTAAAACAAATGAAGGAAAAAAACAGAAGTTCCAAATTTTTTTTAAGTAGGTACAGAACCACTTCTAAACCATTGAAGATCAAAAGATACTGCCATAATCCCCAAGCTAGGTAGGTATTATTAATGTCGTGACTATGTAGGTACTTGCACGTGATCAACAAAGTAGAAAATGTGGAACAATTCCTATAAACTACCTAAGAAGGTAGCTAATTAAATACTTTTTCGTCATAGCTTCCTCCATCGTTGTTTCCACACGTCCGAGCCATCGGTGTAGAAAATTAACCCATAATTATAGTCATCAGGTTTCAATGCCAGCAATTTAGACTGTAATACGTACTGACATACACACACTTTACCTACAACAATAATGTAATATTTTGAAAAACAAAATACTATGAAATTAAGTTCAATAAAATTATGCTTTGCCGAAAGCTAAAACATTAGTCACAGCCTACTTTCATCACTTATATTAATCCGCCTAGTCTTGTCCCTACTATGTTGGGGTCAGCTTCCAGTAACCGGATGCAGCTGACTTCCAATATTTTGCATATAGTGACTGCCTGTCTGACCACCCACAGATATAGATAGACCTACATAAAGCAAGTATCACGATCTGTATGAAAACCAAGCGTGCCATTTTTTGACTACCTACTGCCGAATGTTGTAATATGGCTGAGCTTTATTTTATTTTAACACGTATTATATATGTCGCATCCGGTCATTCGTTTGAATATTCGGAACGCTAGCGCCATCTGGTGGCGCTCGACAGAGTCTAGCCTGAGTTCGTGGGGAGTAGAAGAGATCGTGTAGCGAGGTGGAACGACGCTCTTGGACATTGGACATCATACGAACAACATGTGCTCAGAAACTGTCCTGCGTTCCGTATCTGGTTGTGTCGTGTACCTACAGTGTGTAATATCCTAGTGTGATTAAATTGTTCGTGAAATTATAACCTGATTTGAACTGCAAACCGTTTTTCTATTGCGCAATAACCAACACATACCCACTGTACGCCCACAGTAATTAAAATATGACTGATGATAACGAGACACACTATACCTTCCCCGTCATATACGAGTATTACCCATATTTGCAAAATAAATGTCTATTCACTTGTAATTTTCAGATTATTTAAAACCAGACTGCAGATTAGTTTAGTACCTACATACGACTTAAATATTCGTAATTACAGTATCTTGTGAGAACATAAATAATTATAATTACATCTCAGAGTTTAAGTTTCAGTGGAATATTTGTCAAGGCCGGTGAAATCTTTAGCAATTACACCTTAATGAAGAATCTTGTACGGTCAGCATAATAATGTTATCTCTTCGAGTGACGATTCTTCAGTATGTCGTATCCTGGGCTAGTTCAGGCTAGTTGACTGGTTAAATCAGCTATATTGGTATAGAAGTAACTTGGCTTGGAAACTAGAGAGAGAAGAATAATGTCTTTAAAATAAATTAAGTAATGATTTCTTATAACTTAATTTCTTCTTTATTTATTACTAGCTACGCCCCGCGGTTTCACAGGCATAAGTCTCGCTCTCGTGGGAATGGCAGGATAAAAAGTATACAGTCATATTTCAGGCAAAGGTCCACCATGTGTTAATTTTCATCCAAATCAAATCAGCTGTTTTAGCGTGAAAGCGCAACAAACAGACTCACAACAAAAAATCTCTCTTTATTACTCTCTATAATAAATAATTTTGAAAAAGTGTATTTTGTTTTACTTTTTGCCTTTTGCGGTATCTACAACACATGAGTAGAAAAACGGAAATCACCACATGCGAACAACGCGTCATACTGACGTCACGCACAATCCTGCATCTCGCAAGCAGAGTTTACCGCGCAACTAGCAGAGATACAATGGCCCGATATGAATCATCGGGCAGTTGCCCGCCAGACACAACACTCGTCTGGTCGGAGGATCCTCCCTTTTCAATGGAGTATGAGTGAACTTTACACCCTGTTCCTCATACCTCTATACTGTTATTGCATTTTCCGATAAACAACAAGTTCCAAGAATCATAGCTTTACTATTAACTCTTATTGCCAATTAGTCTAAATGCTACTAATAAACTGACTAGGCAATTAATCAAAATTACCCAAATGTAAAACGCTATTCAAAAAAATGTAATCAGTTTCGAACGACGCAAAGCGGAAATTACCGTGGACTAAGTTTTAAAATCCGCTCGACCGTATCCAATCCGACGACTACAACGGAATGAAGGTTGGAAGGAAAAAGGGGAGGCCATTGTGCGAGCAGTGGGACCCACCATAGGCTAATAAAAAAAAACAGTGGCACTCCGGGAGTGCCGACAGAAGTGAAAACAAAACACAAACAGAATGAATACTTTGCCATCACTCACTGACATATCGGATGTACATTAAAACCGAGTACATCCCGAGGACAGCCGAACACATCCGAAGCGGGGATGCCCAACGCGCCCAAAGAAGTTTTCACTAGCTTTGCATAGCATATATATAAACCTTTATTTAGTTTGTATTTTTTGTTTTTCTGTCGGTGACTTTTAAATGTTACTAAGCACGCGATCACGTGATCTCATCTAGCATTGCATAATATATCTTAATTGTTACCCTTGACCGGGGTACGTCTGACCCCACCTGAATATTCTAAATATCAGTCCAGCAGTATTGAATATTATAGTGGTTATTACGCCTGCGTATCGATGATCTTCGAACGTTATATATCAATATTTTTATAGGTGACTAGCAGCGCCCCGAGGTTTCACCCGCGTAAGTTTCGATCCCGTGGGAATATCGGGATAAAAGTATCCTATATGTTAATCCAGGAAATGGTCTATCTATGTGCCAATTTTCATCCAAATCTGTTCAACTGTTTACGCGTGATTGAGTAACAAACATCCAAACATCTTCACAAACTTTCACACTTAAAATATTAGTAGGATTTATTTTTAAACGGGTCTCTTGAATTCTGAAAAACACAATACCTGCCTGTTATTGTCCCACTGTAGGTAGGGCAAAAGTCTCTTCTCATATAGAGAAGTCGGCCCACACTGGGCCTGTGTAGTAGATCACAGAAAGAAAGAAACAAAGGAAGAAAAGAAAGAAAGAAAAGAAAGAAAAGAAAGAAAAGAAAAGAAAGAAAAGAAAGAAAAGAAAGAAAAGAAAGAAAAGAAAGAAAAGAAAGAAAAGAAAGAAAAGAAAGAAAATAAAGAAAAGAAAGAAAAGAAAGAAAAGAAAGAAAAGAAAGAAAAGAAAGAAAAGAAAGAAAAGAAAGAAAAGAAAGAAAAGAAAGAAAAGAAAGAAAAGAAAGAAAAGAAAGAAAGAAAAATGCGTTGATTGGCATTACAGCAAAATAAAGACTCCTTACAACTTTAAAAACAGAAAACAGATTATAATGCCAAAAGAGCTCAGCATAAGCCAACAGCCACTCACAGCCCACTCCCTCTCACAGAGAGGAGGCCTGTGTCCCAGCAGTGGGCTGATAATGCATACATACAAGGCGTGAGCACACGGCGTCATGTGCAAGCAACAACACAACAAGCGCTTGTTCAAGGCGGATTGACGGTGATTTCAGATACTAATTATAAGTTAAAGAACACAAGCAAGCAATGATGAACACATTACCACCCCTTTGCGTCGCGCAGTCGGGTAAAAATGAGGCAACTGTTATTGTAAGGGTCAGTTCACACCGAGACGCGACGCGACGCGCAGTTTTCAAGATAGAAATACAATTACAGACCTTATCTACTACACAAAAAGGTACACAATTCAGTGAGCTACGCCGCGCGGCGGCGGCACCGCGCTGCGTAGCTCGACGTAGCTAGTAGACACTGAATTGTGTACCTTTTAGTGTAGTAGATAAGGTCTGTAATTGTATTTCTATCTTGAAAACTGCGCGTCGCGTCGCGTCTCGGTGTGAACTGACCCTAACGAACATTTATTTAGTACGAAAATTCAACCCACAGTCAGTGTACTGCGTCATTCAATACGTCATCAGCTTTTGCAAAAACCAGTCCGCTGAAAATTCACAGATTTTTGTAGGAAATTACTTTTCCAAGTTAAGAACACGTCATCCAAATATAAAAACCTTGGTAAAAAATGTCGAAAGTAGACTCAAGACAATGCTCAAGACTTGAATTACTTAAAACTACCAATCTTAAAATACAAGATCAACCAAACATCTTCAAAAAAAAGTAAAAGCTTTGAATTTCTTAACTGACAGACGTCAAAAATATCAACGCTTTTCGCGCCAACGAAAAAAAGTCTCGTAAAAAAATAAGCCCAAAGAAAATACCGCATTCGGTCAATGACCAAAGAAAATCGATGCCCCTTGCCCCCAAGAAAGGTAATTAGCTGGTTGCCATGGCAACGAGGGTGTAAACAATTCCTAAGCTATTCGTGCTGTAAAAAACAGTAATTGCATAAGAAAAAGCTTGGATAAATGTAGGACGGAGTTCATGGGGTATAAAATTAAATGAACTTGGTCATTTTAGCGTTAAAAGTTTTATAAGGAGTTTAGTTTAGAAAAGCTTTTTTTAATCCTGCCTGGACGAATAGTCAAAAAAGATAGATCGATAGAATACTTTTCAATATGTACAAGTTATCAAAATTAAAAAATAACTGGTAACCGTAAAAAATTAACAAAAAAAAAGAATGTACATATGTGCACAATGTTGAATTATAATTATCTTCCTTTTGAAAGTCGGTTAAACATATGTAGCCACATACCCAACTATCATGTTGACTTAATTCAATAACATAACAAATAAATCGATAACACGTTTAAAAACTGAATTAACAGACCTCCATAAAAAAATTCCATTTAAAAATCAAATCTACGAACAAACATTTGACCAACAAATCAACAATCAAAATCCGCAAATCAATTTCAAAGAAAAAAAAAAACAATAACAAAACGCGGGTATTCGAATAATCCTTGTCGCAAAGAGTTGAAATTGAATTAAATGTTTATTCTGTGGCCGTCAGTTGCACAGTCCGGACGTGTTTTATGGGATATTGATGGGATTGCCGGGTAAGCTCCTCATCCAGACCATTTCGAGAAATGGTTTATGATTGGAATTATGAATTTAGTTACACATTTTGTTGGTAATTCAGTAGAGGTTGTTCGGCTATGTAAATATCTACAGTGCTTGGATTTTATGACAGAAGAAAATCTTATCTACTTAATTATTTAAAAAGTTTGGTCCACAGAAAATAGTTATTACTATTTTTTATTTTTTTAAATTGACAGTTTTTCATGATTATTAATGAAGATTTGAAAAAATATACACGATAATAGGGATACAATTAGAATTTAAATCAACAACTGATGATAAGCAATGTAAATGAAGCACCACTTTTGTTGAGAAGGAGAAAATTCTTTTTTTTTAGCAGGTCGATGGCAATCTTAGTGGAGCCCAAAATTTTTAATAACTACTAAATTACACAGAAACTTCTTAATACCTATTTTGTGGGTAATGAACGTTTCTTAAACTAGGGTTCATCCAAGAAAATCAAAACTTCACAAACCTTTTTAAAAACCAACAATATTAAATACAGAAATCTTTTAACCCTCGGAGTGATCAGGGACACCACACCACCCACACGTTACGTTACGTGGGGCGACGGGAACAATTTATTTGTCATTTTTTACAAAACGCGGTAATGCCGAGGACTGCGTTTGATCCCGAATTTCACCCTCGGGCTGGAAAGAGATGCCACTGTGACTGAAAGAGACAGAAGTTTAACTTGGAATCACAGTGGGAAGTCTATATCTAAAAATTCGTAGATGAAAAGAATGTCTGTCACAACCTGGAACTCCTGGAAGAGGTCTCATCGTCGTCATCTCCTGCCCTTATTCTCTTATTCCATTTGGGGTCGGCGCAATATGTATGCTCAATTTTTTTTCAGTAGCATTGTATCTACTTTGCTAGTGGCTAATTAATAAGAGCCGCACGAGTCGATCAAAGGTTAAGTTACGCTTGCCGAGACCGGTACGTGGATGACGATCCATTACCTACATACATAGTGCTCCTGTCCTCCGTGCCTCGGAAAGCGCGCTAAGCCATTCGTCCCGGTTGTCATCCGTAGCTCTTTGATATTCGTTACGGGTAGTAAGAAGCCCAGTAGTTTGACAACCAGCCAGGGCCAGGAAGATGACGATGAGAGACTTAATCCAGCAATAAGTAGAGAAAGAGTGTATGAAGAAGATCTGGATGACCTTCCAAACAATTCAGAGTTCGACTTTAAACCTCGACCGATCTATCGGGGCTGGAGTCCTAAATAATCAGACAATAGTAGAGTTAAGTTCACAGAGTGTTGATCCAATTAATAAGTAGCAATCAGGCAATGAGAAAAAGCCTTTAGTAGGTAAGCATAAACATAATCAGCCTATAATGTTCCCACTGCTGGGACACAGGCCTTCTCTCAGAATGAGGGAGTGGGCAGTAATCCACCACGCTGGCCCAGTGCGGGTTGGTAGATGTCACATGTCTTCGAAATTTTGGTTCTATGACATACCGATTTACTCACGATGTTTTTTCCTTTACCGGTTTCAGAGCAGTGGTGATGAAATAATTTACGCAAAGTGGAGCGCCTGTTTGGGTTCGAACTTACGATCTACAACTTGTAAGTCGCGGCGGTGAGAAAAAACCAGCACGACTGAACAAAAAAACTTTTAAAACCTCACTACAACTTCTGATATCTCCATTTTGTGGCCAAATCTTTATTGTTAAATGCGACGGACGTCCGGGCCCTCGGTCGTATTCAGTTGTTCCGCGCCGAACGATTGTGTCCCTAATGCGAATCCAGAAATTTCCTTTGAATATTATGTTATTCCGACGTCGCTGCTTTTTATGGCAATGTTAACTTTAAGCTTTAAAGGTTTTGTGTTCGGTAATGGTTATGTTTAATTGTTACAGGCGTTGAAATTACAGGGGCGTTAAATTTTACAACACTTTACTTCACTAAGGATGCGTGGGTTGGTGTCCACAAATAGCTTACCTACTCGTAAAAAAAAAAAACAAAAAAAAAATATTATACGCCTCCTCCTCCTCCACCTTTTTTATTATTATTTATTTCCTTTATTTAACTAAATACATATAAATTATATTTTTAAAAATTAGGATAAAAAAAAATATAAAAAAATACTAGCCCACCGGTATCGGGAACAGGGTCCAAGCTACCGGTGGTCAGGGCTCCAGAGAGAGGAACCTCCTAACAATGCGGGCCGTGTCCAGAAGTACCGCTTTCTGAATCAAGCCCTTGATCCAGCTGCCCAACGAGAGCCTCCTTAGGTGTTGGTCGAGGCTCTTGGCTATTCACCCATTGGCTGTCACGACTTTATTTATTTCATTAAATATTATGAATATATTTACGTATGTTTGAAGTAATACAAACTATTTACACTAGATACTAAATGAAATGACTAACTAGCTTACTATACAAGTAAATACAAAAACAAAGGCCACTTAGGCGTCAAAGTACTCGTCTGCATCGCTGTCATCCGGAAACGCGCCCAGAAGACTGGCAGCATTTTATTATTATTTTTTATTTCTTATTGCTTTTGTAGACTCACAGACACCTTAATAGATAGTAGACACTAAAGGTGATGCATTAAAGAGAGGACACCAGAGAAGGACACGTGCGACAAGGATGGTTTCACCAAGGTGGAGAAGAAGAAGAAGAACTGTTGGCGGAACCCAACATGCTGCTGCGTCCAGCAATCCCGACGACGCAGCTGTACGTGTCCAGACTGCACCACTCCACGAAGGTTGAGGAGATCGTGGAGTACATGCGTGTGAAGACCAACTGGACTTTGAGGGTCGAGAAGTTGGAGTCGCGTAACAACACGAACTTCAAGTCGTTCGTGGTACGCGTTCCGACACATCATCTCGAGAAGTTCCTCAAGGAAGAGTTCTGGCCGAAGGGTGTTGTGTACCGCCGGTTTCGTGGCCGGATACATGATACCAGTCAGCGAAACACGACGCAGACACTTCGTGTGCTTTATTTTGTTAGTTTTTTAGTGTAATTATAATGTTGTATGTATTTATAGTATTTTTAAGTTATATTCATATTGTATTGTATGTGTTTTATATGGGCCTTGATGCCTGAAATAAATGGATAAATGGATAATAATAATAATAATTAAACATAAATAAGATTCACGCTGTGTATGAGAAAAAAAAGATATACTGACATAATGGGGGGCTCGCGGCTAAATAATAACAGCCGCACATGTCGATTGAAGGTTAAGCAACGCTTTCTGCAGTCGGTTCGTGGATGGCGGACCATCTATTACATTTCTGGATACTTCTGTGATTTCGAAAGCACGTTAAGCCGTTGGTCCCAGTTGGCATTCGTAGATCTTTGACTATCGTTACGGGCAGTCAGATGCCCAAAACCCTAACAACCAGTCTTACCAAAGGGTATCGTGTTACATAGTAGGTCCATGTTGTGGTCAGACAGGCAGGGGGTCCAGAAACGAAATGCTCGAGCTAAAGGTATAGGTAGTGAAGACCAGATAAGAGCTATTTGAAATAAGAACGGATTTAAGTTCTCTAAAAAATGGTACGTTTTTTTTTGTTGTCGGGTGGGAACCTTCAAAAGGCACCCGACCTCCGGGGAGGGAGGTCGGGGAGTGTGGGATTTAAATGGTACCTACAAACTTAACAAATTAAGGCTAAAACTAAAACCTGTCAGTACTATTACTGGCAAGTTTTAGTTTATTTACCGAGCACGAGATATGAGGTAAGTTTTAACGCCTGCCATAATTTAGTTTGCAACACGTACTTACAACGAGAACTAGTGGTTTGTACTAGGTAAGCGAAAATCGGTTTTCTGTCTGTAAGAAGTGGTACCTATATATACTCTAACGTAAAGTTATCATAACGTGTGTACTTAGTCGACACTTGAAGACATTTTGATAAAATTATGGTACTTTACTGGGTCAGGTGTCAACTGGCATGCGCAGATGTATGAATGTAAACGAAGCAAAGGGTGTAGTTTCTGCCTACCCCCATGGGAAGAATGTGTGAGTTTATGTAATAAAAGCCTATTCAAACTTATGTTTTAAATTAATATTATTTAAAGTTAAACAAATATCAACTTTATTTTAATGCTCATTAAGTTGATTTCAGAGTGACTAGCACTGTTGAAAAAGTTATAAAAATGCATGAAGTTGTAGCGTAAACTGAACTTTATTGTGTAGGATTTAAAGTTATTTTTCCATAAACTCATGTTATTTGTTTACATTTTTGGCAAATACATCGCGATTGCAGATTATGTATGCTTAGCTAGCTTTAGTAAAAACAAATTTTTTCAATTGATCTTTCTTCTAATTGCTTGTTAGCGTTGCGACAGTTCCTATGCAATGTAAAAAAAAATGCAATGCAATATTTTTATGCAATTTCGACGGCAATACGTTAGAGTGATTTGCTATTTCAATTCTGCAAAATTCATATTAACATATTTAGTTTCTCTCATGTGGTAAAAAAAAGGCACGGAGGGGTCTCGGTATGTAAAGATGGTCACCCATCCACAGACCACCGTGGCTAAATAATAACAGCCGCATAGGTCGCTCGATCAGGTTAAGCTACGCTTGCCGCGGTTGGTCTGTGGATGGGTGACCATCTTTACATACCGAGACCCCTCCGTGCCTCGGAAAGCACGTTAAGCCGTTGGTCCCGGCTGTCAATCGTAGATCTTTGACAGTAGTTACGGGTAGTCAGAAGCCCGAAAGTCTGACAACCAGTCTTACCACGGGGTATCGTATTACCCAGTGACTGGGTTGCGGACGTCAGATAGGCAGTCGCTCCATTTAAAATATAGGTATTCAGCTGCATCCGTTTAGACTGGAAACCGACCCAACATTGTTGGGAAAATGCTAGGAAGATGGTGATGGTGAAAATCAAAATTATCCACATTTTAGACAGACGGACTCTAGCATATGAACTCTTAGAACTAGATTTGGTGCCATCAGCCTCAACCCAACATTTAACCTCCAAACGACAAACGACACTCCAACTCCAAACATAGTTTACCAAATTCCCAACTTGTGCTCTAAAATGAACCAGAAACTGTCCATAAATCACAATGACACCAAAAACAAGCTTAGCTTAAACCTCCGTCAAGCGTGGCGTTTGTCGACGAGTTGGGCGGCCTTTCCTACGTGATTCCATATCATCTGGGAGTTAGATTTGTATTACAATTCCTTAGGGGATGGGAATGTGACAGACAATATTACTGTAGGGGAAATATTGTGGGTTTGAAGACGAGTTATGTTCGGTGTTAGTTGATCAATGTCAGGTTTTGTAGGCTTAAACGTTATCCGTCCTATAAGTGTTAGATAACGACCAGTCTTGCCAAGGGTGTCGTGTTATCCAGTAACTAGGCTGTGGACGTCAGGTAGGCAGTCGCTCCATGTAAAATACGGTCGCTCCATGTAAAATACGAATAATATACAGCTGCATCCGGTTAGACTGGAAGCCGACCCCAAAATAGTTTGGAAATTTTTACCTTACTAAGACCAAAGAGGTAGAGGTACCTACCTACCTACCTCTACTATAGGTACACCCCCTTTCCCCAGTGAAAAATAAATACCTCTTCTTGAAAGTTAATAAATTAAATTCAGTATAGCTTTTCTTTGGTGGCTGCTCTTCTATTGCGGTACCAGCCAGCTTAATGGCGTAATACACTTTCAATCACAAACTGAAAGATTTTGAAGGAAATTGCTAATCCATTGCTTCTTAAGTTTGAAAAATTCTTCTGCTCAACAAAGTAAATAGCGCAACAAATGTTGCTGAACTCAATTCAATTCAATTCATTTATTCAACAACAATTTTTACATTGTGTCTGAATTTCTATAACTAAATAATTATATAAGAAACATGCATGCAATCCATATTTGAATCATTACAATTATCCTGTCTAAATGACAGGTTTTGCTATTGTTAGTGTGTTACCCCGCAAAGCAGCGAAGCCCTAAAAGTACCTACATCACACGTCAAGTGTATTCCCAGACAGTGGACGTGTGACTACCCATTTAGAGAATGCAAGCTTGATATTATGTATAAGTATGTGCCCCAGGTGGTATGAAGCCTATGCCAGAAAAGGCACCGAATAGGGCTGATGATGAAGGTTTCGTGACGGCGCCAGGAGGAAGCGAAGATCGCGACCGAACAGGAACCGCTGCGGCAAAGCTCCTACGGAGCCCGAAGTCAGCTTGCGTGCCGCAAAGCCGAACACACTGGTGTACATCTCCCGCCTACACTACACCACTAAGGCGGAAGACATCGTGGAGTACGTGCGCCAGAAGACGAGGTACACGCCGAGGGTGCAGTTACTGGAGTCGTACCGCAACTTCAACTTCAAGGCGTTCCTGATACGCGTGCCGAATTGTTATCTGCCCGTCGTCATGGAAGAAGACTTCTGGCCGCAGGACGTGGTGTTCCGACAAGTACCACAGAACAGCACAAGAACAAGCTAGTGAAGTGAAGTACTATTTTATAATAAATAAATATGTATGTTTAGGTTAAGGTATTTATCTTAGGGCCTGCGTCGCCTGAAATAAATGAATAAATAAAATAAAATAAAAATAAGTATATAAGTTAAGTGTATAAACTCTAGAAATTCCTTACATAATAAACTAGACACATCTTATGTCCGTCCGGTTATCCTTTATTTGTCCGAAGATTACCCGGGTGCTATTATGAGCATCATTTGAACCGTGTAATACACAACACAGGGTGATCTCCTACACACAATGTTTGTACCATTCATAACTCAAGCAAAAAGGGTGCCCCGACAGCTGGTGGAAGGGTGGGGAAGGATGGACGATATAAGTTAAGATGAGTGCGATTTTTAGTCGCACTCATCAGCAGTGGTGCAGCAGAATATTTAGCATTCTAATCGCTTAGGATTAGAATTCTAAACATTCTGCTGGTTCGACCTTATATAGGCTGTTTGCAGGATTCCCTGATAACGCTTTCCTGCGGTGTAATAATACTGAAAAATTGTCATCATCTATGAAAGCCAACATCATCTGCCTAGGTCTTTTCCCAATTATGTTTGGCTCAGCTTCCCAGTCTAACCGGACACAGCTGAATACCAGTAGTTTACGTGGAGTGACTGCCTATCTGACCTTCACAACACAGTTATTGGGTAATACGATACCAACATGCTTGTGAAAGCAACATTTTATCAAAAACGGTTTAAAATGTATAGTGGTTTTGTTGTCCAAAAGGATGCTTTTACTCTCTTTAGATAGGTACCTATGGGAAGAAAATACATTGACCTATTCTGTACATAAAACAACGTGACAAAAACTATAAATGAAGTTAGTTAGAAATAATTATAAATAGGTATTAACCAATAGTGTAGTCGCAAAAGGTTCAAACAGCTACGACAAATCGCAGATCTGTAACCACCCTTACCGTTATGTGACCTAAGTATGCCGTTACGTACTTTAATATGAGTTTTTTTACGTAAATATCTTTTGAATTTCTCCAAATGTATACAAAAGAAAAGTTTCTTGGAGCGGAAATGTATTAAGGGTTTGGGTGTATTGTTACATTTCTTAAAATTTGGGGCCCTCGGAGCGATGTGTCTATTTTTGGGTGTTTCTTTATGATGAACGTTGTTTTCTTTGCTTGTTTGTAACGGATATTTGAATCGTATTCAATAAAAATTGCCGGGTCGAGAAGGCAGAGGCATCCTGGCCTGACCCTGGCAGGTTTACTTTGCGTAAAATATTTCATCACTACAGCTGGTCGATTCTGTACAAATCTCACCGTGAAAACTTAGGTGAAGCGAGTTTGTTTTTGCTAGGAATTGACACTATTGACAGCTCACTCCACGCTCACTTCACCTAAGTTTTCACGGTGAGAGAGATTTTTACAAACATCGAAGTCATGTTACATCTACCAACCCGCACTGGGCCCGCGTGGTGGATTACTGACCGCTCCCTCTCAGAGAGGAGGAGTGTGTCCCAGCAACTTCTCCTCTCAGCACAGTAGCATAACAACCATAGATATCCGTAACAACATTATAGGCTGATTATGCAAGGCAAGAAGTTACCATTGCTTACCGACTTGTTGCTTGACTTTTGACAGCAAAACATTTTTACTTTTTTTTCTTTCTACATAGCGACTTTTCCAGTTTTTTTTTTTTTTCAAGGTGTAACGTACAGACGCACATCAAGCTACTCGAAACTGTAAAATTTTCCCAATCAACTTTGAACCTTATGCTTTAGCGATGTAGTTGAAAATCTATCAAAGATTTGACAGATTGTAGTGGCTTGTTGTGCTGGTCTGTAGGTACCTCCAGTTTTGTAAAAAACGTTTCTTTTAACTTCTACGAGTTGTGTGGAGAAACGATTCACATTTACTGAAATCATACAATCATGAGTATTAATATAACAAGTATCTACCAGTATAAGAATTCTATAGTACCCATTTTCTTTATTACCTAAACCAAATAGAGCCGGTAGACTCTTTGGGGAATTTAGAGGTTCACCACCTAATCTTTTATTGCGGATTTAGTAAAGACCCAGCGATTTGAATTTATGATTGATGAAATAAAAGGTAAGATCAATTGAGCTTCTTTTGTTCTTAATCTTTTCTTAGACGTGGGGGGGGGGGGGCATTTGTAGATATATCTTTTGATTGAAAGGCTCTTTTATTTACGATCTATTGTTTATTTATGAGGATGAGGGATCCGTGGCTAAATAATAACAGCCGCACAGGTCGATCGATCAGGTTAAGCTACGCTTGCCGCGGTTGGTCTGTGGATGGGTGACCATCTTTACATACCGAGACCCCTCCGTGCCTCGGAATGCACGTTAAGCCGTTGCCCGGCTGTCAATCGTGGATCTTTGACAGTCGTTACGGGTAGTCAGAAGCCCGAAAGTCTAACAACCGGTCTTCTAACAAAGGGGTGTCGAATTACCCAGTAACTGGGTTGTGGAGGTCAGATAGGCAGTCGCTCCATGTAAAATACTGGTATTCAGCTGAATCCGGTTAGACTGGAAACCGACCCCAACATAGTTGGGAAAAGGCAGGCAGATGATGATGTTTATTTAGAAAATGAAGAATAAACGATGACGATGAATGATAAGGCATCGCTTAGGATTATCACACAAAGACTACGTCATGGAAAAGCGCATGAACGTTTTCGTTATTATGGATTATAATTAGGTATATTTAAATAGTTCAGATGAAACCAATATCGCGTGACGGGGCGCCACAGGACAAATGCAATACGTCACAAAAAAAAACGATTTGCCTAGCCTAAAAAACTATATACTTAGTTACTTTTGCATTATTATTATTATTCTCTCTTGGCATTTCTCGGGAGTCTGAGGTTCCAAAGGGCTTTGGTAGGTGTACGAGGTGCCGAAACCAAATCGTAGAGTCCCGTTAGACGTTTTTAGACACCAACCGACGATTATCTCAGTTCGCACTATGCAGGTGCACCTAAGTACAACCCCTGGCTGGTGTACTGACTAATGTGAATATTAACACACACACACACGTTGTTTTGTTTTTTTTTAATATGGTGTTGGTACATATTATCGAGTACTATTCTATTCTATTAACAATTTTATATTTATTTTAATAAAATAATAATAATAATTTATTTATCACTCCTGAAATTACAAATTTCTCTAAATCTATTTACAAATCATGGCAATGAATACATATTTATAAGAGATTACGTTGACGACGACGAGCAGTGGTGGCCAAGTGGTAACGGCCGCGACTTACGAGTTGTAGGTCGTAGGTTCGAACCCAGACAGGCGCTTTACTTTGTGTAAATTATTTCATCACCACTGCTCTCAAAACGGTGAAGGAAAACATCGTGAGGAAACCGGCATGTCCTAGAACCAAAAATTCGAAGACATGTGACATCTGCCAATCCGCACTGGGCCCGCGTGGTGGATTACGGCCCACTCCCTCTCACCGAGAGGAGACCTGTGTCCCAGCAGTGGGAACATTATAGGCTGATTATGGTATCACGTTGACGACTATACTAGTATAAACTGTGTCACAGTCGTCAGCGTCTCCCACACTTATTATATTAAAACCACAATTCATGAAAATGACAAATTAGTGCGCCTTCTGCTGTTGCAAGCTACTTGAAAAGAAATTTAGCTGACTTGTGTACAGCTAAATTTCTGAAATTATGCCATGCCCAAATTATTTTGTTACATGCCACCAAATGGCACGCGTGCCATTGTTTCGCCATCCCTGTCTTATGGCGACTCCTCCCGGCCTCATTTAAGTGTCACCTCGTATTAGTGAAAACGGGTTTACAAGTCTGAAACAAAGTTGCTTCTTCAAAATTGTTATTCAGAATTCTACAATTGTAAATCTTACAAAGCCCTTGATTGCGGCAGACCAAATTGTTACCGAGTAGGTATCATTAACATTTAACTCGAGACGGTAATTCACTTTACATTTTCAATAAAGAAGATCTTCTTCCCACAATCCCCAATCTCCACAAACCAATTTTGGATCTACTAATTTGTCTTGTCTTTGTCTATAACTGGGTAATGCGATACCCTCTCGATAAGACGTCTGACTACCCGTTACGATTGCCAAAGATCCACGACTGGCAGCCGGGTCGAACAGCTTAGCGTGCTTTCCGAAGCACGGAGGGGTCTCGGTACGTAAAGATGGTCCTCCTTCCACGGACCGACCGCGGCAAGCCATGAGCACGCAAGTATTGCAATGAAATTGAAACGAACCCTGTACCCTTGAATTCAGAGAGAGCAGAAACTTCTCCACCCCCTCATTCACCCAGTTCCCAATCAGCGAAAGAGATTAGATTTCACAAAGGCTCACGGTTCGGACCGTCTTTGTCGAATACTCTTTGAGCCCGATAGAGTCGTTAGTACAAGACCTATATTTCCAAATTGTTCAGCGAATTTTAGAATGTCTTACTATGCATTGTTCGGTAATGATATTTTTTTAAAGAAAACCTGAGTTCGTAGTAGGTATCTTTGGAGTCTGCACACTTCAGGAAATATTAAAACTAACACATTCATAGAAATGAAAGCATAACACAGGAAGGGGCTCGTGGCTAAATAATAACAGCCCCACGGGTCGATCAAAGGTTAAGCTACGCTTGCCGCGGTTGGTTCGTGGATGGGTGACCATCCATTATAATATAACGAGACCCCCCGTGCCCCGGAAAGCACTGGTCCCAGCTGTCATTCGTAGATCATTGACAGTAGTAACGGGTAGTTGGAAGTCCAAAAGTCTGACAACCAGTCTAACCAAGGAGTATCGTGTTATCCAGTAGCTGGGTTGTCGAGGTCAGATAGGCAGTCGCTCCATGTAAAATACTGGTATTCAGCTGCATCTGGTTAGACTGGAAGCCAACCCCAACATACTTAGTTGGGAAAAGACCAGGCAGATAGATTCTTTGGAATGCGCTCCCTCTGAACATCAGGATGGCAACCAGTCGGTTATCTTTTAAAGTGAAGGCACGTGAACATATCCGTCAAAAATTGGCCGTTACATCTCAGCGCTGATTTGCTGGATTCGTTTTCTCCTCTACCGATAATTTGTTTCTCCTCAAAGATTTTGTTTATATGTATGTATGTATGTATGTATCTATGTATTAGTATTTATTCTTGTATTTTATAGTAATTTCTTGCTATTTATCCCTTTTGTTGCACCTGCCATGTTTTGTCTCTGCATCACCCTAAGGTTGACTGGTAGAAAATGCCTCAGGCATTAAGTCCGCCTTTGTACAGTATTTCTTTTACTTGTGCATAAAGTGTTAATAAATAAAATAAATAGATTCATAGAAAAGAGAGGAACACTATGTGAATACCATTTCCCAGAAATAGAAAGTGCGGGTTGATAAATAATGCAGGAAGAGTCACTTAAATTGCCCCCCACATTACCTACCCTCAAGACACTCAACTTGGTCCACTATAGTCCGACTTTTAATTAGCTGCAGTAAATTGACAGCTTATGTGTTACTTAAATGACTGAAATTGGCATCTTTCTGGTTTTTCGCGGCCATCAACCAAATCTTGTTTTTCTAGTACTTACAGAATAGTGTAACAAACGAAACTTATTTGACATGCCTATCTCTAAACTCAGTCCGAAACGAGTTATTAAGAAGTGCCATTTTACTGCAGCTAATTAAAAGTCGGACTATAGTAATGAGGCACTATGTACAAATTGTAAAGTAGTAGGTACCTAGTGTACTCGTTGTTGAAAAAACTAATCTTTATCTTTACATAGTATAAAACAAAGTCGCTCCCGCTGTCTGTAAGCTTAGATCTTTAAACTGCGCAACGGATTTTAATGCAGTTTCCAGCAATAGATAGAGTGATTCAAGAGAAAGGTTTATATGTTAATAAATGCATATTATAGTAGAGAAAAGCCGAGAAATTCAAAGATTTGTAATGTGATGTCGTAACAAACATATTTTTGTGCGCTTACATTGCAAACGCTGGCTAAACCTTACGAGATTGATCTAACCTACATTATCCTTTCAAAAAAAATATAGGTTATTTACCGAGCTATTTTAAACAATACAAACGACGATTAATTAGATAAGGAATAATACTGTATTGTTTAAAATAGCTCGGATACATTAGATACGTTGTGCATTTCACGTAGATCAAAAATGCCCTTTACAGCATATCATTAAATGATAAATGATTTTATTTCTGTAAGTAGGTTTGTACAAACACTTTTACATGGCAATCATATTTTTTTTAAACTAGATGAGGTCGGCGTTTCCTATCTGACTATTCTGAGAAGAAAGGCCGAAACAAACTCAGAAGTCATAGTCTCTTTTAAAGTCCAGACAAAAATCTTGGTCAGATCGTGTGAAGACCATGTAGATTGGTGTCTGAAATGGTCTTTTGAGGAAAGAACCACACAGATTGAGCGGACCTGTCCATCAGTGCACGCATTTGTCAAAAATCGTGCAGCTCAACTCAGAACTTGAGGAGCTCAACGATTCGACGAACAATACCAAAGACAGGACATTTGGATAAATTTAAAATTTATTAATTAAAATTAATATCTTAGAAGATATCAGGGATTTAAAAAGCGAAGGCAAAGCGGCTGGCGTGGCGGTACGAAGTTCACTGGGTCAGCTAGTACTTAATAAATAAATAGCGTCAAAAGCACCATGTTTTCCATCACTAAAAGTATTTACTTATCACATGCACAGACGTCGTTGAAATGAATTTAAAGCTTCAAATACGAATTTAAAACCTTTGGGTTCCGCTATAGCGCTTATTTGTGTATAAAATTTATTCATAAAAGTGATTAACTACTGTTTAACCACACATTTTAACGTTTTAATGTCATCGTTTATGAATAAACCCCATAATGCATAAATGTATTGAAGAACACTAGAAGGTATTATGATAATACAAAGTTGTAACAGAAACAAATGACCCAAAAATACTTTTCACCTCAAACAAGGAAAAGTCCAGTGCCCAAAGTCAAATACAATACGAAACATAAAAAAGCCCATTCATTACAATTTGAATGAGTCCATTGAGACCCACAGTTCGTTCAGTCGTTCGGTCATTCGGTCTCTGTGGATCAGAGTAAGCTCAAATATTGATATGCCACCCTCCATCCTCCATTGTCGACACCGCCTAGCGCATGTCCAATCCTCCTTTGAACTCGGTCCTATTGAGAATTTTTGATCTTTTATCCCACTGTGTTATTTTCGACTGCATTTCCAACAATTCTTTGGTATTTTCTGGTTTATATTTTTTTATGGATACCAAAGGATATATTCCGGGTTTGTGGTAGTGATTTTGTGTAACATTACGACTTGTTCAAAAAGAATGTTGAACAATTACTTCTATTTACCTGAGCACTGAACAAGAATTGTATGCTGGACAGCATGACGCGACGACGACGCTTGGATCAAAATTTTACGTACATTTTATATTCAACTAGCTGCGCCCCACGGTTTTACCCGCGTAAATGTCCATCCCGTGGGAATATCGGGATAAAAAGTAGCCTATATGTTAATCCAGGGTGTCAGCTACCTCCATACAAAATTTTATCACAATTGGTCCAGCCGTTTGATCGTGAAGAAGTAACAAACATATAGGGTGACTGGTAATTAGTGACCGATACTTAAACACGTGATTTTACTCATCATTATGAACAACTTTTACTATGGGACCAAACCTGAAATCGCGAAAAAAAAATCAGCTGTTCCCTACATTTATGTTCGTCTAACTCGTCAAAATGTAGGGAACAGCTGATTTTTTTTTCGCGATTTCAGGTTTGGTCCCATAGTAAAAGTTGTTCATAATGATGAGTAAAATCACGTGTTTAAGGATCGGTCACTAATTACCAGTCACCCTATATAAACACACACACACACACATAGTTTCGCCTTTATAATATTAGTGTGATTATAACATTAAGTTTAGATGTCATTCGACAATACTATATAGCTACTCATTAGTAAATAAAAGAATTTTCGGAATCGGCTCAGGAGTTCAAAAGACTACCCTCTACATACAAACTCACAAATTTTACCTCTTTATCATATCAAGTATAGACTAAAGTATATCTAGTTCACCAAGACCGGGTGCCGATGGACCGGTCGCGGGGCCCCGGTAACGGGGTGCGCGCTTGTAAGCCTACAATTTCCTGCAGGTCCCCGCCACCGAATAGCTCATTTCCGAGCCGTTCCACCGATGTGAGCGATCGACTGTAGTGATGCCATAATTAAGAGTGATGCGGGAAAGTCTCACTGGATTTTCCTTAGGAGCGTTTACGACGTACGGCATTTCATACAAACTTTCAAGCCCTTGTTTTTCGAAATGAATGAACCGATTTTAATGAAACTTCATACGCATAAGCAGGGTACAAAGGTCTAAAAAGTTACTTAAGAACATTTTCACCTGTATGTGTGTGTATGTTACCTTTTCACGCCTAAACCACTGAATGGATTTCGATAAAATTTGGCAGAGAGATAGGTAGATTGCATCCCGGGGAAGGACATAACATAATCAGCCTATAATGTTCCCACTGCTGGGACACAGGCCTCCTCTCTGTGGAGAGGGAGTGGGCCGTAATCCGTGTTGGTAGATGTCAGATGTCTTCGAATTTTTGTTTCTAGGACATGCCGGTTTCCTCACGATGTTTTCCTTCACCGTTTTGAGAGCAGGAAACGACATAGGATAGTTTTATCCCGATATACCCACGGGATCGACACTTATGCGGATGAAACCGCGGGGCGCTGCTAGTAGTATATGATGTAAGTACAGACAATAATAAAATTAGCCCCTGGTAAAAACATATATATATTTTATTTATGTAACTTTTATTGGTAGAAAGAACGCCTTTTTTTTACAATGCTTTCCCAATTTTCTCAAGAACGCTGGCAACACTACACGAACGTCGCCCTGATCTCATATTGGGGACAATAGGCAATTTATTGCTCCGAAAGTAGCGTGTATTTTAGTAGCGGAAAGAGCTTTTCTGCAGGATTATTTTATTTGTGAATAGTTGCTACAGGTTTTCAGCGTTCATATTTTTAGGGCGGTTTTTTCAATCGTCTTTGTAACAGAAGTTTTATTTTTATGCTTGAAATTGTACAACAGTCTTCGTTATCTTTATACTGAACTGTGTTAGCAGATATAACCGTTTTTTTTAACATTTACCATTTTCATTTACCTATAATTAAACGTAGGGTACAGTACAGCAGATTTTTTTTTTTTGCGATTTCAGGTTTGTTCCCTAGTAAAAGTTGTTCATAATGCCTCTTAAGAGATTGTTAGTGTTTTTCCAATAACCCTGTGCTTGCGAGATGCAGGATTTTGCGTGACGTCAGTATGCCGCGTAGTTCGCATGTGGCGTTTTAAATACCGCTACAATATAAATGAACCGTACATTCAAATCACGATTGTCATTCATTGACAGCCGTATAACATTTAGTACCTACTCGTAAAGATATTTCTTTAACACGCCATTTTTGGCGTAGTACTCGTATGTCAATCTGGCACTCAAACTTAAGTGGAAGTAATAATAATAATATCGTTTATTGCGGATCACACATAAAAATACCTACAATCCACAACAGTAACATCGACATAAAAACTATGTTAGTAAAACTTCAAACTAATCTAACGACAACTAATAACTACGAGACAATATGTTGGCATGTTGTATTGTAGGGGTGGGCGTTGCGACGACGAACCGTTTTTAGGGTTCCGTACCCAAAGGGTGAAGACGGAACCCTATTACTAAGGTTTCGCTGTCTGTCCGTCTGTCCGTCCGTCTGTATCAAGCTGTATCTCAAGAACCGCGATGGCTAGAAAGTTGAAATTTTCACAAATTATGTATTTCTGTTGCCGCTACAACAACAAGTACTAAAAATAAAATAAATATTTAAGGGGGGCTCCCATATAACAAACGTGTTTTTTTTCGACGTTTTTGACTTGTGGTACGGAACCCTTCGTGCGCGAGTCCGACTCGCACTTGGCCAGTTTTTTCTTTATGTTTTACTAGCAGCGTCCCGTGGTTTCACCAGCATAAGTTTCGATCCCGTGGGAATATCTGGATAAAAGTATCCTATGTGTTAATCCTGGTTATAAACTGTGTGCCAAATTTCATCCAAATCCGTTCATTAGTTTTTGTGTGAAGAAGTAACAAACATACAAACACACACACAAACTTTTGCCTTTATAATATTAGTGTGATGTCAATCTGGTGAACAATTTTATCTGACTGTACATTAATTCCAAAATTAATGCAATGTGAATGCTCCTTTAAAACTTAAACTTACCTACTCAAAATATTTTTTATCTATACAACCGGACGAAGTGGAAGTGCTTGGGGGAGGCCTATGTCCAGCAGTGGACGTCTTTCGGCTGAAATTAATGATACAACAAGTCGCTATTTTAATCGCACAGGCGTTCACCTTCAGATAAAATCCAAATACGTTTACGTCGCTTACGATCTTGGGACTTTAACAACAGAATATTACCTACAGAAGGTCAGCTCCATAAGGCGGAAAAAAATAGGCGCACACACACATAGACGCGTACGTACGGCGATCTCAAACAAATGCCGGTCGCGAGTGCTCTTGCACTGTACGTGAAACTGTGAAAATGTGTGCGTGTATTTTTACTCTGTGTACATAGAACTGACCTGGGCTCGTGACTTAGCAATAACAGCCATATGGGTCGATCGAAGGTGAGCTAAGCTAAGCTTCCCGAGGTCGGTCCGTGGATGAGTGACCATCCGTTCAACAAAAAAATCAGCTGTTCCCTACATTTATGTTCGTATAACTCGTCAAAATGTAGGGAACAGCTGATTTTTTTTCGCGATTTCAGGTTTGGTCCCATAGTAAAAGTTGTACATAATAATGAGTACAATGACCTCATAAGAGGTTGTTAATGTTTTACCAGTAACCCTGTATATCGAAACCCTTCGTGCCTCAGAAAGAACTTAAAGCCGTTGGTCGCAGGTCGCAGCTGACATTTGCGGATCTTTGACAGTCGTTACCACTTTACCCCTTGGTAGGTCTGGTGGTCAGACTTTTGACCTCCAGTCAGATAGGCAGTCGCTTCACTGAAAAAATAAAAAGCTTCAGTAAAATATGGGTATTCTGCTGTATCCGGTTAGACTGGAAGCTGACCCCAAAAAGATTAAGCAGATGGATTGTGTGGAGCCGACCTTCTGTATTATTCGGTACTCAAACCCTACAATGCTGCAATAAAGTGTTGGTGGAAAGCTAACCCCCGTTGCGTGGTATATTAAATTCCCGGCTGACCTGTCACGCCGTTTACAATACTTATTGCTTTAGGGTAGACCGCAGACGTGGTACATAAACTTTTACACTTCGATTTTTGATCCAAGTTAAAGGTCTCTGCACAAAGCGGGCGCGGCGCGGCGGGACGGGACGGCGACGCGACGCTGAGCAGTTGTAATGTACTAGCTAGATATTACGGACGACTTCGCACAGAGCCGTCGCGCCCCGCCGCCGCGCCGCCGCGCGGAGCGCGAATACAACTCAGAGGCGGGGCGGGGCGTGGCGTGGCGGGACGCCGACGCTTTGTGTTGTATGGTTTACGTATGTGGTAGTCACACTGCCGATGGATGTCGAAAAACTAATCGAATGTGTTCGTACTCACGTATGTTTGTACGATTTGGGCCATAGGCAGTATAAAAACACTGTTCATGGGCGCGGCGGGACGGGACGTGATCGCGCCCGCAGTGTGAACGCTGCCGTCGCGCCAGCGCCGCGTCGCCGCCCGGTCACGCCGCACCGCGCCCGCTGTGTGCAGAGACCTTTAAGGTCTACCTCGTATTTCAGTCAGGGGCTTACATGACCTAAAGCGCGGGCACTGTCGGCCTGCATAGAATAGAAAGAGAAGCGCGATGACACAACGCTGGTAGGTAATTTATTGCAAAATATGAAACGACTATTTAATTACAAAAAATGTATTGTTTGGACGAAAAAAATTTAAAAATTAAAACACTAGTATTTTAGTACTCGTATGTTGCTTGTGGAATAATCTGACAAAAAATCAGAATAATTGTATGTTATGATTGTATTGTCGTATCAAATTAGTTGTAATAGGTGTTCAACACACTATCTACCTAGCATATATACTGAAGAATATCATATATTTTTCTGATTTTGTTTACTGTAGACGATATTTTATTTTTATTGTTTCTAAAACTTGCGTTTTTTGTGTTTATCGCCCCTTAAGACGCGCAAACTGAAACCATGAATTCAGCACATGATTGTAGAATGCATAGAAATTTTTCGTCAATCAGTTGTTTCTTATAAAACTGCAATACCTACCTACGCAGTCAAAATTTATTATTCGAACCGAACGTGACATCCCTCGGAGTCGGGTAGACGAGGCCCTAGCCGTCATTGTCATCTCGTTCTCGTTGACGTCCTGTTGACGGTGCTGGTGGACAAACGTCCTTACTGTTCATCAAACATACGACATTATAGTATAGTTATAATATTATAGGTGTCTAACTATCTTAACATATCAAGTACAATAAATATTAATATGTATACGCACATAGAATAAATGTACCTACTATTCCCTCTTTAACTTCGACCCGAAGTGAACCCGATAACATCTTAACAAATTCTCCTCAAGTCCAAACTTGTCAGTCTGACAAAACGTCCGTCCGTTTTGTAAATAGCGTTATCGGAAACCGCAACTCAAGTACTGATAGCTATTCTCATTTATTTGGGACAGTGGCACAATGATGGATAGCCGTCAGTCGTGGAATTTGGGCTAAGTTAGACATGCGACTGCAAAAGCTTGGCGACTAGTCGCAACGACAGATTGCAACAGCCAATTTTCGTATATTTTGTTCAAAGCTTCGCACAATTGGCTGACGATAATGATGATGAGGGGACTCAATCTAGTGAGTAAGGAACGAAGGTACAGCCAACTCGCCGGGAACGGAAACAGACCACGGGGCCTAAAAAGGCCACTTTGGCAGAATAATAAAAGGATAACATTATGAATCATAATGGACAGTTAACTGTTAAGTTAATGCCATTGGTGAAGGATTTTTCAGTTATTTTTTTTTGTCTGTGCTAAAGTACCAATCAATCCAATCCTAATCTCTTTGATTATACTTACGTAGTGCAGCGAAAAAAAGAAAAACACGGACGGTCTTCGCCATATTATGATTCATAATGTTATCCTTTTATGATTCTGCCAAATTGGTCTTTTTAGGCCCCCTGAGCACAATCAGCAAGCCGGTACCAGGAGAAACCAGCTCTGGTACCGAACCAGTACAGAGCAGCCCAAACGACGCTTTGTTCTGTACCTTCTAATCACACTAATATTATAAAGGCGAAAGTTTGTGAGAGGGGGTGGGGGTGTGTGTGTGCGGGGGGGTGTGTGTGTGGGTGGGTGTGTGTGGGGGGGGGGGTGTGCGGGGGGGTGTGTGTGTGGGTGGGTGTGTGTGGGGGGGGGTGTGTGCGGGGGGTGAGTGTGGGGGGTGTGTGTGTGGGGTGTGTGTGTGGGGGGGTGTGTGTGTCTGTTTATATGTTTGTTACTTCTTCACTCTCAAACGGTTGGATGAATTTTGATAAAATTTGGTATGGAGGTAGCTGACACCCTGGATTAACATATAGGCTAATTTTTATCCCGATGTTCCCACGGGATAGAAACTTATGCGGGTGAAACCGCGGGGCGCAGGTAGTCTCAACTAATTATTTACGCGGCCTAAAATGCTATCCATTACCTAAACACTAATATCTTGTTATATTCTGATGACATACTGGCCATACGAACAATATTAAGCTATTTATTTTAACGATCATACAACCTAAATACCTGTGTATGTATATTACTATATAAAGGTTTAATTCCGGGCAATTATGCGTTAAATTGCGTATGTAGTTAGGTGACCGAAAAATGATACACGTGTTTTGTAGATATTTCCAGAAGTGGTTCATATAAACAAATCCGGTGCCTACAATAGGCTTAATTTAAAACACTTTTCTGAGTTGAGTCGCCTCAGTGTAGTCGTCCATTTTGGAAGAGATTTCAAGCTTTTTATCGAACTACTTTGAATTAGTCTCTCAACCTAAAAATATAAACAAATTCAGCAAAGTAAAATAAGCCTAATAACTATTAGATACTATTATTCCCCATTTGCTGATTATTCCAATTTCAATTTCCATTTGGTGATCCTTTTATTCCTTCCAATGAATAAAATACATGCCACAATAATACTGTTATAACTAAATTGAATAAAAAAGTACATAAAAACAAATTGTAAAATAAATTCATAAGTTAAATCATAAAACATCTTTAAATTCATTACAATCTTTAAAAAACAAAATTGATAATGAATTTAAAATATTTATACTTTGGTTTAATTTTCTATTTGCAATACCAAATGGATCAGTGTAAATCCACCAGTGTAAGTACCTATGTATAACTTGTATCCACATCATTATAATGTAGATAGGTATTATGTTTGGTAAGTAAGACCCGTGTTCACCAACATTTAATAAACCGAATACATTATTTAGGTGCGATGCGAATTCGCAATGCAGAAAACTGCAACACGAATTACTGCGATGCGGATTCACATCGCAGTATTGTGTCAAATTCGGAACGTTTAAGGGTTTGTACCCTTAAACGTTCCATGGACATACGAATTTGACAGTGACACATGGGGGGCCTAAAAAGGCCACTTTGGCTGAATCACAAAAGGATAACATTATGAATCATAATATGGCGAAGGCAGTCCGTGTTTTTAATTTTTTCGCTGTACTACGTAGGTATAATCAAAGAGATTGGATTTGGATTGGATTGATTGGTATTCTAGCACAGACAACAAAAAATACCTGAAAAACCTTCACCAATGGGATTTGGGGTCTCCCTTGTTTCATCGAAAAGAAATTGCCAAATTATCACTTCCCGAACAATTTTCCGCATAATTCATTTGCCAAAATCATTACTTAGTAAATAAACTATTCACATAAAATTGTAACGCAAACCTAATGTTTGGCAAGTGAACGTTTAAACAATAACTTGCTTAACAAATAAAAGGTTGCTAAAATTTGTTTGGGTAGTGAAATTTTGGCAAAATCTTTTCGGCATAACGGCAGCATCTCTAGGATTTGATACTATTAACTTAACAGTTATCTGTCCATGCTAAACAACGCACTGTCTAAAGGACTTTCAGTCTGATTAAAATTTCGTGTTCATTTTTTAAGTTTTTTTTTTTCGTTGGTATCAAATAGTTAACGTAATACGATTAGGTATACGTTTGTTTTTTGTAATGAGCGTTTTGTTTGCGCAGAATAAACAATTTTTCTTTCTTCCTTTACTTTGTAAAAGATCATGATCGATCATGGTCACTTCTTTAATTTTTTTGTCTTTTCAGGGTTCCGTACCTCAAAAGGAAAAACGGAACCCTTATAAGCTCACATCGTTGTCCGTTTGTCCATCTGTCAATACCCTTTTTCTCAGGAACGCGTGGAGTTATCAAGTTGAAATTAATATCAAATTCTCAAGGTTGCAATCCCTTGAAGCAGTGAAAAAATAAAACTTCTAAATCAACGCAATTAAAAGATCCGGGCGTTTATTTTCCGGAATCAAAACCTATAGGGTACTTCCCGTTGACCTAGAATCATGAAATTTGGCAAGAAGCAATGCTATGTAGCACAAGTAAAGGAAAAAATCCGAAAAACGTAAATTTTTGATAACCGACAAGTACGGAACCCTCGGTGCGCGAGTCCGACTCGCTTTTAACCGGTTTTTTCTTATTGTTATAATCATTTCTGTCGTAGATAACCTACATCAGTACTGAGCGTCCAGCAGTCTACTGGTATGACACGAAATACTTCAAAAATTTTACCTTAGTCAGTAAACGTTGGAGCCGGCAGGATCCTAGGCATTATGTGGAGCTGTATGCACATACACTTTTCACAGTGGGCAATAACATGAAGGTAAGTTAGAACTAACGAAGGAAAAGCCACTAACCACTGACATACCATTAGGCAGGCCGTATGATTGTAATAAAAATTACAGCCAATGGGTTAATAGCCAAGAGCCTCGACCAACACCTGAGGAGGCTCTCGTTGGGCAGCTGGATCAAGGGCTTGATTTATTAAGCAGTACTTCTTGACACGGCTTGCATTGTCGGGAGGTTCCTCTCTCTGCAGCCCTGACCGGACCGAACGCTGTTTCGGAAAACGGTGGGCTGCTATTTTTTATATTTTTAAATGTTTTTATATTCTATTTTTTTTTAATATACCTAATGTATAATTATGTATTTATTGAAATTAAAACTTGGTTGTTCAGGAAAAAAAATACAATATTCAAATATCACTAACCTCCACACCAGGATTCCCTGTGTCGTGAAGACTAGTCTTCGTCGTCCTACAAGATTGTTAGGTACAGTCAACAAAAGAGATAAGTATGCAGGGTCGTCGGATATTGTCTACTGATGGATGTTGTCTACTGAAATTTAATTTTTTAAATGAGCTGTTTGTTTTCGTAATAAAATTATTATTTTTTCGTGAACATCCATTGGTTTCTTACTAAACTTCAACTATATCCGACGATCCTGCATACTTATCTCTTTTGTTGACTGTACATAGTAGGTAGGCTCCTATATGCAAATAAATAAATTCATCTAAACATATAATAAATTGTCAACCACTCCAAAGCTAATCCTCAGATACAAATAGCTTCCATCTTTTTATATGGAAGCTATATATTCGATTGGTTCCGAGGATAAGATAGTACACCGTATTAAAGGCATTTGCTAGGTCAAGGAAGAACAGTGTATTTATAACCGTGGCCCTCCTCATTTACAACAAAATCAAATAGAATAGTGACTGCGTCCTCCGTTGACCTGTGCTTGTGAAAGCCATATTGATTTTCTGATATCAAGCCGTTTTTCTCAAAGAAATTGAGGAGTCTGCTGTTCATAATCTTCTCCAGGATTTAGGATAGGGACGTGAGTAGAGATATCGGTCGATAATTCCACGGTACTATTTTATCGCCTGGTTTAAAGATTGGGCATACATTAGCGGTTTTCATTATTGTAGGAACTTTCCCAGTCGAGACACATAAATTACACAAGAAGGTGATTGGTGCAGCAAGGGAATTTTTAAATAACATAATTATAGAATAGAATAGAATAGAATACTCTTTATTATGTACACCATATAAATTACAAACATAATTATAGAAACTGTACAGAGGGTGACACAATGGGCGGTCTTATCGCTAAAAGCGATCTTTTAAAGACAACCTTTGGATGGATTAAAAAGGAGAAGGACAGACAAATACTGTAGGTAGTCTGTGGTGTAATTATGTGTCCTGTTTGTGACTCCATTCCATCCAGGTGCTGAATTTTATTTGAGGTTTGTAACGATCTTTTAACCTTGACTTCGTCTGTTCAGAATAATGTTAAATTGATAACGTAATTTATGTTACAGCTGGACTTCTACTTCTACCAGTTTCTCACAAACAGATATAAACCCAGTTTCGTTGAGATGCACTTTACATTTTGTGCCATGTTGCATTCTGACATAATTTTCGGCGACGCAATGCGAAAAGCATTAGGAGGTCGGGAGTGTCTATTACCTCCGGTAAGTATAAAAAATTAACAGGGATTTAATAAGCCATAACAGATAGACGACAGTCATAAATTCTTTTCGTCTCGATTATTTATTAATGTTCTGTACAAAATGTTATTAAGAAACCCTTATAATGGTTCGTTGGCAAAAATCCATTTTCTTCATACTCCCTTATCATGGTTTGATGCTACAATTTCGTGTCGTGTCTAAATAATAAGTCGTGGTCTACCAGTTCTTTGATGGTGTTGCAAGGAACCCTCCTCTTCAAATCGTCGTACCCATTGAACAACTGCTTTTCTCTGCAACAATAAAACAGAAATATATAATACTCAATACTGATTATTATGTAGTATATTAACAAACAAATAATAGAGTTTTTAATATAAAAGTGTAAATATAAAACTACTTACGTTTACACCGGTCTCTCTGGCTATTTCTAACAAGTTTTTGCCTTGATTATGCATATACATAGCAATGGTAAAATATGACTAAAACTGAACAAAAGGCACTCGAACGAGGTAATCGAAATGAACTTAGCGAACGATAGCTTAGTCATAAGTTCATAACTCTTCGATCTAAGTATTATTTATACTACCTACCATTTTTTTTATAAATCCACTAGCTGTTCCCCGCGGTGTCACACGCTGCGCGGCTCCTAAGGGTCGTAGCGTGATGTTATATAGCCTATAGCCTTCCTCGATAAATGGACTACCCAACACTAAAAGAATCATCCAAATCGGACCAGTAGTTCCAGAGATTAGCGCGTTCAAACAAACAAACAAACAAACTCTGCAGCTTTATAATATTATAAGTATAGATATTCAACCTACCCTCTCAAGTTTGAAAACCAAAACTTAGAAAATCAGATACCTACAATAAATTGGTATTCAATTTTAACATAGTAGGTTAATAGTAAGGAACAATTTTCTTTAAAAGAAACTATTAATTTTAGATTGTCTGAATATTTTAAGAGAAAAAAAGCAACTACAAAATATTTTGTCATGATTTTGACTTAATTATTTTTGCAGGGTAAATATGATTTGAAAAACATGTCGATCCCACATGTACCGAAAGGATTCCCGTTTACCAAAGGCCGTATCTACTGCAACGTGTCACTTACTGAAGGCGGTGTGATCAGACATGTACTCCGAGGCAGGATTGATATGGAAATAAAAGTGGGCCAAATTAATAAAAACTAGAAACAAATGTAACAATATTATAATATTTGTAACAAACATTATTAATAGTAAAACCATGTTTAAAAATAAAATAATATTTGTATTTTAATTCATGTATTTTTAACCTACTTCAAAAAAAGGAGGAGGTTATCAATATGGTTGAATACATATATTTTTTTAATGTGTGTTAGGTACCTCAGAACTCCGTTATTTATAAGTTGATTTGCAAAATGATTTTTTATTTGAAAGATTTGAAACTTTCAGTCCCATAGAAATTTTATCAAAATCGGTACAGTAGTTTGGTTAAAAAAAAATTGTATGTTGTTGGACAATGAAAAAATCAATAATGAAAAAATGAAAAAATCAATAATGTCTAGCTTGATTGGGTAAGAAGTTATGGGTAGGGGATATCGCTCAAGATGTTTCCTGTAAATACAGGGTGGCAATTTAGTCAGCTGACTAAATTACTACTCAGCGGTGCTATTCTGTAAAAATCTCACCGTGAAAATTTGAGTGAAGTGAGCGTGGAGTGAGCTGTCAATAGTGTCAATTCCTAGCAAAAACAAACTCACTTCACCCAAGTTTTCACGGTGAGATTTTTACAGAATCGACCGGCTGTTTAGGCGCATCAACTTCAAAAAAGGAGGAGTTCTACGGTCGTCTGCATATATTTTTTATGAATTGTGGACCATTTTGTAAATTCTTGTTTAAAGTACCACACTAGTTTTTTTTTTTAAGTCTGTTGAAAGGCTTACACGTCATATCCACACTAATATTATAAATTCGAAAGTATGTCTGTCTGTATGTTACCTTTTCACGCATAAACCACTGAACGGATTTCGATAAAATTTGGCAGAGTGATAGATTGCATCCCGGGGAAGGACATAGGATAGTTTTTATCGACATACCTTGCGGGTGTACAAAGTATTTAACATACTGATTGCCTCGTTTAGGTATAGTGATCGCAAGCGCTACTGATAAACGTTTAGTTAGTTCCTAGATAGTTGCAAACTTTAAAAAAATGTAAAATTGTTCCAATTTCTTCTATGTACAGTCAACAAAGGAGTTAAGTATACAGGAGCGTCGGATATAGTTGAAGTTTACTAAGAAACCGATGGATATTCTCGAATAAAATTTTAGTTTATTAATAGAAAACAAACAGCTCATTTATTAAATTAAATTTCAGTCCAGAACATCCATCGGTTTCTTAGTAAACTTCAACAATATCCGACGCTCCTGTATACTTAACTCCTTTGTTGACTGTACATAAAATATATCTGCCTCTTTACCAAAAAACATATGCTCTACTTTAAACAATATAGTGAGGTCCTAACTAGACAAGGCTTAAGTTTCGCAACCTATTGTATCAACCACCCTGTCATAAAGATATCTATAAGAAAAATGTGTTTAATATGTGTGTCTTAGTAATTTATAATAACTTACCAAACGAGTTAAAATTATTACACAACTCGTCTCGTCTAATTTTAATTCTGAAATTTTAATTGACAGAATGGCTTCTAAAGTGTTGTTTTTATAGTATTAAGGAATTTCTGAAACATAAAATTTTTAAATTTGTATACCTATTTATTAGAATTTTAACAATAGAAATGAGTAAATTGAATAGTAAATAATTGCATGGTAATATTAGATAATAATAGTAATATAATAAGAATGTATGTAAACTTAATAAAATTTGCACGCTTGCTTGCAGGCAGAATACAATGACACTTAGGTTATAAGATCTTACCTTTACCAAAACAATGTATTTCTAGCAAATAAACGTTTGATTTGATTTTATTTGATTTGATTTGACACATCCAAGCAAAACGCTCAGCATAATGCTGCGACCCTATGCGAAACAAAGCTACAGCGCTGGTTTTCAGCGTTGACGTGATGATATCAACCCATGGATATCGATATCGATCGGATATCTATGCATCAACCGGTGCAGCTTAAGTAACATATAAATAAAAAAAAAAAATTTTAAAAAAATTAAACCGACTTCAAAAATAAATTAACTCAAAATTATGAAATAACTTTAATTTCGGAAGTCGGTGTCTTGGGATCTGTATTTTAGTTTTATGCCACCGACTTCCGAAATTAAAGTTATTTCATAATTTTGAGTTAATTTATTTTTGAAGTCGGTTTAATTTTTTTAAATTATTTTTTATTTCGTAATTTTTAGTTTTGCACTAGTATTTGACCAAGGTTTTGAGATGTTTTCCCTTTGACACTACACCCGTAGCTCTTATCAATAAGCCAGGCCGTCACACTTACACGTATTAGTCCATATCTTGAAAATTACTGAATCGATCTTGATGAAACTTGCACTGTTCCCTAAGTTGAAGAAAATGTAAGCCAATAAAAAAAAATGGTCACGATCCGATTAATAGTTCCGGAGATATGCGTGGACAAACATACATACATACATACATACATACGTCTATGAAATTTTGTATATTTGTTTGGAAGCCCTAATAGATCATCATATGTGAATATAATGCAATTCCAATAATATTACATACATACGTATCGAATTGATAACCTCCTTTTTTTTGAAGTCGGTAAAAATAAAACAAATATACAATATTTTTTTTGTTTTTTATTAAAAAAACGTTGTCCCACACTAGGAATTTCTCCTGTATTGTGCGTGGGTGCGTTTACAAACATTTAAAGTCACATACACAAACAGCCAGACCCGGAACAACTACTTGTAGGTCATACAAATATTTGTTCCGTGCTGGAATCGAACCCGCGACACGCAGCGCAGAAGTCAATCAATTAGATTGTTCCACGTGATGAGCATTTTCTGCTGAGAGAATAAATTTGAAGATCTGGAACACCTGATGGGAAACTCCAAGAGCCCAGCTACACCATAACACATATATAGGAATGACGTCTTAGTAAAAGTTATTCGGTCTGATGGGCATTTCCTGTTGACTTATAAAAATCGAAGATCAGAAACATCTGATGTGGAAATAAAATCTATCACTAATTTCACCTCCACGCGGTGAAGGCGATAACAGTTTAGGACTGATTTTCGATGACGATGGTATATCATTGAAAATTTGACTCTACTGGGCAAAACCCCCATTTATTTTTTTTTAAAGTGAAGATATGCTCATGCATTCTGCACTACCACGGGGAGATAGTGCAGTTATGTGGGACTCTAACCCACTAAAACTCCACGGTGTCCTCCTCTGCCGCTTACGGCGGGAACATGGGCACGCGTTAGCACTCATCCGTGAACCCGCCGCGACTGTCCGTCACCGGACCCTCCTCTGGGGAGTACTCCCCATCACCGGCGCACCAGAACACATAGCACGCCGTGACCTCCCCAGGGACCAACCCAGCACATGGGCGCCAGACGACCCGTGTCTGGGCACCCTCGGTAGGGGAGCAGTCACTTAGATTTTAATGGATCAGGTATCTTCACAATAAAACTATAACCATGCCTAGAAAGAGTCTAAAATCTTTCCCAATGTTCCAAAGGAGCTAAAAGATTGAGGATCATAAGATCCCAAGAATCTACCGAAGAGCGTCAGGAGAGACTTGATGCTGTTCGAGAACATCAGGCTGCAACTCGCTCCGTGGAAACCTCTCCGAATCGCGAAGCACGCCTGCGTTCTCAGCGTATTTAAGCATCTACATCCAGATCTCTAGAGACCAGTGAAGAATATGATGCGCGACTGACCGCTGATCGTGAACGTCATGCATTGTCTCGCGAGTCGGAGACGTTCACGGATAGAGAATTGCGCTTGAGTTCCAAGCGTATCTACGCATCGACTTTTAGGTCTCCAGAGACAAGTGGGGAACGTAATGCGCGACTGACCGCTGATCGTGAACGTCACGCATTGTCTCGCGAATCGGAAACGTTTACCGATACAGAATCACGCTTGAGTTCTCAGCGTATTCGCACATCTACTAACAGGTCTTTTGAAACGAGTGATGAACGTGAGATTATCATACATTGTCCCGAACACGCACACAACAAAATATTCATAATCAGTTAGAAAGTGAGAAAGAAAGAATTGCTGGAGTACGGCATGAAGAGACAGATTAAGAAGGTAAACAACGAACTTTTGAATTCTGATCGACTTGGACATTCTCTGAACAGAATGTCGACATCTGAAGAATCGGATGTGTCTCAAGATATAGCCGTAGGACATGGCGACCTTCCTTGGGTTGATAAGGAACGGAGTGCATTTACGTATACTCCTATGATTGACTACGCCACATATTCCGCCATCGGAGGTATGGTTGAAAATTGTACTTTTTGTGAAGCTGTTAAATGGCAAAAAGAAACAAATGGTATGTGTTGCTCAGGTGGGAAAGTACATATTGAAATATTACAAAATCCTCCAGAAATATTAAGATCACTGCTAATCGGTGACCATCCACAGTCAAAACATTTCTTGAACAACATACGTTCGTACAATAATGCATTTCAAATGACATCTTTTGTTGCGAAACAGATTTCAGAAGGCCCATTTATGCCAACATTCAAAGTGCAAGGCCAAGTTTACCACCTTATTGGTTCATTATTGCCTGAAAATGACGTCTCGAATCGTCTCGCGCATCCCGTTGTTTCCCAGTCCCCGGGCTCTTAGAATTCGACATCAGACGTTTCAGATCTTCGATTTTGACGACCCCGTTGTCGCTGGCATAAGCAACAAGATCCGCGTACGAAGTCGCGGGCAAAAGCTAGTTATAAATATACCTATCTAATATTTAAAATGCAACATTCCGTTCCGTGGGCAACGACCCACGCGCCGGAAGTAGTCAGTGTGCACGTGTACCTAGAGTAATGCAATCTAACTTCTAATCTCAACAAAATATTATATAAACGGTCTACACACTTATATTTTAATGATATATACTGACCATACGCGCAATATTAAGTTATTTATTTTAATGATTAAACAACATACGAGTATATACCTTTGTGTGGCCAACCTAAACTAGGTTTAATTTCTTATTTCCTGGCAATTATGCGTTAAATTGCTTATGTACAGTCAACAAAACAGATAAGTATGCAGGATCGTCGGATATAGTTGTAGTTTAGCAAGAAATCGATGGATGTTCTCGAATAAAATTTAATTTTATTAATCTTTATTTCATTAAAATGGATCTAGGTCAAATTTATTACAATTCAACATCACAAAATCACTAAATAATCAAGATATATACAACTTTACTTTAACCAAATCTAAAAATAACAAAACTAAAACTATACAGAAACTAAAAAAAAGCGTCGAAAAATCATCCGCGTCGCTGTCGACTGGTAATGTACCCAAGAGACTGGCCGCATTACCACGTTGTATGGCGATGCTTAGCCTCTGGCCAAAGTAAAAGCCAGCCCTTGGGTCACGGGAAGTGTCAACCAGCCGTTTCGAAATTTCTTTAAAAAGACCACGAGCACTCGGACCCGATGGCCCGAGGGTTTCAACCCCAAACGGCTTGAAAATATAATTTCCGATAAGGTTATTATATTCCGATGAGGTTTTCCGCAGCAGCAGCGCCAGCACAGCATGTCGAGCCAGGAAGATGGGATGGCGCAAGAGTATCGACACACGTTGCGTCCCACACTAAAGGCCTACCCACCTTCCATGGAAATAAAAACATACTGTCCGGTCTCTTGCCAACGTCACGTGCCAAGCCTTCTAATACAGCCAAGGTTCTAATACAGCTGGAACGCCGACGGCGACAAGAGCTCGTCGGATGATGTCATTAATGTTCGCGTGCCGTGCTAAGCGACCCACACTTCGGCTGCAAGACAGGCTGTGGTGTCCGAGGCTATTGACATCTTCGCCACAGTGCGGCTCATACATCTCTAGAGAGATGGATTGCCGGGTGGATTTGTATTCGGGCAAGCGAGTCTCCAGGCATCCATAGCATCGGTGAAACACGGCACATCAGAATTAATCAGTGTGGAGGCCAGGATTTTCCTGATTAATTTATTAGTGCTGTGGACCGAAGATATGAAAGCCGGTAAAATACTACTAGAAATTTTGAGAGAGCATAAGGTTAATCAAAGCCGTAAGCTCCTTCAAGAGCAACTCACCAGCTGCCCCGGCGCCTGAACAAATAAGGTCTTTAAGGTGCTGAGGACTCAAGCCGTCGAGGTCGCCAGCGGAGCCGTTCCAGAAGGAGCAACCGGCTGTGACCAAATCTCGACCTGTAATGGTGAGGGAGTGGTTATCAGGATCAGGAGGGTCGGGAAAAGAAAGTCCATCCGCTGCGGCAGGGTGTTTGCTCTCCAGAGCTGCGAGTGTTTCTGGAGAACACGGTGCCACCACATCACTACTAAAAAGAATCCTAGCTACACCGCTAATGTCACCTTCCCCTAACTTAGATTCTACCAGATGGGATATACCTCTTGATGAGGTATATCTCTGTGTCTGCAATTTTGAATCTAAATTACGAGTCGAAATATTACAGTTTATTATTATTTTATTATTAGAAAACAAACAGCTCATTTGGACTCATTTGGGTTGTGGAGGTCAGATAGGCAGTCGCTCCATTTAAAATACAAGTATTCAGCTGCATCCAGTTAGATTGGAAGCCGACCCCAACATAGTTGGGAAAAGGCTAGGCAGATGATGATGACACAGCTCATTTATCAAATTAAATTTTAGTCGACAACATCCCTCGGTTTCTTACTAAACTTCAACTATATCCGACGATCCTGCATACTTATCTCTTTTGTTGACTGTACTTAGGTAACGGAGAAATGATAGAAATTATGTTTTGTAGAGGTTTACAGAAGTACTTTAATGGTATATAAATAAATCACCCAGTGCCTATAACAGGTACACTTGGCTGAAATTAGTCGCCTCAATGTGGTCGCCTATTTCGGCAGTTAAGGGATATTTCAAGTTTTTTGTCAAAGTACTCTGAACTAGTCTCTCTATAGAGAAATATAACCAAATTCAGGAAAGTGAAATAGGCGTAATAACTTACTATTATTCCCCATTTCCTAATTATTTATTAAAAAACGACCACAAGGAGGAAAAGAAAATTGCTAAACAATATACATTGATAATGAATTCAAAATATTTATACATTGCTTTAATTTTATGTTTGCAATACCATATGAGTCAGTGTAAATCCAACAGTGTAAGTAACTATTTAAAATTTGTTTCTTAATAATATATATTATGGTAAGTATATGTTATGGTAAGTCCTGTTTTCACGAACCTTTAATAAACCGGATACATTATTTAAACAGTACATTGCGTGACACATTTTCAACTACAATTCGTCAGTATTGAAGGACACCTATTGCTAATCCATTGCTTCAAAAAATTTATATAAGTATTTTTGTGAACATACAATAGATTTTCAATAAACGTCATGATCGATCATGGTCACTTTAAATTTTTTAACCGACTTCAAAAACAGGAGGAGGTTCTCAATTCGGTTGAATATTTTTTACCTCAGAACTCCGTAGTTTTCTTTTGGAAGTTTTTTTTTTTTGTAAAAAAGTTTTTATTGTCTTTTTTCTTATGGTTATAATCATTTCTGTTGTAGATAACCTACATCAGTACTGAACGACCAGCAGTCTACTGGTATGACACGAAATACATCAAAAACTTTACTCTGTTAAACAAACGTTGGAGCCGGCAGGATCCTAGGTACTATGTGGAGCTGTACGTCCATCCACTTTTCACAGTGGGCAATAACCTGAAGGTAAGTTGAAACTAACGAAGGAAAAGCCATTAACCTACCATTAGGCAGGCCGTATGATTGATTGCCTTTCATAACAAAAAGATATTCTGGCAGACTAATGATAATCTGACAGAGGAAAGAGAGAAGGTTCGATTCCCGCACGGAACAAATATTTGAGTTATTCCGGTCTGATCCCCTGAACCCCCCTCCAGCCCCCACCTCGATCCCCTGCTTGATCGTCTTCTGTTTTAATCTTTGTCTTATCCACATTTTATGTAAGTTTACTCTTTTTGACAGGTCAGTACAGTCAAAAGAAATGTATGACCTACAAGTAGTTGTTCCGGGTCTGACTGTTTGTGTATGTGAGTTTAAATTTTAGTTTAAACGCACCCACAATACAGGAGTAATTCCGAGTGCTGGGCAAAGTTAAAAAAAAAATATAATTGATAACGTGGTTTATGTTACAGCTGGACTTCTACTTTTACCAGTTTCTCACAAATACATATAAACCCAGTTTCGTTGAGATGCATTTAAAATTTTGCGACATGTTGCACTCTGACACAATTTTCGGTCTAGCTATACGAAAAGCAGCAGGAAGCCTTAATTGTCCGTTTCCTCCGGTAAGTATAATATCACACTAATATTATAAAGGCTAAAGTTTGTGAGTGAAGGTGTGTTTACATGTTCGTTACTTCTTCACGCTCAAACGGCTGTACCAATTTTGTATAGAGGTAGCTGACACCCTGGATTAACATATAGGATACTTTTTATCCCGATATTCCCACGGGATCGACATTTACGCGGGTGAAACCGTGGGGCGCAGCTAGTAATACAACAAGCTTCTTGACATTAGGCTAGCGTTAGTAGTAACACTTTGACTTTGAACAGCGGTGCTATTCTGTAAAAATCTCACCGTGAAAACTTAGGTGAAGTGAGCGTGGAGTGAGCTGTCAATAGTGTCAATTCCTAGCGAAAACAAACTCACTTCACCTAAGTTTTCACGGTGAGATTTTTACAGAATCAATCGGCTGGCTCAGCTTATTACGGAGTTTCAATATAGTAAGAGGTCAGCATATAATGTTAATGATAATTATTGTTTTTTTTTCAGGGTGTATATGATTGGAAAAACATGTCCATACCGTATGTACCGAAAGGCTTCCCGTTTCCTAAAGGTCGTATCTACTGCAATATGTCACTTACTGGAGACGGCGTGCCCAACCCTATAATTCGAGGCAGTATTGATATGGAGATAAAAGTTGCTAAAATTAAAAAATAAGATAAAATAAGATGATTATAGTTACTTAGATAACTCGGGTTGTGTATATTCAAATAAAACTACTAATAAAACTACTACTGGGCTTGTTTTTTTTTTCCTAAAGAAATCAAGTACCTAGCTATATTGTATATAAAGGATTTTTTTAACCAGTACCCAAACTGTAACCATGATTTCAGCATAATGATCCTAGACACGCATGGAATTCTAGCTTAGAAATTTTAGGTTGTTTAGCAAAAAAAAATCTGCTAAATGATAAATGATTATATTTTTGTAAGTAGCTGTTTTCGAGAGTCATCACGAACCGTCTCGCGCGCAGGTTTGACGACTTCCAGCCTCCCGAACAAGCCGGATTCCGTAAAGGCTTTAGCACCGTAGACCACATACATACGCTGCGACAGGTTATACAGAAGACCGAAGAATATAACCTGACTCTCTGCTTAGCTAGCGTTTGTGGACTACGAGAAAGCCTTTGATTCGATCGAGACATGGGCTGTGCTGCAGTCTCTTCAACGGTGCCAGATCGACTATCGGTACATCGAAGTGCTGAAGTGTCTGTACGAAAACGCCACTATGTCAGTCCGACTCCAGGATCAGACCTCGAAACCTATCCTTCTGCAGCGAGGTGTAAGACAGGGAGACGTTATCTCTCCGAAACTGTTCACCGCTGCACTGAAGGATGTCTTCAAGGTTCTGGACTGGAAAGGGGCTGGCATCAACATCAACAGCGAGTACATAACTCACCTTCGGTTTGCCGACGATATTGTAGTCATGGCTGAGACTATGGAGGACCTCAGTACAATGCTCGATGACCTCAGTAGAGCCTCCGAAAGAGTGGGTCTTAAAATGAACATGGACAAAACAAAGGTCATGTCAAATGCCCATGTAACACCCACTCTCATAAAGATCGGAGACGCTCTTTCATCGATCATTCCTTTTCTGCAGTCCAGTGCTTTAATAGAATAAATAAAGTGCTTACTATTTATCCATGTACTCTCCGGGATTGCAAAAGAATTATTGATAAATGGCTTTATACTCTCACATACGAAGAATTGTAGATTTTATTCAAACCCTAAAGATCTTTCTTCCATAGGCATGCACACCGAATACACGTAGCGTAGAGTGTGCTCGTGGGTAGGTTCCACAAGCACACTCTACACTTACACCCCACAGACACGCTTTACACTCACATACAACACTCCCACATGCACAATATTAAGCACTTACCTAATTTAAATTTTTTCTATTTTAATTTTTTACTATTTTAATTTTTACTATTTTTTCTTTACAACTTTATTTTTTAATTTTGTTATTGTTATTTTCATCACTGGAATCTGGAACGTTGTCGTCTCCCTCTTGGAGGTGGGCGTTAATAGCCGCGACACAGTTTTGTAACTAATGCAGCTATTTACGTACGCAATCAATTTGTAAAATGTGGTTTTGTTCCAATAAAGATTTATTATTATTATAGTAAGTAACCAACTTTGTTAACCTTTCAACCGCCACACGTCAAAAAATTCAAAAAATCAAAAACGTGCCCTCGGCGTCAAAGTCTGTCATGTAGTCGAACCGTCGCGTGCTGGGCACATTTTGGTCATCTATGACTGTGGCGGTCAAAAGGTCAACCGAACCAATTTGAATATGTCAATATAATAACGAAAAAAATAGTAAATGGCAAACTATATTTTAGATCCATAGCTCGCATAATGAGGCAATCTCACTAATCACTTTAAATGTCCTAACCTATGCAATCATTGAACTAATGGCTGTGCATTTTGCCCCTAAATATACTATGATGAATACCTAGCTACACACCAGTGGCGAAGGTTCCATACAACTCGATTCCTACCGGCTTCCCTTTGAAAAATGGCACAGTCAGTATTCTGGAGACAAATCATCATCTGCCTAGCCTTTTCCCAATTATGTTGGGGTTGGCTTCCAATCTAACCGGATGCAGCTGAATACCAGCATTTTACATGGAGCGACTGCCTATCTGACCTCCACAACCCAGTTACTGGGTAATACGATACCTCCAGGAGGAGAATAGACTAGCGTATATTATACAGGATAGCTAAAAAATCGTGGATCAAACGAAACAAAACCCTGCGTTTTGTTCTATGCTATTAGTATTTTGACATTATAATTAATATTTTGACACTAGAACTTATATTTTTGACATGCAATTTTTGTTTTTTTTGTCTTGTTTTGTGTGTTGTTTTGTATTTTATGTTTGACAAAATAATTAATATTTTGACATTACAAATAATCCCATTCAATTAATCCAAATCAATATTATTGTATCAAATAAAATATATAAATTCAAAACAATTATCATCATCATCATCATCATCAGCCTATAGCAGTCCACTGCTGGACATATGCCTCCCCTAATGAGCGCCATAGCGCCCTGTCTTCAGCTTGACGTATCCAGCATCTGCCTGCAGTCTTTCGCAGGTCGTCATCCCACCTGGCCGGAGGGCGTCCCACACTACGTTTGCCGAGTCGTGGTCTCCACTCAAGAACTCGTTTACCCCAGCGGTTGTCGGTTCTTCGCGAGATATGGCCGGCCCACTGCCACTTCAGCTTGCTAATTCTTTGAGCTATGTCGATAACTTTCGTTCTCTGTCGGATGCATTCGTTACGGATCCTATCCTTCAGAGAGACTCCGAGCATAGCTCTTTCCATAGCTCGCTGAGCGACTTTGAACTGGTGGACCAGCCGTATCGTGAGTGTCCACGTTTCAGCCCCGTAGGTCATGACGGGTAGGACGCACTGATTAAAAACTTTCGTTTTCAAGCATTGCGGTATAGATGACGAGAAGACTCGACGTAGTTTCCCAAACGCTGCCCAGCCTAGCTGGATCCTTCTCTTGGCCTCCCTCTCAAAATTGTTTTTACCTAACTGCAGAATTTGCCCGAGGTAAACAATTATACTAATTTAATATAACTTTTATTGTAATGTCTACGATTTGCATGCACTTAGCTTATTTAATTTTTCTACACCAGCAATGGTAGTATATGTGAATCAATGTTTAATTTAAGATCTCAATGTACCATATACTTAGAAATAAATATTATTATATTATTATTATGATTATACCCAATGCAAGTGCACCCCATTTTTAAAAGTATTACTATAATTAGATTATCTACTATTATTCTGTTAACTAAAACTTACTGAACACTGTATTTTTCAAACTCGTATAACAGCACAGGGAATAGCCTTAGAGAGGCTAGAGATTTGGCCCCATACTGAGAAGTGACTGAAAAAATATATTTTCTTTCTTATTTGGCACTTTTATACTATAGCCCAAAATGAATGATCTCCTCGGCTCGCAGGTAGTCTACGACCTGGGTTCGGACATGGGATACTTTTTATCCCGGTATACCGGGATAAAACTGGAACGTACTACCGCGGTAGTACGTTCCAGTAGTATCATTTCTCCACGAGGACGAAGCCACGGGCAAAAGCAAGTAGTCAGTATACCTTAACGTAAGTAACATAAATCGCAATCTGATTCCACCAATTCCAATTGTGGTTTTAATTACACGGAATAATTACAAAGCCGTTCGACCCACGTCGTCCCAACTGGCCGTACACAAACAAAGTTATCTGGTATCCCTCAAGAGGGGCGAATTAATAGAATAATAGATAAAGTGGGTAATCTTATAATTTATCAGTATTCTGCTGGGTAGCTCGCACGCAATCTGTCTTTGTCGCAACTTGCAACATAAAAACTTTGGTCTTTTTACCAAGATTACGTAGTTCGAGTGAGACAAGTTATTGTTTATTTTATTTTTTTGTTAATAGCATTTACGCCGTACGGCATTTCATACAAACTTTCAAGCCCTTGTTTTTCGAAATGAATGAACCGATTTTAATGAAACTTCATACGCATTAGGAGGATACAAAGGTCTAAAAAGTTACTTAAGAACATTTTAGAAAAATAGTGTTAGATTTTAAATTTACCATAGAATCAAAGATTTCCAGTTATCTTTTTTAAATATGTCATTTCGAAAATGCTCTTAAGTACCTTTTAAGACCTTTGTATCCTGGTTATACGCATGAAGTTTCATTAAAATCGATTTATTCATTTCAAAAAAAATGGTATGAAATGCCGTACAGCGTAAACGCTCATAACTCATAATGTCCCTCGGCTGGGCAAAGGTCTTCCTCATACTTCCTCATACTGTGTCTTCAGGAACGAGCGCTTGTGATATTGGGAATTCATTCTAATAAAGTATGTCTGTGTCGCAACTATTTAATGTTAGTATTCTTTCTTTGCACACGTTAATCCTTATGAAAATGCAAATGCATTACAACAGTCTTAGTTCAAGTCTAAAGATTCGCAATTTTGATGTTTGCCCTCACTTGAGTCGGCAAACAGTTCTAACTTAGAATCTCAATCGTGTACTACCCTGGTGTACAACAGTTACTGGTTCTTGTATGTGTTCCATTGATTGATATTTAGCTGCATCTGGATAGACTCAAAGTCCAACTACTTTACGTGTAAGTAAACATATAATGTACAGTCAACAAACGAGATAAGTATGCAGGATCGTCGGATATAGTTGAAGTTTAGTAAGAAACCGATGGATGTTGTCGACTGAAATTTAATTTGATATATGAGCTGTTTTTTCCTATTTATAAAATTAAATTTTATTCGAGAACATCCTTGGGTTTCTTACTAAACGTCAACTATATCCGACGATCTTGCATACTCATCTCTTTTGTTGACTGTACAATGTGTAAAATGAAATTGATACCCTGTGTCAATTTGCCGTGTTAAAGAAAAAGAACAGAAACAAAATTTTGTTTGAGATACACACAGGATATGAAACGGGAATATGAAACTGCCAACTTCCAAACTCCGGGCTGCTACTAAGAAATTCCTAATTGAAAACCCAATAACACTTTCTCCTGGGAATCAAAACGAGGACCCCAAGCTCAGCATTCGCGCTTGCAACCACCAGACCAACGGGGCAATTTTACATACTATGCATAAGAACTGAAGAAAGAAGAAAATAGTCTGTAACTTATACCATCTACAAAGTAGCTACAAAAGTGTTTATCCAAATACTCGTAGCCCGTAGCCTCGTAGCTTCGTAGCTTCGTAGCGTCGTAGCAGCGTAGCAGCGTAGCCAGTAAGTACTCTCGGCGCGCGGCGTCACTCGCCTTGCCAACACAAACAATGTTGTTTTACGTTCACTGTACCAAACTTTAACTGAATTTGTTTACTTATCGTGGCATCGGACAAAGCCGTTTGTGTTGGCCAAGTTTTATTTCGTGTCTGTTAAGTAAATGCAGTTTTTGGTCTGCAGATATCTTGATGTACCTAATTATAATATTTTAAATAAATAATCTTTGATGTCTCAATATGCTGCCTAAGGTTTCAGGAAACAGGAGATTTTAAGACACTTTGTTTTAATAAGGTACCTCTTACGCAGAGCATTGGTGGCCAAGTGGTAACGTCTCCGACTTACGAGTTGAAGGTCGTAGGTTCGAACACAAACAGGCTTTACTTTGTGTAAACGATTTCATCACCACTGCTCTCAAAACGGTGAAGGAAAACATTGTGAAGTCTTAAAACCAAACATTCGAAGACATAAATAAAAAAATAAACAAAAAAGAAATTAAAAAAAAGTAAAGTCCTCCAGACCGTATTTCGGCCACGGTGGCCAATCTCAACAGAGACTAGCCTTCGACACGGGAGATATTATAGTGCACAAGTGTGCGCGCAGACACAGGTGCACTCCCTCTTCCCTCACTCTCATAGTCCGATGGGACGACAATCCGACACGACCGGAGAGAGATCAGGCGCAGGACCAACGGCTTAACGTGCTTTCCGAGGCACGGGGGTATCACACCGCCAACTTCCAAACTCCGGGATGTTACTATAAAATTCAGGACTAATAGAAAAACTCAATAACACTTTGCCCGACCCGGGAATCGAACCCAAGACCCCACACTCAGCAGTCCCGCTTGCGACCACGAGACCAACGGAGCAGTTAAAAACACAAGAAAAAATGTAAATTTTATGTTGTAAAGTATTCCTTGAACTGTTAATCTACACACTACCGAATTGTGACACAGTAATGGTAGCAATGTACATATTTCATTATGTCTCCTAGGTTCCAGGAAACAGGAGAATTTTCGAAAAATAGTGTTGCAGCCAAATTAGACCGATTTTAAATTTTCCATACAAACAGAGATTTCCAGTTATCTATTTTAAAATAAGACATTTCGAAAATGTTCAGTAACTTTTTAGACCTTTCTATCCTGCATATGCGTATGAAGTTTCATTAAAATCGGTTCATTCATTTCGAAAAAAAACAAGGGCTTGAAGAAAGTTTTTATGAAATGCCGATTTATTCCGGTCTGATCCCCTGAACTCCCTAAATCCCCTGCAAGTAAGTAGCCCATTTAACCGGCCCACTTATTATTTTATTACTGTTTATTTTTTACTCTCATTCACGTGAAGTGCCGTGACAATTGAAAAAGCTATTAGGTAGGTCCTCATAGCTTTTGATAAAATGGTGAAGTGCAGTGATAATTGGTTATCACTGCACTTCACCATTTTATCAAACATTAATTCCAAAATAAAGAAAAGTCTAACTGCCATAGCAACATAGCTATGTAATTTTGAAGCTTGCTTGAAGGAATTTGCAAGTCATCTGCGGGGAAACACTTGATACTATAATATATTTTAGTGACTCGACAACCTGGCTTGTATTCATGAATATAGAATGAGATGGCAGATCTGACTGCTTCTTCTGAAATCATGTGAATAGGCGATACGATGTGAAGTGAGTTCACCTGATTGCCAATGTAGTTGAAAGCAGAGGTGCAATTCTCGTAATTTTAAAAACATTCACAGTCCCAATCAGGGACTTGAAACTTTACTCAAAATAACGTTACGCCTAGTTCCAGTACCGATTATTTGTACCGTTCCACCAGGATAATAATAATTCATCATTATTTATTTATTTCTCATCATAAATGTTGAAGTCAAAACTTCTTTAGGCGCGTTGGGTATTTCTTGAGATGGGAAAAAACCATTGAACTCGCGACACGGCGACACTGTTACCGACACCGCGCTACATTCGGATGTGTTCGGCTGTCCTCGGGATGTACTTGGTTTTAAATCCGATAGGTCAGTGAGTGATGGCAAAATATTCTGTTTGTGTTTTGTTTTCACTTCTGTCGGCACTCCCGGAGTGCTACTGTTTTTTTTTTTGTGGACAGGAAGTGCTTACGGTTCACCAAGACTTATATCATCATTTCAGCTGAAAGACGTCCACTGCTGGACATAGGCCTCCCCCAATTAAAACTTCCGGGGATTCTTAGCACCCCTTGCCTCACTGTGGCCTTGCAAGGGTATTCTGTATATTTGTTACGGTCGCGAATCATATTTTAATCAACGTACAACTTAATACTGACCAGCAAATTGCATAAAAACGACCCCTGGCGCTTTCGCCTTAAAATGGGAAATCCTATCGGACTCACTGCTTATCGCTCATAAAATACCAACACACATAAAGCCACTTCGCTATAAAAACCTCCAATTCCATCGCAATATTCTTCAATCTGCACCTGATGTTCAATATAACTTGAGTACACCACAAAAGAAAGACGAGCTGAGCCAATCCTGGTGCATCACTAAAAGCCGCCATCTTTAAGCTGATATCAGACGATTTTATTCAAGGGAATATATATTTTTTTCATTCTACTTTCACACAGCGACAAAATAACATACAAATTAACGTTCTGCAAAAGCACTACAAAGTGGTGAAGGACCGGGTGTTTTGGGGGTCTATCTTATGTAATTTTGATTTTCAGCCTAATTTGAATAAATGATTTTGATTTTTTTCATCTGCTCATTTCATTTCATTTTTAGAACAGGTGGGCGGAGTGAAAGATACTGAATGCTGAAATTCAACGCCATTGGATCGGTTTACTAATTAATTTAAAAAATAAAGAAAGAGAAATAGGTTTAATTGCCTCAAAAACACGTGCACGTAGAGTTACGTAAGATAATTAGAATTGCCTAGCCTTTTCCCAACTATGTTGGGGTCGGCTTCCAGTATAACCGGATGCAAGTGAATACCAGTATTTTACATGAAGCGACTGCCTATCTGACCTCCACAACCCAGTTACTGGGTAATACGATACCCCTTGGTAAGACTGGTAAGTAAGATAATTAGAATAAAAACACAAAACAAATCTGTAATCACTAATCACACAACAGAAATAGTCGGCAGCTGCACGTCGTCGTAACTCGTATAACAAGATGACTTTCACTTGGCATGATGTTGTGGTATAGGGACTAACAGCGTGCCGCTGATAATTCAGTACCTAAATTCATTTTTCACTTTTGATCATTTTATGTTCAGACATTTCACTTGGAGCGAAATATACTGAACTAGCTGCGCCCCGCGGTTTCACCCGCGTAAATGTCGACCCCGTGGGAATATCGTTATAAAGTAGCCTACATGTTAATCCAGGGTGTCAGCTACCTTCATACAAAATTTTATCAAAATTGGTTCAGCCGTTTGAGCGTGAAGAATTAACAAACATATAAACACACACACACACACATAACCTTTCGCCTTAATAATATTAGTGTGATGAAATAGATGAAAGACAAAGAGTGGAGCGTCTAATATCAGCTATATCGAACAAAACTGAGATGCTACAATATTTATCGACGGCCTATAAACAAATATAACAAAACAAAGAGTTTAGCAAGACAGATGGCGCTGTGTCACATCCCTGTATTTATTACCGACGCGCCGAGAAATGATAAGTGGTTGCTATTTCTTTGGATAGACACTACAAACTTAACCATACACTGAAATATCTTCTTACTAGACCTTATTGCTAAGACGTTAAGAGAGACGGGGATGTTAGTGAGGTGGTTTTCAAGGTTGTGGTGCAAGTTTTGAGGCGCAGTTATTCTCGGAGGCACTGGAATATTTCTTGTTGATGGCATCAGTACCTATCAGATTTACATAGATTCTGATCTGGATGGGTTTGAAATGATAGGCTTTATAAATATTAGTATTTTTTAATCGAAACTTTTAAAAATTCACTTAAAAAGGTTTTATTTAAAAAAATAAACCTAGTAAGGTTCACTTGCGCGTTTATGGGTTACCCTAAATCAAATAATTCATCTTGCGCCACCAGGAATCGGAGGTAAACCTAGAGTTCAACATTTAAATATTAAACCTACCGATGTGGGTAAGCCAAATAAGCCGAAATACGCCTACTACATTACTACCTACCTACTATTTATGTATATTATTATATACTTTTTCAAAAATATTTATTACTATCATATTCACGCCCCCATTACATGGTACTTAAATGCTGAATACTAGTATTTTACATGGAGCGACTGCCTATCTGACCTCCACCACCGAGTTACTGGGTGATACGATACCCTTTGGTAAGACTGGTTGTCAGACTTTCGGGCTTGTGACGACCCGTAACGATTGTCAAAGATCCACGAATGACAGCCGGGACCATCGGCTTAACGTGCTTTCCGAGGCACAGAGGGGTCTTGGTATGTAAAGATGGTCACCCATTCACGGACCGGCCGCGGCAAGTCCATCGACCCTTGCGGCTGTTATTTCTTAGTCACAAGTCTCTTTACATCACATAGTTCTTACTTAAACGTAACTTGCAAATCTGCCTGACCCTACGGGAATACAGCCGTGAATGTTATCTTTGTTTCATATCCTCCAAAATAACCCAAAAAAAAAAAACAATCTAAGTATACATTTCATTTCGATCTTGGACAAGCCAAATACATTAGTTTTCCCAGCGCTTTGTTTACCTAAATCCGTATCGTAAGTAAAAAGTATTGACCTATCTTTAAAAGAAGATTTACACAGTATTTCGTATTTTCGTTGGTGTCGACACTCCCTGATTCATGGCTCCCTTGTTCCGCTCCGATGGTGCCTGTAAGTTGTGGCTGCGGCTTGGAATTTGGGGTTTCAGTTTTTCGGTACAAATATTTCGATTCTACATCTAGATTTTTTTTTTTGCACTAATTTCTTTTGTTGTGAAAATGTGACGACGAGTGATTTCTAGGAGCGAATTCTTTTACTTCTGTTTTTTTTTATGTTTTTCGGTGGCAAATAAGCAGGTGGCCTATCTGAACGTAAGTGGATCTGCTTAAAATACCAGGCGTGCGTTATTACCCTAGAAGCAAAGTTAGAAGAAAAAAATTAAAAAACTTAAAAAAAAAAAAACGAAATACTGGTATTCAGCTGCACGTAGAACGCTTCCCCAGGAAGTTAGTTGCCCTCCTTCTTATAAACACTCTCTCTTCTCTCTTCTTCAGCCTTACGCCAGCCAATGCTGAGTGTAAGCATCCTGCAATGCACTCTTCTCTGCCTTCCTAAGCCAGAGTCGTCCAGCAATCTTGTCCAGGGGGCCTAAAAAGGCCACTTTGGCAGAATCATAAAAGGATATCATAATGGACAGTTAACTGTTAAGTAAATCGTGTCAAATTCCATTGGTGAAGCATTTTTCAGTTACTTTTTTTTGTCTGTGCTAAAATACCAATCAATCCAATCCAAATCCAATCCCAATCTCTGTGATTATACCTACGTAAAGCAGCGAAAAAAAGAAAAACACGGACTGTCTTCGCCATATTATGATTTATAATGTTATCTTTTTATGATTCTCTAGATCACCTCATCATATGTCTGTGGGCAGACTTCTACTACCAGGTCTCGGTCTCCAGTCCAGCACTGCTCTACCCCATCTGCCATCTGTTCGACGCCCTTTGTGGCCCGCCCATTTCCACTTTCGTCGCGCAATCACCGCGGCTATGACGGTAAGTTTCGCTGTTCTTCGGATTTCCATGTTCCTAATTCGGTCTCGAAGTACCTACTACCTGCCTAACATAGCACGCTCCATTGCTCTTTGAGAGACTTGCAGCTTTTATAAACACTAGGAAGTAGTGAACGGTAGGCGTATTGGGAACGGTCCACTGTCTTGAAGTCTAAAAACTGTTGATTCTTAGCCCAAGTAGTTTATACTTAGTTCCCTGTTAGTGTTTTAACTTTTACCTTTGATACCTTTTTTATTGGTACCAGTTTAAACTTACCTACTATTCTCAGGGATTAGTTTTCATGTCAGATGTCAAGCGGGTCATATTGTGAAGCGGAGAGATGTTGTGACAATGTCACGAGTGTCAGTTGGAGATACGACACGTATACCTTATGGACAGGGGTTGACAACTGTTGGCGGAAATCATAAATAACTACCTATAGTCCGCGCGGAACTAGTTGGCCGCGCCTTGAGTATGTATACGGTGGGAGTACCACCGTTCACATACCTACCCACCGTGGGACGGTCATTACTCCGCCGTCCTCACCCCCGTCCCCACCCAAGGCGCGGCCAACTAGTTCCGCGCGGACTATAGTTACTCAATTTACTAGACTCAAGATATTCTATCTTCTTAATTTAAGACCCAAGTAAAACGTCTTGTGTATTGTCGTCTTATCTTATTCGTCTTCGTCTTGTTTGTCTGTTTTAAATGGGCTGGTCTGGTATGTAAAGATGGTCACCCATCCACGGACCAATCACGGCAAGCGTAGCCTAACCTGATCGATCGAACCGTGCGGCTGTTATTTCTGAGCGTCCTTTAGGTTAGGTTAAAAACTAAACAAAATAATTAAAAAACGAATCATTTAAAACCACACCCGAAGGTTGTCAACTCCAGGTCGCGACAAGATTCACGGTACGATGAGTCCAAATAATGAGCCAGTAACATATAGGTAACGTAGACAGCTCCACGGTGTCTACAGACGTACAGACACACAGACAATGGCTGAGCTGTCTTAGGCCTCACACCGAGATGGAAGCGAAGCGGAGCGCAGTTTCAGTGACATATGAATTTTAACTTTATTTTCATTACTATAATACATAGTATCGCTTGAGAAACTTGAAAGGTCGCGCGGCCGCCCGCGGCTCCGTGTGCACTCCGATGACTCAAGTTTCTCATGCGATAATAAGTATTATAGTAATGAAAATAAAGTAAAAATTAATATGATACTGACACTGCGCTCCGCTTCGCTTCCATCTCGGTGTGATTTGAGCCTTATGTGCACAGGAACAACGTCGGTGTTGTAAGTAAAGACGGAGACGCTAAGACACGTTTTCAGGATGTTTTGGGGATAAAAGTTTGTATTTTTAACCGACTTCAAAAAAGGAGGAGGTTCTCTATTCGACGGTATGTCTTTTTTTTTTTGTGTTTGTTACGCTATTACTCCGCCAATTGTGGACCGATTTTCAAAATTCTTTTTTTGTTCGAAAGGGTATACTCTCGAGGTGGTCCCATTATCATCAAGTTGGAATCTGATGAGAGGATTCCATGGAAATCGAGGGAAACCCTCAAATTTTATAGGCAAAGCTATAGCGATTTGGGTATTTTTTAAAGTAACTTGAGCATTTGTTCTCGGAAATCATCATTTGGTAAAATGGAGCCGATGATGAAGACCACAGATGGCCATCGGAACTACTCAATGACAAATATTTCACGGGTTGCGATTCGATTACTTTACTATGGTTGCTAAACGATTTATCCTCGTCACAATGCGTATGGTAAGTGGTTGTTGAGAAGTTCTCCTGGTTCTTACCAGGAGAACTCCTCAACAATTAACGTCCCTGCATCGGGAAAAGCAATATTTTGTAAAAGGTGATAAGCAGTTGACATTAGACTATTGTAACTTAGATAAATTACAAACTGACCCACTAAAAAGTGAAAAATAAAAACTTTTTTACAAAAAAAAAACAACCGACTTCCAAAACACACTATAAAGTGAAATTAATAACTTTAATTTTGGAAGTCGGTTGTTTTTTTGTGTAAAAATGTTTTTATGTTTATTATTTTTACTTTGACTGAAGTGTGGCGAGTTTGTGTGTCGACCAACGTTGGTGTGCTCATGGTTATGGCTTTGCTCAAGTCAGAAAGAAAGAAAAAACGTATAGGTATTGAAAACAGCAGGGTACTTAATTGCGTAACACATCAGTAGCAATGGCTTTTATTTTGACAGTTCAACAATATTCATTGCGTTATTTACGTTGATGAGCAGATTTTTTTTAGAAAATATGAAGCAATGGATTGACAATATCTTTCAAAAATTATTCAGATTGTGATTGTGTTAAGCAATTAGGAAGCAGTTTGTACCAGCCATGCCATGTCAACAATCTGACTTACTTTAAATATCCTATTAGTCCTACATAACCTTTTAAGAGGGTTCATCCGTTAGAGTCACACTGGAGTCAAAATTGACGGTTTCCGACGGACAATAAAACCATAATGTGTTTAATATATAAAATAAAAGTCCTCCAGACCGTATTTCGGCCACGGCGGCCAATCTCAACGGAGCCTTCGGCGCGGGAGATATTATAGTGCACAAGTATGCGCGCAGACACAGGTGCACTCCCTCTTCCCTCACTCTCATACGACCGGAGAGAGATCAGGCGCAGGACCAACGGCTTAACGTGCTTTCCGAGGCACGGGGGTATTACACCGCCAACTTCCAAACTCCGGGCTGCTACTAAGAAATTCCTAATGGAAAAACTCAATAACCCTTTGCACGACCCGGGAATCGAACCCGGGACCCCACGCTCAGCAGTCGCGCTTGCGACCACGAGACCAACGGGGCAGTCAAATATGTGTCAAAATGTTTAATATATAGATAGGATACTGACGTCATATTATTGGAAATCTAGTGCATGGCTGAAAAACATTTTCAATTGTTCGTATAGTATAGATTTTTCATTAGAACAGTTGATCAGACCGAAATAAATCGTTTTTATGCAAACCTTTTTTTAAACTAGCGATCGACGGTTTACGCAAGGTATTAGTAAAACCATATACGACAAACTTATAACCACATAACAGCACATTACGCCTGTAATCCCTGAAAGGTTAGGCAGATGTGTACCTCTATGTAGTTATGTTTAAGTCCCATGTAATAGGGGGCGAGCCTATTGCCATCAATAACCGGACACAAATCACCCAATTATGTCCATCATCATCATCTGCCTAACCTTTTCCCAACTATGTTGGGGTCAGCTTCCAGTCTAACCAGATCTGCATACCAGTATTTTACATGAAATGACTACCTATCTGACCTCCACAACCTGGTACTGGGTAATACGATACCCCTTGGAAAGACTGGTTGTCAGACTTTCGGGCTTCTGACTACCCGTAACGACTGTCAAAGTTCCACGAATGACAGCCGGGACCAACGGCTTACCGTGCTTTCCGAGGCACGGAACTCGTAAGTCGTGATATGAACTAGGTAATTCCATTGTGGTCTCCTCCTCCCATTATGAGCCTCAATTAGTCCATCCCATTTATTGTAAGTCAGTCGTAGATCCATAAAAACATTCTACAAATTAACCCTACATGATTATCCTGCCAATTGACAACAAACACGTAGATAATTAACATTGTCCCTTTGTGTGAGCGAGACAACAGTAGGATGCTGTGTCCTCGTTAAAATATGCAAGTAAATAAGTGTTGCGAGACGTGCTGCATCTCAATGCTTCAATAATATTACATTTAATTTTAATTCACGCCTGTCGGGGTTGGTACAGTCAGCCGCGAGAGTTGGGAGTAAATGAAATTGTATTTTTTTTCGGTCACTTCGAGTGTTTATTCAGAATTAAAATGAACTGTACAGAAATGGCAACTTAAACCTAATTCATACCAATATTATAAATGCGAAAATGTGTCTGTCGGTCTGTACCTCTTCACGCTTAAACCGATGAATCGATTTAGATGAAATTTTGTATAAAGATAGTTTGAGTCCAGGGAAAGGACGTAGGACAGTTTTTATCCCGATATTCCCACAGGATCGACACTTATGCGGGTGAAACCGGGGGGCGCGGGGCATTTATGTTCGCATAACTCGACATAATGTATAGATCAGCTGATTTTTTTTTCACAATTTTAGTGTTGGTCCCATAGTAAAAGTTGTTCACAATGATGAGTACAATGACCCTTTTTAAGGTTTAAAACGATCAAAATGTAAGGGTGTATATTGATAAAAATCTCGTGTCACATGCAGTGTTTGTTATCGAACTCCTCCGGAACGGCTTGACCGATTTTTATGAATTTTTTTGTGTATATTTGGTAGGTCTGGGAATAGGTCTTAGACTATTTTTATACCCCTATGTGATAAGGGTGGCCCTCTCCAGATTTTTTTTGGAATCGAAACTTATGCGGTTGAAACCGTGCGGCGCAGTTAGTGTATCTAAAAAAGAAAAATTTCTGTATAGTTTTAGTTATGTTAGAATTTAATTTTGTTATTTTTACCTGTCTAAATGAATACCATGAGTGAAAATTATCTAAAAAAGTATTCCTGTCTCAAAACTCAAAAATGTCTATCTAAAAAATAAAAAAAATATAAAAAGGTTCCGACGAATTGAGAACCTCCTCCTTTTTGAAGTCGGTTAAAAATAGCTTAACAATAAGTTTAACAAGTAATAAGTTTCATTGACTGTACCCGATAGTTTTCAATAGAAAATTGAACCAGTCCTGGGGCCGTCTGCTCTCCAGGGTTGCCATCGTCCAGAGATTTTAAAATTAATTAAAAACTGATCGGCGGATTGATTAAAAACTGGTTTAATTAATTTTTTCATGCGAGTATGCTGTAGGCTTTTTATGCAACGTGTAATTTTTTGTAGGCTGAGCTGAAATCTGGTGAAAATGTTGAAATTGCCTTTATCAGTAGTGATCGACCGTATAGATGTTTAAGAGCTAAGTGTGTATGGGTCAATTTATCTTTTTAATCTCTGTTTTTTTTTCACCTTTTTTGATGTTTATTTAATACCAGTATTGTGTCTTTTGTTGCACTGAATAAACGTTTTATTTATCTATCTGTTAAAAGTGATGTAATGGAATGATCTTTGCTTTGTGAAAATTATGGTTTAATTTATTTTAATTACCTATGTGAAGTTTTTGGGATGTCCATTTCCTCTTCGGGAGGATACCTGTATCCCAGCAGTGGGAACAATATAGGCTGATTATGATATGAACTTTATTTTTTTTTATTAGCAAAAATCTTATCTGCAAAAAAAATTTTTTTTTGGCTGATTTTTCGACGCCAGATAATTTTATCGGAGAAATCATTTTGAATTTTTGACAGTTCTTCCATACAAACACTGTCAGACGTCTATTTAATTCCACGAATAAAAATCAGCCCTTAGTCAGAGTTAATTTTATCGTATCTAACGCTCCAAAAGAAACTTTGAATTTTTGGTGAAAAGTACTACGTTTTATTGAATTTCTATATTGAAACGACTATAATTATTTATACCTATTGGGTAAAGTAATAACCATATTGGGTGGGTGCCCACAATGGCAACTGGGACAAGCTAACTGGGCCCCAAGTCTGCTATTTTTATAAATTCGTCATTCCAACACGATCCCTTTGTCATTTTGCTAAAAGTTCGTAATCTGCTAAATTCATAATGGTCGATCATTGGTCGGTCAATGGCACAGAACATATACGATACTCGTAACGAATTAAAAGCAATGACTCCACACTGACGTTGTAATGGTAGGTCACTGATCAAAGGAACTGTCAAAATTTTAGCAGATTACCGCATAAGTCAGTGATTCATTTGTCATTACGTACGAGTAACGACTACAGTAAACAAAATCAGAAAAATATATGATATTCTTCAGGATATTTGCTAGGTTGATAGTGTCATATAATATAATGTAATCAAATCCGATTATTCCCTAAGTGTATAGAATAGGCAGCCCTGCACCTCAAATGTCTGCAAACACTCGCCCTTTGATACCGCTATTACAAATCTAAATAACAAAGTCTGCAAATTTGGCGGCGGGTCCCGGAGCGCTGTCTTGACGAGCACCGGTACCCTCCGGCCATGTTTTATACATTATGTAAGTATATACATAATATGATAATGTTATGGATATAGTGTTTTGAAATTAATTTTTGTCAGCGATACCTATATTGAAAAAAATCTGGTTTTTCTATTTCGTGTAACTTGTTAAGTATGTGGAATAGGGATTTAACATTTTGGTATATGTTTTTTGACTCTTTGGTCTGGTATCATATAAAAGGAATACACGATTCAACGATTTTTTTCTCTATAAAAAAAAATTGCACAGTTAAATGTATATTTTTACTTTTTTCGACATCACGGCGTAACGCTTAAGAGTTTTTCAATGGAATTTACTTTAAAACATATAATATATAATATAATATTCCACAACTATCACACAACGCCGTCTAGTCTCAAGCTAAGCAGAGCTTGTGTTATGAGTACTAGACAACTGATAAACATACTTATATATTTCTAAATACATACATATATAGATAAATTACACCCAGACACAGAACAAATGATCATGCTCATCACACAAACATTTGTCCTGGGTGGGAATCGAACCCACGACCTCCGGCATAGCAGTCAGAGTCACTGACCACTAGACCAACAGGCCATCGTATAGAATTATCATATCAAAGTTTACTCAAAGTAGTTTAAAATTTAATTTATTTATTTTGTTAAAAAAGGAGTAAATTCGTTTTGGCGTTTGTCTGTTTCATTCCGAGCGCACGCACATTATAGCCCTCTCTTCTTTTGCGTTTCAAAAGTAATTGCATCACTGTCGCTCCTTTAGTAGATCAGTCGCTACGATTTATTTTCGAGGTAGAGCCATAAGTTTTCTGAGCAATAATAATGATCAATTTTACATAAGTTACAATTAATATCTAATGCTGACATATTGACGTAGCTACTGCATTGACCAGGAACATGAAGTTTTCACCAAAGCAATGGGTTTGCGGAGCAGTGGTTGCCCAGTGGTAACAGTCGTGACTTACGAGTTGTAGGTCGTAGGTTCGAGGCTTGACAAGCACTTTACTTTGTTGTGTAATATATTTCATCACCACTGCTCTCAAAATGGTGAAGGAAAACATCGTAAGGAAACCGGCATGTCCTAGAACCAAAAATGTGAAGACATGTGACATCTACCAAACCGGACTGGGCCCGCGTGGTGGATTATGGCCTATTCCTTCTGGTCTCATACATTTTCGAAATGTCTTATTTGAAAAAAGACAACTGGAAATCTCTGTTTCTATGGAAAAATTCGGCTGTAACACTATTTTTCGAAAATGTTCTCTACTAACTTTTTAGACCTTTGTTTCCTTTATGCGTATGAAGTTTCATTAAAATCGGTTCATTTCGAAAATTAGGGCTTGAAAGTTTGTATGTAATGTCGTACGGCGTAAACGCTCTTTATAAAAAACTTGTATTCACTTCGAAAGGACCGTAACATGACCTCAGATACAAATCAGCCAGGCAGAGCTTCCCTGTAGGTAACCGTAACGGCAGTCATAGATATTCGTATACGAGTAGTAATTGGAGCCGACGGCTCCGAGGATCTGAAGCTCAATATGTTAAGTTAGCCATCCTTGATCTGACCACAGCACGTAAATCTTAATATGAAATGAAAATGTTTATTCTGTAATTATAGGATCTCGGAATCACTTTTACACGTCATATTGAAGTCAAAGTCAAAGTCAAATCATTTATTTCAAATAGGCACATTAAAGGCACTTTTGAACGTCAAATATTACAGTAAAATTGAATTGATTCCAGTCGCCCCTTCCAAAAGGTAGTGTTCGTATGGAGAAGAATGGGCAAGAAACTCCACCGTTACACTTTTAAAATGTTTTTCATGTAAAGTTGTTTTTGTACCTATACATAACATAATTATATGTGAAGACGATGCAACTAGAATAAAATTAGTCTACGCCAAAATTTAAAAAAATAAGTTCAAAAACTAAAACCCGACTACTTAAAAATCACTGTAAAAAGTATTAAAAAAACCCTGACTACAGAAAAGGATGACACAAGAAAGTACCTTCCCGTGGTCGCATGCTTTTGTGTATGTTAGTACAGCGGTATGCGACCACGGGAAGGTACTTTCATGTTTTAATACCAAAGAAAGGACATTTGGGTAGGCCGCATATAGTAGGTACTCAAAACTGCCATACAAACATTAAAATTAACAGAGAAAGATAAAAAAGAATGACCTATATTAAAGTCCTCACATTCACAATACTTATTTAAAGTAAAATAAAACTTTACAAAGTAAATATTCATGTCTCATCGTCATCTGCCTAGCCTTTTCCCAACTATGTTGGGGTCGGCTTCCAGTCTAACCGGATGCAGCTGAATGTCAGTATTTTATATGTAGCGACTGCCTATCTGACCTCCACAACCCAGTTATTAGGTAATACGATACCAAAATCAAAATCAAAATCAAAATATTTTATTTCACATAAGCCTACATGGGCACTTATGAAACGTCAGAAGCTAGGTGCACGGTTCCAATTGGTCGTTTCCTATGGAGAAGAACCGGCAAGACACTCCACGGTTACTCTTTTTAAAAATAATTGGCTTTTACAATATTTTCAAATTACAGTAGGTACCCCTTGGTAAGACGTTATCAGACTTCCGGGCTTCTGACTACCCGTAACGACTGTCAAAGATCCTCGAATGACAGCCGGGACCAACGGCTTAACGTGCTTTCCGAGGCACGGAGGGGTCTCAGTATATAAAGATGGTCACCCATCCACAGACCAACCGCGGCAAGCGTAGCTTAACCTGATCGATCGACCTGAGTCTTGTCTATTTGCATATAATATTCATCAGTGTCAATATACATATAAAATTGTGAATCGACGCTGCTGCCTATCCTGTTAGCAGAATCCCCCTTTTATATCTAAATAATTCATAAATTACGTAACCAAGTCACTTAGTATATTCTACAAACCTGAATCAACAGAATTAAACAATATAGCGGTCTCCAGATTTACAACAAAGATTTCGCTTATCTAACCTAAAACAGCGTCCTACGCCTGAATTTTAAATCGTCTGCTCCGTAAAAAGAATTTGGGACATCTAGGCCATTCTGAGAAAATATTAAACACTAACGGTCTTATTCATAAAAAAAGCTTATAGAAGGTTTAAAGCACACATTAGTTAAAATGCTCATTAAGCCTTTAAAACGTTCGATAAAATTTTGTATTCATAAACGCTTCATAAACCTTCGATAACTAAAACGTCCTATAACTTCAATATAAATATAAATGTTGCCATTTTATTGAAGTCATCCAACAAATTGGTCAACATATTGAGTCGTCAAACGAGAATATCTGTCTACGCACCGAATAATTGTGACCATAGACATTATGACGTACGGAAAACTAATTTATTGTCTACGGTTTCGACAGTTTTGCCGCGTAAACGTCATTTTTGACAGTGAATTTGTTAATGTTATTTTATTGTCAGGCGACTTCAGGCGAGCGAAAACCTTTGAATATTTTTTTGTATTTAAAAGAAATGGAATTAAGACCGGAGACTAGTTCCAAGAAAGGGCAAAGAAGTGAATACTCGTTTTGGTTGGAGGACGATAAGGTTTGTACTGTTACAACTAAAATGTGTTCAAAGTAAGTTTTGTTTTGTAAACAATCTTTATTTCTTATACTTATTCTTGCTTTTGCTTTTCCTTAGATCTTTGGAAGAATTGGTCAGGGAGAGAGTTTCCATAATAGAAAATGAAGGTGGACGCTGGTGATGGCGCCAAACAAGTAGCTGAATTCTGGGCACAATAAGAAGATAGTAAATAAAAACATACTGACTGACACCAACGCGAAAAAGGGGAAAAAGGCGGCCTGGCATGATTTACGAATTAGGTGCCTATCCAATTTACTTATAAGTTACAAAGTTCCTGAGTAAGCATGTCAAGAACTTCGTTTGATGAAGAGAAAGAATTATAACATTAATTTTGTATTTCAGGACAATAGGAAGAATGGTGCTTCACTACAAATAATAAACAGAAGAGGTGGCATAGATGGCAAATGAAAAGAATCATTTTAAAAATGTTGTTCTGCTAGCACAAGTTCTAGAAGCCGAATTAAAGTTTAGAGTATTTTAAAAATAAATTAATTAAACTGATATCTGTATATGTATAAGCTTTTTATTAATGCACTACTAAAATGTTTCCTCTTTATCTTCTTTGTGTCGCGGGGACGACTGTATTTTAGATCTTGTTGGCCCAAAACTTTGCCACTTCCACAATGTTGTCAGTGGCAGCGCAGAGGTCACTTTGACTGCATGTTTTGGGACACATAGGGTAGGATAGGGATAAGGGGGAGCATGGTTTGCGACATAGCTTCACAACCACTCCCTACTGTAGCATCTCCCTGCAGGGTGTAAACCTACATGATCCACACGGAAGTCCCTGAACCGTCTCCGGACACAAGTGGGAAGATGTACCTCTAACCTGGTAAAGTGAGGCTACCTCGGTGGAATGTTTCCTGAAAAGTTTGTAAAATAGCATTTGCATTTCCCCTTGCAACTTCTTGGGGTGACTGTATGATATTCATTATTGCTACCACCTCTAACTGAATGTCTCCATGGTCAACTGCAATATTGTAAAGGACTGCTCTAGCCACTATGGTTGTTGCATGTAAAAGACATTGAAAGCGTTGTTTCCACAGCCCAAAGCAGCAGCGTCCCACAGTAATTCTTGTTGCTATTCCTCATATCCAAGACAAACTTACGAATCTGCAGAAAATGCATTTTACAGGGAATGATAAGTTTTTTTTAGTAACAGGTACCTATACCTAGGCATATAGGTACCTAGGTATATAGGTACCGTGGTACATTTGGTTTTAAAAATACTACTTTTTTAAGATTAAATCTTACCAAACAAACCAAACCAAATGTACCACGGTACTTAGCTGTTACTAAAAAAAACTTAACATTCCCTGTAAAATGCATTTTCTGAAGATTCGTAAGTTTGCCGTGGATGTGACGAATTATGTCCTTCGTTATATTTTTCCTCGCTTCTATTTTGCATTGTAGTTATATAATAACTAACTAAATTGGTTAAACAGAAGTGCAACATAAATTAAATACAACTGCACATGTTACATTTGTAGGTCAAACGTCATTTTCTATCAGCTGGTATAGAGTCGGCCATTTTTTTTTCCTTATAGTACTGTTATAGTAGGCTTCTGGGTTTCATAACTTTATAGTAGGTTTATAGAACGTTTTAGGGCTAAAATGCGTTTATGAATAACAATTTTTGACAACGAGACATTAGCAAGACTTTAGATGTTCTATAACTTATTATGAATAAGACCGTAAGTTAATATATAGGCGAAGGGAATTCGCTGAGGGCTGTCAGTAGAGCCCACTTAAATAGGCTATTTGACAATGTAAAAAATAAGGTCATAATAGGCTATTTGACAATGTAAAAAATAAGGTCATAATTATTGACACTCGTATAGATTATCGCTTTTAAAATCGATTTGCATTAATTTTACTACAAAACAATGTATTATTTATTAAAAAAATCCCGAAAAAACTTCATCTTTTTAAATCTGGCGCCACGTAATCGAAAACGGTCTGGATTGGCTGAACTTATGATGACGTCATGATATAGTCAATTTCTGTCTATCGTTGACAGAACAGATGACTTTTGTCTAGTATCTCGACCGTTTCAACGTTTGTTTACGTGTATTGTGACGTCACGACGCCATATTGTTAAAGATAGCGTTTTAGCGGCTTATTTAAACAGAACATTTTTATTTACTATTTTCTAAAAGAAATACATTATGCAATTGGAAGTAATAGGTTTTTGTGGGCTCGTTAGACACCATTAAATAATCTGAGATGTTTATCAGAAACCAGTCAAATAGCCTATTATACCGCTAAGTCCCAGTTATTTTATAAAATCAAATCTAATATGCTTAGGTATGTATGCAATAAAAAAATCTGTAGAACAAATTTTTTTTAGGCAATTAATTACAGAACAACGACACGTTTTCACTGAAAGAAATAAGCAATAAATAAAAATGAAAAAACATTGATCTGAACTTACACTATACAGTTCCATATGAACCTAACGTTCAAAACAGTATTTTTACTGATCCGAAAACAGTTAAAGCTTGAGGCAAAATGTTACCGTCATGAGTAAACTTTAAGGTTTTAAGTAGTTAAAAGGTCACAAAATTAACTGTTTTATTAATTTTGTGATATCGTTCAAACCAGTGAAATTTACTTACATTACAGGAATGGTGGTTTTCATTTTTTTGTTGATTTTTTTAGTAGATAGTATGTTCAATCATTAAAAGTTACTGTCTTGTCTTTTACTGTTTTACAAACATTTCTTCTTGCTGTATAAATTAACTCTTAATGAAATCGCTTTAATATGGTGTAGTAAGAAATTATTTTTTTCAGTGTTTGCTCGTATTTCGTGTTACTGTTAAAGTTAGCACATGGTTAGCACTAGCAAAAAGTATAAAGTAATATTAAACTACTATAATAATACGAATTATATGTCGTTAACTACCGAAAAGTAGCCGGTTAAAACATTAATCAGCCTATATTGTTCCTACTGCTGGGACACAGGCCTCCTCCCTTCAATAGGGAATGAGCTATAATCTAACCACGCGAGCCTAGTGCGGGTTGGTAGATGTCACATGTCTTCAAGTATTTGGTTCTAGGACATGCCGGTTTCCTCACGATGTTTTCCTTCACCGTTTTGAGAGCAGTGGTGATTAAATTTAAGTCGGGGCCGCTACTGGGCTCAAACATAAAGTTTACTTACAATTATTCGAATACAAAACAATCTGCTATTCAAACAGCATGTACATAAAATGGCCAAATTACACAGACTTTGTATCCAATTATACAATCTGGCAGCCCTAGTGGGGAATGCGAGATGTTAAAGAAATACAGACGATCGGAGGAGCGGGTCCTGTGAGCCCGTTGTGGCAGCGAAACGCCTCTGCTAAAGAGTGAGAGTTTAGGGTTAACTTTGAATAAGGACTATTATTAGTCTAGTATAACACTGTGTGTGTGTGTGTGTTTATATTATATGTTTGTTACTTCTTCACGCTAAAACGGCTGGACCAATTTTGATAAAATTTTGTATGGAGGTAGCTGTCACCTTGGATTAACACATAGGCTACTTTTTGTCCGGATATTCCCACGGGATCGACACTTATGCGGGTGAAACCGCGGGGCGCAGCTAGTTTGGGTAATAAAATTGACAGGGATATAAATGTTGGAAGGGTTGAATAAAAAAGAAATTGGAATGATTTGGTCTTTCCAAAAAAACCAGCCAAGTGCGAGTCGGACTTACACACGAAGGGTTCCGTACCGTACCACCGTAGAATATTTAATAATACAGTATTAAAAGCCTGTGTGCTTGTGCCAGTGGGGCTTGTGGCAAGTAATAACAGCCTCACGGTCAGGTTAAGCTACGCTTGCCGCGGTTGGTCTGTGGATGGGTGACCATCTTTACATACCAAGACCCTCCGTGCCTCGGAAAGCACGTAAAGCCGTCGGTTCCGGCTGTCATTCGTGGATCTTTGACAGTCGTTACGGGTCGTCAGAAGCCCGAAAGTCTGACAACCAGTCTTACCAAGGGGTATCGTATTACCCAGAAACTGGGTTGTGGTTGTCAGATTGGCAGTCGCTCCATGTAAAATACTGGTATTCTGCTGCATTCGGTTAGACTGGTAGTCGATCCCAACATAGTTGGGAAAAGGCAGGCAGATGATGATTAAAAGCCTGTGATGTCCCACAGCAGAGCAAAGGCAAAGACGCCAGTACAGCAAGCTATTTGAACCTTATGCTGTATTGTCTCTTATCTGTATTTGACAGATTGTAGTAGCTTGATGTGCTGGCGTCTGTACATGGGCACTTATGAAACGTCAGATGCCAGGTGCACGGTTCCAATTTGTCGTTTCCTATGGAGATGGTGAAGAGCCGGCAAGAAACTCCACGGTTACTCTTATAAAAATAATTCAATAAGGAATCTGTTTGTGCTTCAGTGTGTACTGAGATAACATCGCGTGCCAACAATTCACACAGGGCCGATTTTTCAATCATCTGATAACATAATTGAAGAATAATTTTGAAATTTTGACAGTTCTTTCATACAAAAACTGTCAAACGTCAATTTTATTCCTTGAATAATAGTTATCTGGCGATAGAAAAATAAAATAAAACAAATTATATGAGAATATACTTATTCAATATTTATTTAGTATTAAACGTTTAACCAGTATCCAATTATCCTCCTAAATAAATTATTTTTATTAAATAAGTTGTACTATTTACTAAAAGAACTTTCTCACCACTCATTTGCGAACCGTTCCATTAATTAGTTACCAACCAATTAATGTTATAAAACACAGACTAACAAAAAATCTAATTAGGTTCCCAAATATTTAACTTTAGTTTAGGTTATCCCACTTTTTACGATGCAAACAACAAATTAAATTGGGGAAGGCAATTAATTAGAAGGTTTTATAGTACGTAATTAATTATAGCTAAAGTTTCTGGTAAGGACAGCAACGGATAATTTGTAGCACCTATTAAGATTTTCATCGTAAAGATTTTCAGACAGACTTCGTGGTTGAAACTAGGTATAGCTGTCGTTTTTATTTTGATATGTATGTTTTTAATTTTGTTTTTATATCGGCACCTTGTGGCTATAGAGGCCGACTCCCGCCGGCAGGCTTCTTATCGACCGGCCGAAAGTGCAGTCTGCTGTGCCAAGATTGCTGATGAGGCTGAGGGTGATGATCAGGTATAGCGTTCGCTGCATGCTGGTAGTCAGGATAATACCCGTAGAAGCCGAGGGTGCTGACAGGCTGTGTGACTCGCCGCTCGAAAGCTTGAAGAAGTGATGATGATGATGTCACGCTGAAGTGATAGCATGAAAGCTGCGCTGACGTTCATACTCGAGGTCACCAGTCTAGACGCATGAGGAAAAGGGTGTAAAGTTCACTCATACTCAATAGAAAAGGCCTCCGACCAAACGGGTGTTATAATCTGGTGGACTACTGCCCTGCGATTGGTATCGGGACGTTGTACCTTTAAGTGCTTTTTTCGCGGTAAACAATGCTTGCGCGATGCAGAAATTTTTGCGTGATATCAGTAGGTACAGTCAACAGCAAAAGTAGATGATCAAAATCAGAAATTCAATGCTAATTAACGGAGTTCACGTCAGAACTGTATAGCAGAGCTGTTGCTGTTGTTGTGGTTGAGCTGTGTGCAGAGACTGTGTGGCTGTGTGGCAGAGTTCTGACGCGAACTCCGTTCATTAGTATTGAATTTCTGATTTGGATCATCTACTTTTGCTGTTGACTGTACTACAAAACTTTTTTTTCGATTCGATCCTTTTTTGCATCATCATCGTCAACATTTCAGCTGATAGACGTCCACTGCTGGACATAGACCTCACCAATCATCACCACTTGGACCGGTTCTGTGCTTCTCGCATCCAGCTGATTCCTGCGGTCGTCACAAGGTCATCGGGTAAAACAAGATGGTTTACTAAAAAGGTCATGCATGTCACAAATTACTCGAGTACCTAAATTAACAACGAAAAACCTTTTAAGTTTCAAAATAAAACGTAATTCTCAAGTTCATTAGAAAACTTCAAAATGACTTTTTCTCAAACGCAATATGCTTCAAGCTTGTGTCTTACATATTTTATTAAGAGGAACTTTAAAGTGTAATAAGTCTTTGTCCTGAGACTGAGAACCAATCTGCACGTGTCTGACGCCTGAGGGGTAAGCACAACTAGAGGACACTTGGGCTTAGATGAACACAGTCGTGGGAAAAACTTTGTATAAAATTGAAAACTTTATTAAAAAGATTCAAAAGAATCTGGAATTTTAATAATGTGTAGGTAAATTATATTTATTTGTCTTTTACATAATTTAAAACCCCCGACAAGAAAAACCTTTAAAAAAAGTAAAAGAATGAAATGTATTGGCCCCCTCAACTTTACATAATATGTATAAGTTTTTTGATTCAAGCGTCGCATCGTCACGTCGGGGGACGGTTATTAAAGATAAAATTAAATTAAATCAATTAAAACTTTATTTCATTAGGCGATTATGGCATTTTGCTAATGTGACGTTTTGCGCTAAGGCGTTTTCAGAATATTACATTTTGCGAAATTCCAATGTCATTTTGCGAATGTGGCATTTCTTTTTAACCGACTTCAAAAAAGGAGGAGGTTCTCAATTCGACGGTATGTTTTTTTTTTTTTGTGTTTGTTACGCGATTACTCCGCCAATAAAATTGTGGACCGATTTTCAAAATTCTTTTTTTGTTTGAAAGGTCTCGAGGTGGTCCCATTGTCACCAACTCGGAATCTGATGAGGGAATCCCATGGAAATCGAGGGAAACCCTCAAATTTTATAGGCACACCTATAGCGATTTGGGTATTTTTTATAGTAACTCGTGCATTTGCTTTCGGAAAGCACCATTTGGTGAAGTGGAACTGATGATGAAGACCACAGATGGCCACCGGAACTACTCAATAATAAGCATTTCACGGGTTACGATTCGATTAGGTACTTTAATGTGGTTTCTAAGCAATTTATGCTCGTCACAATGCTTATGCTGAAGTGGAGCTGAGGGTGACTTCTCAGCTCCAGTTCTCCTGGTTCTTACTAGGAGAACTCCTCAACAATTAACGTCCCTGCATCGGGAAAAGCAATATTTTGTAAAAGCTATTGTAAGTTAGATAAATGACAAACTGACCCACTAAAAAGTAAAAAATAAAAACTTTTTTACAAAAAAAAACAACCGACTTCCAAAAAACACTACAAAGTGAAAAATAACTTTAATTTCGGAAGTCGGTGGCAAAAAACTATAATACAGATCCAAAGACACCGACTTCCGAAATTAAAGTTATTTTTCACTTTGTAGTGTTTTTTGGAAGTCGGTTGTTTTTTTTGTAAAAAAGTTTTTATGTTCTTTTTAATTCGCGTTATTCTTTCTTTTTTAGGTTACGTTTCTATTTAAATAAAAGCTTGTTTTTAAAAACTTTTTCTTTATTTTGATTTTATTTTTTACTTTTTAGTCTTTATTGTTTATACCCATCGGTGTGTCCGTGGCTCATGTGGGTACAGTTTTGAGTTAGTTAACGAGTAGATCATTCAGGCTGTCGATAGCTTGAATGATCTTGGGGGGGTCATGACCCCCCTAAAACGAAAACCAAAACGAGAGGTGTCGTAGTGTTTTTTTTTTCATCTACGATTTCGGCCCAAGATATTTCTCTTCATATATAAGTAACACAAAGACACTCTTGGGATAATTTATCAGCCTTAACACTACAAGTAGCTATAAACCAAGAGAGGTATCAGCTCTAGTACCATTATTAGTCCCGATACCAAAACCCGTGGATACCCGCGAAAGGGGTTAATTCTCTTCCGATTTAGTGCGATACCGAATGATTTTATTGCACCTATAAAACGGTTACCGTACCGTAAATATTTATATTGAACTAGCAGCGCCCCGCGGTTTCACCCGCGTAAGTTAAACTCAAACTATTTCTATTCTAAATTTCATCTAAATCGGTGCAGCGGTTTAAGCGTGAAGAAGACAGACAGACAGACTTTCGCATTATTTTATAATATTAGTATGGATTGACTATGAAGATAGGTTAGCTGTAAGATTAGGCGCGTTGGGCATTTTTTGAGATGGGAAAAACCATTGAACTCGCGACACTGTTACCGTAAGCGACACCGCGCGTGTTTTGTTTATAAGACGATTCAAAAAATACCCGCTTCAGATGTGTTCGGCTGTCCTCGAGATGTATTCGGTTTTAAAAACAGTGGCACTCCCGGAGTGCCACTGTTTTTTTTTTACCCACATTAAATATAGTAGCCGTGAAACTACTAACTGCCTGTCTGACCTCCACAACCTAGTTAATGACTCATTTGTAAAATTGATGAGGCATTGCAATTAGTTAAATTACTTGTGTTTTATATGAGGCATTTAAAATCCTTATTGTGCTAAAATTCTACTTATTTTGTTCTTGTTTGGTCATTCATAACCATCATTTATGGCCTCATCATCTGGCTAGCCTTTTCCCAACTATGTTGGGGTCGGCTTCCAGTCTAACTGGATGCAGCTGAATACCAGTATTTTATATGGATCGACTGCCTACCTGACCTCCACAACCCAGTTACTGGGTAATAGGATACCCCTTGGTAAGACTGCTTTTACGACTTTCGGGCTTCTGACTACCCGTAACGACTGTCAAAGATCCACGAATGACAGCCGGGACCAACAGCATAGCGTGCTTTCCGACGCACGGATTGGTCTTGGTATGTAAAGATGGTCACCCATCCACGGACCAACCGCTGCATGCGTAGCTTAACCTGATCGATTGTCCCGTGCGGCTGTTATTTCTTAGCCACAAGCCCCTCCTCTCTCTAGATCACTTGGGAATAAGAATGTAGTTGGAGATGTAAAATCTAAAATTAAATAATCATTTTGTCCGCCTCTGAACTTTAAGACTAATCTATGAAGAAAAGGATAGCCATCGGTCCCACGGCACGGTATTTTTATCACCCACCACGGTAATGCGTTGTGAAAATTTATATAGAAAGCGCGACTCGCGGCCCGGATTGCGGCCCGGACCGGCCCGCCAGGACCCGGCCAGGTTATTTTATTATACCACTAGTTTAATACTTACGGATCACCCAAATTAAATAGAATTTAAAGTCCTCATGGATTTGGGTAAGAGATAAATTGGCCATTCTGAATTTGAATAGATACTGCTTTTGGAAAAAATATGTAGATTGTATTTTACTTGAGATAGTTCTAAAAGAATATTCTTTTTTAGGGTTCCGTACCCAAAAGGTGCCAAAGGGACCACTATTAGGTATAAGGCCGAAATTAAAACCGAAATCAAATAGACGTTTTACATTTTACCTGACTCGTTGGTCTAGTGATCGCAAGTTGTACTGCTGATCATGAGATCGTGGGTTTGATTCCTGGGTGGCGTAGTGTTATTGGGTTTTTCCATCAGGAATTTGAGTAGCAGCCTGGAGTCTGGATTTTTTCCCGGTTGATGGCAATAGGCTCGCCCTTACATGGGACGGCGAAATGTGGGTGTACACAAGGTGTAACAGAATAAACGCAAGTCCTGAAAGTAGTGTGTTCATAATATTGACTACTGAATCGATTTCAGTAAATTTTGGTATAGGTATTTTTTTTAATTATGTATTTTGCCATGCTGACCGCCGACTGATCAAAAGAAAATTAAATCTTATTTTAAGGCAATAAAACTCAATTTTAAATAAGCATACTGAGCAGGGGTAGGCGGTGTCCAGTTTCTTCTTTGTTTGTTTGTTTTTTTCTTTTTTTTTTTTTTAAACATTAGTTTTAAGCTAAATTCTTGTCACTAACAACTTGCCTTGTCTATAGACTTTTTTGTCTGAAATAAATTATTTTTATTTTATTATTTATTAAATGCATAAAGTGCTGGGATCAACACTATTTTCTATATAATAATAGTTAGCTTTAAAAAAATAAGTTTTGGTCATTGTATTATGCTTATAACTCTATACTCTAGATGGGGAGGTCTGAGGTATTGCGTTAATTATGTTACACGTTTGAATATACCTACAGGGTGGTCAAAAAATCGTGGATCAAACGTAATAGGGAGATAAAAGAGGTCATTTCTAACGCTTTTAAAGTGAGAAATATTTTTTTGTAATGCTTCAAAATTTTTCGAAAAATATTAATTGCTCTTGGTACCCAGAGCCGCAATAGAACTTTTGTAGTGATGTATTATTATCTAGTAATAATACACAATAAAACAAACGGTGTTGCCGTTTGTTTTATTGTTTTATAACACAATTTTTTTTTATTAAATTAATTGTAAAAGGATCGAATCAGGAATGAGGAGATCCGCAGGAGAACCAAGGTAACCGACATAGCCCGCAGAATTGCCAAACTTAAGTGGCAGTGGGCAGGGCACATTGCTCGCAGAACAGATGGCCGATGGGGCTGAAAGGTTCTGGAGTGGCGACCACGTACCGGAAGACGTAGCGTTGGAAGGCCTCCCACAAGGTGGACCGACGACCTTGTGAAGGCCGCAGGAACCCGTTGGATGCGAGAAGCACAGAACCGGTCGAAGTGGAAGTGCTTGGAGGCCTATGTCCAGCAGTGGACGTCTTTTGGCTGAAATGATGATGAATGATGAATTGTAAAAGAACTCGGAATACAAAAATATTCATAACTTTTATGGCCATTGGCCATGCTGTAGAAATATTTTTGTTGGAAATGACCTCTTTTATCTCCCTATTTCGTTTGATCCACGACTTTTTGACCACCCTGTATAAATAAGGTACACCTCTGGCTAACCCACCAGAGAAATACAGGCATCATGTTATGTTTCACATTTAGACATACTCCACAACTCACCTATGTACCTACTCATATTTTAACTTAGAATTTGTGTTGAAATTAGTCAAATTATTAAACTAGCGTCGCCCGCTGTCTAGGGAATTTTGTCTGAAGCCACGAATATGAAAGTCGTCAGCTTTTGTATACAATATAAAATGACGGACTAATAGAAATTAGTGTGCTTTGTGAAAATTGTGTAGAAGTAAATAAGTATGCATTGTAATAAAGGAATTATGAGGTGATAAAGAATATAATATGAAACGTTTTTCTGTCTGTCGACTTCTTTCTAAACTTGAATTTTTGTTTGGCACACCGTGGGCGGTCAGCCTCGATAAATGGCCAGTACTTTTACCACGGTGCGATCTATTCTGGTCACATAAAAACACACGCATACACACGAGCAACACGCATCAACAGCAGTGAAAACCACAGAGCATGTAACCTTTGTGGCAACTGCAGCCATCGACATCTTTTTTTTTTTGGTAATGGTATTTCGCAGTTCAACCTCTAAGGATGTCGTCTGCTTAACCGGGTTTGACTGTGGATGCCTCAATAAATTAAGGCCTCCAGCCAGAGCTTAAAAAACTTAAAAACAAAAGCGACTACATGCTTTTTTTTTTTTTTTGCGGATGGGAAATCATCAAATGACCCCTCCCGCTCTGGGTGGAGCGGAAGGGAGTGTCAGACTCTTACTGACTAAAACCCACCCGTGTTCCTTCCTTAGCCCTTTATGTTCCGGGCCAGCGGTAACCCTTTCGGACAATCCCGCTGACAAGCGACTACATGCTAAGGGCACCTCCTGTCGGGTACGGACCTCGGCTTAGGGCGTCGCTGGGAGAGGGCAGCAAGAGCCTGTCCCTTGCTGCCCTGGATCGGAATTATTTAGGGACAAATTTAAAAGTACAGGCGCAGCGGTGAGGGCTTTTATTATAATATCCGAACACACATGGCTAAATAGCTTTTACCTACTACCTATATTTTGCCAGTCTTGGCAAGTCATATAAAATGAGCCTGTGAGGATCTCGCTGATTTCGAGAATACACATCCTCTACCTTTTTATTAAATAAGTCTTTATGCTTTGCGTTTTTTATACTCTGTATTCGAAATTTAATTTAACATTTCAGTTAAGTAAAACTTAACATTTCAGTTAAAACTTAACATTTCAGTTCGCTCAAAGCTGGATTGTCGTCGCCTCAAATTGAATTCATAAAATAATATTTCCAAAAAAGTTAATAATACTTTCTGCGATGCAAATTCTTTGAAAGAGGGTAGGTACTTTGAATGTGAATCCCCCGCTTATTGAGATGTTTGCCCCCAGAGTTTGAAAAGTGGTTACAATTTACTTTAGAATTAACGCATAGGGACTTAAAACGTTATGATTAAAATGAAGTTTGTTTTAACGTGAAATAAACGATAAATCGCTGGTTATTAAAAAGGCTTTAGAGTCAAAATATATTTGCAAACGATTCATTATGAAGAGCTTGTAAGCGATAAGAAAATGCTTCGTTGTACAGACGCCAGCACATCAGCAGCAATGTGCCAAGTGGCAATTCTTCGGGCTATGTCGGTTACCTTGGTTCTCCTGCGGATCTCCTCATTCCTGATTCGATCACGCAGGGAAACTCCAAGCATAGCCCTCTCCATTGCCCTTTCGGTGAATTTTAGCCTTCTTTTAAGGCCCATTGTGAGTGACCACGTTTCAGTGCCATAAGTCATCACTGAACATCATCAAACAGCTATCTCTAAACTATAAATATAGCTACTGATAGCAGTTTCAGTAACCCTTTTGAGGGTCTCAATGTTACCCTATCAATTGTTAATATTGTTTGCCGAGTACTCTCAATTGATACCGAGCGTCTGTCGGTGTCTGTTTGTTGAGGCAATGACCGCGTTCGAATACTGCGCTAATATTAGATGTAGGACCCTACTGAGTTCATGACGAGAATATATTGGGGGATCAATACAGCGGGAATTGATCTTATTTGTTTGAAGGAGATAAAGTAAGCGAGTTTGTTTTTGTAAAAAGGTTGTAGCGTTTTTTAACATAAACGGCTTTAAACAATGTAATCTTTATAGGTAGGTACTGTAGTGTCCTGTATGTTCTCGCCTTTAGCAAAAGGCTCTGGCTGGAGATAATATTCCATTCGAAGATTCAAACGAACGTCAAATAATTTAATATGTTATTTTTGTTCTGTAGATTGATTGATATAACCGTGAAGCTGTAAAGTTCTTTTTAACAATATAATAATTCCCGACTGGTCCTTCACAGTTCTGTGGATATTATAAGTCATAATATTGGCTTTTATCTACTAAGGGCTGATTTTATCTACTAAGGGCTGATTTTATCTACTAAGGGCTGATTTTATCTACTAAGGGCTGATTTTATCTACTAAGGGCTGATTTTTCCATCGCCAGAAAACTTTCATTCAAGGAATAAAATTGACGTTTGACAGTTTTTGGTCAACTATTTAAAATGACAGCTGAACACAAACTTTCGCGTTTATAATATTATATTACTAGAAAGTAGGAATTAGGATAGGATAGGATAGGATTTATGTACACACGATAAAATATATACTTAGAGGTACGACATAATTAGAATTCTTACAATTTATATTAATACTAGCTTCCGCCCGCGGCTTCGCCCGCCAGGTATGTCGATAAAAAACTATCCTATGTCCTTCCCCGGGATGCAATCTATCTCTCTACCAAATTTTATCGAAATCCGTTCAGTGGTTTAGGCGTGAAAAGGTAACATACAGACAGACAGATAGAGTTACTTTCGAATTTATAATATTAGTATGGATTTATCAACATATTTCTATCAATTGTTTGTAGTTGGGTCAGATGGGTTGTGGAGGTCAGATAGGCAGTCGCTCCATGTAAATACTGGTATTCAGCTGCATCCGGTTAGACTGGAAGCCGACCCCGACATATTTGGGAAAAGGCAGGCAGATGATGATGTTTGTGGTTGTAGTTATCAGAGACAGAACAGTGTTAGCAATTCTGTTTAGTTTATTAATGAATTTGTGTACAAGCGGGTCTATTGTTTAGGCTATGTACCTTTGTATGTATGTACAAAGTACAAATACATAATATATTCAATTCAGTCTGTCAACAAACTAACGTACCGGTAATTGTTCGAAAAATATCTGCAACGACCTATTGTGCGCTACTGGTCAAATATTCATCGCACAGGCTTTTGTTACGTGTTCATATGGCAATCAACATTGATATATTATGTCTGGGGGCCTAAAAAGGCCACTTTGGCAGAATCATAAAAGGATAACATTATGAATCATAATGGACAGTTAACAGTTAAGTTAATCGTATCAAATCCCATTGGTGAAGGATTTTTCAGTTATTTTATTTTGTCTGTGCTAAAATACCAATTAATCCAATCCAAATCCAATCCCAATCTCTTTGATTATATCTACGTAGTGCAGCGAAAAAAAAAAAAACACGGACTGTCTTCGCCATTCATAATGTTATCCTTTTATGATTCTGCCAAAGTGGCCTTTTTTAAGCCCCCGTTGCGTGTTGATCACATGGGGGTCACCAGTATAGAGGTATGAACAGGGTGTAAAGTTCACTCACACTCCAAAGAAAAGGGAGGATCGTCCGACCAGACGGGTGTTGTGTCTGGTGGCCCACTACCCAACGATTGATGTCGAGACGGGTATATATATTATATACAGGGTTACTTGTAATTCGAAGTACATCCATTAGGAGTTGATAGGGGGGGCCAAAATGTAACAAATTGAACCCCCATAACTATGGCCGAAATTCATAAGTCTGACAAACCAGTCTTACTTAGGGGTCTTACCCAGTAACTGGGTTGTGGAGGTCAGATCGGCAGTCGCTCTATGTAAAATACTGGTATTCAGCTGCATCCGGTTAGACTGGAAGCCGACCCCAACATAGTTTGGAAAAGGCTAGGCAGATGATGATGAACTATGGCCGAAATTCAATAAGTATTCGAGATATTTGATTTTAGCTGGCACTTCAAGTAGGCTATGAACATAATTCAAAGTACTTAATCTACAAAATAATTAAAATTGTGAGCGATTTAAGAATAATAATTTATCTTACGAATATTTTCATTTTACGCTTCAAAAATGTTTTAAATATCTCGAAAACTATTGAATTTCGGCCATACATATTATGTGGGGTTCAATTTATTGCGAAACACTTTTTTCATTTATTTCTTTTCTTAAACAAGGGGATGGGATAGGTATCATTCATACCGCCCATCATTCAACCCGTCATTAAGGGGATTAAAGGACCTAAACGCAAAAAATGCAAGTTTTAGAAACAATAAAAGTATAATTATGATCGATTACAGTAAACAAAATCAGAAAAATAAATGATATTCTTCAGGATACATGCTAGGTGCCTAGATAGTGTGTTGAAAACATAATACAACTAATTTGATACGATAGAAAAAAATCATGAAGATACCTCTAAAAACTTTATTTTTACAATAAAAACCATACTAATATATAATCATTCTGATTTTTTGTCCGATTATTCTACAAGCAACATACTAAAATACTACCGTTTTAATTTTTTAGTCCAACAATAGACTTTTTTGTAATTAAATAATTGCTTCATTTATTGTGCAATAAATTACCAGCGTTGTGTCATAGCGCTTCTCTTTCTGTTCTATGCAGTCCGACAGTGATCGCGCTTTAGGTCATGTAAGCCCTCTAACTAAGCTATCTACTCATTATAATAATAATAATCATTTTATTATCAGGCTACTAAGGCCCATAGATAAAATACACAAAATAATCTTATACAATAAACTAATACATATTAAAAACCTTAAAACTATGAACTATACACGTAACATTATCGGCGTCGTGTTTCGCTGCGTGGTGTCGCGTAACCGTCCACGGAAACGTCGATATACGACACCTTTCGGCCAAAAGTCCTCTTTCAGACAGGTCTGTAGATGTTGGGTTGGAACTCGTACCACGAATGACTTGAAGTTGATGTTGTGGCGCGATTCCAACCTTTCGACCCTCAGAGTCCAGTTGGTCTTCACTTTCAAATACTGCACGACTTCCTCAGTTGTTGTGGAGTGATGCAGACGCGAAAGGTACAGCTGCGTCGTAGGCACAGCAGCGCGCAGCAGCATGTTGGGTCCACTCGGTGCGGTGCCACACAAGTTACGAGAACAGGGCTTCTTCTTCTTCCTTTCCACTTTCGTGAAAAGCCACAGCATGCTATACGCAAATTCAATAGTAATAGCCTACAAAACAATAGCTCAGTCTCTATTATGAGACGATACAAACAGTACCTAGTGCAACAGACGTGACCGTTTGGCGTCAACCCATGTGCACTGATTCGTTATCACATCTAGCTATACGGAGGTACCCGGCTGGTAAATTATTATCAATTCTCTATGTAAATGAGGGGGAATTGATGGTCTGTGGTCGTTTGCAGTACTGGCGATGTGGCTGTAATAATGTCAGGCTGTTTTTGTATCACTGGAGGACAGAAAGCGGCACTGTTCAAACTACGCTGGTTCTTGCATGTTGGTACTGTGGTACTTAATTAAAAAGCTTTGACTTGAATCACACTAATATAATCACATCACAATATAATATTATAAAGGCGAAAGTTTGTGAGTGTGGGGGTGTGTGTGTGTGTGAGTGGGGGTGTGTGTGTGTTTATTTATTTAACCATTTATGTACACACAAGTAAAACAGAACAGAAAAATAGGTACAAAGGTGATGCTTATATGTTTGTTACTTCTTCACGCTCAAACGGCGTGACCAATTTTGATAAAATTTTGTATGGAGGTAGCTGACACCCTGGATTAACATATAAGCTACTTTTTACTCCGATAATCCCACGGGATCGAAACTTATGCGGGTGAAACCGCGGGGCGCCGCTAGTAATATATACACGGATATCTATGAATATATAATATCAACTTTACAGTTTCACGTTATTTCTAGCACTGCTTCTACGAAACAAAAACACCTTATTCAAATATTTGACACTTGCTTGAACGTTCGAATGGAACACACCGGCAAATATGACCAGCCAGTACCTACCGTTAAAGGTAGGACTACACAGACTCTGCAGTACTGTGAAAGTCCAGTCGGGACCTCCACAGTTTAACTAAAAGACGTTAAGACTTGGAACTTATATATTAATAAAAGTACATTACAGCTTTACGGTAATTGTATCACTCCTATTCTATTCAACTAAAAACACCATATTAAATTATTTGACGTTCGTTTGAATCTTTGAATGGAACAACGATACAATTATGACCAGCCTGTCTTACTAAATGTAGGGCTTCACATATAGCCTCTACAGTACCTACTTGTTGATGTCTTATATATAGTGACCGAAGGCGTAAGGCGTCAACGTCGTTTCAACTTTTATATTTATTTTCATTTACCAAGTCAAGTCAAATCATTTATTTCAATTAGGTTATTAACCTTTTGACCGCCATAGTCATGTATATAGATGAAAAACCAAAATGTGCCCAGCTCGCTACGGTTCGACTACATGACAGATTTTGACGCCGAGGGCACGTTTTTAATTTTTGAAGGTTAAAAGATTTTAGAATGTCAATACGTATTATTGAAGCTAAATCAAAAACTGCCCAAGCAAAGTTTATAAAATTTATATGGGACCACCCCTGCATACCCACCCTATCCACTAAAATTTTTCTATCACATAGTTTTTGAAATCGATATCGCGAAACATACTTAAAAAAAAAACATACAATCGAACTGAGAACTTATTCCTTTTAAAAAGTCGGTTAAAATAGAATTTATATTAGTTGCCATTGTTGGTTGTTTTATATGGAGAAGATTGGTTCTATATCTACAGGCTACAGGAATTCTATTTAATAATGAGAAACAAAACCGTAAGCCATGAAATATTGCTACTAAATTATTACTTACCCTTACCCATGTTTAAAACTAACAGCGCCCCGCGGTTTTACCCGCATAAGTGTCGATCCCGTGGGAATATCGCTATAAAAACTATCCTATGTCCTTTCCCGGGATGCAATCTATCTCTCTGCCAAATTTTATCATAATCCGTTCAGTGGTTTAGGCGTGAAAACGTAACATACAGACAGAAAGACAGAGTTACTTTGGAATTTATAATATTAGTATGGATTTCCATATTCCAGAAGGCCAATTCCCGTAATTCAAAACGTTCAAAATCTCATCTCAAAAACTTGTCAAAAATGTAGGGATTTTAGAGATATTTTTGACAGATTGAGACTGAGATCTGACTGTGAACGTTCATAAAATTACGACAATTGCCGCTCTGTTCCAATTTCAATATATTAAAGCCACAGCCAATCCCTGCACTGCTAAGACCGACTGCACTCCTAAGCTCTTTAAGCCACTTTTTACGACTGTGCAATATCCGTTCTGCGCCAATTACGTTGCTCCAGCGCAATGAGAGCGCGTTCCAGCTCCCAGCTCACTCAGGATATTAAGCGGTTGACGTGTTATGTGACAAATGAACGATATTCAGCCTGCTCGGTGCTTTGTAGAAGGACTTATATTGGAACACTTGTAGGTCTGGTTTAAACAAGTTCTTGTTTGTTTGCTGTGACGTGTTGATGAATTGGATGTAACTGACATTAATTTCTTAGTAATTAAAATAATTGTTTATTTAGGCAGTGAAAGCACCCATAAATAAATGAATATACTTGCTTAATCGCAGTATCACACTGCTACGACGCTACGCCGTAGATGGCTCGTAGCAGGCCGCGTAGGCCGCGTAGCAAACTGATGTGAATATGTGGAAATCGGTTGTCATACGGGCAAGTGAAACGGAGGAATGAGGAAAATGTCGTGAGGTCGTTTTGAGTGTGAATATCGGTGGCTATAAGAGTAGGAGAAGAAAAAGAAACGATGGATGGACTGTGAATGACGATATGGTTGGAAAGGGGGTAACTACCGAGATGACGACTAATAGAGAAGTACGAAAAAAAAAGAAACGTTGATTGACCCTAAAATTGGGATAAGGGAAGGAGAATTATGATGATGATGATCATTACAATAATGTAGTCAAGTCGAGTGAACGTGTTCAAAATATGACGTCATATCGAGCCCTGACCGCCGAATTGTTGTAAGCGACATTTTTACGATAATGCAATTTTTCCCGTAAACGCTGTACAAAATATGACATCATTTCAAGGCTTGACCTGACCGCCGAATTATCGTAAGCGACATTTTCAGTTTCACGAGAATGCGATTTTTATCGTAAACGATATAGTTTTTATTAGGGTTCCGTACCCAAAGGGTAAAAACGGGACCCTATTACTAAGACTTCGCTGTCTGTCCGTCCGTCTGTCTGTCACCAGGCTGTATCTCAAGAACCGCGATAGCTAGACAGTTGAAATTTTCACAAATTATGTATTTCTGTTGTCGCTATAACAACAAATACTAAAAACAAAATAAAATAAATATTTAAGGGTTTTCCCATACAACAAACTTGTTTTTTATGCCTTGTGGTACGGAACCCTTCGTGTGCGAGTCTGACTCGCACTTGGTCAGTTTTATTATAGTAGTATCTGGTAGTAGATAGTTTTTTTATTTTTTTTTATTGGAAGCTGACCCCAACATATTTAGGAAAAGGCTAGGCAGATGATGATGATGATAATATAGTTTTTAATATCGTCTAGGATAAAAATTGCACTTTCAACCGGACATTCCAACTGCATGAGCATTCTTATAACTCGCGCCACCAAGAGTTAAGAAAATGAAGAATATAAATCTTCGGCCCAAAATGGGGTCAAAGCAGTCGAAAACAAAGGCAAATTACCCGTCTAAATAAATAATAAATAGTACTATCATTAAAACATCTAAAGCGATTATATGCAGAAATTATCCTTATTCTCGGAGTTTGGACGGACCGTCTCCGTTCAGCGCTCATCTGCATTTAAATTATGGATTTAAATAAAACCGCCAGTAAAAACGTCGGCTGGATGAAGAAGTGGTCAAGATTAGTGTCTCGAGGAATGTAAAGGTTCCGTACGATTGACAAAAGATTTGATAAAAGGAATGTTTTGATTGCTTGAGTTCATCATTCAAGAAATTTTTATTAACGGAAATCGAATAACATTAAATAATCCTAACTATAACAATATTATTATAAAGTGAGTATGTTTGTTTGTTTGTTATGCTTTGACACTAAAACGCCTGAACGGATTTTGATGAAATTTGATATTGATAGGTAGCCTGGGACCTGGAAAAAGGCGACAACTACTTTTCCTGGGTCGCAGTCGCAGACGAGGTGCTACGTAATTACACGGTAAGCATAAACTGTAGGTACTTTAGTCATATAGACCAGAGAAAGTAAGTCTCGAAATGGTACGCAGCTGCTAAGCCTTTAGTGTTGCAAATGGCTGTCAAAAAATTTATTAAAAAGCATTTTAAGCGACCGCGTACCGGAAGGCGTAGCATTTTAAGACCTCCCTCAAGGTGGACCGACGACCTTGTGAAGGCCGTAGGAAGCACAGAACCGGTCGAAGTGGCAGTGCTTGGGAGAGCCCAATGTTTAGCAATGGACGTCTTTCGGCTGAAATGATGTTGATCACTCTATGACAAAAAAAAGGTCCTCTTTCCCGCGGATCCCTAAAAGTGTGTATAAAGTAAGCGCGCAGTCCTCTAATCCTGTTTATGGCGCAGTAAACCGAGATCCCACGTGGTCCTTATGTACGTAATTATATAAACGAATACGTTATCTATTGTTTACTGCCGCTTATCCTTATGTATTGCCGATTGAAGCGAAGTATTTACACTTTAATATTCCTTCGGAATCGGGTCTTTGTTTAATGTCTATTTATTGTAAGATTTGGGAGAAGATTTGTACTGTTTACGACTGTTTTTTTTGGAGAGTAATCTATTTGGAGGAGATGTGTGTTAATGTACCTACTTAATATGTTTTATTTCGGCATTATCAATCAATAATTTATTTTTAGGAAAGAAAACTGCTTTCAGAGGCACGGTGGGGTCTATAAAGACCCCATCTCCGGCTCGGGCTCGGCAAGCGTAGCTTAACCTGATCGATCAACCTGTGCGGCTGTTATTCCTAAGCCATAAGCTACTAACCACCTTTCATCAGGCGTAGATACGGGGGGGGCAACGGGTGTAGTAGACCCCCCCGGGTCGCGACCTGTATTTTTACTTTGTATATAGAATATTACTAAGATATATACGTTGTAGCATGTATGTAAATATATATATCTATGCGTTGTAGTCATCCTCGAAAAAGAGGGGCTAATTGTTGAGTTAACAGGATGCTGGTGCAAATGGTTTTTTTTTAAAGGAAGGGCTTTCATGACTTTCGTTTTTTTTTGGTTAATTTATTAAAGTTACATGGTACATGTTTTCTTTTTTAAAGTTACACGGTACATGTTTACTTTTTTTCCTTCATAATTTGCCTAGAGTTTTAAAATTACCCGTTGTAATGTTAATGTTAAATAGGTTTAATTCGGGGTGAGATCCTGGTGATCCGTCACACAGGGTATCCTAGTATGGACGCCAGTCTCTCACAAAGGATCAAATTTTACGCATTTTTGTCAAACCGCTATATTTCTTGTGTCTGTTTATGTGAACCTTTGTGATGAGAGAAAAAATAAAGATTATTATTATTATTTTAGACATTTACCCCTCCCCGTCCCCTATCCTCCCAGAAAGAAACATTTGCCCCCCTTAAGCGAAAACCTAGATCCGCGCCTGCCCTTCATTATTTAAAGAGATGCCAACCCGTCCCATTTTCCTTTTCATACTGCCCAGCTTAATATAAGATGAGCGTAGAGATTAGAACATGATAGATGTAGTTTAATTAGCTTCGGACAAGCTCCGACATCCATTGTCGAGGCCCACTATCATCACAATCTATTCTGTGGATTTGCTTTCTTTTAACACGGATATATCACGACTAGAAGTGCTACTTCATCATCCCCCCGTCCAAGCACCTCCACTTCGACCGGTTCTGTGCTTCTCGCATCCAACGAGTTCCTGCGGCCTTCACAAGGTCGTCGGTCCACCTTGTGGGAGGCCTTCCAACGCTACGTCTTCCGGTACGCGGTCGCCACTCCAGAACCTTTCGGCCCCATCGGCCATCTGTTCTGAAAGCAATGTGCCCACAAAGTGAAGTGCTACTTAGTGGTGAAATAATAACAGCCAACAACAGCAGGGTCGATGGACGGTTAAGTTACACTTGCCGCGGTCGGTACGTGGATGGGTGACCATCCATTACATATCGAGACCACTCCGTGTCTCGAAAGCACGTTAAGCCTTTGGTTTCGGCTGTCACTAGATTTTTAACACTCGTTACGGATAGTTAGAAGCCTAAAAAGTCTGACGACCAGTCTTACCAAGGGATATCGTGTTACCCAGTAACTGGGTTAGAATACTGGTATTTAACTGCATCTGGTTAGACTGGAACTCGACTCCAACATAGTAGGGAAAGGGCTAGGCAGATTGAGAAGTGCTACTTAGACATGTTGATTGGCAAAGAAGGAGGAGTAATGAGAAGTTGGCCGAAGAGAAAAATTACTGGTTGAGGATCATTTGTTAGAAGACCAGGGTCGCGAATCTTGCGGAGTTCTTCCATCTCGCAAAGAACAAGAAAAATACACTGTTGAGAAACGTACAGCATAATTGGAGAGACACCAAACATACAGTCTACATGATATGTATGTGTCGATAAAGTAACTTTTTATAAAGAGTTTTGAGTACCTCTTCATATTAAAGGGTATTTTTCAACAAACAATTTTACTACTACTGAGAAATTCCATGAAACTTTTCAAAAATTGTTTCTGAAGTCATAATTCGAGGTTTGGCTCTCGCATATTTCCTCCTCCGATATTGGACCAATTTAAAAGATATTTCACAAACTGAATAAGAAGGATATATACTGCATCCTTATGTTTTTCTTTTTTCATTAATAGTTATCAAAATTGTACACTAGACCTCTGTTGATAGTGGTTTAAATCGGCAATTTAGAGCATTTTTGAGGGTCCTATTGCTTATAAAACGAATGTATCATCAAAAAGGAAAACATAGGGACATACAGTCACGAGCATAAGTATGTATACGCTTGGCTTTATTCAAAGACGATTTTCTCCTTTATTTTGGAATGAAATTGTATGTTATTACCAACAAAGTATTTTCGAACCCATAGGTCTGTATAAAGTGTCGTATTTCAACGTTGCTTTCCTTATTTTACGATAAAACGGAATTGAAAGTTGCCAAATGTTGACTTATTAGTGCTCGTGACTGTACAAGTAGTTAAAAATATTTATTCTGTGAAAAATCATTAGTTTATGGTCATTGACCAGAAAGAAAACAGGCGAAAGCGTTTCTATGGAGAAAATACCACCCGCATACCCACATCAAGAAGACCAAAATTATAACGACGATGTATGGCTTCTGTAGTTTCTGTCTACCCTCAGTGCCGTATTAAGCATACCGATTTTTTTACATCCCGCCTCAGAGAGGTTCAATTTCTTTTGTCCATTCTTAGCTATTATTTCATTTAACCTTCTGCTCCTCAGTGCGGGGCCTGTATCTTTTGCTACACCATCATAATCATAATCAGCCTATATTGTTCCCACTGCTGGGACACAGGCCTCCTCTCATCGAGAGGGAGTGGACACTGGACTATAATCTACCACGCGGGCCCAGTGCGGGTTGGTAGATGTCACATATCTTCGAATTTTTGGTTCTAGGACATGCCGGTTCCCTCACGATAATTTCCTTCACCGTTTTTACTACACCAGCTACGTGGCAAATGTGGCCCTGCCTACTATAATGGAAAAAGTCGTGTGATTTGGTTTGTGCGTACCACTTATTCAAGAAACAATCTCTTGTCTTATCCAGAAAACTTTACCCAACTCCACATCCGTGTACAATCGTCCATACAATACGCAATTCAATAGAACAGATCGCGAGCCCATAAATAAAGCGATGGACACATCCAATTTTACCGCGAGGACGCTTGCCCACTCGTCTTGCGGAATGGCGCCGTTGAAATACAGCCTTATTGCTGGCCCTTTCTGTCCGCCGTTGAATAGAGCACTATTGTTTGTTTTTTGAAGATTTCTTCGAATATCTTTTTTTTCTCTTTTTTATTTGGATAGGTTATTTCTAGGTAGGTAATAGTTTTTTGTAGGTGTTCGATAATGCTGGCGATATTCGTTTGTTTTAAAGGAAATTAACTCATATTGTTGAATTCACAATACGATTATAAATTGATATGACAATGTAGGCATTTCTCGCCCACAATGCCGCGTTTCAACCATCTTCTTCTTAGCGTGTCGATAGCAATATAAACAGACTCGGCCCAGAATTCGGCTACTTGTTTGGCGCCATCACCAGCGTCCACCAGTTTCTGTAACGTGCAGCTGACAGGACACGCAGGACCTATATTAAAAGGGGAATCGTCTCCATCGGAAAAAAGTCAGCAAAATGTTTGCAAAATTATAGTTTTGTCATCCGAATATATACATTATAGATACAAAGTTTTTGCGATACGACAGTAGTAGTATGTTAAAATTTACTTCTAATATTGTATTACATTATTTGTTAGTTACCATCTCTCTCTCTGTAGTCGGTTCCTCATGTCTGAGGATCGTGGTCAGCTTCGGAGTTGCATCTGGTGCGGATGATCCGTTTTCTGTCCAGCGCATCCCTTACCATCGTGTAGAATTTAGAGGACGATGATTCCTTCACCTAATCGGTCCATCGTGTTTTTGAACGACCGCGCGATCGTTTGCCTTCGGTGTTCCTAAGTTAGTTACAAGTGAAGCTAATAGAAGCGTGTTAAAAATATAGCATGTGCCTCATTGCAGACTGGACAGTTTGGCCGATTGTTTTGCAATTTCCTGTAACTTGGTGATTGCGAAAGAACATTATTGCTTGAAAAGATAATGTTTAGATTCTGATGGTTTTGTAGCGGTATCTACAACGCCACATGAGAACAACGCGTCATACTGACGTTCGTTATGCAAAATCCTGCATCTCGCAAGCAGAGTTTACCGCGCAACTAGCATAGATACAGCGGCCTGACATGAATCATCGGGCAGTTGCCCGCCAGACACAACACCCGTCTGGTCGGAGGATCCTCCCTTTTCTATAGAGTATGAGAGAACTTTACACCTCATACCTTCTATAGTTTATTGGTGTTTGAAGAAAAGGATTTTTGATTACTTATTTGGCTCCTATTTTCTTCTAGTTGCTTCCATGCTCGTGAACTTCCCTTCTAGAAAGATATAGAAATTCTCGAGGTTGTTTGATAGCTGCGTTGTATTTGCTGAATGTGTTCCGACAGGATGTGGCTTTTCCCCCAACTTTTCTTTTTTTTTGTTTGTGTTCTTTCTCAGCGTCATGTGTTTTTTTCTTTGTTTCTTTTCTTGCTTTCATCGACCCTACACCTACGCTACAATACTTTTATGATCGAGTAATAATTATTAAAACTTTGTTATTGCCCATTGGCTACTTGCCGCCCTTTTCTTTTCCCCACTAACATCCTGTATAAAGCTTGTAAAGTACTTACAGTTCGACAGTTATTTATAATGAGCACTGTACTAAAACAACACACAGCGCTTCCATACAGCACTAAATTTACGAAAAGGAGACGGAAAGATATAGTTTGCCCTCAAAAAACTACAAAACATGCTTTCACAGCCAACTCCGAGGAACCTCGGACCGCTACTCTTTAATAGGCTTAATGATAAAGCAAACATCTACTCCTTAAATCGTAGTAACTGCAAGAAAATCCATATGGAGGCTCCTCAAACTATGACCTATGAAGATACAGAGAAGTTATTACTTGTGCTAAAGTAAATATTGTTCGTATTGTATAATTTTATATACCTTTTTACATACCTATGTACCAATATGATAAATATTATAAGAATATGATTATTTAATCAATTAATGTTACCTCCAATCGCCTGAAACTCAGGATTACCTAGTTCAGGCACAAATCACATGTGTGAACTCGACATAGATTTAAGAAAAACTGTTATTTAACGTTAGTCTTAAAGGGAGACGAAATTTTTTCGAACCAAAAAAATCTAATCTTACCCAATCGGCGACAGTTGTTTCATTCCCGTCGGCACCCGAGTCGGAATACGATTTACATCGAAATGCGGGCTCTTGGCCAATGCTCTCATAAAATTTGCTCCACCCTCAGAAATCGAACCAGAGACGTTTGAGGCCTTTTTCAATCAGAATTCAAAGTTCAATGTAATAATACCCCGGGGTTTTGAGAGATTCTCAATATGAATAGGTACTGGTCTTGATGTACGGATTTGAGAAAAGATGTGAAGATGAGAGGAATTTTTTTTGAAAATATAGTTGGTGTTTCTTTTTTGTAACGTCACTAAAATGCTTGGTAGTTTTAAAGAACGAACATGACGTATTGATCTGCACCATTCAGATCAATGAGCTCAACCTTCAAAATCATTGACATGAATTGGTGCTGGTTCATACGTCATTTTCGTGAACGGGTTCAGTCAGTAGGGTCTGGTCACCTCCTAGCTGCCATGGCTTATTTTAATTTATTTTGTTTTTTTTTTTCTTTTTTGTTACGGTTACCGTGCAGCGTGCACATCTTTCGACATTGTTCTCACAATTATAATTTGAACATTAATGATGTAATCAATATTTGTCACAAAATTTTGATTTAGAAGAGTGTCCGTGGAGTTTCTTGCCTGTTTTTCTCCATAGGAACCTACTATTTTTTGGAATGGGCAACTAGCTTCATCTTTCTGACTGACCTCTTGAAAATTCAAAAGTGCCTGTAAATGATTTATTTGAAATAAACGCTTAGAGTTTGAGTTTAAATATTTTTGAGCAATATGGTTACGCGTTTATTTGGAAATAGAGCTGCTAAAATTTTGATAACATTTCAGTTAGTTTAAAACGCGAAGCAACTGCAATATTTACACTCCGAAATACTCTCTGTGGCTACGCAAAATATACGCAAACCAAACGAAAACCCATTACAGTGACCGCGTAGACAGCTCACAGCAACACAAGTTCACCTATAGGTAACATAATTATTCAGTGATTGTTCCCAAAAAGTAATTAAAGCTGAACTTTGGTTCAATTAAGTCGGACACGGGGAGGGCCGGTCGCACGGCTCTTGTCCGGTGTTTGAACGATCTGCCTCAACGAGTCGCCTCCATTTATTAACGGTGATAGCACAAAATACAGAGAGTACAGAAGTCAATCACATGTATGTACTTCACTTTTCATACCTACGCTCGGCGGTCGCGCTAGGGCTGTCCACTTTGGCTTAAAAACATAAAATTTTAAATTTGTCAATTTTCACTATCGAAAATCTATTTACACAATTTATTTTGTCCTATCCGTTTTAGACCTAAACCTATCAAATGACACTAAAAACAACACAATATCTACACAAACAAAAAAACATGTTTTCAACTTACGTAATACCTGTTTGGTGGCGTGAATTTACCTTACAAAAAAGTTACTTCGTTTATACTGATTCAAAATAGGAAACTATTATATAAATCGAGCTTAGATAACCATTTTTTTGTTGCTCCATTTTTGCACTTCGGTTGGCACTCGCGCTCGCACTAGTCCCAACCAGTCCGAGATATCGTGTACGTGAGCGGTGTCTTTGTGTGCGTTGCTCGAGTGCACTTTGTATATAGATTGACTTCTGTACTCTCTGTATTTTGTGGTGATAGTCTGCATTTCTGATTATGTCTCGGTTAGATTAAACCAGTATATCCATACTAATCCAATGCAAAGAAATGAAATTACTACGATGATTTCTGTAAGTAAATCTTTTAAGACACTTTACACTAAGTAATAATAATAATATGCGAAAGTAACTCTGTCTGTCTGTTACCTTTTCACTCCTAAACGGCTGAATGAATTTGGATGGTACTCAGATAGACCATGACCTGGATGGATAGGATACTTTTTAGAAACCTATAACTCTCAATTAATAGATTTTGATATTTCCGCGCTGTCGCAATATAAATTTAAAAGGATGGTTTCACAATCTCATGCAAGTTGCCCATAAAGCCACGGACACGAAGTCAGCGAATGCGGGGCGGCGCGGCGCGGGGAGCGGCGCGGCGACGCAGACCCGATGTCGAAGCCAGCGGGCAGATCGCGCGGCGCTAGAACAGCGTAGTATTGTATTATGAGAAATGAGTGTCTTTTTTCGCGAAAAGCAAAAATAAAATGCACAACACTACATCAAAGCAGATGCGCGCTCACCGCTCGTACGCCGCTCCCCGCGCCGCGCCGCGCCCGCTGATTTCGTGTCCGCAGCCTAAGAAGGAACGATGCTCTTGTCATCCGCTTCCTTCGATTCGTCGGTAGGTACCTAGTGTTTTTCTTTTAAATGTACTTTTTTTTTCTCTCATTTAACATACGTTCGTTATCATACTCCGATCAAACTCCGAACTTATCTCCTCTCTCTTCTTCTCTTTTCTCGTTATCTGGACAGTAAAGATGTCCTTTAATTTTTTTTTTTCATTTCATTTTTATCGCCAAAAATTAAGGTGCAAACGGGGTGAATATGGATGTAGGGGAAACTTTAAAATAGATTATAACGTTGAAATAATTTACTTTGTTGCGAATAAGGACACTTCATCTTTAATTATAATACCTACAACACATTAAGATTCTTTTTAGCAACAAACTATATTATTTTAATCACCTATTTACTCTTAGAATATCATTGATTTTAATGTTATTTTCGTCCCGATTCCCCCTACATCGATGTTACCCTGTTCACCCCGTTTCACGGTACTTAGAATAGAAAACCCTGTACTGTTTACTCTATTTTTAATTACACATTAAAACTTCATAATTTTAGACATTTTACTATACCAAAACAAACAGTAATTGGAAGCCATTATTACGTACAATGTCCCTTTATTTTAAGCAACAAAACGAACAATAACAGTGTGGCTTGTCGCGCAAAATAAAACGCCATTTTGTGTACAAAACGTTGTTTTCTTTCCGTAAAATGAAACTGTTGCGGAACAAAACGTACAACTTTACTGTTAGGGTGCGTACACATGAGCGGCTACTACTAATACAACTATAATAATATAATCATGATGAATATAAATGTTGATGGATGGAGAGGGAGAGGAAAGCCGAAGATGGATGGATTGTGTGAGGAATGATATGAAAGAGAAGGGAGTGAATGATAGCGTGACGGTTGACAGGGGAGAAGGGATGAAGAAAACATATTGCGCCGACCGGACGACTCCCAGTACCGTGGGATAATTATGCAGTAGTTAGTTTGTAGTTCCTAGTGGCCGCTTGACTTGACAACAGTTTAGTGCTAATTTTGTTGTGTATGAGTTGACGTTGCATTATGAAAAAGTCTTAAATGGCAAAGTTCAAATGCAACTGACATACTCACAAGTTACTATGTCGGCTATCATTTGACAGTACCATAGAATAACAAAGGTAAATTATGTGAAATTCGGCTTCCCATATGTCAAACAGCAAGCGGTGATAGCCTAACAATCAAACGAAGACTGGCAAGCACAAGGTCTTGAGTTAGATCCCTGTCTGCCCATTTGAATAAAATACGTAAAATAATTTAATATAGGTAAGTTAAAACAATTCAAAACTCTTGAAGTCTAGACTGTTTTAATTATTCTCTGTAATAAAATAAACAGCAGTAATAAACATTTCACTGAAGTATAAATTAATGAGCACGAAGTGGCCAGTCTGTCCTAAGCCTTAGCTCTCCGCATCGCGTTCCTAAGTCTCATAATTGTCAACTAATTTGAAAATTAAGTCGGTTCTCCACTGTTTAATATCGTCTCTTGCCTCTTGTATTAACTTGGTGCGATTTTATGAAGACACTCATTAAAATATTGGAAAAGGTTTTTTTGTTCACTTTTTAGCGGTGGACCTGTCCTTCAGCATTATTTATTTAATTATCCTCCTACTGATACGCCTTACAGCAATTACACCAGGCGGAGCGAAAAATTACTTCATGTGCTGCTTTAATAATATAAGTCAATGGCTGCTTTATTATGAACTTAATTAGTAGGAAGGTGTTTAAAATTCTGAATTTGCGTTTTAATTATTGTTCTTACTCATTTGTCTAGCCTTTTCCCAACCATGTTGGGGTCGGCTTCCAGTCTAACCGGATGCAGCTGAATACCAGTATTTTACATGGAGCGACTGCCTATCTCACGTCCACAATTCAATTACTATACTACTATAAGTACTATACTATGTAATATTATAATCGTTTCGTTTATTCAGTATTACTGCGTAATAATTACTGTACCTATGTGTGTGTGTGTACTGTGTGTGTGTGTGTGGGTGGGTAGTAAATACTGGGTAATACGATACCCCTTGGTAAGACTGGTTGTCAGACTTTCGGGCTTCTGACTACCCGTAACGACTGTCAAAGATCCACGAATGACAGCCGGGACCAACGGCTTAACGTGCTTTCCGAGGCACGGAGGGGTCACGCACGGTATAAAGATGGTCACCCATCCACAGACCAACCTGATCTATCGACCTGTGCGGCTGTTATTATTTAGCCACTGACGAGTTCAAAAGTTCCAAGTCTGAAATCGGTAACCTGTCTTGAGTAAACGTGGTGATTAATGCGCGGTCCTTCTCTATATGAGACCTGCACCATCATATACAATGTTATTTTTAGTATATGCGAAACCTGAATATAGTGTGTTCAGAATAAGTAAGTGAATCGATTCCAATAATTTTTACCCCATGTTATATTTTGTCCCAAAAATATTTAAAAAAAGTTAAAAGTTGGCCACCGAGCGACACTAAGTAGGTTATCCAATCTCCGCGCCAAACGTTTAGGTACCTAGGTACTATTATCAATGAACGCTAGACGGCGCGGTGCGAGCGGCGCGGGTGAGCATGTTTTTGTACGGACAAAAGCTTATAACTTTATGATTTTTCAGGACGCAGTTTTGAAATTTTGTACATAGATTCTTTCCATAAAAATACAAGTCACGTGTTTCGGGTTTCAGAATAAGGTTACACACTATCAATCAAAATTTGAATAATTTTGAAGGATTATTGCTAATCCATTGCTACATATGTTCGAAAAGTTTTACTGCTCTACAAGGTAAATATCGCAATGAATATTGTTGAACTGTCAAAGTGAAACCCAATGCTACTGATAGTGTGTTAAGCAATTACGCCGCTGCTTACTGAGCCTATTGCCATCAACCAGGCACGTACCTCCTGTTTGGTAGGTAATAAAATTCTATTTACCTCTTAAATAAATTGCAAACTGTAGTTTTGTATAATTTAGAAGCATTTTTTTTTTTAATTTTGTAAATGTAAGAACCATGTTTCCGTTTATTATGATTTTTGATGTTGACTTGAAATAGCATGGCAGTTGAGAACGTGTCATGCTCACTTAAATGTCTCACCGATGGTGGCGCGTGTGTTGGATCATTCGGTTCCCTACAAAATGGTTGAGCTGGATGGTGCTGATCCACGCGTCATGTTCGTGAACGGGCGCCGTCGGTTGAGACTGGTCATCTCTTAACTGCCAAGGCTTATTTTTAATCTTATGTCTTGAATTGTTTCTTCATTTCTGTCTTTTTTACATTGTTCTCACATATAGAAGCAACAAGAATAATGTACCCAGGATTTTGTAATATCTTGATTTAAAAGAGTGTCCATGGAGTTTCTTGCCCGTTCTTCTCCATAGAGATCTACGCTTTGGAATGGGTAACTAGCTTCAACTTTCTGACTAACTGACAGACTATTTAATTTTGACAATTCAAAAGTGCCTGTACAAGGTTTAATTGAAATAAATGATTTGAGTTTGAGTTTGAGTTACCCAGACTCCAGGCTACTACTGAGAAATTCCTGATAGAATAATCCAATGACACTTTACCCAACCTGGGAATTGAACCTAGGACCTCATGCTCAGTATAGTAGCGTTTGCCCACTAGGCCAACGAGGCAAAGTTAAAAAACAAGCTCAATAATTGGCACAGACTACTGAAAAGGATGAAACAAGAAAGTACCTACCTTCCCGTGGTCGCACGTCGCTGTGCCAACATACCTACTTATAAGCTATGGTAGCATGCGACCACGGAAAGGTACTTTCTTGTTTCATCCTTTTCAGTAGTCTGGCCCTTTCATTTGATACCCAACACGGCATGATTTTTTTTTTGCGTCATGACTTTAGTTCCACTAGAGGGCGCCCGCCATATTCAATTTATGACGTCACATAGCCTTTAACCAGCGGACGATCAAGACGCTTCCAACGTTACCTCATTTGTCAAATTATGAGAAGTAGTGAAGGAACAGTCGATGAACATATATACATACATACATACATACCGATCAAAATCATAACCCTCCTTTTTGCTTCGCCGTAGTCCGGTAAACATTATTAGTTTTCTCACCATACACACTTTTTGTAATTATAAACTTCTGAAGTAGAAAAGCCCAGACCAAATCATTACGAGAAAACGACTGTTACCTTTCAAAATGGATTTCATTAAGGATGTAATTAAAAGTAAAAATGGTCCAGCGACCTTTTAATTTACCCCTGAGACTTCCAAATGGGACAACAGGCAAAGGAAATAATCAATTTTCTCATTAAAAAAAAACATATTTTCTTTTTAATATTTGCAAAGGGTTCCGTACACAAACGGTGCCAAGTAACTCTATTCCTAAGCCTCCGCTGTGCGTCCGTCTGTCTGTCAGTGGCCTGTTGTATCTCATGAACCGTAATAGGTAGTCAATTGAAATTTTCAGAGTGTGTATTTCTATTGCCGCTTTATCAACAAATAATAAAAATAAAATAAAGTCAAAACTTAAAGGTGTAATACGAGAAACGTGTTTTGTTTTATATGTAGGTAGTGTGTTGTTACACGACTTGTTTGTTTTTTATACGACTGCCCAAAAAAAGGAGTGTTATGTTTTCAAGGTTCATGTATGTTTGAGAGTTTCTTTATTGCACTTATAAACGGCTTAACCGTTAATAATGTATCTGGTATCCGATTTGTGTATGTAAATATTGTACGGTACTGTGGTACGGAACCCTTCGTGTATGAGCCCGACCCGCACTTGGCCGATTTGTTTTTCTACAATATTTTGCCTCACTGTTTCTTTTTTTGCCGGAACTTTTGTTTTAGATGTTTCGAAGCTAATTTTATTTTAGTATTGTTTATTACAAATCGTTTTTACGGGTAGCATATTAAATCATTTGTTTCAAATTGCTTTTTATTTTATTGCTTTTTGGTAATAGTCCAATTACATTGTAAATTGTTCAAAGTCTGTAGAGACTTGGATTTTTTTTGTAATTTTTTTATATTGTTAAACAATTTATTGCCATTTGGAATTGCTTGGCACTTGTGTATTTTTGCAAGAATAATGGTAGTATGAGGAAAGACAGATATTTTGAACTTTAAGTAAGTATAGAGGTATGAGGAACAGGGTGTAAAGTTCACTCATCCTCCATAGAAAAGGGAGGATCCTCCGACCAGACGGGTGTTGTGTCTGGCGGGCAACTGCCCGATGATTCATGTCGGGCCGTTGCATATACATATTATTATGCTGGTCTCGTGGTAAACTCTGCTTGCGAGATGCAGGATTTTGTGTGACGTCAGTATGACGCGTAGTTCGCATGTGGCGTAGTAAATACCGCTATAATGCTACGACCAACAAAACAAAAAGCAAATTTTTTTTTTTTCAGGATTGGAAATCTTCAAATGACCCCTCCCGCTTTGGGTGGAGCGGAAGGGAGTGTCAGACTCTTACTGACTAAAACCCACCCGTGTTCCTTCCTTAGCCCTTTATGTTCCGGGCCAGCGGTAACCCTTTCGGACAATCCCGCTGACCGCCGCCGGGTCAGCGGGATTGTCCGAAAGGGTTATCGGTTACCGCATCGCTTCGGCCCTAACGGGCCCCTTCTTTGTTGCTGACATCTCTTTGAGAACCTAATTAAATACAAAAACAATTTATAAACTTTTACAAGTAAGCTATGTGGTACAAAATAGCGAAGTTATTTTATTCAAATGATATGCGACGCACAAAGATTAGCACAGAAAATTTTCCGTCCCAAAAGTTTTTTTCCGAAATAAATATAACTTTCCTTGAACGGGGTAAAATGCCAAAGGTACTTACCGCGGTCACCGGTGACCGCGAACAATAGATTTTCTATGTGTCTGTGGTCTGGCAGTCAACGTGATAAATGCCTTTTTTACATTCTTAATACTTTCCATCATCATCATCTACCTAGCCTTTTCCCAACTATGTTGGGGTCGGCTTCCAGTCTAACCGGATGCAGCTGAATACTAGTATTTTACATGGAGCGATTGCCTATCTGACCTCCACAACCCAGGTACTGGGTAATACGATACCCCTTGGTAAGACTGGTTGTCAGACTTTCGGGCTACTGACGACTCGTAACGACTGTCGAAGATCCACGAATGACAGCCGGGACCACCGAGGCACGGAGGGGTCGGAGGGGTCTCGGTATATAAAGATGGTCACCCAACCACCGACAAACCGCGGCAAGCGTGGCTTAACCTGACCTGTGCGGCTTTTATTATTTAGCTACGGACCCTGCCTGTTTTTTCATCAATCAATCAAAATATTTTATTTCATAATGGGCACCTATGAAACGTCAGAAAGCTAGGTGCACGATTCCAATTGGTCGTTTCCTGTGGAGAAGAGCCGGCAAGAAACTCCACGGTTACTCTTCTAAAAATAATTGGTTTTTACAATATTTTCAAATTACAATGGTATGGGAGGACAGTGTAGACCTGTCAAAAAGTAGGTACCAGTCTTAGGTCCAAGCCTTAGGTGGTCACTGATTGATAGACAAATGGCCAAAGAAAAGTCATTGTAGAAAAAAATATTAAATACTAGCAGCGCCCCGCGGTTTCACCCGCGTAAGTTTCGATTCCGTGGGAATATTGGGAAAAAAAGTATCCTATGTGTTAATCCAGGAAATGGTCTATCTATGTGCCAATTTTCATCCAAATCTGTTCAACGGTTTACGCATGACTGTGTAACAAACATCCAAACATCTTTACAAACGTTCAAATTTATAATATTATAGTAGGATTGCTAGTATATTGGATCTCGAGGGGCAGACTAAGCAATTATTTACAGCCCCAAAAACTCTGTAGATTTTAAATTAAAAAAAACTATTCTTATACTTCCCGTTTCTCCCTACATAAATTAAAACATCATGAGACTGTAAACAATTTTCAAACTAACTTATTGAAAAGCGGCGTAGGTTGCAACTTACAATATTAAACATTAATTGCACCCTTGAAAAGAATAACTAATTGCCGTCCGCACAAAGGGGTGAACTCGTTAAAAGTTCCGTAAATTCGCCCTCCGCCCTCAGCCCTCTACCCTCAGCCCTCTGTGCAGGGCTGTCGCAGTGACTCTCACAATTTATATGTTACATCTTTAATTCATTATGAGGCAAGGGAAGTTCTCCCAGATCGCCCAGGGGACACGGTGGAGCACACGGTGGAGGTCTGCCCCGCTTGGGCGGAGCACCGCCGTGTCCTCGTAGAGGCGATCGGCAGCGGCGGCGACCTCTCGCGTCCCTGGTGCAAGCCATGGTCCGGGGCGAGAGGGAGTGGGAGGCAGTCACCTCCTTCTGCGAAGCAGTTATGCTAGCAAAGGAGGTGGCGGGACGGCTCAGGGTTCCAGGCTCCCGTCCCAGCCGCCGCGGGAGACGCTACGGGCGTCGGGGGCCGCGTGACGACTCCCGGCCACCGTAGGCGCGGGCCTGCGGGCGGAGAGTAATGGGTATCTCACCATCCGATCAGGACCAGGCCCGTGCCGGACGGCGTGTACGTGTTCCACGCGCGCCTCAAAGAGATGTCAGCATCGAGGAAGAGCCCCCTTAGGGCAGAAGCCTGCCGGGTCAGCGGTATTGTCCGAAAGGGTTACCGCTGGATAAAGGGCTAAGGAAGGAACACGGGTGGGTTTTAGTCGGTAAGAGTCTGACACTCCCTTCTGCTCCACCCAGAGCCAGAGGAAGTCATTTGATGATTTCCATCCACAAAAAAAAATAAAACCTAAAGCATTACGTTAGTTTCAACCAATCAAATGGCTATAAACTAGTTTTAAGTAATGCTTGAATCTTGAGTGATATTCTGTAACACGGTGGTGTTTCCACCGCGTTGCGGACGGTGACCAACTTCTTTCACTTGTTTTCTCCGCAGTCGCTGTCGCAAGACGCGTGTCGCTTGAGCGTGTAGCTCTTGGCCACGGGGTTACAGACACAGTTAGCCGTTTGGTGGACTTATAAAATCAGCTAAATTCCCTGACAAAATCCTAGTTTTCATAGGATTTAAAACTACATTTATCAAAAAAAATAGCAACAATTCAGTCACCACTAAGAGTAATGGTGGCCCAGTGGTAACCACCCCCCGACTTACGAGTTGTAGGTCGTGGGTTCGAACCCAGACAGGCGCTTTACTTTGTGTAATTTATTTCATCCCAAAACGGTGTAGGAAAACATCGTGAGAAAACTAGAATCCTAGAACCAAAAATTCAAAGACATGTGACATCTTCCAACCCGCACTGGGCCCGCGTGGTGACTTACGGCCCACTCGCTCTCACAGAGAGGACGCCTGTGTCACAGCAGTGAGAACGTTAAAGGCTGATTATGCTGTTATGCTCGTCATCACTAAAATATGAATTAGATGACATAAGTCGACATTTTCTAAGATCCCAAATAAAATAAACCGCCAGACTTGTCAAAAGAAATCCTGATGAATGGCAACCCTACCGTTGCCTGTCTTACGTGGTGAAATACAGCGTCTCAAGGACCCCTTAAAACAAGCGAGACAGATATATAAGTTATGCAGGAGTTAGAGAGAGACAAAGATCGTTTTGTTAATTTAAACGTGTCAACATTAAGTTAAATTATCACTTAGAGGTGTTAAGCATCTTGAATGGTGACTAGTATTATTTTAATTAACAGTTTTCTTGGAATTTTATGTTAATGATTTTATACTTACTTACTGAAAATTCAATGATAATTACAGTTACGTCTCCAGTCTTCCTTTAAACCCTTCTGGTAAGTAACTTGAAGTTCGTGAGATAAAATAATTGTTATATACTTAATCAAGTAGCTTCCGCCCGCGGCTTCGCCCGCGAGGTAAGTCAGCCGTTTGAGCGTGAAGAAGTAACAAACATATAAACACACACACACAAACTTTCGGCTTTATAATATTAGTCTGATAGTGTGATTTTCACTTGAAACTATCAATGAATCACTAAGCTTGTTCAACTAGTTTCGTAATAGAAGAAAGAAAATAAAGAAAGTAAATACCTACGTTTATTTGCGCTAAACATGACGCAAAGAAAGAACACGAACACAAAAAATTAACAAATTGGGGGAAAATATGCGTCACCTCCTCGCAAAACGTCCATCGGTCAGCTTAATGCTAAGAACCTATGCGAGATAGAGGCCCAGCGCTGGTTTTCAGCGACAGCCGTTGACGTGATGTAAATTCGGCTTAAAAGGTGACAAGGTACTGAAGGTACAAGGTTATAAAAGAACTCTATCTTAAAAAGCAAGACCTCAAAAATACAAAACATCAAACTCAGTTCCTTTTTTGGCAGCGTCATTTAAGCAGCAAAAAAAAGTCGTTCAAAAGCTAATTACCTATCTATCGACAGAGGCCTCGAAACCTTATCAAACAATTGATCAATTTCCATTTCAGCGTCTCACCTCAAAAACGCAGATGTTTCCAAGCCGATGGTTCAATACTAATTGAATACTAACGAAAATCAGCATTAATTCGCAATTCTGGCAGAACTTGGCCCTTAAAACTGCGGGAGGGTAATCTTGGGGTTGTTTCTACCCATTCTACTCCAATGCCACAGAAATTATAGGTACAGAAGTCCCATATATCATCATCATCTGCCTAGCCTTTTCTCAACTATGTTGGGGTCGGCTTCCAGTCTAACCGGATGCAGCTGAATACCAGTATTTTACATGAAGCGACTGCCTATCTGACCTCCACAACCCAGTTACTGGGTAATACGATACCCCTTGTTAAGACTGGTTGTCAGACTTTCGGGCTTCTGACTACCCGTAACGACTGTCAAAGATCCACGAATGACAGCCGGGACCAACGGCTTAACGTGCTTTCCGAGGCACGGAGGGGTCACGGTATGTAAAGATGGTCACCCATCCACAGACCAACCGCGGCAAGCGTAGCTTAACCTGATCGATCGACCTGTGCGGCTGTTATTATTTAGCCACGGGCCCCTCAGAAGTCCCATACAATAAGCGAAAAGAGGCGCGCGCACACATTGACGAGTAGCATGCTCGGCATATACTGCAGCATAACACACAGTCAATCGGAATCTGAATCATTTTGAAGCAAATTGCTAATCCATTGCTTCATAAGTTCGAAAAAAAAATCTGTTCCACACGTAAATAACGCAATGAATGTTGTTAAACTGTTAAAATGAAACCGATTCCGATTGATAATGTGTTACGCAATTGCCCCGCTGGACACAGCACAGGCCTTCTCGCGGGCCCAGTGCCAGTGCAGCGCTTTCCATCACGCGTGATCGAGGTCAAGAGCGGGCCCACTCAGCAATAAAAAAAAATAAGTGCGGGTTGGTGGATGTCTCTTCCCAAGGTCTTTTGGTTCTAGGACATGCCGCTTTCCTTACGATGTTTTCCTTCACCATTTTGAAAGTAATGGTGATAACATAATTGACACAAAGTAAAGTGCCTGTCTAAATAAGATGCGGGAAGCAAACGGTCAAAGTGGCGGTGCTTGATGTGATGAAAGTGCCTGCCTGGGTTCAAAACCACGACCTGTTACCACTGGGTCACCACCTGCCCCACATTAATTCGTGTCAGGTATGGCGATCTGAAACAAATGCCAGTCTCGATAACGCTTAAGATACAATGGGGGCGGTCGTTTCTCCATAGGAACGCTCTCACCCGTTTTCTTTCTGGTTAATGACCATAAAGCAATGATTTTTTACAGAATAATAAATACTAACTACTTGTATGTCCCTATGTTTTCCTTTTTCATGATACATTATTTTTATAAGCACTAGAACCCTCAAAAAATGCCGATTTAAATCGCTGTCTACAGAGGCCTAGTGTACTTTGACAAAGATTAATGAAAAAAGAAAAAAACATAGGCACACAGTATAATTATTATCCTTCTTATTCAGTTTATGAATTAACTTTTCAATTGGTTCAATATTGGAGGAAATAGGCGAGAGCCAAACCTCGAATTATGAGTTTTTCAAAAGTCTCTACGTACGTAAAGCGTGTCTATGTGTGCGTGCTTATGGTATACTCTCATTGTATAGAGCCAACCTTCTGCACCTACCTATTCTGTGGCAGTGGGGTCGTTTGTACCCCAGTGGGTGGCTAATTATAACTGGATGGAATGTTAATTCTGCTAATTAATGTCGTCTTACGGTTGATGGATGTGATAACTTGGCAAATTTGCTGGGATGTCACAATTGGTGTAGATCTCATGATTTGTGGCAGCTTTTTGCTTGTTTGGACATTGTTCGTCATGTACCTCTGTGAGAGCTAGCAAATTAGCTGACGTGTTTCTTCGCCGTGCTTTTCAAGTAGCCAAAAGAAATTGAAATTTTGACGAGTTTTCTATTGATTTGAAAGCTCAAATGACGTTTTGTTTACCCTTTTGACCGCCACACGTCAAAAAATCAAAAACGTGCCCTCGTCGGCGTCAAAGTCTGTCATGTAGCCGGCGAACCGTGGCGTGCTGGGCACATTTTGGTTTGTCATCTATACATGACTGTGGCAATGGCGGTGTGTCAAAATGTCTTATTTAAAAAAAAGATAACTGGAAATATCTAGTGTTTCTATGGATAATTTAAAATCGGTTTAATTTGGCAGAAACACTACTTTTCCAAAATTTTCTTAAGTTACTTTTTAGACCTTTGTATCCTGCTTATGCGTATGAAGTTTCATTAAAATCGGTTCATTCATTTCGAAAAACAAGGGCTTGAAAGTTTGTATGAAATGCCGTACGTCTTAAAGAGGTTATGCGCATTTAACGTTACACGTTGTCTAATCATCAAATAAATTAATGTTATAAAGTCCTCTACACACAAGCAGATCTCTGAAGTTATTCCGAAGTCTGAATTGCCACTATAATCCCATTCAACTCAATACACAGTTAATTCGAAATTAATCAACGTTAATAGGAAAATTATCCTAATTAGACTATCTAACTCCAATACGTACTCGTGTAGCTCTTGAGATCTGCTTCAATGACATTGATATACGGATACATAATATACACAATCAGTAGGTACAGACGCCAGCACATTATGCTACTACAATCTGTCAACTATCTTTAAAAGATTTTCAACTTTATCGCTATAGCATAAATAAGATTCAAAGTTGATTGGAAAAAATTTCAAGTTCCGGGTAGCTTGATGTGCTGGCATAAAAAATAAACAGCCGAAATGGGGTTCAACTAGGTTTTTGTTTTTGGCTAGACTATCTAAAGAAACATCGAAACCACGTTATGAAATAAAATTGTTATCCCTAATTCGTTTACCAAAGCTTGGTAAAATAAGGCAATTTTTTTTATTTTTAGGGTTCCGTACCCAAAGGGTAAAAACGGGGCCTTTTACTAAGACTTCGCTGTCTGTCCGTCCGTCTGTCTGTCACCAGGCTGTATCTCGAGAACCGCGATAGCTAGACAGTTGAAATTTTCACAAATTTAGTATTTCTGTTGCCGCTATAACAACAAATACTAAAAACAAAATAAAATAAATATTTAAGGGGGGCTCCCATACAACAAACGCGATTTTTTTGCCCTTTTTTGCTCGATATCAATAATGGCAACAAGTAGACACTTGAAATATTCACAAAATACTCAGTTGTATCTTTACTTTAATAATAAAATTAAAAAAAAAAAAAATTACAAAAACGCCATATTTTTCGGCGTTTTTGCCTTGTGGTACGGAACCATTCGTGTGCGAGTCCGACTCGTACTTGGCCACTTTTTTTATTTCTAAATGGGCGCTCTTGACCTCGATCACGCCTAATGGAAAGCGATGGATGAGGTCTATGATGGAATGATTTAAAGTTTATTGGGAAAATTTTAAAATTTCCGGTAGCTTGATGTTCTGGCGTCTGAACATTAGAGATGGTCGGGAAAATGAGAAAAGAAAAGTAGACGAAGTGAAAGTTAAAGCCAAACTAATTAATACCGACTCCTGCAGGATGATAGGAAACATGATACGGATACAAACTTGTAAGTATTAGTTAATTCATCATCATCTGCCTAGCCTTTTCCCAACTATGTTGGAGTCGGCTTCCAGTCTAAACTGATGCAGCTAAATACCAGTATTTTACATGGAGCGATTGCCTATCTGACCACCACAACTCAGTTTCTGGGTAATACGATACCAAGGGGTATCGTATTACCCAGAAACCGAAAGTCTGACAACCAGTCTTACCAAGGGGTAAGACTGGTTGTCAGACTTTCGGGCTTCTGACTACCCGTAACGACTGTCAAAGATCCACGAATGACAGCCGGGACCAAAGGCTTAACGTGCTTTCCGAGGCACGGAGGGGTCACGGTATGTAAAGATGGTCACCCACCCACAGACCAACCGCGGCAAGCGTAGCTTAACCTGATCGATCGACCTGTGCGGCTATTATTATTTATGAATGAATAAATGAATGATATCTTTATTTGTTAGAATATAGGATAGGTAGATGTTATACAGGGTTATTTGTAAAACACCAGCAACCTCTTAAGAGGTCATTGTACTCATCATTATGAACAACTTTTACTATGGGACCAAACCTGAAATCGCGAAAAAAAAATCAGCTGTTCCCTACATTTTGACGAGTTATACGAACATAAATGTAGGGAACAGCTGATTTTTTTTTCGCGATTTCAGGTTTGGTCCCATAGTAAAAGTTGTTCATAATGATGAGTACAATGACCTCTTAAGAGGTTGCTGGTGTTTTACAAATAACCCTGTATAGGTAGCTTGTTTGGTACACTATATTCAACCTTACGATTGTGCAAATGTTAAGTCAAAATAAAATAATAAGGAACAATGACATTTAACATTTACAATACAGCTTCATGCAATTTTAATCTTGATTAACAAGCCACGGGCCCCTCGATACAAACTTGTAAGTATTAGTTAATAAAAAAAAAGTTGTTTATTGGTACCAGAAAATCATTCACAATATTATAATCTAAATAAAAAGGTACTTTAATCGCAGGAGTTGGTGATACTGGTTCCCAAACTAAGCTATCGCTTGTATTTTGGGACCCAGCGTTCAGCCGTGGATATTTATACAATTAGGTGTCTTTAGGTACATTTGTTGTGAATGTGAATATGAATACTTATTTAATAATTCTAAGGGGTTAAAGTAAGGTGAAGAGGTGAGTGTGTGAGCGTGTGTGTGAATCTGTGTGGGTTGGGTGACAGTGATCATGGATTACACAGTAAATTTTAGCAAATCTTCAGTGTTTTTGTAGAACATAATAACGGAACTGTAGAACATAATAACGGAAGACGTCAAAGGAAGAGCGTCTGAGATGAGAGTGAGCCGAGAGATAATATATCTACGTCCGACATGGCGCTGGATGCGACAAGGTATAAGGTAAAAAAAACAAACGACTTCCAAAAAATTAACACTACAAAGTGAAAAATAACTTTAATTTCGGAAGTCTTTGGCAATAAACTTGAAACACACTTTCAATCACAATCTGAATTATTTTGAAGGTTATTGCTAATCCATTGCTCCAAATCGTATGTGGTGCGGGTTCCAACTGAGTACCTATAAACCTTCATGAAGGAAGAGTTTTGTACCGACGTTTTCGTGGAAGGTTACGCGACACCACGCAACGCAACACGACGCCGACACAGTTATCACTTCGTGCACAATAGTTCGTTTTTTATAATTAAAATATGTACCTATGTTTAAATTAAGGTAATATCTATGAGCCTGAGTTGCCTGAAATAAATGGATTATTATTATCCATACTAATCCATACTTCCATCCATACTATAAATGCGAAAGTGTCTGTCTGTTACCTCCTTACATTTAAACCGCTGAACCGATTTAGATGAAATTTAGTAAAGATATAGTTTACGTCCCGGGAAAGGACATAGGATAGTTTTTATCTCGATATTCCTACGGGATCGACACTTATGCGGGTGAAACCGCGGGGCAATACTAGTAGTAAATAAGTAATAGCATCAGATTTGTTTCGTCTATCATCCTATAGACTATAGAGGTATGGGTGTAAAGTTCACTCAACCTCCACAGAAAAGGGAGGATCTTCCAACCTATCTACGCTAGTTACGCGGTAAACACTGCTTGCGAGATGCAGGATTTTGCGTGACGTCAGTACAACGCGTTGTTCGCATGTGGCGTTGGCATTGGCTACAATCATTTTAACTAAACCCCGTAGGGCCCATATAGAAGTCACTTCTAGTAACTCAACCTCTGAACATTCACCTTTTCCCGCGTAACTTTTCTAATATAATGTTCAGCCCGTGAAACTTCGTCCTGTCTTCTGTTAATCGACGATTATTATAGTTTAAACCACGGTTAAACCAAGTTAATCTCCGGTTTATATGTGAAACTTGCCGTGTTACACATTAGAATGTTTGCTTTTATTATGTTATAACAAAATAAAGACTAGTGTACATGTGTTTGTGTTGTAGGTGGAGTTGTAGGTCGTGGGTTCGAACCCAGACAGGCGCTTTACTTTGTGTAAATAATTTCATCACCACTGCTCTTAAAACGGTGAAGGAAAACATCGTGAGGAAACGGCATGTCCTAGAACCAAAAATTCGAAGACATGTGACATCTGCCAACCCACACTGGGCCCACGTGATGGATAACGGCCCACTCCCTCTCACCGAGAGGATGCCTGTGTCCCAGCAGTGGGAACATTATAGGCTGATTATCCTGTGCTACAATAGTGTTGAAACAATAGTTTACTATATATGGAATCCAAGAAGAACACTAGTTACGTATTAATTGTATTTATTATTAATTTTAGGGTTCCGTAGGTACCTCAAAAGGAAAACGGAACCCTATATAAGATCACGTCCGTCTGTCTGCCAGTCGCCCTTTTTCTCAGGAACACGTGGAGTTATCAAGTTGAAATTAATATCTAGTACTCATGCTGCAATCCCTTGAAGCAGTGAAAAAAGATACGGGCGTTTAATGTTCCGTTTATGCCGTATACAGGGTGTTATTGAATTAACCCAAAACCTCTTAAGAGGTCATTGTACTCATCATTATGAACAAGTTTTACTATGGGAACAAACCTGAAATCGCAAAAAAAATCTGATGTTCCCTACATTTATGTTCGCATAACTCGTCAAAATGTAGGGAACAGCTGATTTTTTTTCGCGATTTCAGGTTTGGTCCCATAGTAAAAGTTGTTCATAATGATGAGTACAATGACCTCTTAAGAGGTTTTGGGTTAATTCAATAACACCTTGTATAAAAATTAACAAAACAATATGAATAAGAATTTCTTATTATTTTTTTTTTATTACTAAATGGGCCCGCTCTTGACCCCGATCACGCCTGATGGTAAGCGATAGATGAGGTCTATGATGGAACGAGCGTGCCCAGAAGATGCCTGTTCACTCTTGCTTTGAAGGCAGACGGGTTAAATGTGGGCGGGAACACAGATGCCGGCAGAGAGTTCCACACTTTGGCTGTGCGCATAATAAAAGTGGAGGAGAAGCGCTGAGTACGACTCGTGGGGATATCAACCAAGTGCGGATGGTACGCTGCAGTACGTCTGGTTGTCCGGTGGTAAAAGGGCGAGATGGTGGGATCATTATTTTCAACTACATATATTTGATTTGTAAAAAAAAACATACAGGACCTACACATTAACACAGAACTGTCCACATAAGCAAACTCGTTACCCCAACTACTGACAGCCGTTATATTTTATTCCTGTACCCAAAAGTTCTAAACCAGTACACACATTAAAAGGGCCAAACACACAAGCCAACATACATTATTTTTATGTGCTATTTAAATGAGATGGCCAGTTTAAATTCAAGTCGTGTCATTACACCCTTTATTTATGGCATCGTTTAAGTTTTTAGGTAAGTACTAGATGTACATCTACAAACGCGCGTCATAGGTACTGACGTCACACAAAAACAGTAAACAGATTTTTTCGCGATATCAATGTTGGTCCCATGAAGAAAGTTGTTCAGTTAGATGGTCTGTATCTGAATAATTATTTTTGTCCATCATGTCAGCAGTTCCAGATTAGCCAATACCTACGCAAATTAAGCAATTGCTTATAGATTCAGTTGCATAATTACTCAGACAACCGTAAACGATAATAACCGTCTCGTCAAATCTATTTGTTTGGTTAAACGCGCTAAATAAAATTTTCAACAATATTCCAAAAGAAAAGAATAAGGGAACTCCCTCTAAAACGCTTTAAATCAAAACTACACAAATGGTTTATTGGTAATTGTTTTTATAGTGTAAAAGAATTTTTTGATAAAAAAGTAGCAGATAAATGTAAGATATGATGCTGAGATTTAATTATATTACTTTATATAGGTACCTATTATTCTTATGTGTTCAAATAGATACGAAACCCAATGGATGGATATGGATGATGGATTTCGTACCAATGTCATTAAAAATGTTTTATTTTTAACAAATTAATGTGTTCAATTTGTTACATTTAACATGTTTAAATATTTGTATGCCAGTCCATGGCGAAACATGTAAGATCATAACTTTATTTATGAGACCTTAATGTACCATGTTTTAAAGCAAATAAATATATTCTATTGTATTCTAATCTCTAAAACTGAAAGTCGTATTTAAAAAAATCTTTAAAAAATAAAACATTTCACTGAAATCAAACCATATCTATAAAACATGATGCAAGACGGGGCCACCGCAGTATCACCGAGCATTGTCCGGGGCGCTACAATAGCACCAAATTGCCCCACTATTGCCTCCATTACACCTCAATGCTGACGTCACAGCCCACAGGTATAGTATGTGGAACCTTATAAAGTCCGTTCACAGTTATTTTACCTCTGGCAGCAGCAACCAAACAACTACCTTATTGTGGCGAGAATAAAGATCACAATGATTTTGACAGACCTGTCAGTGGCAGCAACCCAACAGCAACTTTATTAGAATGAGAATAAAGATCACAATGATTTTGACAGAACTGTCAGTGGCAGCAACCCAACAGCAACTTTATAAGAATGAGAATAAAGATCACAATGATTTTGACAGACCTGTCAGTGGCAGCAACCCAACAGCAACTTTATTAGAATGAGAATAAAGATCACAATGATTTTGACAGAACTGTCAGTGGCAGCAACTTTATTAGAATGAGAATAAAGATCACAATGATTTTGACAGACCTGTCAGTGGCAGCAACCCAACAGCAACTTTATAAGAATGAGAATAAAGATCACAATGATTTTGACAGACCTGTCAGTGGCAGCAACCCAACAGCAACTTTATTAGAATGAGAATAAAGATCACAATGATTTTGACAGACCTGTCAGTGGCAGCAACCCAACAGCAACTTTATTAGAATGAGAATAAAGATCACAATGATTTTGACAGACCTGTCAGTGGCAGCAACCCAACAGCAACTTTATTAGAATGAGAATAAAAATCACAATGATTTTGACAGACCTGTCAGTGGCAGCAACCCAACAGCAACTTTATTAGAATGAGAATAAAGATCAGTGTGATTTGGACAGTGATGAAAAATTTGAGGTAAAATGACTGGGTGAAGGTGCACACACCTGGTGGTGGTGGTGGTAGTGGTGGTGGTGGTGGGTGGGTGACTGCACATAGACAAGTAGAAAGCTGAGAATGAATATGAATAAGGGCTGATCTTTCCATCGCCAGATAACTTTTATTCGAGGAATAAAATATTTCAAAATTATTCCTGAAATAAAGTAAGTTATCAGCTGATTGAAAAATCATGTCTAAGAGTGATCACTACATGCTCGAGGAACGATGACATAAGTAAGTATATTCAAAGATTTAACTTCAAACTTAAGTGGCAGTGGGCAGGGCACATTGCTCGCAGAACAGATGGCCGATGGGGCCGAAAGGTTCTGGAGTGGCGACCGCGTACCGGAAGACGTAGCGTTGGAAGGCCTCCCACAAGGTGGACCGACGACCTTGTGAAGGCCGCAGGAACCCGTTGGATGCGAGAAGCACAGAACCAGTCGAAGTGGAAGTGCTTGGGGGAGGCCTATGTCCAGCAGTGGACGTCTTTCGGTTGAAAGATTTAACAGTAAGTAATTATTGTTACCAAAATAATTTGATCTTTTCACACCATACGAATTACATATTTATATAATACTAGCTGCGCCCCGCGGTTTCACCCGCATAAATTTAAGTTTTTTTATAAAAATCCAGGATGTCAGCTACCTCCATACATTTATCAAAATTGGTCCAGCTGTTTGAGCCGTTTTTTTTTTAACTTTTTAGACAATCGGTTCATTCATTTCGCAAAACAAGAGCTTGAAAGTTTGTATGAAATGCCTTACGGCGTAAACGCTCTTAATTGGGATTATTTTTCGAATAAACTACCCTGAAACATCACAATATTGTGACTACAAAACATAAATAGTATAACCAGAAGGCACCAAGAGTTCATATCAAGCAGGCGTGCGCAAACGACAATAGAAACAAATTGCCCAAGTATTGGCCACATTAGACCTCCTCGCACCTCGGCGCTCCTGGTACCAATATCGTGAAATATTGAGGAAAAACCTGATATGGGACAATAAGTTTGTTGTCGATGTATACAATACGACCGACGTTACTTGTCGGGCCTGAACATAGGCACTAAGAACTTTCGCGCATGTTCTCTCACTCGCACTCGCATCACGTCACCATTTGGTTCCTAAAAAATCTTACTGCGCAGCCTTCTGCGCAAAGTTCAGGCCCGCCAAGTTTGTATGTCAGCGAGTAATATTTATTGCGAACTAGACATGGGCGAAATAGCTCACTGAAAAGATAAAGAGCGAGTAGCTCTTTCACTCTAAAGAGCTATATCACTCTTCTAGCTCACTAGCTCTTCTATAGCTCACTTAGCTCAGTGACTCAGACGCCGACTGTTAGCTCATATGACTCACGCCGCACGCGCTTCGGCTCGCTCGCTCAATAGTCAATAGCTCTTTGGAAGTTTGGATTCTTTGTTACTCACTAGCTCTTCTATAGCTCAGTAGCTCAGACGCCGACTGTTAGCTCATTTGATTCGTGTCACGCGAATTACTAAGGAATTACGGATATCGATAAATAAATCTTGTTTTATTTTGTGGCGGTTTTTATAGTAAGAACGGTCGTATTAGTTTAGTATTTGTACTTCGTTGCACGTGCCACGCAGCGATATGCATGTCATTTCGTCAAAACAACCGAAAAAGTACTTAGTTAAATAACTTTAAATAAGTTTTTCTAATCTGTTTGTTTATATTATGGTATGAGTACTTATGAGTTATTTAGAATTTACGTAAACGAAACGCAATCAAACAATGCGGTTCCTTTATATTTATAAATGTTTCTACGTTAAGTCAATGACTATAAAGATAGATTTACAGTGATTATGACGTATGATAACTGATAAGATTGTGTCGGAGAGCTTTTGTTGGAAGAACGAACGATGCGACGAAGTATTCCGAAGCGAGCCGAATGAGCCGTTCGGCCGGTCGCGTGCATCGCTGAAGTACTGCTGGTCGATTCTGTAAAAATCTCACCGTGAAAACTTAGGTGAAGTGAGTTTGTTTTTGCTAGGAATTGACACTATTGACAGCTCACTCCACGCTCACTTCACCTAAGTTTCACGGTGAGATTTTTACAGAATAGCACCGCTTAGCTAGTGAGTCTGAGTGACCTAACTGAGCTAGTGAGCTACGTAGCGAGCGACTGAGTGAGCGAGAGCGACGTCAATCGAAAAGAGCTAGCTCTTTTCTATTACTAGCTCACGAGCTACCCATGTCTATTGCGAACACTGTTTGTACTGCTGATGCTGGTAGGTATTTTACAGTTTTCTCATGTTTTCGCTGTATTGCAACTAGAACCGTGTGAGAAAATATTAATCTCGTTTTGGAAGCACTTTACATCTAAACTAGCTTCCGCCCGCGGCTTCGCTCGCGAGGTATGTTGATAAAACTATCCTATGTCCTTTCCCGGCATGCAATCTATCTCTCTGATAAATTTTATCGAAATCCGTTCAGTGGTTTAGGCGTGAAAAGGTACAGATAGACAGACAGACAGAGTTACTTTCGAATTTATAATAGTATGGATAACTGTAACTGAGCGTGTGGTCGATTTCGTCGTTGTCGTTCGATTCCCGGGTCGGGTAAAGTGTTATTGAATTTTTCCATTAGGGATTTCTTAGTAACAGCCCGGAGTTTGGAAGTTGGCGATGTGATACCCCCGTGGCTCGCCGTTGGTCCTACGCCTGATCTCTCTCCGGTCGTGTCGGATTGCCGTCCCATCGGACTATGAGAGTGAGGGAAGAGGGAGTGCACCTGTGTCTGCGCGCACACTTGTGCACTATAATATCTCCCGCACCGAAGGCTAGTCTCCGTTGAGATTGGCCGCCGTGGCCGAAATACGATCTGGAGGACTTTTATTTATTTTATATCTAAATAAGTTACGACACAAGTTAAAAGAGTATGCTTAGGTGGTATAAACTTTATTTTAATGACAATTAAGTTGATTTCAGAGTGACTAGCACTATTGAAAAAGTTATAAAAACATTTGAAGTTGTAGCGTAAACTGAACTTTATTGTGTAGGATTTAAAATTATTTTTCCACAAACTCATGTTTGTTTACATTTTTGGCAAATAAATCGCAAATATAGATTATGGAAGTTATTAGCCTGTAGTTTATATCACTGTTCTTCATATTATACGGATTCCGATAACTAATTAAGACTACGCGATTGCTACGCCGTAGGCGGCGTAATTGCTACGACGCCTACGACTTCGTAGCAACACGGTACTAGGAACTAATTTGAATAGTATACGTCGACAGTTCACGCTTCTATAACGGCGAAATTATGAATATTAGCTGTAATAATAACAAGGAATCGTGGTTTCATTACTTGGGTAATAAGGTCGAGTTTTCCTTTAAATAGATCTGAGGGGCAATTTTCGTAATTTTAAGAACGTTCACAGTTTGATCTCAGTCTCAATCTGTCAATACCTTTAATTTCCTTTCGTTTTTGGCAAGTTTTTGACATTGATCGTCGCTGAGCCGAGATTGCGACTAGATTTTGAACGTTTTTAATTACGGGAATATTGATCTCCTGATAATTTTTCCTAGAAAAAAAAACCTTGTCCATTTCAGATTACTTCCTTCTAAGTTTTCGACGAACTCAATCGGTGCGGGCCCGAGTGGCCAGGTGTTGCCAGAGTGTGCAAATAAACTCCTTTAAACGACCCTTTAATAATGTGGGTGCAGCCAAAAACTTGTCCCGTCCTAAACAAATGACATTTAACGAAGAACTAGCAACCACTGGATGCGACAGAGAAGGAAAAAACATTGGCAAAGAGAAATCTATACATAGTATAAAACGCTTTTCATGCCTGTCTGCGTAGCTGCTTATTTTTTTTTTTTTAAGGTTGGAAATCATCAAATGACTCCCGCTCTGGGTGGAACGAAAGGGAGTGTCAGACTGTTACCGACTAAAACCCACCCGTGTTCCTTTCATAGCTCTGTATGTTCCGGGTTAGCGGTAACCCTTTCGGACGATCCCGCTGAAGAGTCTTAGTAATAGGGTCCCGTTTTTCCCTTTTGGGTACGGAACCCTAAGATATGACATTGTGAACCCTGTCGGTCACAGCAAACTAGGAGAATATGCAGGGTGGCCCCGCGGTTTTACCCGCGTTAATTTGAGGAAAAACCCTACTAAAACATATTCAATTATTTTAAAACTATGATGTCTCCTAAGATATTCATTGAAATCAAATGATATCTAGGGCATTTTTGTTCAAAATTAAATACTTGTGATGAATAATGTATTTATTTGGATAAGAATTAAAATGCTTTTTAAATATTTAAGTATTATCTTGGAGATTGAAACAAATACTTCATTTATTGTTATTCATTCATATAAATACATATAAGTACCTTTATTAATAATTTAAAAAAAATTGATCGAGCACTAAAAATATACAATTGGGTCAAGTTTTTAAATCCTCAATTTAATCACTGTCTCTTAACCTTCTCGTGCCTCATCTCCCAACTATAACCCCTTGTCCCCTAACTTACTAATCGTGTCTCGACCCCCGCCCGACCCCCGCCCGACCCCCGCCTGACCCCCAGTAAGCCGCTCATTGTTTACCTTATAACAAAACTGCGACGAATTTCTAAACTAATAAGTAGTTTTCGTTTGTTTTGTAGAAGCAAGATGAGGCGGATTAACTGACGTTAAAGCTTTTATTGTTGCTGTTAAATGTCGGTTTGACCTTCAGGTTTTATAGGGTTTTGTTAATACGGTTAAGACAATCGATTTTAGAACAATAATTTCGTAACTAGATGGCAAACGTCATCGCGCCCCGTGGCAGCCATGGCCTAGTACGACCGTGCGGAGTTAATGTCACGAATATTCTAACGATTTTAAAATTGAAAATGTATTTATTTTTTTAGGTTTGCCAACAATTGTTTAAGCAATACATTAAAAATAATTTTCTTTTAGGCTAACACCACATGCACCATTTAAGGAATTAAGGCTCCCACGACGACGACGCGAATCGCGTGCGAAACAAAGGCACCGCAAGTCCGCGGTGCCTTTGTGTCGCGCGCGATTCGCGGCGCGTATCGCGCCTATTTGTAGGAGCATTGTTTTACTTAATACCTATTACAAAGCCAAAAAGGACAGTTATTCAGATTTATTCAATACTCGTATTACACATAATATTTAATTAGTTTTATCTAGACTTTATTAATATCAAGGTAGGTATTAGGATATTATGCTTCTAGCAAAAATTTAAACCAAAATGATAAAAGATATTTGTATTTTTTATTGAAAAATCGTTCAAATTTACTTTGTGTTTACGAGTTATTCCGGTCTGATCCCCTGAACTTAATATTTAGTGCTACTTACCTAGTCGTATGGAAAACAGTATTAGCTTATTCACAGCTGAGAATACAACCATTAAAATACCATTAAAAAAATTACTATGTAAAAATTACATTCATATTTCATCCGATACATTAATTAAATATTCCGAGGCGCCGTTTAAGGAAATAAGGGATTAAGATTTTATTACAGCGACGAGCGGCCTTACACCGATCCATGAAAGAAAATGAGGTTCTTAGAAAGTGGTGTTACAACTATTAAAGATACACAGGCACACATCTCAACTCGGAAAGGGATCGTCACCTTATCGTCTTTCGCCTCGCCGTCACACAGGCGTCAACCTAACGTAAGCACGTAACCAAAGCGGATCAGCAACTTCGATACGTCGACTCGGCTACGGCTAGGCGACGCCGCGCTTACGGCTCGCCGACCGCTGGTTGATTGGTGCTGCAGACAGGCCTCGGGAGGGGTGAGAGGTGCAAGGGTGGACAAAGAGACATAAGCTCGGGTACGTAAGGGAGAGACGTAAACACGGGGACGAGGAGCCGTAAGCGCGGGAACTGCAAGTTGACCACACACCGCACCGCGCAGATCGTAAGCTTGCCCCGAGGCGAGGCTATTACTTTACGATTCCGATTAGTGTGCCTTGCAGTAGGGAGTTTCATACAAAGAATACTGAATGGCTCGAGTTGATACGGTGACGATCCCTTTCCGAGTTGATATGTGTGCTAGACCTTTAAACTGTCTAGTTTCACCAATTATTATCGTAGATCGTTACCCTTCTAGCCTTCTACCCATAACCCAATTTTGGGGTCGGCTTGACAGTTCTTTCACACTTATTTTGATTTCTGAATTGTTTTTTACGGTTCCGCACCAAAACGGGACCCTATTACTAAGACTTCACTGTCCGTCTGTCTGTCTGTCACCAGGCTATATCTCATGAACCGCGATAGCTAGACAGTTGTTTCACAAATTATGTATTTCTGTTGCCGCTATAACAACAAATACTAAAAACAAAATGAAATAAATATTTATAATTTATAATTATCATACAACATACGGGTTTTTTTTTCGGTGTTTTTGCCTTGTGGTACGGAACCCTTCGTGTGCGAGTCCGACTCATAGTTGGACAATTTTTTAAATATCTTTTTTCCTGAACGCTTATCACTTGTTCTACGATCCTGGCAAATTCGCGCCCCCATTAAATTAACTACCACCATTGTTTACGAGCCCCTCCACTAATCTTTTCAATTATTTTTTGTCGCTATTATACTTCAAATTACTAGAGCGTCCACTTTTTAGGCATTTTGACGAAGATAGTAAACTTGTTAATTGCTATATCATAGCTCGATTTATTGCTTCATACGTCAGCTCAACAACGTAAATAACGTAATGAACGTTGTCGAATTGTCAAAATGAAAGGCATTACAATTGTTAATTTGTAACGGAGGCATTCAGTCCGCTTTTGTAGAGTATTTTTTTTACTTGTGCATAAAGTTTTAATAAATTAATTAATTAACGGGGTGGTAAACTTGGCCAATACTTACCAAAGATTTTTTTTTCAATTGCATTATTTTTCATAATCCCTTGGACACATAAATTACCCGTGAAAAAACATAACTCTCCTTCTAACACAGTCAGGTAAAAACACCGCGCAAAACACTTTATTTTTCATCGATAAACTTGTTACTCTAAATTCATCTGCAGGACTGTAAAATAGGTTAAGAAATTTAACAATATTCCCAAAATACCATTTCTCCCTTGTCTTTGAACACATAACAACATCAACTTTACAAAATACGCCATCGGAGAACCAATCTCCTGAAATAATTCAATTTCTGTTCCTTCTTCCCTACAACGATCGCTTATCGTTTCGTTTACCTATTAATAATAATCAAATGACAGACGAGAACAAAGCTTTTAAAAACTTTATTTTTTTCCCTAACAATGTCCATAGTGAACATGGGAGACTTGTGGCTAAGTAATAACAGCCGCACAGGTCGATCGATCAGGTTAAGTTATGCTTGCCGCGGTTGGTCCATGGATGGGTGAGCACGTTAAACGTTGTTCTGTATAGGTACGTACAAACACACAAGAAGAATATGATCTACAGCAGAATCTAAAAATGAATTGAAAATACGTGAAAAAACACAAAATATCCTCCTCGCACACGGAGGCATTTGTTTGTGCAGCTGTATCGAAATATTTCCTGTGGTATGTAGGTATGTTTGTTTTTATGTGTACCTAGTAAATTTCCCTAGGGCACAGCTGTACCCCAGTTACAATGTTTAAACTCACCTTAGGGCCATTTTCTAGGTATGTTATGGGATGTCTCAAACTTTTCGCTGATAATTTGATAGCGATTACAAAGTAATCTCGTCGTAAAAATTGCATGCAACGTCATAATATTATTAAAGAACAGCAAAAAATCCACAATAAAATATCATCATTTCAACCGAAAGACGTCCACTGCTGGACATAAGCTTCTCCCAAGCACCTCCACTATACTTACATAACTATTTTTTTCAAACCTCTGGAAAAACATTGCTGTATCCAATAGGTGAACCAACCTATGTTGGATATGGCAATGTTTTTCAGCCACGGAAAAAACTATGCAAAGTTTTTTGAACGCTGCAGGGCCCGAATAGATTTTATTTTTCCGTTCGTTTGGTGTCGTTGGTCCGTGGTGTCGATAGTGTGAAAATTGCGAAAAAACGTGGAAAAAAACTTATCGGGTTCCAATCAACAAACCTTTTACATTTGACACAGCGATATCACAACCATTCCCACCTAAAATATTTTTATTTTGTTTTTTTAACCGGCTAGCCGAAAAGCTAAACGCGGTTTAGCATAATCAGTCCTCGAATTTTTGGTTCTAGGACATTGGAGATTTAGAAACAATAAAAGTATTTATGATCGACTAGGTACAGTAAACATCATCATCTGCCTAGCCTTTTTTCCAACTATGTTGGGGTCGAATTCCAGTCTAACCGGATGCAGCTGAATACCAGTATTATACATGGAGTGACTGCCTATCTGACCTCCACAACCCAGTTACTGGGTAAAAAAAATCAGAAAAATATATGATATTCTTCAGGATATATACTAGGTAGATAGTGTGTTAAAAACATAATACAACTAATTTGCCACGATAGAAAAAAATCATGAAGATACCTCTAAAAACTTTATTTTTACAATAAAAACCATATTATTATATAATACAATCATTGTGATTTTTTGTCAGATTATTCTACAAGCAACATAGGTACTTACTAAAAAACTAGTGTTTTAATTTTTTAGTCCAAACAATAGATTTTTTGTAAATAGATAATTGGTTCATATTTTGCAATAAATTACCAGCGTTGTGTCATCGCGCTTCTCTTTCTTTTCTATGCAGTCCGACAGTGACCGCGCTTTAGGTCATGTAGTCGCCTTCAAAGAAAAATGCAATGCCCACGCGGACAAAATATTTGGAACAGAAATGTATTTTTTTAATAACCGACGATAAAATTTAACTCCGGGAGGTTCAGAAACATGTACAGACGCCAGCACATCAAGCTACTACAATCTGTCAAATTTCTATAATAGATTTTCAACTTTATCGCTACAGCTTATGGTTCAAGGTTGATTGGGAAAATTTGACAGTTTCGGGTAGCTTGATGTGCTGACGTCTATACCTACTGAATCCACGATAACAGGCTGCACATCAATGTCCCTGGTCACCCTGTATTTTAAAATATAACACTCCCAGGAGAATATCAACCATAACCATACCATAATCAGCCTGAAACTTAATAATTATTGAAACACTAGCTGACCCCGCAAACGTGGTATTGAAAAAAAAATCGGTCAAGCCGTTTCAGAGGAGTTCGATAACAAACACTGTGACACGAGATTTTTATATATTACAGATGATTCATTAACTTAATTTACCACTTGCTTATCTTTTACAATCACAAACAAATCGATTAAAAACTGCATGTAATAACAGAGCATAAACTACGAACTATTCAAACAATGTTTTAGCGTTCTTCACCTGTGTGGTCGCCAGTCTCATGTCTATGAATCCATCCGCCACTCTAGATTTTGTCTTTGGATGGGTAAAGTTTGCGTATATCCGGCCTCTGGTGAACGGGAAGCCTTTCGGGATTACTGCAGGGTTGATCGTCATGTTTTGTAGATTGTATGGGCCCTGAAAACAAGAATTAGAACTGTTCAGGCTTGTATATAACCATAGGGCAGATTTGTATAAGTATAATTTTTTGGTACAAATCGAAATTTGCGGTGTGCCCGAACAAGATTGGAACAAAACGTTTCAAATCTAGAATATTTGCTTTGTAAGTAATTTATTTTTTATTTAATTATTGTGAATGTGAGGACTATGTGGGTCATTTCTTTTTTTCCTTCTTAGTTTTAATCATGATCTGGCAGTTTGAGTAGTTTATGCGGCCTACCCAAATGTCCTTTCTTTGGTATTGTTCGTCGAATCGTTGAGCTCCTTAAGTCTTGAGTTGAGCTGCACGATTTTTGACAAATGCGTGCACTGACTGGACAGGTCCTCTCAATCTGTGTGGTTCTTTCCTCAAAAGACCACCTCAGACATCGATCTACATGGTCTTCATATAACCTGACCAAGATTATGTCTGGACTTTAAAAGAGACTGTGACCTCTGAGTTTGTTTCGGCCTTTCTTCTCAGAGTAGTCAGATAGGAAACGCCGACTTCATCTAGTTTTAAAAAAACATGATTGACGTGTAAAAGTGTTTGTACAAACCTACTTACAAAATAAAAATCATTTCATTTCATTTCATTTCATAGGATAGAACCTACCCGCACCCTATCAATCTCAATCTAAATTCTTTTAAAGGATTTTATTAATCCATTGCTTTATATGTTCAAAAATTTGTCTGCTCAAAAACGTAAATAACGCAATGAATGTTGCTTCACTGTCAAAATAAAAGCCATTCCTGCTGATTATGTGTTACGCAATTACTTATAAAAAAAATGTAATAGTCACGAAGTCAAGACTGTAACATTGAAAATAAAAAAAAGTAATTGCTACGAGATGTGGGAACGAGTCTGATGCCGAAACTATAGTTTTTAGAATTCTTGTCCATTCGTCTGAATGTACGCAATAGACTGGAAAATCTTTCGAAATGTAAATTTATAAGAGTATGTGCTATATTAATACGAGGGTATTATATTTACAGGTGGATGAGGACAGGGTTTGTTGCCCAACCCGCCGGCCCTCATAGCAGCTCCGAAGAACATGTCCTTCTCTGTCAGGTAACACCAGTTGAAGTGCATCTCGATGAAGCTGCGTTTGTACTGGTTCGTCAGCAGCTCGTAGAAGTATATGTCTATCTGTAAGCGACATGACATCATGAATCATGATGATAAACAATGGTAGTAGTTAGTCAGGGGATTACTTTGATTCTAGTACCTACCAAATTGCTATTGGACCCTAAGGAGCCGAGCAAAAGAAAAATTCAGAAAGAGCGCTAAGCGAAAACGAAATATTAGCGCGGGTAGGCGATGCGATCCGACGGGGTGGGATGGTGAACAAGAAATTTCACGCAAACGAAGTCGCGGACAGAAGATAAAAAGTACTCACATAAATACTTGTATCGAAAGGTACAATACATTCAAAGTTAAGTCCAACATAGTAGACAGGGTTGGAGCGGCCGTACCGCACAGATGTCAGGTTTGCGTATGTCAGGAACTTCGGGTTGAAGTACGTCACTCTAGGGTGCTCCACGCTCATGTATGTTACCTGGAACAAGTTGTTTTATTATTTTAATCCTATAGAAGTTTGTTGAAAGCAGCAGAATTCGAGTAGGTATTGCTCAAGGGGGCTAGACAAAGTCACGTTCTATCAGCTTGAGATATCAGCGATAACAACAATCACTGAAAATTCAAAAGTGTTCTGGATTATCCGGAAATGAAACAGAGTTACCGACATAGCTTACAGGGTAAGCAAACTAAAGTGGCAGTGGGCTGGCCATGTGTAGCAGTCGATTATTAAGTCTCTTTAAATCATTCAATTTGTCAAATGTATTTTCAGGACCAACCCGCCAAGATTCATGGAAAAACATTATCAATACATGTAGCAGAATTTATAGTTATGCACTATAAATTCTGCTACATGTATTGATAATGTTTTTTGTTGCTGCGACTACTTAGATAAAGCCATTGTAAACTATCTCTCTTCTGATCACAGCGGTCAAACCGTTGTGTTCAAGTCAAATACACTATTACAAAAAAATCAGATACAAATGAGACAAATAACACCAATACTGCTAAGCGTGCCCGCCTACTGGCTGTGGGTGAGTGGGAGTCGGGCCTCTGGCTTCAGGCGCTACCGTCACCCAACATAGGCACTTTGCTGGGTGACTCCACCTTCCGGCTCGCGACTTGTCTGCGTCTGGGCACCCCTTGCGTGGCTCCGCATCGCTGCCAATGCGGTGAAGGTGTCGACTGCCGCTGACACCATGGCTTATCCTGCAGTAAAAGCGCAGGCCGGATAGCACGGCATGCCAGTATCAATGACATCATTCGTCGTGCTCTTGTCACCGCCGGGGTGCCAGCTGTTTTAGAACGCAATGGCTTGGCCCGCAACGATGGGAATAGACCAGACGGAATGACCATAATACCTTGAAAGGTTGGTAGGGCTTTGGTGTGGGATGCAACGTGTGTCGACACCCTTGCGCCATCCTATCTTCCAAGCACGGTAAGCTGTGCTGGGGCGGCTGCTGCAGGTGCGGAAAACCTCAAACGGCGCAAATACTCCAATCTCTTTGAAACTTATATGTTTGAGCCGTTTGGGGTTGAAACACTAGGGCCATGGGGCCAGAGTGCCCACTTAGTATTTCGAGACATCGGCAAGCGGTTGGTCGCCTCTTCACGTGACCAGAGGGCTGGCCTATGTTTTGGCCAAAGAATCAGCATTGCCATACAACGTGGCAATGCTGCCAGTCTTTTGGACACGTTTCCTGTTGACAGCGATGCGGATGAATTTTTTGATCCCCTTTGATTATTTCTCCTCCTTTTTATATACTTGTACATATTATTATTATTATTTTAAGTAATTTAAATTTTACTAATTTCTTATTCTACCCATCCGTGAAACACCACAGATTTCTCTTAGCGTTCTCATCTCAGCTGCATGCAATTGCCTTTCATTTAAAACTTTTGTGGCCCAATATTCTGAGCTGATTCTGATGAAGGAACCAGTAACCTATATTAAAAGATAACCTTGCCACTCACCTTTTCTGAAACACAACTGAAGCAAAACAAAGATAACAGAAAACAATAAACGATGCTAATCTGTTCAGCCATTGTATAACGAACCAAACTCTTCGATAGAATTTAACAAAATATTTAACGCAAATAGTATTCTGTTTTTTTATATTAGGTATGTTCTTGTATCGTTTATTGATCAGTTATTTTATGGTTTTTAAACATTCTAATTGCATTGTAATTGCGAACGAAATTGCGGCCAATGGGGAGGTGGACGGTTAGAGAACTATTATCGGGGACATGCGCAGGAGTCGAAAGAAAAAACCGGTCAAGAGCGAGGCGGACTCGCGCACCGAGGGTTCCGTACCATCATATTTTTAAATTTTCATCGGCGAGGCCTATATTCATCAGAGAATTTAACACTGTGCACTGCGGTGTAGAATATTGCAGTTTTATGTCAGTGCCATCTCTTGACTGATAGTGGAACTAAAGTAATTTTTGTTGATGATTTCTGAAAAAGTGTTATTTAGAGACTTCGTTTTATTTTTCTTGTAATCTTTACATAAACTTCTATCACATAGAATTATTTCAGATTTTTCTCTTTGCAAGCTTCGGAGATCAGGGGGGGGAACGGTATTTTTTTTTTTCATTTTTCATCAAAAGTCGAAAACTATGCGGCCTAAAGAAAAAGAAAAAATGTTTGAGAATGTGCAAACTGCGCTTTCATATGATACCTCATATGCCCCACTTCGAATTTTTCAGACCCCCCCCCCCCTTTCAGTATCTAACTGTTGCAAAAATATGTATATATATATTTCTTTCTTATTTGCAAAATAGTTGGGCAAAAGTCATCTAAAACTGTTCCAAATTTCAAGTTGATAGCATTAGTAGTTCTTGAGATATCCAGCTGTGACAGACAGACAGACTTAGTCTCACCATAAGGGTTCCGTTTTTACCATTTTGGCACGGAACCCTAAAAAGTGGACTAAAGAGCAAAAAGAATACTTAAGTTGGTGTAGCCATTAATTAAAATTTATAGATTGATGTAACAGCTGAAATCGGTACAACAGTGTGGCAATTCCTTTAATTTTAAGAACATTTTCATTCTAATCTCAGTCACAACCTTTCTTTCTTTCTAATTTGAAATTGGAGGATTGGGTTGGTTACATTCGAAGAAATGTGACATCCACTAACCCGCACTGGGACCGCGTGGTGGATTACAGCCCACTCCCTCTCCCAGAGAGGAGGCCTGTGTCATATGCAATGCATAATACTTATCTCGTATATATATTCTCTTGGTAAGTCTGACAACCAGTCTTACCAAGGGGGGAATCGGCCTGATAATCGAGTTGAAACAATCAAGTTTTTCTGCACAAGTTTATCATTGGTGCAGTTAGAATAAATGTTTCGTTGCACAACCTATTTCAAGGGTAGATCCAGATGCACCTAAACCTAAATCTATCCATCATAGGCCCGTTAACAAAATACCCATGGATATTTCGAGAACAACCAACCGGAAATAGCATAATTAAAGTTATTTATGCAAATTGGCACCGGAAATTGCGTGTGGTAGCTACTTATTTTGATCGTTATCACAAAATCATGATAATCATTTTGAGCCTAGATTCTAAGCCGAGATTTCTGCTGCATGGACGGATGACCTGCGGAGTAATTGCGTAACACACTTTAAATAATAAATCATTTAAAGCCATAACAGCTAAAACGCCATTGCAATGTTACTACCACAAAGATACACATACATCCAACTTACATTGAGTAGGTAGTAGGTACCCCAAAAATGCAATTAAAAATACAACCATAAATACAATTTAAAATACAATAAAAAAATATAAATAAAAAATACAAATAGAATACAATTAAAAATACAAATACCATTAAAATACAATTAAAATAACTTCCCAACAACAATGTGTCTGCTCAACAAGGTAAATAACGCAATGAATGTTGTTGAACCGTCAAAATTAAAGCTATTCCTACTGTTCACGGATGTTGTTGAACCGTCAAAATTAAAGCTATTGCTACTGTTCGGATATCTATACTACTGTTAGTGTGTTACGCAATTACCCCGAAGCTCGCCATCTATGTCAGTTCTTTACTTTCCACAAAAATATAATGACCGTTAACTTACAGGGTTCCGAAAACTTCGTATCAAGACTTTTTAGATAGCATGAATCTCTGAACTTTTCTCGCTTTGTTTTCAAAACATTCACAGAATTCAGCATTGTTAAATAAAAACTTACAAAAACCGGCCAAGTGCGAGTCGGACTCGTACAGGAAGGGTTTCGTACAGCACGGCAACAAACGCCGAAAAAAAATACGTTTCATGTATATAATTTATTTTTATTATTTATTGCTACAGCGGAAACAGAAATACCTACCTACACACTCTGTGAAAATTTCATCTGTGTACCTAACGGTACATGAGATACATCCCACTGCAAAAAACGCCGAAAAAATCTCGTTTCTTATAAGTCTCTTTCTTATAACCTCTCCCCTTTAATTTTAAACTTTATTTTATTTTTATTATTTGTTGTTAAACCGCCATTGATACCTATATAAAAACTATATATCAATGTATAGCGGCAATAGAAATACACACTTGTGAAAATTTCATCTGTCTACCTATTACGGTTCATGAGATACACCCCGCTGACATACAGACGGACGGACAGCGGAGCCTTAGTAATTGGGTTCCGTTGACACCCTTTAGGTACGGAACCCTAAGAAGTAATATAGTAGTCAAATAAATAAGGTTTATTGCATTCTTTATTAATTTACAGCTAGCAGGTGACTGTGTATTGTTGTCTTTGAATGGCGAAAAACATATTCTTCACGGAGGTAAAATTGATGGAAGAGTCAGTTAATTTTTTTTTTTCGTGGTCTCCCAAAAGGCATGTTTTGTACAGACGCCAGCAGGTCAACCTACCCGAAACTGTCAGATTTTCCCAATCAACCTTGAACCTTATGCTTTAGCAATAAAGTCGAAAATCTATTAAAGAAATCTGACAGATTGTAGTAACTTGATGTGCTGGCGTCTGTACGATAGGTTATCCGTGAGTTATGAAGATTAGCACTACATTAACAGTGGTCACACAACAAGAGACTTTAACACTGCCCTGTTGCAATGTTCATAGCGCAATTTGTTTTGGTCATCATGATTATGTTGGTTAACATGTTATATTTGTTTTGGATCATGATTATGTTGGTTAACATGATTTAGTGGTGAAAAAGACATCAACGAACACAGAGTTTTTAAAATCAGAGGACCCATGATGATCGTTTTCAGTTAGAGAGAGTTTTAGTTCGCCCGACCCACTAGCATGTTTTTTAAATCGATTTTTATTAAAAAAAAAATAAAGTTGTTTACATTAGGTTTAACAAAAACATACCAACACCACACCTTCGCGGGGGCAATTCGGTGCCACAACATAATAATTATCGTCCTAATGGTCCCACTACTGGGACACAGGCCTCCTTTCGGTGAGAGTGTGGGCTCAGTGCGGGTTGGTAGATGTCACATGTCTTCGAATTTTTGGTTCCAGGACATGCCGGTTTCCTCACGGTGTTTTCCTTCACCGTTTTGAGAGCAGTGGTGATGAACTAATTTACACAAAGTAAAGCCGCTAGTTTGCGTTCGAACCGCGCGATCTTTATGACGAAAAAAATGAAAAATAAAAAAAATATCGAAATGTATTTTCTTTCTTTCTTTCTTTTCTTTATAACCTAGTAGTATTATAAACGCGATAGTTTGTGAGGATGGATGTTTGTTACTCTTTCACGCAAAAACTACTAAACGGATTTGGATGAAATTTGGCATACAGATAGTTTATAACCAAGATTAACAAATAGAATAGTTTTCATCTCGATATTCCCACGGGATCGAAACTTATGCGAGTGAAACCACAGGGCGCAGCTAGTTATAAACAGACTATAATATATTTTATTGTACACCACAAAAATACATAACAATGGTTGCCACTGGGCCACGACTGCGAAACCCCAACGCTAGTCTTTCCGTAGAATAACAGTGAAGACTGGACAAAGGCAGGGCCTATTAAAAACTGTCTCATGGAGAAGGGACCATTAAATAACAAAGAAAATAAAACTCCTAACTCAATTCTATTCCTTTCCAGTAAAGTTTAAGTAAAGAGGTACCTACAAATAAATATCATTATCATGACTGTAACGACCGCCGAGATGGGAAGATGTCGCAAAGAAGAAATTTTGTTTCGTCACGAGTTTGTGCGGCCCGCGACATAATATAAGTCTTTACCTATGAAAAGTTTGTTAATCGATGTTTTTTTGGCTATTATGGTTGATAAACCTTTGCCATTTTAATGGAAGTGCAATACTCGTAAAAATTCATGGGACGGGAATATAAAAACTGGCCAAGTGCGAGTCGGACTCGCACACGAAGGGTTCCGTACCACAAGGCAAAAACGTCGAAAAAAAACACATTTGTTGTATGGGAGCCCCCCTTAAATATTGATTTTATTCTGTTTTTATGATTTGTTGTTATAGCGGCAACAGAAACACATCATCTGTGAAAATTTCAACTGTCTAGCTATCGCGGTTCTTGAGATACAGCCTGGTGACAGACAGACGGACGGACAGACAGCAAAGTCTTGGTAATAGGGTCCCGTTTTTACCCTTTGGGTACGTAACCCTAAAAACCATGTGCATGTTCTAGAAAACCGCACTGGGCTCGTGTGGTGGATTACAGCCTACTCCCTCTCACCTGAGAGGAGAGAGAGAGAGAGGAGGCCTGTGTCCCAGCAGTGGGAACGTTTTAGGTTGATTACGTATCATGTATGTTACCTACAATTGCAAGATTGTTGTAACGGAATAAGGCCGTTACTCAGGCAAAGTAATTGCACTTAATCATGGTTATACTTATAAAAGACTAGCAGAGCCCGGCGGTTTCATCCGCATAAGTGTCGATCCCGAGGGAATATCGGGATAAAAACTATCACTATATCCTTCCCCGGGATGCAATCTATCTCTCTGCCAAATTTTATCGAAATCCGTTCAGTGGGTTAGGCGTGAAAAGGTATACACACAGACCGAGTTACTTTCGAATTTATAATATTAGTATGGATAATACTTTCTAAAATCATAACACTGTCCTCTAATATTACATGTAATATTCAAGGTAGGTATACCAAAATTGATATGCACCCCACTGAGCGAGGCAGCACGGATACAAATAAGATATATTATATTCATACCCCCTGTAATCCCTCCGTTTAGCGGGTCTTATCTCAATTTCACTGAATTGTCGGCCAATGTAAATCTATTGTCTGGGAATAGTTGGTAGTTTATCTGTAGCATTAAAGTTCAGGGAGGCTGGGTGAAATATATTACTGTTGAAGGTGGGTACCGGGGAGGTTTAGGTCCTTTTAGATCAGAAAAAACGGGTCAAGTACGAGTCGGAATCGGGCACCGAGGGTTCCGTACAAATTTGTATGCTACAAATTTACGATTTTCGCAATTTTTTCCTTATGCTACATGACATTGCTTCTTGCCCAATTTCATGATTCTAGGTCAACGGGAAGTACCCTATAGGTTTTCATTCCCTTGTGAGTGTCAAAATATGCGGCATAAATGGAATATAAACGCCCGTAGGTATCTTTTGATTGCGTTGACTTAGAAGTTTGATTTGTTCACTGCTTCAAGGAATTGCAGCCCTGAGTATTATAAATTAATTTAAATTTGATAAGTCTACGCGTTCCTGAGAAAAGGGGACTTGACAGATGGACAACGAAGTGATCTTATAAGGGTTACTGTCCGAGCTGTTATTTACGAGCAGCTCTTGAGTTGGTCGGGTTCTTCTCAATAATTAAGGCTTCGTTATAAACAATGTTCTTTAATACGTTTCTGCATAGATAATGTTAATCGGTATAGGTAATATAGATTTATAACTATGTATGGCGAGACGTGGTCTCGCTTCGGCGTTCGTAGCGGTGTGTCATGGCGGGCGGCGCGAGCTGCGTGCGCGCCTCTCCCGCGCGCCCCTCAGCTCCCTCTGGTCCCCGCGGACTGCTTCGTCGCGTGAACATCCTCCCCCCCTTGAAAGCTGCTGCTTTCAAGTTCTTCCGTAAGGGGGAGAAGACAGGCTCGGTTTATCGCACGTCGAACGGTGCCTCTCGCAGTGTGGAAGTCGGCCACTCTGCAGACTCCATCCTTTCCAGGATAAAGTTGTTGGACTCGCCCGAGTCTCCATTTTAGGGGTGGCACGTTCTCCTCCTTTAGGATCACTAAATCTCCCTGCTTCAACTCTCTATCTTTCAAGCGCCATTTCGTCCGCTGCTGCAGTTCAGCTAGGTACTCCTGGTGCCAACGCTGCCAAAAATGCTGCCTCAGCTTTTCAATCATCTTGTATCGGTCTGGAGCCTTTAACGTGATAGGCGGAGACGGCAGCGATGTTAGGGGCCGTCCCACAAGGAAGTGGCCGGGAGTCAATGGGGAACAGTCAGTAGGGTCGGATGATAGAGGGGAAAGAGGACGGGAATTGAGGATGGCTTCAATTTGTGTGAACAATGTGTCCAATTCCTCGTACGTGAGACTAGCGTTGCCCATGATTCGCTTTAGGTGGAACTTGGCAGACTTAACGCCCGCCTCCCAAATTCCACCAAAAGTCGGGGAATATGGGGGATTAAATATGAATTTAATGCCTTCAGCATTGGTGTAGTCATAAATAGAATTTACACTAGCCAATAGCAACCTACCCAACTCGTTTTTTGCCCCAACGAAATTTGTGCCGTTGTCGCAATAAATTGTATGAGGTCTACCTCTCCTAGCGATAAATCGCCGCAAGCTAAGGATAAATGCGTTAGTGCTAAGGTCACTAACGATTTCTAAATGAATGCCCTTTGTAGCAAAACAAACTATAACGTTAAGATAACATTTAGTTATTCGGTTACCCTTCCCTTTCTTACTAGAAATAAGGAAAGGTCCAGCGAAATCAACGCCACATACTTGAAACGGATAACAAGGTGTGACCCTATCTACAGGTAAATTGCCCATCAGCGGCTCCATAGTTTTTCCTCGCAGTCGTGTGCAAACAACGCACTTTCTCACAATGCTGCGAGCCAAAGTTCTGCCTCCTACAGGCCAGAATTGTTCACGAAAGGAACTAAGGAGCAGTTGAGGGCCGGCGTGCAGCAGACGTAGGTGTTCGTCTTCCATCAGGAGCCGAGTTAAATAGTGCTTACCGTCCAGGAGGATCGGGTGCTTTTTCTCAAATTTACAAGCAGCATTCTGTAGACGACCACCTACCCTGAGCACTCCATTGTTGTCGAGGAAAGGTGACAACTGTAACAGGTAAGATTTAGGATTAAGATTTTTATTTTGTTTTATTATGGATATTTCTGAAAGGTAAGTTTGACTTTGAGCAAGTTTTATCAGGTAAGAAAATGAATTATCTATTTCTTCTATTTTAAAATTACCTATTATTTTATTTTTAGGATTTCTACAATTATTTACAAAACGTAAAACATAAGCAATAATTCTTTTTAGTCTATTTATTTTCGAATAATTATTAAACTTAATTAATGGTGACTGTGCAACATTAGTCATAGTTATGCAATCACTAGTAGGCGTTTTAGTTTCAGGTAAATTGGAAGAATCTATGGAATTTATATTAAGAGGCCAGTTTGTTTCATTTTGCAACAGGAAATCTGGACCATTCCACCATACAGTTGAGGCCTGAAGTTGACCTGGCTCGACTCCTCGAGAAGCGAGGTCAGCAGGATTTAAAGTGGTAGGTACATGTCTCCAAGATTCCCTGGTTGTCAATTCATGAATCTCATTGATTCTGTTGCATACAAATGCCTTGAGTAACTTAGGTTGTGCTCGAATCCAACCCAAAACGACGGTGGAGTCGGACCAAAAGATCTTACGGTCAATAGTGCAACGGAGAGAATGACTCACCTTGGCGGCTAGTCGCGCGCCCAGCAACGCTCCGCACAACTCAAGACGCGGAATCGTAGTTGGTTTCAGCGGCGCGACGCGTGTCTTTGCACATAACAATATAACTTGTACATTATTATGACGGTCTATAGAACGTAAATAAACACAAGTCCCGTAAGCCTCTTGGGATGCATCTACAAAACAATGAAGTTCTATTAACAATGGAGAAGTACATAAAACATGTCTAGGTACCTTAATGTTAGCTAGTATATGGGCATTGGAAACAAACCTTTCCCAAATTTTCTTAATATTCTGTGGAACTACCTCATCCCAACTTAATTTTAAAACCCAAAGTTTTTGTAATAAGATTTTAAGTTGTATAGTACACGCACTTAGCATGCCTAAAGGATCAAAGATTTTACATGTATTTGACAAAATAGAACGTTTTGTGACGTCCTTAACCGTTTTGTCTAAATTAACTGAGAACTGTAAATGGTCATTCTCAGGAAACCACCACAATCCTAATACACTTGATTGTTTATTCAAGTCCAATGACTGTGACAAGGTACAGTCAGCATCAAATATTTGTGGACAGTTTGTTCGAAATTTATGAATAGGAAAACAAGCAGATGCTAGTACCTTTTTAACTGAATGATAGATATGAGAAAGTTCATTTTCAGTATCAGCACCGCTCAAAAAATCATCGTAATAAAAATCATGCTGTATAATTTCAGATATGATTTCATCCTCGCATTCTTTTGCTAACTGTAGCAAGCATCGCGTACTCAAGAATGGGGCAGACGCTGTCCCATAGGTAACGGTATTTAATTGTAATATTTCTATTGGCTTATCTACATCATCACGCCAAACTATTAATTGCAGGTGGCGCTGCGAGGGATCGATTATAATTTGTCGGTACATTTTTGTTATGTCCCCAGACAAAACAAATTTGTGTTGACGGAACCTAATTAGGATATTTATTAATTCATCCTGAATTACAGGACCTATAAACTGGATATCGTTCAGCGATTTTCCTGACCTAGATTTTGCACTACAATCAAAAACTACTCTGACCTTGGTTGTTTCGCTATTTTCACGAAATATAGCGTGATGTGGCATAAAGTACCCAAATAATGGTTTATCAACCTTACATAAGTGTCCTAATTTTTCGTATTCGTCAATAAACTCACAATATTGTTTTTTATATGTAGGATTTTTAATAAACTTTTTTTCAAGACTCTGAAAGCGTTTTAAGGCCATGCTATAGGAATCGCCCAGTGATGTTTCTGGTGATTCACAAAATGGTATTTTAACGTTAAATCTCCCGTTTTCTAAACGTGAAGTATTTTCTATGAAATGTTTTTCACAAAAATGATCATTTTCAGAGTAAAAAGCGCTTGAAGAAGGAAGTTCTTCAAGTTCCCAGAACCTGGTAAGGTTTTTATTTATTTCTTTAGTAAAATTACAATGTAAGTTCTTTTGTTCATTATAATCTAAGCTGCATATTGGCCCAGCTACTAACCAACCTAGTTTAGAACTCTGGAGTATAGGTTTATTATTACCTAATCTTATTTTCTTTGCAGTAATGATATCAAAGAAAATATCAGCACCAAGCAGCAGATCGATTTTAGAAGAACGATGAAATTCTGGATCAGCTAACTGAATATTCCCAGGTATGTTTAATTCTAAAGGATTTATGTCACTATTAGGTAAGTTACCTATAATTTCAGGTATAACTAAACACTTAATATTCGTGCTGTAAGAACTCACTATGGAATTAAAGGTAAGTTCACAACAATCTTTTATATTAAATTGCATGTTATTCACCCCACTAATACATATAGGTCGTGAATTATTAGAAGTTAACCCTAATTTATTTTTAATGCTTTCAGATATGAAGCAGGATTGACTACCGGCATCCAGGAGGGCCCGGGCAAGGCAAGTCTTATTATTTTTCTTATTAGTTAGTTTTACTAAAGCAGTACAGAGAAGCACTTGTTTACTCATAAAGACAGAGCAAGAGGATACAGCACTAGCGATTGACGGCACACTAGAGGTATCGTTATTCTCAGACTGTGTAACTAACGCATTATTTGTTTCTGAGTTTTTATGTAATAGTGTATTATGTTTTTGTTTACAGATTTGACAGGTGCCGAGGCGACACTTCTCAGCATTATGACCCCTACGTAAACAATTTGAGCAAAGTTTTAACTTTAAGGCTTCACTCAATCTATTATTCAGACTCATTTCTTGGAATTTAATGCACTCTGTTATCCGATGAACTTCATGACATACCGGACAAGAAGGCTCTTTAAACGGTTTGCGGCCAGCTGAAGTAGCACAGGCCTTTGTTGTTTTAGGATTATTGGATTTGTAATTAGACTCAGATTTATCATTTTTAGTAACTTGCATCGTTTCAAGTATGTCTGCGCGGTCACGTAAAAATTGAATAAATTCAGATAAAGAAGGTAAATCCGATAACTTGTTTCTATGTTCTTCCCACTTTCTTAAAGTAGTGGAATCTAATTTAATGGTAACCAAATAAATGATTAAAATATCCCAATAATTAGTTGGCAAGCCTAATAAATTAAGGGCTCTTAAGTTTTTATTAATGTGATCAATAATAAAGCGAAGGGCTTTATGAGATTCCCTCGTTAAACTATCTATATTAAACAACGCTTTTAAATGGTTATTAATCAAGATCTTTTTGTTATCGTAACGTTCACATAGTAGGTCCCAAGCAACCTTGTAATTCTGAGAGATAAACTCTATAGACTTTATTACGACAACAGCAGTCCCCTCTAGAGAGGAGCGTAAATAGTGATACTTATTGATATCAGGTATGGACTCATTCGAATGTATAATAGAATCAAAAGTGTCTCTAAACTCCAACCATTTGAGGTAGTTGCCGTCAAATGATGGAAGTTTTATTGTTGGTAATTTAATGTTATTTAAATTATTACAATTGTCATGACTCGAACAAATTGTTTTTGCACCTACACTTTTGAACTCTTCATTACTAGAATGAGAATCAATAATTTCTTGGGCTGCTGAGATGAGAGAATAAAATTGAGATTCTACGGTATCTCTTTCATCAATTTGTTCATCTATCTCTGTTGACAGCATTTCAATTTGCGTTTGAATTGCATCAAAATCAGATAAAAGAGTTTGAATTCTACTTAAACGTAAACCTAATTCTTTAAGTTGTTGTTTAGTAATCTGACTTGAACTAATTTGATTTAAAATGGCAATATGACCTTTAAATTTTGTCAAACGCATTTTGAATGTACCTCTCTGTTTTATTAACTCTTTTAAATCTACGCTTTTTTCTTCTCTCTTCTCAGAGCCCTGCTCTGCCTTAGAATCAGGCATATTTAAAGAAAGTAAAGATGTTGGGACAAATAAAGAAGTTAGGCAAAGTAACTTGTGCAATCAAACCCGTATGAAGAGGCTTGATGGTCCGTCCAACACGCAGACTTAAAGATGACACACGCTACACCAATTCTGAATAGTCACCGGGCACGCCAACCACGCTGAGCTCGCCAGCACACAGCACAGCTCCGGCTCAAACGCGTGCGCAGCGCACCACGGTCCCCGAGGCAACCGATCACTGGAAACGTTTATTACGAATATGTAAGAAACTTGAAGTTACAAGTAGTTATTTTTTGCGGTTTGCGGATTTTAAAGCTTTAATTTGCGATTGTCTAATGAATTTTACCATTTACTTAATTAAGCCGGTATTTTTTAAGAAGAAATGCAATTAGCTTGAAACGCAATTTTACGCAAATGAAAATATGAAAAACACTTTTTTAAGTTATGAAAAAAACCACTGACCAACACTTGTGAAACAAAGGAAAAAAAATGCACGTGTAATTAATAAGCAAGCATGGACGCTAGCCGGCGCACGACGAAACCCACACACTTTTCACACAATGGATACCTAGGAAGGAAATAGGTGGATAGAAAGGAATAATAAGCTAACTCCCCTGTGTACGTCCTTCTTCTAGCGTATTGTGCATGCCATGCAGCGCGGCACCAGCGAATAGCTCACCCAAGCAAGCCCAAGATTCCAGAAAAATGGCGGCACCGTGCACTTGTAAATTCCATCCAAATAATTCTTCTTCGAGGTTCTGTCCGCGGTCGCCAATTTGTCCGAGCTGTTATTTACGAGCAGCTCTTGAGTTGGTCGGGTTCTTCTCAATAATTAAGGCTTCGTTATAAACAATGTTCTTTAATACGTTTCTGCATAGATAATGTTAATCGGTATAGGTAATATAGATTTATAACTATGTATGGCGAGACGTGGTCTCGCTTCGGCGTTCGTAGCGGTGTGTCATGGCGGGCGGCGCGAGCTGCGTGCGCGCCTCTCCCGCGCGCCCCTCAGCTCCCTCTGGTCCCCGCGGACTGCTTCGTCGCGTGAACAGTTACGTTTTTCGTTTTGAGGTACGGAACCCTAAAAATGAGTGGGTTTCTAAACTTTTCATGACATTTTGTAGTGATACTTCAAAGACTTAGTATATTCAACCGACTGCCCTATTAGTCTCGTAGTCGCAAGCGCAACTACTGAGCGTGGGGTCCTGTGTTCGTTTCCCGGGTCGGGCAAAATGTTATTGGGTTTATTCCATTGGGAATTAGAAAAACTCCGAAATGTGCCAGAGTAAAATGCTCTGTTCATTAAAATAATGTTGATTTTTATGGCGCATCTGAATTATTGAAGTTTGGTTATTCCGTCATTTGTTTGTTCTTTTATCGAACTATTCATTAGTGATACGTATAGTTTTGAAAACACGACGCCACATCAAACTATACTTACATTTCGAGTTTTAGCTGATCTTGCATTGTATAGGCTTTTTGTTCAATTAAAAGTCAGCTTATACTGGAAATTTATAGCTTGATATGTCATCGGGCATGCCATACGCTGTGCGAAAAAGCAATACCTCTATCAGGCAGTGAAACGTTGTTTTTTAACCTACAGTTTTAGATGCATTATACCTATAACCCTTCGTATACGAGAGGTTAATAATTATGCATCTGCAAACTCATACCCTGATCCTAACGATACCTATTCTAGTAGGTACTTATATTTTTTTCTAATTAAATTACTGTTTGTTATTCAGCAGTCGACGTGAACGTGGATCCACGCGAGACACCATGGCTTTTTAATTGTTTCTGTAATTACGGCATTCAACCGGTGGCTTCGGAATTGATTAGGTACCTACTTCATTCGTGTCTCTTTCAATAAGAGTGTGTTGATCAAGTGATCTAAGCAATTTGGTATTGTATAGGTAGCAATGGCACTGCGCATTGTTACACAAAAAAACACGTCGGTAATTACTTTTTCAATTCAATATTTCAAGTAGGTAAATAGGTACATTAGTAGTTAATTTCAGCATTTAAATGTTTCAAAACACTCATAGCATTTATATCTGGTCCGTCTACGGAAGTTGACGCGTAATATGAATTTTTATTTTTTTTGTTTGTTGTTGTTTCTTTTTTGTCAAATGGAAACGTATATTACTGAAAAGGTGAGTTACAGCTATCTTTCTTGACGAATTGATTACCAGCTTCTTATGATAGACATAAACAAAAGCGATTCCCTTTACGCCGATTCTCGTAATAAGAATGAGATAAAGATAAGGTCGTGGGTTCGAACCCAAGCAGGCGCTTTTCTTTGTGTGAATAATTAAATGACTACTGGTAATGAAATTATTTCGTTCAGGAAAACATCGCGCATCGTGAAGAAATCATGTCCTAGAACCAAAAATTCAAAAACATGTGACAATCTCCCAACCCGCACTGGTAGTGGTGGACACGTGGTAGATTATAGCCCACTCCCTCTCGAAAAATAGACGCCTGTGTCCCAGCAGTGGGAACAGTACAGGCTGATTATGATAAAGTCCTGGAGACGTACTGAGGTGGTAGGCCCCCAGGGCTTTACATCCTTCTCCATCTTCCAAGCCTTTGTCTTCCACAGGCTGTCGTTATTCCTAGAGTTAACAATATTTTGCAGGTCAGTTACATAGTTACTGAGCGTCCAAGAGTGGTGTATTTCAACAAGAAGTTCTTTAGAAACGTCTCGGTGACCAGTCGCCGGTACAGTCGTGATGACCTAATATACTACATCAATATTTTTACAGACACACTTGTGCCTATCGGAAATAACGTTGCGGTAAGAATTTGGAGATTTTTTAAACATCTTAGGGCCTGTGCACACCACATTTTTCGACGGCGCGCTTTTATCCTACAGACCAGTGCCTGCTATATATTATAGCCTGCTATATATATATAGTATCTGACTTGCGTGCGTATCGCGTCTGTATCGCTACAAAGGCGCGTCAACGGCGCGTTTAAAAAACGTGGTGTGCACAGGCCCTTAGGGCAAGGTGCGTAATGAAAGAGTAGGCGCCACGCGACGGGCGATTTTTTACAAACAAACAATAAAAACGCACTTCCGCACGGGGAATTTGGCTCCGTTTCCCGCGTCCTTTCGTATAGCGCGTTGTAGTGTGTAATCCGCCGTAGTGCAGTGGCACAGAGCACGGACACACCTCGGCGGCCGCTGCTAGAAGCGACATTGTCGCCGATTCCTTTGTTCACAAACTAAACTAAGTTCAGTGCATCTTTTTCTTTCTATTTCATTAAGAAAAGGACAGAAGATAAATATTAGTTTAGTCCTGTCATCCTCACTGCGTTTTCATTCCTAGCATCCTTTTCATAATCCGTCCCGTTCGACCTCCTCTCGCGTTCATCCTTCTTCTTCTGAGGTAGGTAATATTTATGTTACAGGTAGATTTTTACTTCTACGAGCTTCGAGGCAACATATACCATCGCACCTATGTGGAGCTGCATGCCAAGGTGTGTGATTTCATAGACACAAGCACTTTGTTTGGAGACACATTGAAAAAAGCGGTAGCAAATCGTCCCTGCCCTTTTGCGCCTGTAAGAATATTTTTTATTAGGTTCTTGACAAGCAAGTCTCTACTACCTACTTACCAAAAAAATCGGACAAGTGCGAGTAGGAATCGCGTGACCCCGGTCGAGTTCGAACGATTAAAATATCAGATAATTAATCACCAATTATGAGTATGTTGTTAGACAAAGACTAACCATCTCCGAGTGTAGAACACTCCCACATGACACATCCAGTGGATTTCCGCGACCGACACCTGCGGGGTAATTGCGTAACAACATTCATTACGTTATTTCATCGTTGCTGAGGAAGTCTGACAACCAGTCTTACCAGGGGGTATCGTATTACCCAGTAACTGGGTTGTGGAGGTCAGATAGGCAGTTGCTCCATGTAAAATACTGGTATTCAGCTGCATCCTGTTAGCCTGGAAGCCGACCCCAACATAGTTGAGAAAAGGCAGGCAGATAATTGATTTTAACATTGTTGAGCAGACAAATTTTTCGAACATTTATAGCAATGGTTTAGCAATCATCATCACTGACTTCCAGTCTAACTGGATGCAGCTGAATACCAGTATTTTACATGGAGCGACTGCCTACCTGACCTCCACAACCCAATTACTGGGTAATACTTACGATACCCTGGTAAGACTGGTTGTCAGACAATAATTGGTTTAGCAATATCCTTCAAAATAAATCAGATTGTGATTGATAGTGTGTCAATTAGGATGCTGGTCAATATTTAGGTACTGCAAAAGTACTTATAGAATACTAGCTTTTGCCCGCGACTTCGTCCGCGTGAAATTTCTTGTACCCCCACCCCGTCGTCGCAACTCTTCGTATTCGCTTAGTTCATTCTGACTTTTGTTCTTTTTGCTCGGCTCCTAAGGGTCATAGCGTGATATTAAATAGCCTATAGCCTTCCTCAAGAATTGGGCTATCAAATGCAAAAAGATTTTTTTAAATCTGACCGGTAGTTCCAGAGAATATCGCGTTCAAACAAACAAACTCTTTAGCTTTATTATTAGTATTAGTATATAGATTATAGGTAGGTATGGGAGGTCAGGTGCCTTTTGAAGGTATGCCAAAGTAAGTAATACAATAATACCTACTGTTTCAGGGCCCACAATATTTTCAAAATTTGACCATTCCAATAAAGTCAATATCCAACAATTTTCCATATCGGCATGGACGGCTCTTCGGCAACACGTCGATTACTCATAGCGGTACTACCTCAAGACTGGCTGAAGCAACCATTGACCTAGAAGTAAAGGTCGCAAATGGAAATAAATTTACGAATAAAAAAGGATCACAGTAGTAAAAATATTGTTTTTTTTTTCTAAACATTTGTAGATATTTATTACGCGGAGTAGTATTTTCTAACCAATAGCACCTTAAGAGTGGACTAAATATGTAACTGCTAATAAATCACTTTATTTATGAAATGAACAACTGCTGTTTCAAAAATACACAGCGAAATGTTTTTTACGCAGACGTAGGACGAGAAGCTTTTCAATCATCATAGGTTATTTTATAATTTCAAAAAATCCTTAATAATAACAAAATTAAATTCTAACTTAACTAAAACTATACAGAAACTAAAAAATAGCATCGAAAAATTCATCCGCATCGCTGTCGACTGGTAAAGTACCCAAGAGACTGGCGGCATTACCACGTTGTATGGCGATGCTTAGCCTCTGGCCAAGATAAAAGCCAGCCCTTGGGTCACGGGAAGTGTCAACCAGCCGTTTCGAAATTTCTTTAAAAAGACCATGAGCACTCGGACCCCACGGCCCGAGAGTTTCAACCCCAAACGGCTCGAAAATATAGTTTCCGATGAGGTTATTATATTTTCGCCGCTTGAGGTTTTCCGCAGCCGCAGCAGCAGCGCCAGCACAGCATGCCGTGCCAGGAAGATGGGATGGCGCAAGAGTATCGACACATGTAGCGTCCCACACTAAAGGCCTACCCACCTTCCATGGAAATAAAGACATACCGTCCGGTCTCTTGCCATCGTCGCGTGCCAAGCCATTGGGTTCTAATACAGCTGGAACGCCGACGGTGACAAGAGCTCGTCGGATGCAGCATCATATTGTAGTCTTTGGTCGGATGATGTCATTAATGTTCGCGTGCCGCGCTAAGCGACCCGCACTTCGGCTGCAAGACAGGCCGTGGTGTCCGAGGCTGTTGACATCTTCGCCACAGTGACAGCGATGGGGAGAAAAATCATAGTAGTTTTAAAATCTTATAACAAGCAACACTATCAAAATGTCAAATTCGAACTGATTTCTTCTGTCAAGTCAAGTGATGTCTAGAGATGTCAGTGTCACAGACAGATGTTTACTTTACGTCAAAATGGCTGGACAGAGAAGTTGTTGTGAAAAACAAAAGTTTTTCTGTAATTAATCGTTAAGTTAAAAGTTTGTGACAATGCGGTGGAGTGAAGCAGTGACACTAGAATTTGTAAAAATATATTTAAAGCATGAATGTCTCTGGAATCCGTCCCATCCAGGATACAAACTCCGGTATCAGAGGGAACAGGCCTATTCCGATATAAGTGCGGAATTCAAGGGTTCCACAATGAAATCCCTGACTGTTCCCGAAGTAAAAATGAAGATAAAGAACCTTAGGACTACTTACGTACAACAAGTGCACAAAATATTACAGAAATCGAGTCCTGACTCGATATACGAACCGTCACTGGTATGGTTTCATGAAATGGATCGCTGCTTGAAACATGTACCCAGTAATCGACATTCAAGCTCGTATAACACTGTAAGTATTGTGGGTTCCTTCAAAAATGCCAATACATCACCAAAAGTATATGTTTAGTTGTAGTTTTAGTAGTAGTATAGTTTAATCAGTAAATTGTTGTCAACAAATTAAGGTAAGTACTTACTTAAACAACTCGGTTCTTCTTATTGAAGATTGTTCATGGTTGTTTTAAGTAAGCAGTAGTCTAATAAATAAATTTATAAAAACATGAATAATATTGTGTTCAATAAGCAAATAAAAATTCTTCCAGGCCCAAGAAACACACGATGTGGATTCATCTTGTCAAATTTGGGTTGATCAAGAGCTACAGAGCGGCAACATGGATGAAACAAACCCCGATCCACTAGTCCCACAAACAGATGATGAATATGATTCTGCAAAACTTGAAGAACAGTCCTCAAAAGTAAAGATTGAAAGAAGGTCTTCCCCAGTCTACTATAAAAAAATTAAAAAGAAAAAACTTAAGCACCGGGTTACAACAAGAAATTATTCAACCGATTCAAGTTCTCAATGTACAAAGGAGGATGAATTTGATATCTATGGTAAATATATTGCTTTACAACTGAGGAAAATGGACCTCCATAAAGCATTGAGGATTCAGTTGGAAATACAGAATATTGTCAGTGAAGCAAGGATCTCTGATATAGTATCTAGTGATTGAAATAGGAATAAAAAGAAAAAATATGTGATGTGGCCACCATCTGTGTGTCTGCCTGATGGATTGATTTGTATAGCCCTTGTCAATAATGTTGTGATACAACTGTATTTTAGCCACTAGACTGTAAATAGGTTTGTAAGGGATACCCTATTTATCGCCCACAAGCAACTTTTGTCTCCACAACTAATTTGTCTCTCACATCAAGCCTACCGGTTTGTATGAAAGTGTGCGCATGTAGCGACGCGACAGCTGAAAGACTTTTTTGTCTGCGTGTTTGGCGACAGGCTGGCGACGCATCTGTCGCCGGTCTATTGGTTGCAATGCAAGTACGAGCACAGCGACAAGAAAGTAGCCGGTAAGGCAGTTAACGCTATTATATTAAATCAACAGTTTTTTTTTTTCGCATTTTTTTACGAAAGCATTAGTGTTGCTGTCGCTCCCGTGTGCGCATCGTACAAATCGCGGCGAGGAGACAGCGAGAGAGACAAAAAAAGTTACTGGGCAACTAAGTTGCTTGTGGACAAGCCTAATAGTTTCTAACAAATATTTTTAAGCAAATCTTCGTATTTCTAAGTTTGATATTTATAGTTTTTTTTGTTGTATTTTACTAGATTTATTAATCAATAATTGTGCAATTCCATGATATAGCAAACTTCCAAAGTGCAAAATATAAACCAAAGATTCAATTATATAATAAATAATTATTAACATTTGTGGTGGTTTTATTTACAATCTTTTATGTATAAATAGTATTAGTGCAGAAGTGTTACTAACAATTTATGGATCTTAATATTAGTCCAAATTAAAATGTTTTTTTTATAACTTTAGGTATGTACAGTCAGCAACAAAAGTCGATTAACACTTCAGTTTTTTTAAACTGTTATTGAGCAAAATATTAACACTTCAGTTTTTAAATCTCAGTTAATGAACAAAATATTTGTTCAAAATTGCATTGTACAGACGCCAGCACATCAAGTTTGCCGGCAAAGACTTACAATATGATGATGTATGGGTCAGCGAGATTGTCCGAAAGGGTTACCGCTGGCCCGGAACATAAAGGGCTAAGGAAGGAACACGGGTGGGTATTAGTCAGCAGTAAGAGTCTGACACACCCTTCTGCTCCACCCAGAGCGGGCTTTTTCTTTAAGCTTTTTTTTTTTTGCGGATGGGAAATCATCAAATGACCCCTCATTTGATGATTTCCCATCCGCAAAAAAAAAAGCACATCAAGCTACTACAATCTGTCGAATTTCTTTTAATAGATTTTCAACTTTATCACTAAAGCATAAGGTTCAAAGTTGATTGGGAAAATTTGACAGTTGCGGGTAGCTTGATGTGCCTGTCTGTACTTCTGCTGCAATTTTGAACAAATATTTTGCTCAATAACATATTAAAAAAAACTGAAGTGTTAATCGACTTTTGTTGCTGACCGTACCTACGCCCCATTTCACGATGCAACTTTTTTGCTTGCGGCATCATACGCATAGAATAAAAGTGGAAACAATATCTGTGTTGCGTGTAATTTTAAGCTACTTGCAATTAAATCGCACCATGTAAATCGTGCTTAAGCATTCAACTTGTTCACACTGCGAAGGAGTCAAACCGAGAAAACCCGGTCAAGTTCATTAACACCGAAAGCCTACCCTATGTGCTGATGCAGCTTCCTCGAAATAAATTCATTTGGTTGCTGCTAATTCTGTTTACAATGGCAACATGGGCTCGCGCACTCCATGCTCCGCGGAAATCGATTTTTACGCATGTTTTTTTACTGACACTGACATTTGAAGTGACAGTTGATTTGTTTGTTGATTGTTGTCGATTGTCAAGTCGAAAAGAAAACCATTCTCAAGCAGTTGTTTTGGTTGTGTAACTCATTAAATTAATTGCCAAATAAATAAAGAAAATGAGGTGGAGCGAGAATGAAACATATCAATTCGTAAATATATATTTAAGTCATGAGCATTTGTGGAACCCTGAGCACACATCGTACAGGCTAAAGAGTAAAAGGTTGAAGGCCTATAGAGAAATAATAGCTGAATTAAACGAAACGACGGGCATATTACTTAACGAAACTGAATTGAAGATAAAAATAAAGAATCTTAGATCAACATATATGCAAGAAATCACTAAAATTAAGCAGCGGTCTGGTCCAGAATGGTCGTACAAACCTAACATGAAATGGTTTGCAGAATGGCATAAACGCTTTGGTGGACTAAAGAAAACCGTTGAAGATCCTTCTACATTCGATGTAAGTGCTCTAGTACTTTTTATACTAAGAAAATACCTAGGTACTTCAAAAGGCTCTGTGCTATGGAGGTGCTATTAGACAACTGGATCACAAAGATTGTATTTTTTATTCTTAATATGGTGATAATAATATTGTGCTCAACCCTGGCCTAAAATCTAAGCACAAGACACATTTGCTGACAAAAATTCTGTGTTTGTGTACTCACCAAGGGCGGATCTAGGGGGTGCAGTGGTAAATGTCATTGAAAAAGAATGAATCCCAAAAACAGCATAGTGCAATACTAGATGTTGGAGACATTTCTTAACTGCCTGGCCCATGTGCCCCACCCAGACATAAATCCTGGATCTGCCCTAGGTGGCCTTGGTACTAACAGACAAGCATCCCACCTCCACTCCATTTCAGAGTCGCTACCTGTAGTCAACATCTTAAGTAACAAATAACTTGTGTACCTACAAATTTTTTACTACTTGTTTACAGCATCAAGATTCAATAGATGAAGCAAATCAGAAAATATGGCTGTCAACTGAAGATAACATGGAAGAAGAAACCCTAGACCCATTCCCTGAAGATGATGAATACACTTTAATTCTAAAGACAGAGCCCCGAGAAGTGCCCCATATCAATGAAACCAGATATCAAAATAAAAAGAAAAAAATGAAACACCGAAGGCCTAGTACAGATTGCTCTGATAGAACATTCATAGACAGTATAGACTCAAGTACAGATAGTGCTGCAAAAGAGGATGAATTTGATATCTATGGAAAGTATATTGCATCACAGCTAAGGAAGATGGATTTGCAGAAAGCTTTGAGGGTGCAACTTGAGATACAAAGCCTTGTGAGTGAGGCAAGGCTGTCGGGATTGGATGGAAATCATTAAGAACAAAAATTTTTATAACTTAGAATATAAAATTGATGATCTTAGTTGAACAGACTTCATATCAAGAATTTCTAGGCAATGCTTTGTGGGGAGCATGCCTTAAACCTAGTCAGCCCTGGGAGTAAACTTCAAGCAAATCTTACAACAAAGTTATCTTTCTTTCAATCTATGGGGCATTTATTTATTGAATTTATCCTGAAACTGGAAATATTTGATTTTATTGAAAAGGAAAGGGAAAACAGGAAAGCATTAAGTCCCAAGTAGGACGCCTTCTGCAGCATGACAGATATTGATTATTTGCGAGGTGATGGGGTGTATGGCAGCTACTACATTTGTTCAGCCTGCATCATCACCACCCTGCGCCTGTTAAGTCACTGGCCTAGGATAAGATATTTAAGAAGAAAAAAAAGAAGATTTCAGTTCACTTAATGCTCAAGAATTTCGCATAATATTATCCTTGTAATTCTCTGATTTATCTTATAGATATGTTTATCTAAAAGAAACATGCATTCACTAAAGAGAACATTAATGTATGTGAAAATAAACCTAATAACAAACAGTATTCTTAGTTTCTTTTTCTGTATTTAAAGTAACCCGAGAAAGTTGATTGACACACTACATGTCTGTTTATCACATTTTACTGCAGCATTTTTCTTTTTGGAGAATTCTAAGGGCGGTAGCCCACGGCGATGTGTAGTTATTCCGTAGCACGTTTCGTTAACGCGTGTCTGCATCGCTTTTAAACGTTTGTCGCATTCGTAACGCGCGACAGAAGTGATTCAGATTCAGCAGCGATACAATCGCACAGTATCGCATCACTTCTGTATCGACGCAAACGCGCGACTGTTTCAGGCGACATCCGGTAAAGGAGGAGTGGGATTGCCGCGGCTGCGAAGGCACACATAGGCATTCACAAGTAGTCACTACAGCGTACGACTTTATCGATACCGCATCGCGTCTGTATGGAATTCTGCATTGCGACTGCATCGATACTGAATCGCTGCTGTATCGTGATAGTAGCGATACGGAATCGTTGTTACGTGGGTGAAGGGTTACGACCAGTAATAGCACCGCGGTATTTTTAGATAGTGTTGTAATGAACCACTGCAAAAAGTCGGATGTCGATGTCGATCATTATGGGAAAATGAAAGATTATAATTAAGACTCCTTTTACCAAAGATTTGTTGCTACTAGTGCGGAATTCGCTCGCACACGATTATTGCCATTGGACCAGTAAATCAACACATTGGACCTCTAGAATCCCTTAGGGTTCATTGAAGCTGCTTACAGGGTTGGCTACACGTACGTGCAGTCCACAACCAGCAAGTGTTAGGTACACTTGCTGGTGATACCCAAAGGACAAAAGAAAAACAAAGTTGCAAGTCTGATTTTTTTATTGCTGTTACAGCATCTGTTTATAATACAAACAAACATTATCACTTACATTTCACTAGTGAAAATTCAGATCGTTCCATTGTACGTTTGTTCCTACGATAACGCTCTCGTATTGATCCGGTTTCATGAAAAAATATACATCGGAATCTGTGCTGTAGACAGATTTCATATTCGAAAAAAAATCACATCAAGTCTAAGTCTAAAATTAAGTACTTCTCACATTAATTTCACGCAGTTCCAAACTAAAGAAAGGAAGTCAAACTTCGTGGGCAGTGCACAGTCCGTTATTACAAACTAAAATGCCTAAAACTTAGGTTTTACAAATAACTTTAAAGGTCGATTCACATACGTCCGCGACTGTCCGGAACTGTCATCTCACTTGTAAACACAACAAATTGTATGTGATGTCTCATTGATAGTTCCACTTGAAATAAGTGATGACATTTTATTCTTAGAAAATATATCACATCTTAATGATACAAGTTAGGACCCGAACACACGTACCAAAACCACACCACATCGCAACGACCAAAATAATATGGGCAAGCAGTGGTTACATATGCTTAGTGTCAATGCAGCTTCTTGCAAAGTTGCGTTGTGACTTGTGGTAACTGCAACTACAAAAATTCGACGTGATTAAGTTGTCGCTAGTAGTTGCGATGTGGTTTGTTATGGCTGTTGTTTGCAGATACACAGATCGACTTTGGCTGCTACAGTGTCCCCGCGTCGACGCAAGTTTGTTTGCAGTAAGTGTGCTAGTGTGCGGTCTCGCTGATGGTTGCGTTCTGGCGGCAACGTGGCCTTGATGTGGTCGGTATCGCCCACACAGTTGATGTTGACGGCCAAATGTGGTCCGTGTGAATAAACTATTCAGTTTCATATAAATTAGCGCCCATCCTCGTGTTGTCGTTGTGGTGTGGTTGTGGTACATGTGATCGGGCCTTTAATGTATGCCCTAACTGCGGATATTAAATACAACTGACTAGTGACGTAAGTGTCTGCTGAACGATGCTGAATCGCCCTTTATTAAGACTAGAGTGAACGTTTCATGTTACAAAATCTCAAAAATAATACGGAAATGTTCACTTTACATTTTGATATATTCAATGTGCGTTTCATCGCTTGTTATTGTGATTTATGGACGCTCCTAGTTATCCTTGTATACTTATTTGTAAGAAGTTTCGGGGATATTTTCATTTAATTTTGATACCTACTATCAAAATCAGGTCAGTGTAAAAAAAAAAGTTTATTTTCTAATTACGATATCATTGTAACTTGATGAGATTATCTAGTTTTACTGTTCTAGGCATTAATCTAAGAGGGTTAATCGGTTGAAAGACACTGCACAAGACACAGAAGTTTTATTGTTATTATTATGTCATGTTTTATAGATATATATAGGTCAGATAGGCAGTCGCTCCATGTAAAATACTGGTATTCAGCTGCATCCGGTTAGACTGGAAGCCGACCCCAACATAGTTGGGAAAAGGCTAGGCAGATGATGATTATGTCATGTTTTATGGGCGTTTAGTGTCCCGCAAAGGGTTAATACCACAGTGCTCAGTGTAGGTTGATGAACGTCAAATGCCTTCGAATCTTTGGTTCTAGCACATGCCGGCTTCCTCACGATGTTTTCCTTCACCGTTAGTAAAGCAGTGGTGATGAAACAAATTGCACAAGGTACAACGCGCAGACCCACCGGGGCGCATGCTGTGCACGGACACGCGGCGCATTTTAGCTGCGTGGATTCATTTGTTTGACAACGTGGGTCTACGTTTCCAATGCAGTACACACTACACACCCACAACTATGTACAACTGTAGCGAGGCCCACCGCAGCGCACTGTGCTGCGACACAGTTGTACATAGTCTTGGGTTAATATTCGTGAATAGTGTGTACCTACCGCATGCACAGCGACCCGTAACGACTGTCAAAGATCGACGAATGACAGCCGGGACCAACTGCTTCACGTGCTTTCCGAGGCACGGAGGGGTTTCGGTATGTAAAGATGGTCACCCATCCACGGACCAACCACATAGCTTAAACTGATAGATCAACCGTGCGACTATTATTACTTAACCACGAACCCCGCTAGATTCATCACTGCACTTTTTAATGTTATCTCTCAAATAAGTACACAAGGCAGAGCGGAAGAGGGTACAATCAATTGGCACTCAAAACACTTAAATGAACCGTACGAACATTGAAAATACCGGAAAATAACAGCTTCCCACAATCGGCAACATTTAACTTATGCACTATACGAATCCTTCACATATCCTACGTAATCTTACAATTCCGTCGCTTAGTACATCTTGTTGGCGGTTTGTAGGGTTCCGTACCCAAAAGATGCCAACGGTGCCCAATTACTAAGGCTGCGGTGTCCTTCCGTCCGTCTGTCACAGGGCTATCTGTATCTTTTGAACCGTCCCAGGTACACACGTGAAATTTTCCCAGAGGGTGTACTACTATGGCGGCTATAACAGCAAATAAAGGGAGTCCCCTTAAAAGAAACGTGTTTATCTTTACGAAAGTATTTAAAAAATATATATAGTGTTAAATATTGTACGGTGGTACGGAACCCTTCGTGTGCGAGTCCGACTCGCACTTGGCCGCTTTTTTTTTTAATATAAAATTAATTGTACTATGTATAAATGCAACAGAGTGAATTTTGGAAGTTTCATTTGGGAAGAACATAATTATTTTATTAGCGTACTAAATTGTATGGACAATGAACTTATAGTCAACGATGTTTTGTAGAATAATATCTCATTGTTTATTACATTGAATGGGAGTACATACAATCTAAAGTCTGTTTAAGTTCTCATTTCCAATTGATATTGAACGAATATCAACTTTACGCTAGTGTGAATTAAGACGATTTCAGAATAACTAGTACTATCGATAAAGTTGTAAAAATGAAGTTGTAGCGCAAACTAAACTTTATTCTACTGTATTAAAGTTGTTTTTCCAAAACCACATATTTGTTTACATGTTTGAACACTAAATCGCGAACGCACTATAAATGCTTTTACTTTCCTCTGCAAACAGCTATTTCTTGTAAGATGTGGGAGATCTTTTTTAAACTGAGCTTTGCAAAGGTATCAATTAATCGGTTGAAGGACACTGAACGATACACAAAATACTACCCGCAAGAGATAATTTGAGACTTCGCTCGAATGACGTAAGCGCGCAGTACTGAGGCGTCGATGGCGAGAGCGGTGACAGCGCGGTGGACTGTTGCGTTCAAATGTATGTTTCCAGTTGACGTTATTTCAAGTTAAACAAATAAAATCAACTTTATTTTAATTGTGATTAAGTTGATTTCAGAGTGACTAGCACCATTGAAAAAGTAATAATAATGTTTGAAGTTGTAGCGTAAACTGAACTTTATTATGTAGGAATTAAAGGTATTTTTCCATAAACTCATATTTGTTTACATTTTTGGCAACAAAATCCCGAACGCAGATTAGAAGTTTTATCGTTATTATGTCTGGGAGGGGGCGTTTAGTGTCCCTCAAAGTGTTATAATTTCCACCAAAACCGCAAATGACTATAATTCTTCTATTACTAAACAGATCTTTAAAAAGGCGACACGTTTGTTGTAGTATAAACAACGAGATATTTCTCTAAAACTATTAACAAATATTTTTATGTATACAGCCCGATTCAAACTTTATGGCGGCTCGGTACATGAGGCGAGTCGCTACGCAGTAACAAATTCACCTGCCAGCGGGTGTGAGGGGTGAGGTACTACGCAGCGAGTAGTGCACTTTAGAGCCGCTATAAAGTTTGATTCGAGCTGTAGGTACTTCCTATTGCAAAGAAAGACATCTATGTTCTAAAGTCAAAGCCACGCCATTCGAAAAAAAAGTGTTCCAGCCTTTCAAAAAACATTTACGAACAGTTTTGGTGCCTGCACCTTTAATGATAGAACACTATAGTTGTTGCATTTCACGAGCGCGCGTCAATCATTGCAAATACACCTTGCGTCAAAGACATAAAGTCACTTGACGCGCGCTCTTGATTTGCAACGACTATATTTTTTTCTTTTTTCGAAACAGCGCGTCGTAGTTTACATTGTGGTCGATTATACAAGGTTAACAAATAAGTTAGGTTTACTAGAAAACATCTGTGGGATCAAGCACGAGGAGTATGAAAGGATCGTAGCAGCGCTTACTACGACTGGACAGGAAAGGTCTGCGCCTGTTGACTTGGACCATCACGGGACACTGCTCGCTAAATAAACACTTTCACATATTAGGCATAACGGACATACCCCTGTGCAGGGCTTGCATGGAGGCTGATGAAACCATTGCGCATGTGCTCTTTGAGTGCACAGGCGTCACCCAGAGAAGGACAGAAACCCTCGGGACACCCAGATCGTACACAGATGTTCTCAACAGACCAGGAGACTTGATCAGCTTCTGGAGGGAGGTGGGCTGGTTGGAATAACCACCGACGGCCGCCATGGCCCACGCACAATGGTCCCTTGAAGGACTAAGTGCGGAAACCAAACCCATAACTTAGAACATAGGATCGTAGCAGGTGGTGTTCCGAGGTTTCTGCCTATCCTCATGGGAAGAATGTGTGAGTTTATGGATGTGTCTAGCTATGGGATCTCGCCCTCGTTGTTCAAGGATTTTATCAGGTACAAAACAATCAAATTAGGTAAATGTTTTCTCGATTATTGGCTTTTGTGGATAAGTCACAAAAATTTAGCGATTATGATGATAGAGTAATAGATGAAACGAAACGCACCAAATAAAACGTCTATAGATATCATTTATTACGAATCCTTTATGCTCTACTCTGTTTCATCGTTGATGCATTTCAAGGAATAAAATTATAATATTTTTATTGTTATAATTTTTTTTTTAGTTTGAGGAATTATTTTGGTGCGTTTCGAGGAATATCCCGAGCAATAGAACATGAAACGAAGGGGCTTTTCTGATCAAAAAAAAAATTATTGAATGAAGTTTTGAACTTTTTTAAAGTTAATTGAAGTTATAGTTTATGCCTCCGTGTCGCCCAGTTCATATTAAGCATTATTGCAATCGAATAAACAATCCACAGATATTTCCTAATTTTTTTTTTTTTTTGCGGGTATCTAAATTTAGTTTGCAGTTTTTTTTAAGGTAAGGTAGGCAATATTTAAATAATTATTTGTTAAATAAGGAATTTTATGGATGTCTGTTGTTTTGTTTCATCGGGTTTGTTTAGAAGCATTATTTTGTAAATATTTTAGGAGAAATTAGCCTCAAAAATATTATTAAGTACGTTTTTTTTTTTAAAGTCCGCTGCACAGACATCCATAAAATTCAGAAACATAGAGAAGTACAATCAAACCGGTACATCTATCAAAATCACAACTGTCATGGTTCCATCACATGTCAAAATGCTGTCACACATCAAACAACTCTCAAATGTTCAACAAGAAAATGTAAGCGCCACGCCGATAGTTCCCGAACATACCGCCAGGCGGCGCTACACATAAATACAGACAAATTTGGACTAAAAACGTCGAATAAAACTACAAATTTAATATACAAGGAAGAAGACTCGATCTCAGATCTTAATTTGTACAATTTATCACATAAAATTCGAAAAGAACACGTATTTGCTAGACACACAGAGTACTGTCGTGAGTCTACACAGATTATGCTTGAAGAGATCATTGTACCGTCACGTTTTTATAGAAATGCCGAAAATGCTGACTTTGTTGACGTCGCATTGAAAAATGTATCTTAATCTATCAAGAATAAGAACCATTTTTCAATAAAACACCCATATGCACAAAGTATGAGATTATACTCGCTGTCTTGAACGCAGTTACAGGCTAACATATGACCGTAATAATGCGAACAATAAAGCGAACGCCTTGTCATGTTGTAAAGTGACAATTCACAAGAATTGTATACTCCGAGGACAATTCCACAAAGTTAAAGACCAAGATACAGCTACCACAAATGTGTGAATTAATTCAATATTATGAAAAAATAAACGCTCTGTCTTGACATTATGTACGTACACTGTTACAAAACTAACACACTTGTTTATTTTAATTTTAAGTATATCCAGTTTATTTTAATTCTACCGATATTTGTATGGACATTTGCGGGCGAGCATACTTGACTAAAGTTAACACTGATTTTTTATTTAATAATAAACAAAAACACGGTTATTACTTTTAAGCTATGGTTTCCTAGTAGAGCGGTGACCGCTACATGCGGCCGTAAAGTCCAAATATATAGCGTTTTTAGACACCTTAATGTCAAATACTGGTGAAAATGACACATTTTCATGACGTCCGCTATAAATCTGTCGGAAATGCTCTTCTAGGAAACCTTAGTGTTACCGAAAAGTAATCACCAAAAAAAAATACACTGTAATTTATCAGTCAAAAGTTTCAATACACAGGAAAATATCTAAAATCAGTTTTAACAAAAAAATAAAAAACAAACCGCCAAGTTCTTCGCCCGCCTTCAACTTACAAAAAATTTAAATAACACAATAAATTAACGAAAACATCTTGTCAGCTTGCATTATCAATAAGAAAACAAAAAAAAAAACAAATTGAGATCAAAAACGCCCATACAAAGACCAGTATGGCTTGGGTAGGGGTCGAAGCTCGGTGTTTGGGACCTAAGGAAGAACGCGTTAGATCTTAAACATATCTTAAATTTATCAAGTATTGTCTAATTCATTTCAGCTACAAACGTTGGGTCCTTCGTGAATTTTGATAGGTATGCCAGGATTTTTTTTATGTTCCGGTGAATTTTTCATCTGAAAATGTCCATTTTGAAATCCATGTTTTCAGATTTTGAACAGCTGTAGACAGTCCTATTTTTCAAAATATCTGGCAATACTATTCACACAAGAAGTTACTTCTAACATTGATCGAAAATTCCTTTTCAAAACCTCACACCACAAAAATTACACAATTTTATCTGACATTGACAACACACCTTTTTTATTGTTCACCACACCATCTTCGGAATATTTTCATACAATGATGTTCACTGAAATGTTTATTTAATTTTGTATTGAATTAAGTTAGACAATACTTGCGTGGCCGCGTTCGTTTCCTCGTGTTCAGGCATCGGAGCATTGCGCCAGTTGTTTGGGGGTGTAGACTGAGGCGTTGGGGTCCAGCGGTGACCCGTCCGAGAGTCGAAGCTTAGACACCGCGGCGCTCGACGGCGCTACGAACTCTGTCGGCATCACTGCCAGCATTTGAGCTTTAAGTTCCTCTATTTCTTTGTCTTGTCTGAATAATAAGCCTGTAAATGAATATTTCGGATGTAAGGACCAGATTTATAAGTATCAATAAAATTTTTAAAATCTCATAATAGGCTATTTGACAATGTAAAAAATAAGGTCATAATTATTGACACTCGTATAGATTATCGCTTTTAAAATCGATTTGGATTAAATTTACTACAAAACAATGTATTATTAATAAAAAAAATCCCGAAAAAACTTCATCTTTTTAAATCTGGCGCCACGTAATCGAAAAGGGTCTGGATTGGCTGAATTTAAGATGACGTCATGATTTAGTAAATTTCTATCTATCGTTGACAGAACAGATTACTTTTGTCTAGTATCTCGATCGTTTCAATGTTTGTTTACTTGAATCGTGACGTCACGAAGCCATATTGTTAAAGATAGCGTTTTGGCGGCTTATTTAAACAGTACATTTTTATTTACTATTTTTTAAAAGAAATACATTATGCAATTTGAAGTAATAGGTTTTTGTGGGCTCGTTAGACACCATTAAATAATCTGAGATGTTTATCAGAAACCAGTCAAATAGCCTATTATATCGAGATGAAAATCCAAAATAGACATTTAATTTCGTTTTCTTGACAAAAAGAGACTGCGACGTCGTTCTGATTTTGAAAACTTCTTTAATATACAATAATTTACCAAATTATTTATTTCTTGACAGTATACAGATACAGAGTTATTCCAATTAGTACTTAAGTGAAATTTCACAGAAGTGATAGTTATCATGGACAAAATAGAAAGCTACAGCTGACAACGAGACCGACGGCCTCAGGATGTTTTAGGGTGTGTGCATTGGTCCAGGGTTATTTATTGATATTTTGAGGGGCCTCTAAGGTCTCGTAGTTCGGCCGCCTAGAACTTGTACCACTCACCCTCCTGTATGTGCAGCTTGCGCTTGGCCTCGCCCAGCGCGGACAGCAGGTCGAGCTTGACGCGCGTCTCTGCGGACAGCGAGTGCTCCAGGTGCTGCAGGCGCGCCTGCGAGCTGCCGAACGTGCCGCCGCCCGCGCCGCCCTGCTGCTCCTGCCGCTCCTGCCGCTCCTGCCGCGCCTCTAGCGTGCGCACCTGCACAACACATCCACTGTTGCTTCAAAAACAGGATTTTAATTAAAAATGTAGATTTGCTGGAGTAAAATAGCTGTAGAAGTCGACCTGGTCGCTGGCGTGGGCGAGCTCCCGCGCGAGCTGCGCGGCCCGCTCGCGGGCGCGCGTGACGTCACGCCGCAGCGCCGCGCCCTCCGCCTCGCCCGCCGCGCGCCGCGCGCGACACGACTCGCTCTCGCACTCGCCGCTGCACGGGGAGAGCGTACACATATAGATTAAACAACAAAACAAACGGTTGATGCAACTTTAAGAGACGCGACGGGAATCAATATAAACAAAAGTTAACCCTGCATAATCACTCAATGTAAAATATTTTTTTTCCAGGACTTTGACATTAGTGTTCCTCGAAAGGAGTGTTCCAGAAAGAGGAACAGCTGCCCCACTAGCACCCCCCCGGGCCGCACGCACCTGGGCGGGCGCGCCTGGCGCGCACGCAGCAGCTGCGCCTCCGCCTGCGTGCGCGCGCGCCGCTCGTCCCCCAGGCGCCGCTCCAGGGCCGCGCGCTCGCCGGTGCGCCACGCCGTCACTCTGCGGACACGACACGGGCATTACTATGTATACTTATAAAAATAAATGTCTTAAACCATATTATGTTATGTCCCAGGGGCTGGCACAAGTTTGGCAGCAGATGGAAAAGAAAGAGTTCTTGTAGGCTGGTTTTCCAAATTTAGCTAATCAACCGATTTCGTAAGGATTCTCCGGAAATAATAAAATTAGGCCAGCAAGTCACGTCGATAATGCAAATTAGGATGTTTGGTGAAAACACCGAAAACGAGCAACCCATTTTCGGTCTTACGAGTACGCACACGTCTTCTCGAAACTTACTAACGACATCTATCTGAGAAACGTATCGCTAAAAAGTTTCGCAAAATCGCGTCGTGCCTTTATTAAGCTCGTGAAGGCCAACCCGGACTGCCAATTTGATAGTTATGTGCCTACATTTTTGTGAGAATAATAGTATTTAATTGTTGTTATTAATTTATGTTTTATGATAGTACTTATTATATATACTTTGATTTATGTAATTGGTCTGTTAAGCCATGTAAATCAAATAAATAATAATAATAACTTCAGACCGCCAACGCCCAAAATTTTTACGATACAAACTATTTCCTGGAACGGAAAGATTAATTTACACACATAAATCGCAAGCAACAACATAACAAATTCTTAGTAAAGCTTATCGTAATTGTAACTTGATGCCGCTAAGCACAACACTCCCATTGTACCAAATAAAGACTCCTTCAGACTTATAACTGTCATACGTTACGTACAATACGACCGACGTAACTTGACAGGCCTGAACTTCGCGCAGAAGACTGCGCAGTAAGATTTTTTAGGAACCAAATGGTGACATGAGGCGAGTGCGAGTGAGAGAACATGCGCGAAAGTTCTTAGTGCCTATGTTCAGGCCCGACAAGTTACAGTTCAAGTCAGTCGTATTGTACGCCTGTTAACAGCAGAAATTACTCTATATTTATGACTATTTAGGTTTTCGATATTGATTCTCGCCTATACAAAAATCTAGACAACAACTTCGCACTCATAATTGCTTATTCTGCGTTCACAATTAAGTTTCCAAAAATGTAAACAATCATGAATGTGTATTTGAAAAAAAACTTGAATGCCTACACATAAGGTTCAGTTTGCGCTAAAACCTGAACAAGTTTAAATTTATGACTTTTACAATAGTACTTACTAGTGATTACTAGTCATTCCAAAATCTACTTAATTTACTCTAACACAAAGTTGATATTCGTTTAAGTGGAAATAATGTCTATTTCCCATGTTTCTTTGGATCGGCGCAATACGTTTTCTTCTACAACTCTACGTGTAAGTGGAAATAACATCAATTGGAAACAAGTATTTGAATAGATTTTAAGTGAGATAGGTAGTGGTTAAATGCTGATCAAACTTTTTTTTAAATATCATTTATTGCCGTCGCATTGCGGTTACACACTTTCGTAATAAACGATAAAATTATCCGCATACATTGGCCGATGCGACTGAAACAAGTGCGATCACCATGAGTGTAAAATACCCCTTATAATTATACCGACTATTTTTGTTGAGGGTTGGCTACATAATCATTAGTTGTGTTCAGTGAGTGACCAGGAACACTATAGAGCACACTAATATGCGATTGTAGACGAAAAAACTGACTCTGAGTGTGTGTAAAATCACTACTTTAGCGTTCGATATTCTTCTTGTATCTTAGAAGCGGACAGAGAAGTCAATAAAAACACAGTGCCATGGAACTTTCAGCAGAGAAAACTAGTGAAGTTACGTCGGCGACACGGGAGAAAAAGCATTCGCCTGAATTTTTAATAGCATGTGCAATGATGAACGAAAAAATACCTGACTTCTGGCCCAACCACCCTCAAGAATGGTTCTTTAAATTTGAAGCCTATATGTTCCTTCAAAACCAAGACGATAACTACAAGTACGATATCGCCATTACGAAATTGAAAACTAAAGACGCTATTCACGCAATAAGCCACATTATAATGCAGCCGCCAAAAACTGGGAAATACGAAGCCTTGAAAAAAGTACTATTAAACGGGAAGACGTTTCAGAAAGAGAAAAAGTTGGATAAAATTATGAATGAGTTGAAATCATCTAACATTTGTATGACGAGTAATATGTTGGAGCAGAATGTATTGTTGAGACGAATAGAGATGCTGTTAACTGATCTGTGCAAGATGCTGCGACCTGATGATGACAGTTCTTCTCCTGATGCTCTTCGGTTTGTCCACAAACCAAGTGGGTGGGAGTGTTGGTACCATTATAGATACGGATCGCATTCCACAAAATGCGAAGATGAAAGTCGTTGTAATGGCAATAAGTGTCGCAAATAATTAATCCTATGTTAAATTGGTAATATTGCGATCTCGTTTGCACGCAGGATTAACATTATATTTAGGTACCAGTATTTTGTCAATTTTTATATCATAACTAATATAAACTTTGTGTATTCTATAATAATTAAAACATTTTTCCCTTTACTGTTTTTATTTTTGTGATGTTTTATAAAATTATTTGCATAAACTGGCTCAAGTAATTTATTATATCGACTTCCTTGTGCTACAGCGCGGCGTGCGCCTGCTTGAGCTGGTGATGGTCGGCGCGACGTTGCCGCTCCGCCGCCATAGTGTTACATAGACAGACTTACTTGTGCTGCAGCGCGGCGTGCGCCTGCTTGAGCTGGTGATGGTCGGCGCGACGTTGCCGCTCCGCCGCCATAGTGTTACATAGACAGACTTACTTGTGCTGCAGCGCGGCGTGCGCCTGCTTGAGCTGGTGATGGTCGGCGCGACGTTGCCGCTCCGCCGCCATAGTGTTACATAGACAGACTTACTTGTGCTGCAGCGCGGCGTGCGCCTGCTTGAGCTGGTGATGGTCGGCGCGACGTTGCCGCTCCGCCGCCATAGTGTTACATAGACAGACTTACTTGTGCTGCAGCGCGGCGTGCGCCTGCTTGAGCTGGTGATGGTCGGCGCGACGTTGCCGCTCCGCCGCCATAGTGTTACATAGACAGACTTACTTGTGCTGCAGCGCGGCGTGCGCCTGCTTGAGCTGGTGATGGTCGGCGCGACGTTGCCGCTCCGCCGCCATAGTGTTACATAGACAGACTTACTTGTGCTGCAGCGCGGCGTGCGCCTGCTTGAGCTGGTGATGGTCGGCGCGACGTTGCCGCTCCGCCGCCATAGTGTTACATAGACAGACTTACTTGTGCTGCAGCGCGGCGTGCGCCTGCTTGAGCTGGTGATGGTCGGCGCGACGTTGCCGCTCCGCCGCCATAGTGTTACATAGACAGACTTACTTGTGCTGCAGCGCGGCGTGCGCCTGCTTGAGCTGGTGATGGTCGGCGCGACGTTGCCGCTCCGCCGCCATAGTGTTACATAGACAGACTTACTTGTGCTGCAGCGCGGCGTGCGCCTGCTTGAGCTGGTGATGGTCGGCGCGACGTTGCCGCTCCGCCGCCATAGTGTTACATAGACAGACTTACTTGTGCTGCAGCGCGGCGTGCGCCTGCTTGAGCTGGTGATGGTCGGCGCGACGTTGCCGCTCCGCCGCCATAGTGTTACATAGACAGACTTACTTGTGCTGCAGCGCGGCGTGCGCCTGCTTGAGCTGGTGATGGTCGGCGCGACGTTGCCGCTCCGCCGCCATAGTGTTACATAGACAGACTTACTTGTGCTGCAGCGCGGCGTGCGCCTGCTTGAGCTGGTGATGGTCGGCGCGACGTTGCCGCTCCGCCGCCATAGTGTTACATAGACAGACTTACTTGTGCTGCAGCGCGGCGTGCGCCTGCTTGAGCTGGTGATGGTCGGCGCGACGTTGCCGCTCCGCCGCCATAGTGTTACATAGACAGACTTACTTGTGCTGCAGCGCGGCGTGCGCCTGCTTGAGCTGGTGATGGTCGGCGCGACGTTGCCGCTCCGCCGCCATAGTGTTACATAGACAGACTTACTTGTGCTGCAGCGCGGCGTGCGCCTGCTTGAGCTGGTGATGGTCGGCGCGACGTTGCCGCTCCGCCGCCATAGTGTTACATAGACAGACTTACTTGTGCTGCAGCGCGGCGTGCGCCTGCTTGAGCTGGTGATGGTCGGCGCGACGTTGCCGCTCCGCCGCCATAGTGTTACATAGACAGACTTACTTGTGCTGCAGCGCGGCGTGCGCCTGCTTGAGCTGGTGATGGTCGGCGCGACGTTGCCGCTCCGCCGCCATAGTGTTACATAGACAGACTTACTTGTGCTGCAGCGCGGCGTGCGCCTGCTTGAGCTGGTGATGGTCGGCGCGACGTTGCCGCTCCGCCGCCATAGTGTTACATAGACAGACTTACTTGTGCTGCAGCGCGGCGTGCGCCTGCTTGAGCTGGTGATGGTCGGCGCGACGTTGCCGCTCCGCCGCCATAGTGTTACATAGACAGACTTACTTGTGCTGCAGCGCGGCGTGCGCCTGCTTGAGCTGGTGATGGTCGGCGCGACGTTGCCGCTCCGCCGCAGCCGCGGCTGCCAGCGCGCGCCTGGCCTCTGCCTCAGACGCACGCGCCGCTGCCAGCTCGACGCGCACACGTTTTAGTTCTTCGGCACACTCGCGGGCTTCACGCTACGTCACAAACGTATATCTATCATTAGAAAATAATTTTGCCTCATCATCATACTTCACTACAAGCTGCTGCAAATCCGTAAAAAAAAAAAAAAACAACAACAACAAAACAAATCTGCGGTGATTCTGACAACTTCTGGTGCTTTTCACATTGGTAGGAAGATATTGCCTTAAAATTCAATAAAACATTGCATACCTGTTCACGTTCCCGCTCCCTCTCGCGTTCTTTGTCGCGCTCTCTCGTTTCTCTTTCTCGCTCCCTCTCCTTCTCTCTTTCTTTCTCTTTCTCCTTAACTTCTTTGTTACTGCTTTCCTTAATTTTTACACAATCTTTTGTACTCTCTAGTTCTTTATCTTTAACTATTTGTTCTTTTGCTGCAAGAGAAAAAGGCAAATTACATGGTAATCTATATACAAGGTTATTGGTAAAACATTAACAACCTCTTAAGAGGGCATTGTACTCATTATTATGAACAACTTTTACTATGGGACCAAACCTGAAATGGTGATAAAAAAATCAGCTGTTCCCCTACATTTTGACGAGTTATACGAACATAAATGTTGGGACATTGTCAAAATTGGTCCAGCCGTTTGTGCGTGAAGAAGTAACAAACATACAAGCACACTCACAAACTTTAGCCTTTATAATATTAGTGTGGTAGTGTGATTTTAAAAACGGTGAATAAGCCACACGCTTTAGTAGGTTTTGGTGGAGGTACAGAATGGCGCGAAGATAATGTGTCGTTTGTGTGTTACAATAGTTCTGTCTCTGTCTCTTAAAGGCGGAAGGACAGAGACAACGCTATTTTTGCGACACATTTTTAAGATAGTCTTGTAGGAATGCGGGAGTAAAAGGATCAATAACTATAGATGGGCAATCCACATGGGTTTAAACCCGGTGCTTTGATGAACACCCAATTTTCTGGGTGTTGACGGGTGTTTATCAAAAGCACCGGGTTTAAACCCGGTAGATTTGCCCATCTATATCAATAACTGATGTACTCACTATGTTCTGTACTCTTACGACTATCACTGCTGTCCTTATCCTTATCTCTGTTTTTATTCTTTTTCTTTTCTTCTTTTAATGTACTAGACTCTTTCTTTTCTGACTTAGAAGACTTTGTACCACCTTGAAAAAAAAAGATAATTAATACGTATTAAAAGTAAAACTACACGATAACATAAAACAACAAAAAAAAAACTGGCCAAACTCGCATACGAAGGGTTCTGTACCACAAGGCAAAAACGCCGAAAAAAACACGTTTGTTGTATGGGAGCCCCTCTTAGATATTTATTTTATTCTGTTTTTAGTATTTGATGTTATAGCGGCAACGGAAATACATCATCTGTGAAAATTTTAACTGTCTAACTACCACGGTTCATGAGATACAGCCTGGAGACAGACGGACAGCGGAGTCTTAGTAATAGGGTCCCGTTTTACCCTTTGGGTACGGAACCCTAAAAAGAACAAAAAAGGGAATGATTTTATAAAGTCATAATTTTATGTAAGTATAGTCTGCGGGATACACGAACAATGAGAAATTACAAGTTTGTTTTTTTTTTTGTTTCATTTGATATCAATATTCGTTACTTCTGTGAAGTTTTTCCAATGAATTTAATTTGACTCTGTATTTTGGGATCCTCAAACTCAAACTCAAAGCATTTATTTCAATTAAACCATTTACAGGCACTTTTGAATTATCAAGAAGTCGTTCAGTTAGAAAATATGAAGCTAGTTGCCCATTACAAAGCGTAGGTACCTATGGAGAAGAACGGGCAAGAAACTCCATGGACACTCTTTTAAATTATATTTTTACAAAAATATTAGTTACGTCATTAAAAAATGTACCTTTACTGTGGTCAGGTTTGTCATCGTCATCAGGCGCGGAGTGACACGCCGTGCCATTGCTGAGCGCGTGCGAGCCACTCGAGTTGTGTGAGCCAACCGAGCTATGTGAGCCACCCGAGACTCCCGAGCTAGTCGAGCTCGCGTTTGACGCTTGTGCTGACGACGACTTCTCACGGAGCGCCGTTTGATGCTCTAAATGCTTTTCTAATTTGTCTAACTGAAAATAGAAGAAAGATTGGGGAATAATTATAAATAGCTATTTTGTATGAGTTACTTAAACGTATAAATAGCTATTTTGTACGACTTACTTAAACGTTGTTAAGCAGTGATCGGAAATAGGTGAGCTAAAATACCTAAAGTTCGAAAAAGAACAGAGACAAAGTGGAGACGCCTTACGACAAAATAGTTTTCGGGACGAACAACTAAAATTAATAAAGTAATACAACTAACGAATTCATTTCCTGTTTGTTTAAAGAAAAATAGTATGCACGATTTTTATTGTTTAAAAAAAATAAAGATCTTCTTATCTTCGTTTGACCGAATAACAATAGAAAACGTATCTACTGGTTTTTTGAGAAAGTTCTCCTTGTTTTTGAAGTCGTTTAAAAAGGAAAATGAATTCAAGTAGTTTACTCTATTAATAACATTCATTTTAAATGTACTTAAGTGATGTCCTGAAACCCCGACATTAATCCCGAAAAAATATTTTAGTCGTAAGGAAGTCTCCACTTTTTTGTCTCTGTTCTTTGAACTTTAGGTATATTAGCTCACCTTTTTCCGATCACTGTTGATTAGTTTTGTTTGGACAACTTTATGAACATCTTCGACACATTATTTGTTACGCCATCTATTTGAACTGTATTATACAGGGTTACTGGTTCCTGCTCATGATCTCGTGAAAAGGATGGGGTACATCACTAGTACATTAAAATACGTGTGACTTAAGTAAGTAGTCCATTATCGATGGACTACTTAGTCACACGTTTCGTATACTATTTTATAGCTCGCTCGTGTGACCTAAACCCGCAGTCAAGCTTTTCTGTGTAAAAATCAACTACTTAAGTCACAGAAAAGCGTGACTAAGTGCGGATTTAGGTCACACAGTGCTATAAAATCAATATAAAAAATGTCATAAAATAGTATGCAGAAGTGAACCATTTTTCAATCAAATGTTTAAAATGCCCTATCCCTTTCTTTAAGTAAAAAAATCATCATCAGACAATCAACCTACACAAAAGTCTCTCACGGGAGCGTGAGCCATGAACCAGTTAGCCCTGTGATGATTTGATTTGATCATCATGTGAAATTGCTATGAACCAGTAGCCCTGTGATGATTTGATCATCATGTGAAATTGCAATGAACCAGTAGCTCTGTGATGATTTGATTTGATCATCATGTGAAATTGCAATGAACCAGTAGCCCTATGATGATTTGATTTGATCATCATGTGAAATTGCAATGAACCAGTAGCTCTGTGATGATTTGATTTGATCATCATGTGAAATTGCAATGAACCAGTAGCTCTGTGATGATTTGATTTGATCATCATGTGAAATTGCAATGAACCAGTAGCCCTATGATGATTTGATTTGATCATCATGTGAAATTGCAATGAACCAGTAGCTCTGTGATGATTTGATTTGATCATCATGTGAAATTGCAATGAACCAGTAGCTCTGTGATGATTTTATTTGATCATCATGTGAAATTGCAATGAACCAGTAGCTCTGTGATGATTTGATTTGATCATCATGTGAAATTGCAATGAACCAGTAGCCCTATGATGATTTGATTTGATCATCATGTGAAATTGCAATGAACCAGTAGCTCTGTGATGATTTGATTTGATCATCATGTGAAATTGCAATGAACCAGTAGCCCTATGATGATTTGATTTGATCATCATGTGAAATTGCAATGAACCAGTAGCTCTGTGATGATTTGATTTGATCATCATGTGTAATTGCAATGAACCAGTAGCTCTGTGATGATTTGATTTGATCATCATGTGTAATTGCAATGAACCAGTAGCTCTGTGATGATTTGATCATCATGTGAAAATGCTATGAACCAGTAGCCCTGTGATGATTTGATTTGATCATCGTGTGAAATTGCAATGAACCAGTTAGCCCTGTGATGATTTGTCCTGGTTAATGGGTATAACTTTCATGGATAATATATGCCAAAAATTATGTTAAAAATCAAATCCAAAATGGAGGCCATTTAAAAAAACTACCGGCTACTCAGTATTGTAGTTACCTTAGCTTGTAGCTGTGCGTGCTCCTGCGGACAGTGTCCGTTGTGGTCTGCCGTCTTGAACCGACAGCGGCGCAACGAGCCGTTCATGTGTTTTGTCTCCGACTGTGTCTGTGTCGCGCACTCCGCGCCACCGTTCGCGACACTGCCGGCTTCTTTGCTCGGCGCTTGCTGCGTTTGCGCTTGCTGCTGAGACTGTGTCTGAAAATACAATACATATTCCGGGTCTTTTTTAAAATAAATTGGCGACACCTCACTTTGGTGATGGGTATCAAAAATAGTATACAAAAAAAGCTAGCTAAGTTCAAAAACATTATTAGAAGTAGTCGGCTGATCACGGGTCTATGGTCATCACTAGAAATCTTGATTTTTTATAACGATTATAGTGACGTCTGTGAAGCCTTGCCAACTAACTAAAAATTTTGTTGTATACAAGAACCATTATTTTTTTTATGATAATCAGAATTTCTCGAAGTTTTCACCTGATCTAACGCAGACTCGGGCACCGCATCTCGCATGAGTTGGAAGTAGAACTCATTCATGGCGCGGACGTGCCTCTGCCTGCGCTGGCGCAGCCGGTGCGCGATGAGTGCCTTCGCTCCGAAGCCCAGCGTCACCACCGGGTAGCCCACGCAGTGCGCCGCCAGCGGCCGGCACAGCTCGCCCGCGCCGGCGCGGGAGCCTCGCCACAGGCCTTCCACGTACACCAGCAGGCAGCATATCGCTACTGTTGGCAGGCAGATGCCTTTGTCTGCGACTGTATTTGGAAATGCATAAATAAGTTCTCGGTTTTGACGATTCAAAATCAAAATCAAAATATTTTATTTCACATAAACCTACATGGGGACTTATGAAACGTCAGAATCTAGGTGCACGGTTCCAATTGGTCGTTTCCTGTGGAGAAGAACCGGCAAGAAACTCCACGGTTACTCTTTTTTTAAAATAATTGGCTTTTACAATGTTTTCAAATTTAAATTGATTGGTAATAAAAATTTAGATTGGATAAAGTAATACAGGAATACAATACCATTTGTTTAACTTTGTGTTAATTTTTTCACAAAAGCTAAACACGTCATAAGTCTACAAAACATTGTCATAGTCTTAATTAACGCGTAGAAAATTAACAGTAGGTATTGTGTAAATATAGGCAACTTGTGTTCAAGCCAAACTCTATTTTTAGTCCACTCATAAAATAAAATGAGTGCAAATGTAAGCTAATTGTTGGACTAATCACTATTTGTGGTAACAAACGGAGGAAACAAAATGTTCCCACGGAAATGGAATTTTCGTTTCGTTTGGAAGTTTAAAACAATGATAACTGTTTTCTTTTTATTATTATTAAATTAGAATGCAGGTTAAATAATGTCCTCCAGACCGTATTTCGGCCACGGCAGCCATCTCAACGGAGACTAGCCTAATGCAGGGTAGTGTCGTAACGAAAGATAGTGTTGTCCTGTTCAATGTTATGGCTTGATTTAATTAAATAGAGCACTACACCACGGCACAATTAGCTGTCGTACGCGATAATTTCATAGTACAATGGTATTGTTTCTTTAAAAAAATAGAGTAAAAAAAATAAAAAAAACTTAAATTGTCGTTTCTATACCGCGTTCGCGATGTAGTTTCCAAACATGTAAACAAAAATGTGCTTTCGGAAAAACAAGTTTATTTTACCCACACATAAAGTTCAGTTTACGCTACTACTTTAAACATTTTTATGACTTTTTATAGTACTAGTCATTCTGAAATTAATTTAATGTACTTACATTTAGATAAAATTGATATTAGATAGACTTTAGCTGGCCCAGTAGGGATGGCTAGATCTCCATATTCTCTCCGGAGTATCCCATCTAGTAGGGAGATCTAGAAACGACAGTTGCCCAGCCGACCGTATCGGCAATTACGAAAAAGCTAAGACAATACCGGTTGTTTTTACCAGCCGCCAGCACATCAATCTACTACAATTTGTCAATTTTTTTTTTAATAGATTTTCAACTTTATCGCTAAAGCATAATGTTCAATGTTGAATAGGAAAATTTGACAGTTTCGGGTAGCTTGATTTGCTGGTGTCTGTACCACTGAATTCGTGGTAACGGTTTGCCCGTCTATGATCCTGATTACATCCCTTGTAGGAAAAACAAAAATATACTCACATGTATACCAGACATATTGTACCCAAACATAGGTACTTGCAGCAAAGAATATGTACTGTAGAGGTATGAAGAAGAAACATATCATGTCTGATGTGAGGGCTATGCAGATGAAGAATACTGAGAATGCCTGAGAACAAAACAAAATTATGTCAAATTAAAGCTTATAAATAAACTAGCTCCTACTACTGGAAACTATCCCACAGGAACATGCTCCCGGGACAAGAAGTAGCCTATGGCCTTCTCCAGGATGCCATCTCTTTTGCCAAATTTTATCAAAATCCATTCAGCGTTTAGGCTTTAAAAGGTATATACATAATATATGCAGATCTTTCACGGGTTTTAAATTTTTTGCGCGGAACCGTAATTCTTTTTCTAAAGTAAAAGTAGCCTAATTTACTGCTTATAACATCAGCTATCTGCCAGTGAAAGTCCTGTCAAAACCTGTCCAGCTGTTATGGAGGTAAGCCGGAACAGACAAACAACAATTTTTTAAATAGTTTTTAGGGTTCCGTACCCAAAACGTTAAAAACGGGACCCTATTACTAAGACTCCACTGTCTGTCTGTCTGTCACCAGACTATCTCATGAACCGTGATAGCTAGACAGTTGAAATTTTCATAGATGATGTATTGCTGTTGCCGCTATGACAACAAAATAAAAATAAAGTTAAAATTTAAAAGTATAAAAGAAACGTTTTCTTCGGCGTTTTATGCCTTGTGGTGGTTTGGTCCCATAGAACACCTTTTACTATGGGACCAAACCTGAAATCGCGAAACAAAAATCAGCTGTTCCCTACATTTATGTTCGTATAACTCGTCAAAAGGGAAAGCAGAAGCTACGGGTTTCTAGGCTAGTTCATAAATAAATAAATGGTACTCACAAGTCCTTGATATTTGAATGAATCATAGACTGATCTCAGCATCATCCAGAAGGGCCAGAGGAACTCAAACCTGAACTCCAGCATATAGTCAGCCATGACAACTGTCGCCCAAATCATCACAAACTTCAGGTACAGCATCGAACTGAAAATTAATAATGTTTTAATTAAATTGTTTTGCAAAAGCTTTCCAATTACATTATCTCTCCCGCGGCGGCTGTGACGGGAGGCTCTCTCCCTCATCCGTCCCGCCAATAACACATAACTTAACACCACGCTTGTAATCCTTGAAGGGTTAGGTTAGGTCTATTTGTTAGTGATGACAGATCCCATGCAATTGTGCCCATCCTTTTCAAATCATCATCTATCTAGCCTTTTTCCCAACTGTGTTGGGGTCAGCTTCTAGTCTAACCGGATGCAGCTATAACCGAATACCAGTATTTTTTTACATAAGAAAAATTACTCCTGGCTACTGAAAGCCAGTCAAACCTCATAATAGCTGATATTATTGACTAAAATACCAACAACAAACCATATTATGAGTTAGCATAAGATTTGAATAAATCTTTAGAAACCTGACTTGGTCTCTGAAATGACAAAATCTGTAGATGAAAAAAGATTATTATTCTAACATAATTATATTCTAATTATAATAAGATAATAATATTTTTTTTATGAGGTAGTTTACTGTATCATTGATTTTTTTGTAATTCCTACTGTGTTAATAATAATAGTAACTATTGTCGTATCGGCCAAAAGCCTCGATCAACATCTGTCGAGGCTCTTGTTAGGTGGTTGGCCTGATTCAAAAGGTAGTACTCCTTGATACGGCTCGCATTGTGAGGAGGTTCCTGTCTCTGGAGCCCTAACCACCGGTAGCTTGGACTCTGCTCCCGATACCAGCGGATATTTTTTTTTTATTGTTTTTTATAAATATATTTTAATTCGGAAGGAAAAAGGGGAGGCCTTTGCCCAGCAGTGGGACACGACGCTTACTTAAAAAAATATGCTGATATTAGCTTGCCCAATATGACTTGTAAATGGCTGAATGCATCACTAATTGTTCCTGCTTCCATCTCAACAAATAAATTGTAGTTTAATTTTTAATTTAATTCTTTGAACATAATTATTTATGAAAAAGTATTTTTTTCTTGAGATGAGATGAAAAGGACAGTTAATCAGACAGTAGGAATGGTAAATAGAGGAATTTTCTCTAAATACAGTGGTATGTTGGCTGGTGTTGATTTTACTGATGAATTTATTTTTAAAATCAATAAACTGGATGAATAAAATCCTTGTATGATAACACTACAAAACCCTATGTTTACCAAATTGTGGGAAATGTCACCTATCTTCACTTTGTTTGATATTCCTACAAGTTGCAAATGGTAAGTAGATGAAAATAATATAGCTATGTTTACTTAGGCTTCATTTGTATATTTAAAACAAAAAGATGGTCTGTTCGTCTTATTCTAAAAAGCCACTTGTTATGCACGAGTAATACGACAGTGCTGACATCCAGTTCACACATGTTGCACATTTGCACGCATTTTATAACAGAAAATGTGCAAGTATTTTCATTTCTTTTTGTATTCGCACCACACAGAAGGTGGGCTGTGATCGCCAGATGGTACTTTCTACCCACATAGACGATATATTCCGTAATATTTATGTTAACTTTATCACAGAATTAGATGCCGCATGATGTGGAGAACTATTTCCTGGTTTATAATTATCAACATAAACAGTATCCACTCACTTTCCGTACATTCCTTCGGTGATTTTTGTGCGCTTCAAGGGGCGCCGCAACTTCCCAGTTTCGGCATTTCGCCGCTTCATATTTTTTCATCCACGGTGTAAATCACGAATACAGGCGCTCGTTTCACAACACTTATTTACAAGGAGACATTTAAAACAACAATGATCCTCAAAATTGTGCCTTTTGTTGTCAATCAGCCTATGTCCAAAATTTACGAGGGAGATGGATGAAATATCGGCAAGCTTTTTTTGCGTTCACTCACACACACCTAATGTTGCCGTATAAAACAGTTAATTACCCGTAACACGTTTTGATACAAATTATTTTACGTCAAACTAATAAATTAATCTTCCTCTATTTCAACCAGTGGCTAGTAAAATGATTAGTCAAAAAACATAAGGCAAGAAAGGCGAAGGTTAATCTCTGCAGAGATATTTAGTAGATGTAGAAATCATTTGAAGTGTGGAATAAATTGTGATTAAGAAATGATTGCTTATATTATTTAACGTAAGTAAAGGATTTTTTTTTTACATTTGATTACATTAGTATGTAGAATGTAATCAAATGTATAGTTTTGTTTGAACAATTTTTATTTCTCATACTTTGATAAATTCTAAGAAAGATTGGAACTACCTACCAATTATTGGTAGTTATAGTAAACAACGGCAACATTAGAATTTGCCTCATCCCGATTTAGAACACAGACTATAAAAATCAAAATCAAAATTCATTTATTCAAACTAGGCTGAGGATCAGCACTTTTCGAACGTAAAATTACAAAAGACACAGACAGTCCCCCAAAACGCCCGCCATACAGCATTAAATTGTAGTCTTTGCGCCCGCCCGCGGCGCGCCCTTCACCACTTCCTAGTGCTTTCGCTGGGGAGAAGTGGCGTGGCGCAACCAACTTCCCAGCTTATTATTGTAGATACAAAACAAGGAAATGAGAACTTAGAGCGGTTTAATACTCCAAGGAGACTGTAATGTCTAAGCAAGAAATATGCGAGAGAGTCTAAGGAATTTCCGTGTGATGACCACACTGATGGCCCAAATGGACGAGCCGAGCTGAGCCCTACACTCCGACTGGAATTACTGAATTTAATAAACACGAAAAACATCAGAAGCTTTTATAAACACTAATCTCCTTAGAATTAAACAATAATAATTAACAATAATTTTAATAAAATCATAAGAAATCGAATACTGAATATGTTCTGTGGACCAGACTGTCACTGTCACTATATGCATGTAGCTGGCTGTCACATTGATATGTCATTTTCATTGTCATTATGTCATTGTCAGTCAAGTTGTTGATAAATAGTGGGAAACCGAAACTGAAAAATCGTTCGTAGTTTCATGTTACTTTACTACTCTTGAGTAGTATATTCCTTGCTTTACTAGAACAGTACATGAGTCTGGAGAAATTGTGGTGGCATTACCACGAAAGCCATTTTGGTGTTAAAGCTGATATAATTTTTGACGTTATCAGCCTTAAGTAGTGCTGAATGACTCATGCTGATCTAGAAGGTCTGCCGTAGGCGTCTCCTTTGGATATTATGTCGAGTATCAACATTAAAGTGGTGCAACATGTCTTCTACTTCCCTTATGAATACAGTGCGGCAGTATCTAGCGTCACATCACATGTATGTGGTCGACGATTGGCTGTCTGGGTAAGCAATATAAATACTTAAATTCATATTCATTACTTCATATTTACAAGATAACGTAACATAACACCATTTGTTACCACCTGTTCTTGGGTAAACTGAGGTATATATTATTGTACTAGCTGCACCCCCCGGTTTCACCCGCAAAAGTGTCGATCCCGTGGGAATATCGGGATAAAAGTAGCCTATATGTTAATCCAGGGTGCTACCTCCATGGGCGGACAACGCCCTCTTCCAGCCCCCCTAAATGGGTCCAGGGGCGACGGACTCGGGGACGTCCGTCGCCCCCCACACACCAGGACCCGAGGTGGCGGCGCGTAGTGTTCCACGCGCGCCCCTCTTAGACGTCACGGGGGGAGTCAAACACCTCACTCCCCCCCCTGACCCGACGAGGCCCGCAGTGGCGGGCCGGCACCAGTCGGGGGTTGCGGAAGGATCGTACGTTCCCGCGACCCCCGGCGTGCCTAGGTGTGGGACGGAACACCGGGATGGTTTTTAGTCAGTAAGAGTCTGACAGACCCCGTCGCCCACCCCAGGGCGGCGGACATCCATGAGGATTTTCCACCCCGGAACAAAAAAAAAAAAGGGTGCTACCTCCATACAAAATGTTGTCAAAATTGGTTCAGCTGTTTGAGCGTGAAGATGTAACAAGCATACACAAACTTTCGCCTTTATAATATAATTAGTGTGACAATATACCTACCCTTAATTCACTAGTAGCCAATCTATTCCATTCCTAGCTACAAGTGGATAACCTTGACCCAGAAATCCAGACTCCGGGCTGCTTCAGAAAATTTCTTACTGGAAAAACCCAACAACACTTCCCAACCTGAGGATTGAACTTAGGACCATGCTTGGCAGTCACAATTGCAACCAACAAGGCATTAATAATATAATAATGTATAATAAATTATATTTCAGATGTGTAGAATACCTATCAGAAGATGGTGAGAACAATTACAGTGAGGCACAAATAAAGGACTTGGCTAAAGAACAATGGCTTCTGAATGATTTGAAAGAGATTTGTCCTGGCTCCCTGCCGGCCAACCTGAAGGGAGAGATGAGGACCGTTCTTAACGGAAGGTTTGTGCTGCAGATCAACTCTGTGATTGATATAGGTAACTATTCATTCATATTAACATATGAGCTCAACTGTCACAATTACTTTTTCTATTGTTACTGAGTCTGCATAATACAGGTATATAAATCCCACAACAAATCTGGTAACAGCTTGTCAAGCCATTACAAAAAATAATATATCAACATATAAATGTGGTAAAGTGTGGCTACCTTGATGGAACAGCAGTAGGGTGTGATTGTGAACCCTCTGTGTCTCAAAACAAGCAGTCAAAGTGACCACTGCACTGCCAGCGACATGACGAACATAATTATAAAAATACCTAAAATATTCTACTTATTGGTGAAGCTAGCTGAATCGTCATCATCTTCCTATCATTGTGCATTCTTAGCTGAATAAGATTTTTTCATCAAAATGATCATCTAATCTGACATGATGTGCCAGCCATAGCATTGACTACCTTGACTTGTACTTAAAATACTGGCCTGCATGAATAGTACACAACAGTGTGTGAAACAGAGAGAGGGGTAGCCTTTGCCTTGTAGTGGAATAGTAATATCATCTGCCCAACTATGTTGGGGTCGCCTTCCAGTCTAACCATATGCAGCTGAATACCAGTATTTTACCATGGAGTGACTGCCTATCTGACCTCCACAACCCACTTACTGGCTAAGACAATACCCTTGGTCAGACTGATTGATAGACTTTCAGGCTTCTGACGACCCGTAACAACTGTCAAAGATCCACGAATGACAGCCGGTACCAACAGCTTAGCGTGCTTTCACCGGTCACCCATCCACGGACCAACCGCGGCAAGCGTAGCTTAATCTGATCGATCGACCCGTGCAACTGTCATTACATAGCCACAAGCCCCATCAGTGGAATAGTAATAATATGCCTATAATGTTCCCACTGCTGGGACGCAGGCCTCCTCTCTTCGAGAAGGAGTGGCTATAATCTACCACGCGGCAGTCGGCACATGCCGGTTTCCTCACAATGTTTTTCTTCACCATTTTGGAAATAGTGGATGGAATAGTAATGAATGGTTGACTAAATCTTTTCTAAAAAACCTAATACCTATGTCTAAAGGCAATTTCTGTGTGTGTTCTCTACCTACAGTATTTGTCTCTCCTTCCCCTTTTTAACCGACTTCAAAAAAGGAGGTTTCTCAATTCGACCGTATATTTTTTAATCCATCCAAAGGTTCTCTTTACAAAATCGCTCTTAGCAATAAGACTGGCCATTGTCTCACCCTTTGTTTATGACTGTAATTTATATGGTGTATACTGTACATAAAAAGAGTATTCTATTCAATACTATTCTGTATCAAATACTTATTAACTTAAGTATTTCCTTGTTATCAGGCACTCCAGTTTATCAGCAGTACTTGAAGCTGCAGAAGGTGAACATGGAGAATGTAGAAGCAACAACTAACTATGAAGATAAGGTGTCTAGTCACAGGTACAGACATTTTATATCTTACTAGCGGCCCGCCCCGGCTTCGCACGGGTAAATATTGGTATTTAACAAAAAAAATAAAAAATTTAACACGCTCTTGGAAGACTTTCCATGCTTAGAACACTCGATCAAGTCTGCTTTTGACAAAACAAACAATCAAAGTCATCTGTTTGGGAGCTATGATGCCGCAACAACCACAGATAGATAGTTTCTATTGCATATGTAGAGGTATCTACAACGCCACATGCGAACAACGCGTCATACTGACGCACAGTATGATAAATGCCTCGAAAAACGGACATCGCTTTTTACCGACTTCAAAAAAAGGAGGTTATCAATTCGATACGTATGTATGTAATATTATTGGATTTGCATTATATTCACATATGATGATCTATTAGGGCTTCCAAACAAATATACAAAATTTCATAGACGTATGTATGTATGTTTGTCCACGCATACCTGGCTTATTGATAAGAGCTACGAGTTTAGTGTCAAAGGGAAAACATCTCAAAACCTTGGTCAAATACTAGTGCAAAAACTAAAAATTACGAAATAAAAAGTAATTTAAAAAAATTAAACCGACTTCAAAAAGAAATTAACTCAAAATTATGAAATAACTTTAATTTCGGAAGTCGGTGGCATAAAACTAAAACACAGATCCCAAGACACCGACTTCCGAAATTAAAGTTATTTCATAATTTTGAGTTCATTTTTTTTTGAAGTCGGTTTAATTTTTTTAAATTACTTTTTTTATTCTTCTAATCGATAGTATACACTGTTTTGAATGCTACAGTAGAACTCCCAGAAACCAATTCAGCTTAGAACCAGAGCTATATTTTTTTCAATATTTTATTCTGATTATCCATAGAAATCAAAAGAATTGTATTATCTTATTATGTATACAACGTTTTTATGTTTAAATTATAGTATGTGATAAAGCCAATTATCTGCTATTTTCAGAAACAAAAAAAAATTTTTTTTTAAGATGTCATTAAAGCAAGCTACGTAATTTTTTCTGTAATTTTGAAATTATTTTTTTGCATAGGTTCTTTAAGGTAGTAGAATTTTATTTTCACACACATTATTGTTTAATGTTATGATAACCTGCCTGTGAAATATCAGATGCTTAACACGAAGGAATTAGGATTTTTAAAGATAAGATAAGATTATTTATTTGTCAAAAACACGTGTAGGTTCACAATCAGTTGGAACGATTACAAAAAAAAAGTTTCAGCATGTTTTGCCTTGAAAGGCGTACAGATATGGTAATAATAATATAATTCAAAGTACAGAAAAAAAATCATAAAGTTACATTAAATTAATAAAAATAATAATAAAAATGTCTAAAGTACAGACGCCAGCACATCAAGTTACTGCAATCTGTCAGATTTCTTTATTAGATTTTCGACTTTATTGCTAAAGCATAAGGTTTAAGGTTGATTGGGAAAATCTGACAGTTTCGGGTAGGTTGACCTGCTGGCGTCTGTACATCATTTAAATAGTCGGCAACATCATAGTAGCATTTATTTATTAAAAGTTTCTTCATGTTTTTCTTAAAACTATTAATATTCAAATCTTTGTATGCTTTTGGTACATTGTTGTATAATGTTGGGGCCATGCAGAATACACTCTTACGCATCATACGCATGAGTGCTTTTTTAGCACTATGTATACGAAGTCTCCGATTATCACGTTGACTTCTTTCGGAACCATCTGAAGACCTCGGAAACAGTTGGGGATTCTTTTTAACAAATAATACCGTTTCTAATATATACAAGGAAGGAAGTGAGAGAATTTGATGTTTAATAAAATATGGTTTGCAACTGTCTGTAATACCAAAAGACCAAACATAGCTCTTATGCATCGTTTTTGCATTCTAAATATAAAATCTTTATGTGTAGAGTTTCCCCAGAAAATTATACCATATCTAAGGATCGATGCAACAAGTAAAAGTAAAGTTTCAATTTTTTGTTGTTAGGGTTTTCACAAATCTGAAAGCAAAAACATTTAAATTTTTTAATTCTTAAAATGAAGTTAGTATTACTCATTAAGTATAAACAGTGGGTATAGATAGAGGTACCCATAGGAAATTTAATGGCTTATAAAGTTTTCTTGGCATAAAATAATATTGTGAAGTTCAAAAATTGCCCTTTAGTGGCTGTTTGTAGGTATACTTTGTAAAGTTTATTTTGTTTCACGTGTATATTTGTTCGTTTAATGTAAAACCGTTTGATATTTTTTTTTTTAAATATATTTACGTAGTTTATAATTTTTTGATGAAGGGGTAAATGCGGTATAGGGAAGGGGTCCGTCCTCGTCAGTTTATAGTCTCAACAGAAATAATAAATAATTTCTGTTTTATTTTCCGTGTTCTGAGAGTGACAACCCTATTATCAGAGAAAAATTTTAAAACCATAGAATCATCATATCTTCGATTTCCTGATAGATTTGCATCAGATTTTTTTTTACAGTTAATAGTACATATCTGAAGAATATTCTAAGATAAATATTAGGTGCTAGTGCTACTGACAAAAGATGTCCGAAGGGAAAAAATAAAGATAAAATCAGGCATATTTATTTTTCTATTATAGGGAAATCTTTTCTGTTGGCGCAGTGGTTAAGCGATTGACTGCTGCGCTGCGTGTCGCGGGTTCGATTCCCGCACGGAACAAATATTTGTATGACCTACAAGTAGTTGTTCCGGGTCTGGCTGTTTGTGTATGTGACTTTAAATGTTTGTAGACGCATCCACAATATAGGAGAAATTCCTAGTGTGGGGCAACGTTTTAAAAAAAAAAAAAAAAAATTTTTCATCACAACGTTTATTTTTGCGTTTTTCTGGAAATCCAAATAAATCTAATAAAAATTATAACTCTGTTTTAAAGTATATTTAAGATCCGGGAGTTCTACTCTCGCATTCAAAATAGTCCATACTTTCGATTAATAGAATAAAAAACCGGGCAAGAGCAAGTCGGACTCGCGCACCGAGGGTTCCGTACCATCATGTTTTTAAATTTTCACCGGCGATCTACTTAGTAGATCTCGTTCAAATAATTTATTGTGTTTCTCTATTTTTTTGTGAAAATCTTAATGCGGTTCACAGAATACATCTACTTACCAAGTTTCAACAGTGTAGCTCTTATAGTTTCGGAAAAAAGTGGCTGTGACATACGGACGGACAGACAGACAGACATGACGAATCCATAAGGGTTCCGTTTTTGCCATTTGGCTACGGAACCCTAAAAAGGGATGTCCGTTTTTTGAGGCATTTATCATACTGTGTGAAAATATTCTATGTTCATCATACCGCATTTACACAATCGTGCTCGCTATTCGCCTCGTGACTCGACGAACGATTCGACGAACCATGGGCCTTCGCGAACTACTGTTCACACATTCGCGGGGTGAAGTATTTCCACAACGCGAGCCACAACGCGAGCACTCGAATCGCGAGGCGAGGCACGAGGCGAATAGCGAGCCCACTGTTTACACATGCGGGTTCGTTATTCGGCTCGTGGTTCGCCTCGCGGTTCGCGCGATTGTGTAAATGCGGCATCAGGGATACTGTAGGATTCTAATGGTAAAAGAATTATTGAAATCGGTGCAGTAGTTTCGGAGCCTATTCAATTCAAACAAACAAACAAATCTTTCCTCTATATAATATTAAGTGTAGATTTTAGCAAAATTAATTAAGTAACAATATAATTTTCTGCCCCTATTATGATGGGCTAAGTGTCATGGGATATAAGATTTATAGACAATAACAAGTAATTAAAAAAACTAAAAAACCCGACTGCGGTAAATAAAAGTTGGATGCAGGCGGGACCCATACCATTTTTTAAAATTATATTTTCAAACTCAAATGGGTCCCGCCTGCTTCCAACTTTTATATAATTTAAAATGGCCTTGTTTTTAGCTTTTCAGTTTTTTTTAAACTATTTTTTTTTACCGCAGTCGGGTTTTTTAGTTTTTTTAATTACTTGTTTTTTATTTCCAGCTTTTTATTTTACAAATTTGAAAGATTTTGCAGACGATTTACTTATGTATTAATTATTAGCTGACCCGTAAAGTCACTCAACAGGGAACAAGAAATAATTATTTTATTTAACGTGTTTTTTACGATTTGTCACTTCGAATTACTTTTAACCATATAAATTGTATAGGTATATTTTTGTAATCACCGTTTAAAACCCTTAATTTTGATATTTCACTCGATGGTATTAGAAGAAAAAAAAAATTCGAACTCCACAATATGGCACATATTCTGCCTGCGTCATGGGGATTATTTAAAAAAACGATGAATAAAGTTAAGTGACGTTCAAATGTCTTCGTCTACAAGAAAATATAAATTCTTTCACGGAAAATAAAATGACAGTTAAATTAAATTAACGGAAAATAAAATGACAGTTAAATTAAATTAATTAAATGACAATTAACGTTTATGAATTAAGGGTAAGAAACTTTAACTAATAAATATTAATCAATTTCCAGAATGTTAAAGCTGTACTTAACAGATGGTGTGCAAGAGATAACTGCGTTAGAATACAAACCTATGAGGAATTTGAGCTGTGATATTACACCAGGATGTAAAGTTCTCATAAAAGGTACCTATTATTTTAACCAAGATGGTATTTCTCCACTTAAAAAAATGCGTGACTAACTGCCAAACAAATATCGATATTGGCGCCGATTCCCTTGTTCACAAACTAAACTAAATTTAAGTTCAGTGCATCTTTTTCTTTCTATTTCATTAAGAAAAGGACAGATGATAAATATTAGCTTAGTCCTGTCAAATTAGTCAGCGCCTAACGTAAATTGACGTATTTTTAGTAGCCAATTTTTTAAACACGTCTAAACTTGTCTATGGAGTATCTTAATTTGACAGGACTAAACTAATATTTGTATTCTGTCCTTTTCTTAATGGAATAGAAAGAAAAAGTTGCACTGAACTTAAATTTAGTTTAGTTTGTGAACAAGGGAATCGGCGCCTTTGTGCAAGATGAAATAAAATAAAAACGTACATAGTCCACAAGAGCATCAAAGGGGCAGAGCCTCGTGAATGTTATTTTCGGAACGAAATAATAATATGTTGATATTCGTTAGGCGTAGACCTGCCTAACGAATATCAACATATTTTTGCAATGGCAATTTATTTGAGAGTAGTTGCAGTCTAACTAAAGTATATTCAAATATCAACTTTATTTTAATGGTAATTAAGTTGATTTCAGAGTGACTAGCATTATTGAAAAAGTTATAAAAATGTTTGAAGTTGTAGCGTAAACTGAACTTTATTGTGTAGGATTTAAAGTTATTTTTCCATAAACTCATATTTGTTTATATTGTTGGCAAATAAATCGCGAATGCAGATTACCTTAGAACGCCGAGCCGGAGCGTTGTCGCACACAGAGCCTGCTTAAGGCGAAAGCGCCAGGGTAGCCCGCAAAATTCAATTTTTTGTAGGTTTTTTGCAATTTGCTGGTCAGTATTAAGTTGTACGTTGATTAAAATATGATTCGCGGCCGTAACAAATATGTATTTATATAATTATAATCATTTAAGTAAGGCTCGACCGAGATCTCGGTCTCGGTCTCGGCATTCTCGGCTACAAATCCAACCGAGAAACTTGTCTCGGTTCTCGGCTAATTATAGCCGAGATTCTCGGTCATGACCGAGATTGTAACATTGTTCGGATCGGCATTCAAATTTTACCGCGCGTGGCAACGCGCCGCAGCGCGTAGTCGATTGGTGTAAGTGCGTGAGAGAGCTGAATTGTGATTGGTTGAAGTCCCGGCTGGCGAACTGCGGCCGGCCGCTTTCGCCCCATTCGAGCAGTATTTGTAATTGTTTATGTTTACAATAGTAATGAGTGGAAGTTTGTTTTATCTGCGCCGCCTACTAGCGTAGCAAGTGAACAACTTTTTAGCAAAGCTGGACAATTGTATGACGAGAGACGACATTCTTTGAAGGGCGAAAATGCCGAAAAATTGCTTTTTTTATGTTATAATATAATGTTATTTAACTTTGATTATTAAAACAATTAATTTTGTTAAACAATTAGTAGTGTATTAAAAAGCAAACAGTATAAAAAAAAAAATTCACGCTTTTTCTATTCTCGTTCTCGGCTCTCGGTCTCGGCCGAGATATTATTTTATTCTCGGTCTCGGCCGAGAACGAAAAACCCATCTCGGTCGAGCCTTACATTTAAGTCATCAACACAACTCTCTAAGACCATGTAATCCCCAAGAATGACTATTTCATGAAATCTTGACATTTGGGGATTACATGGTCTTAGAGAGTTGTCTTGATGACTTTAATGATTATAATTCTGTAAATACATATTTGTTACGACCGCGAATCGTATTTTAATCAACGTACAACTTAATACTGACCAGCAAATTGCAAAAAACGTAAGAAAATTTGAATTTCGCGGGCCACCTTAGAGCTTCCCCCTTAAGTGTCTCACTGATGGTGGCGCGTGTAGGATATGGTGTCGTATATGTAAATGGTTCGGATCCACGCATCATGTCGCCTTCGGTTGAGACTGGTCATCTCTTCACTGCCAGGGCTTATTTTTTATATTATATTTTGAATTGTTTCTTCATTTGATTGTTTTTTATTGTCTTCACAAGATACAACAAGAATAATGTACCCAGGATTTTGGAATATGATGATTTAAAAGAGTTTCCTTGGAGTTTTTTGACCATTCTTCTCCATAGAAATCTACGTTTTGGAATGGGCAACAGCTTCAACTTTCTGACTAACTCACCGATTTTTTAACAATTCAAAAGTGCCTGTAATAAATGGTTTAATTAAAATAAATGCTTTGATTTGAGTAATCATGTCAAAACTTTTGACATTTCTCAGGTCCAGGTCAAATGTATGGCCGATGAACTGTAATTTGTTACACTGTGGTATGTAATTAGTATTTTTTTCTTTACTCCAGGTCCAGTAGATTGTCGAAGAGGCCAGCTGCTGCTAACAGAAAGTGCTATAGAACTTCTGGGAGGAGAAGTTCAGGAGATTGCATTCTCCAACTCCTTGGCTGGACAACTGTCCACCAAGTTAGGATTACCTATGACGCTAGGTAAGCCACTAAGCAGCTTTGTTATTCAAACGTCTTGATACATTGCGCGATATCGTTACATGACTATACACTAAACCCCCTACTAATAAACGTATGTACAGCGTCTGTATAGTTACACAACGCTTTGTCTTCTTTTTTCGAAACTGAAATTACTGACGACTGAAAGGGAGAAATAACTATTCATCTGATATAATACGTTTATTAGTAAGGGGATTAATGTCTGGGAAGTATTTATTTCCGTAAATTGATTCAAAAACACTGTTACATGACAAAATTAAATAAAAAAGGGTTCAAAACTAGACGAGTTAATATTGTTAAATGAAAGGTTTATGGTAAATCACGGACAATACGCACATTGCCCAATGTTGAAGGTGACGACGTGTGAAATGTTCGAAACAAAGAATATTAGGCCATCCCTTTCATCTCACTACCATCTTTGTACTTTCCAGAACCAAACCACAACACAACAATCAATGTGCCAAGAAACACAAACATACCAACACCACACACGCAAATGCCGACAGCATACGTCCCTCCTACGCCAACATTTGACCAACCCCACCAACAACCAAACAATGTGGACCAACCCACCAACTTCGCTGACGACGACATTGATGTGGACCAACTAGCGGCTTTAGAAGAAGAATTCACTGATAACCCAGGAAAAAGACCGCTTGTCACTGATAATACAAATCCAGAAAAGAAACTAAAAACTGATACAGTCAACCACGATGACTATCCCGATGAAAACGACCTGTTTTTAGCAGAAGACGAAGATTACTTACGAGAACTAGAATCTCAGATAGATGCAGGCAATAACGACCTTAGTGCTCCTCAAAATACAGGTCCAAATACAGTGTCTCCCGAACCTTTCGTGTATATAAAACAGATTAAGGACATGAGTGAAAGTGATAAAATTGGGAAAGTTTTCAAAGTTAAAGGTCAAGTCATGAGTTTGTTATCGAAACTGTCCGTTAGTAAGGATGGCTGGAGTTTGAAATGTACTATTGTAGATGGTACAGGGAGTCTGGACGTTGAGTTCACGAGTGATGTGCTCTCTAAATTGGTTGGTTATACACCTCAAGAGATGAATGCGATCAAAAGGCAGATGGCGACAAAACCGGAGTTGAAAGAAAAGGCTATTACAGTAAGTGGACTTCATTGTCTATGGAGCTTCTTAGTTATGGCTATAAAGCCACACCTACCACCACCAGTCCAGCAGTCGAGAGAATGCGTTTCTACACCTGTCAGTGCGAAAGTTCTAGTCACACTAATATTATAAAGGCGAAAGTTTGTGTTTGTATGTTTGTTACTTCTTCACGCACAAAGGGCTGGACCAATTTTGATAAAATTTGGTATGGAGGTAGCTGACACCCTGGATTAACACATAGGCTACTTTTTATCTCAATATTGGGAACGGGATCGAAACTTATGTGGGTGAAACCGCGGGGCGCAGCTAGTAGCTAATATCAAATTCGCCAAACTTGTCCGTTTGTATGATACTGACAGGTGTGTCGTCAAGAGCGCATTCTCTCGTCGACGGCACTGTAAGTACCAATTTTCTAAAAGAGCAAATTCAGTTTCATAAGGGAGGAGGGAGGAGGGAGGTTCCGGAATTGGTCTTTTAAGAGGAACCGGGACCACCCCTATGTGCTGATGGTGGTTGGTGGTTTTAGTGAGTGACAACAACAAAAAAAAAAAGAAAGGTAGGTTTCCAAAAAGTTGTAGATGCATTTCTAAATCAAATCTCCCTGCCAATAGTGTTGGCACGAGTGAAAAATTTCGAAAAGATCATAGACTTTTATTGCTGACCATACAAATAATTTCTTTTTTTTTCAGGCGTTACAGAAAGCAAAGGACAGCCTACAGGTGCTGTATTGTATAATAGAGCTGACATTACTAGAGGTGCCCAAAATAACTAATCTCATTCCATTCGATGCTACGCACATTGATCAGATAAACAGAAGAGCCATGATCAGCTGATTGTAGAGTATTTCTATGTATTATGGTACTGTTGTAAGTAAAGTGTAAAGAGTGAATATTTTTTTTTTTTATTTTTGTATATTTTGTTTTATTTTCTGCCCCTACTTTGAAAATATTTAGTTTTTTCCCCTATTGTCTTGTTTATGGAGCCTCTTGTAAAGGAAAATTAGTGTCATCATCAACTGCGTAAAGTCTATTCAAATGTATGGTTGCAAATTAATTGATTTCAAATTAAACAAATATCAACTTTATTTTAATGGTAATTAAGTTGATTTCAGAGTGACTAGCACTATTGAAAAAGTTATAAAAATGTTTGAAGTTGTAGTGTAAACTGAACTTTATTGTGTAGGAATTAATGTTACTTTCCATAAACTCATATTTGTTACATTTTTGGCAAATAAGTCGCGAATGCAGATTACCCTTTTTCAGTATTTTGGGGGTCGGCTTCCAGTCTTACAGGATGCAACTGAATCCCAGTATTTTACATGGAGCACACGTGCCACTGACTCTGGCAGGGCCACCATCAGGGATTTTAATTTTGATAACAAAAAATAGTCACACTACCTATCTGACCTGCACAATCCAATTACTGGGTAACACAATATCCTTTGGTAAGACTGGTTGTCAGAGGAAAGTTAGTTTAGGGGGCTTATTGCCAAACTATGCATTTGGTGAATGACAGAGTCCGCTGAAATTGCTTTGCACTGGTTTCTGATGCCAGGGTAACCTGCAAAGTATACAGACCTAAGCCCAACTGTAATGCATTAGTTGTGATGAGTATTTAAAACTAAATTCGGTCTGGCAAGTCATATTAGGACACTGCACACTAATATTATAAAAGCGAAAGTTTGTGTGCCAAATTTTGTCAAAATTGGCCCAACCGTTTGTGCGTGAAGAAGTAACTAACATATAGACACGCTAGGAAATAATAATAATTTTAAAGGGTCGCCGAAATCTATAAGGAGGACTATATTTCAATAAGGATATAAACGTGGAAGAAGTAACCAATAAAAATCAAATACACATTTTACAACTATATTTTAATACACTTTTCGTAACTCAATTATGTGAATTCAATATTATACAAAAAAAATATCAAATAATAACACAAGCTATCTAACGGTAGAAGACTAACATAATGTTGTCAAATGCAATCATAAAAATCGTCTATAACAACTTGTACACTACTTGCAAAGCTAACATTTGAGATGAGAATACTTGCTTCTATATAAAAAATAAAGCTGCGTATACCGCGAGCATTCGAAAGCGAACGTTCACTAGGGGACCGAATGCTCGTGATTCCAACGCACTTTATTGAATGTCTTATGAGCGCTATACGAAATAGGACGGGCGCACTGTGCCTTGAAATCGCTGAATTTCAGTTTTCAGAATATAGATACTCCACGAACCGATTACCTGGGGTTTATATCCTAACCTCCTTATTATTAAACGTTGTATAGCGTCTGTATTAACACAACGCTTAGTCTTCTTCTTTCGAAAGTCAAATTACTGACGACTGAAAGAGAGAAATCGGTGTGTAACTAGTTTATATTTTAATGTAATAACGTGTGTTAGTAGAGATAAACTACGATAACATGGCGCCCCCCTCCATTACTAATAATAATGAGCGATTAATGACGTGACTAGTCGAGCAACAAATCCATGGATTTTTTTTGTTTGACGGCCGTCTCATTACGCACACATGCGTTGTGAATCTTGGTGGTGCATTGTAAATACTTTCACAAATACTTTCAAACGTTTTGTATTTTGGAGGGGCGCGCCATGTTATCGTAGTTTATCTCTAAGGGGGTAAGTTTCCAGTGCGTAAATAAAAGGGCTTCGAAGATCCGTGGCATACTGTCGCGCCATATTGTTTTTTTTTGTCAAAATGGCGACCACGCATCATTAAGGGGGCTATAGGACCTAAACGCAAAAAACGCAAGTTTTATGATGCCTAAAAGTATATGATCGACTACAATAAACAGTCAGAAAAATATATGATATTCTTCAGAATATATCCTAGTTAGATAGTGTGTTGAAAACACAATACACCTAATTTGATACGATAGAAAAAAAAAAAACATGAAGATACCTCTAAAAACTTTCTTTTTACAATAAAAACCATAACATACATACAATCATTCTGATTTTTTATCAGATTATACTACAAGCAACATACTAAAACACAAGTGTTTTAATTTTTTAGTCCAAACAATAGATTTTTTGTAAATAGATAATTGCTTCATAATTTGCAATAAATTACCAGCGTTGTGTCATCGCGCTTCTCTTTCTATTCTATGCAGTCCGACAGTGACCGCGCTTTAGGTCATGTAGTCCCCTTAATTCAAATAGACAACATATAAGACGAAGTGTGCCGTTTATAACATATAAAAGTAAAAAAAAATGGCGCGACAGTAGGTACAGTCAACAAAAGAGATAAGTATGCAGGATCGTCGGATATAGTTGAAGTTTAGTAGGAAACCGATGGATGTTGTCGAATAAAATTTAATTTTATTAATATAAAACAAACAGCTGAAATCAGATTAAATTTCAGTCGACAACATCAATCGGTTTCTTTCTAAATTTCAACTATATCCGACGATCCTGCATACTTATCACTTTTGTTGACTGTACTTACCAATGCCAGGTTCCATATTATAAAAATCTTTAATACCCTTTAATCGAAGAAGTATTTATATTCAATTGACCTACAAATAGAAAAAAAAAGACGTACAAGTTCTTTATCCGGCAGAATACTGACAACTCCAGTATTTCCATCTCAAACGCGAATGAAAAGTGTAACAAGTCCTTAAAACATAATTAGTTGCACACGGTAAAAGCAACAACTAAATTGAGCACTCAATGTTACATAACGCTTGTTTTTAAAACTTAATATGCGATTAAAATAAACATAGGTGTACGGGACCCGACTAGTCGTGCGACTCTGTCGTTACCGCGAAGGTAGCCTAACCTTTTATAAAAAGTGTATGTACAATCTACAACATAATATGACAGGATGATATGAATAAAATAACATTAGTGTTACTCCCAAATTTAATCAAATGATTCGACTCATTTATTAATGTTTTAGTTATCACTTTAAAAATAAGTGACTTGCAGCATAATTAAAGTTTTTTTTCCAAACAATATTAAAAGCGCGTCATGGTGGTTACGTTTCCATTTTTCTACAAAATGGCACCAAGTTAATGTAATAAATAGAGATTAGAATATTCCAACCACGCGAGATCACACAGAGATCTAAGATTGCTAATATTGTTTTATCCCATTATATACAAATGTACCGATTAGTATGTCGTGAATCCCCTTGAACTAAATATCTTGTCGTTATTTCTGAATGCCAATTATCGCTTTAAAATAGTCAACAAAATAACCCACGAGCCATACTAGTCAGTACATTTAAATCGAGTAAAATGATTGCTTGGATAACATCAAATATAATCTTGAAGCTAAAAGTTAAAATATACATCTTATGAGATTATTTCATTGGAAAAGAAAATCATTTTAAAAACTAGGGGTGACATAGTCCAAAAATTGACGTAATTGACAACACATACTATAATAAATAACTTATCTACTTCGTTATAAGCGGGTAGCGAATGCGATGTAATCATTTATGAGTTGTAAAGTAAGTTTACATTTCTGACACCTCAATGGAAGACTTTGCCCGTTGAAAGAATGGGCGATGCCGCTACCGACATGAGTACGAGAACAGGGGGTCTAAAAAGGCCACTTTGGAGAATCATAAAAGGATAACATTATGAATTATAATATGGCGAAGACAGTCCGTGTTTTTCTTTTTTTCGCTGCACTACGTAGGTACAATCAAAGAGATTGGGATTGGATTGATTGGTATTTTAGTACAGACCAAAAAAAAAAAAAACTTCAAAATGCTTCACCAATGGGATTTGATACGATTAACTTAACAGTTAACTGTCCATTATGTTATCATTTTATGATTCTGCCAAAGTGGCCTTTTTAGGCCTCCAGGACACCTGTTAGTCAACAAGAACAACTTCCCAGCGAAAACATGATTACAGAGTACAAACATAAATATAGGAATAAATACACGAACATAATCGACCAATTACGTACATTAGGGTGAAACATTTAATCTTAATGAGATGAATTTAAATATTCGTTTGGTATCAACGTAACATAATTTATCAATTACATTTGACTTTATAAAACACTACGCACGACTCCGGTGAATAATGTCGTAAGTGCACCGACTTTATATTCACCAATTCGTCAATTCCTTTAGATAAGCGCTTACGACGTTATTCTTCGGCAGTGATTATACATGGAGTCACGAAAATTGTCTCTTAGAAAATGTTTCGTTATAGGGGCTTGCGACAATTAGAAACACAGTAGAACGCTGTCCAACCATAATTTATAAAGAGCTCAGGCTTAGCTCTGGACAGTTATGTGACTAATAGTATTCTTCAAGTTCGTTATATAAAACTAACAATATAACAAGCTTAGGATGAGTCTCTGTAACGCTGGTTGTAAAATATAAAATAAGGCTTGGTTTCGCTAATATTCGCCGGGTATTATATGTTTAGCACCCATGGTAACAAGATTATTAGTGTAACAACGTGTAACCTAAACAAACGTGCTCGTAGACACCCGGATCACCTCACAACCAGCGCTGCACTTGACATAATATACATAAACAATTCATTAATAAAAATAAACTAATCACATGGGCGCGTCGGAGAGCGCACCAAACATTATAATTAAAACGAGAAAGCCAGTAAATAATAAATTTCCAAAGCTATTTACAGCGCCATTAATAACGTAACATCATGCAACTTGCCTATGTATCGATCCTACCAGTCTTCCACTTAAATGCCAATCCAAACTTTAGGCCCACGAGCGCCGCACGAGACGTTTATAAGATCCTCTCGTAGAAGAGTAGGTAGGCCTGCGCCCTTAGTACTTTCTCCTCGCTCACTTCGGACACCATGCTGTCTGATACGTAGTACCACTTGCCGGAAGGGGGCTCCGCTGCTGAGGCGGGGCCTTCGCCTGATTCGTAGCCCGATAATTCCGACTCGGAGTCGGCATCACCGTCCCCGCTAACCGGGGCGGGAGGACTTATATTCCCGCCCTTTGGCAAGAACCACCAGCGCGGATCCCCCGCCTTCACTGGCCCTCGTACCTTCACATACGCCACATAATGGCCGCCGTGCATACCGCCCGAATGCTCCACGACGCCGTACAGAGAGTACAGCAATTCATTCTGTCCTTTAGTCACGTTCGGTAACTTTCTAACTTTGTCCATAGCACAGAACGGCGCTAAGTCCAAGATGATCGGGAAGTCCACGTGTTTGGACATCTTCCTGAACATGCATCGGAGACCAATCTGGAACCTCTTCAGGTGAAGGATCAGAATTGCGGGCGGACTCGATACCAAGAACCGTTTGGTAGCGTTTGTGTATACTGTCTTTCCGTCTTTGCCGTTGATTCGTTCGGTGCACGTCTCACATCCGACCTTGTTGTTGCCTGTGAGCAGTTCTAGCGCGGTGAACTGACTGAGACACGACTGGATGCTGCACTCGTCTTCATCACACACGTAACGTGGCGATAGCGGACTCTGTCGTGAGTACGGCAGGAAGTCCCTTTGACTCTTTTCTGCATCAATGTTGTTCACTTTAGGCTTCGGCGCGGGCGGGGGAGGATCCGCCGGCGCCTCGACGGTCACAGGTGAAGGTAACGCGGGCTTTTTGGTATTAGAATCGTCCAAATTATAAAGTTTAAGTTTGTCCAAATGATTGTTCAGGTCGTTGAAGTTCTTGCTTTCGGGCAGGGATTCGTAACTGCTCTCTCCGCTGTGTTCGAGAACACTCCGACAGCCTTGTACGCTGATACCCCGCGAAACTACTTCGTTCGAGTATTCGGGGACGTCCGGGACGAAGGATATTCTTGACACCGGCCTTTCGAACTCTGTTTTGACAGGGGACAGTTTGTTATGTTGCGGACTCGATAGTTCCAGGTTGATTTCGCTAGACAAGGAGCTATGACTCCCGAGTTCCTTGCCATTAGTCGGGGAGTCAACATTATCGACAGTTTCCGTCGAGTTATGTTTGGTCGCCTCTGGACTCGCGACGCCCGAATCTGGGTTAGATAGGTTCTCTAAAGATATGAGAGGTTTATATTCGAGCGGTATTGCTGTGGTCGAGGTTGAATGGTCTGCGAACTCGACCTTATCCTTATCCGCGTGTTCTGGGGTGTTGTCTGTCTTTTCTTTATCCATATCGACTGGACTGGTCCGAATGGAGTCGGAGCTGATGACTTTTTCAGAGTTGTAGCCAGATTCCATGTGGTAAGCGGCGAAGTTTGCGGCTGTGTGGGCAATGGCTTGTGTCCCTACAGACACAGTATGTGTGTCTGGCTGTCTGGGCATATCCTCGAGGTTATCTTCCACGTCTGCATCAGATTGTTCAGAGGATGACTTACCATCAGTCTTGGTAGTACCGTTGGCATCCCCAGACTGCTCATCTTTGGACGTAGAGTTACCTGAAAAGACAGATTTGATAAGTTTTAGGTTTACTGAAGACGGCAATTACAATTTGATGAAAAATGGTGACTTGATAAATAATTGCTGGCGTGACAACTTATGATTTGTTTCTAAACGAGACAAAATGATGTATGAAATGATATTAGTGTGACTATTAGTACTGAAGCTAAATCCATGTATTGCCACGAGAAACATTTTATTAACTTTTTTTATATTTTTACCACACAAAAGCAGTATATGCAAAATATGTAGAAGCAGAATAGATAATTTTATCTTTTATCCTAGTTATATGAGGTTATATAAAAATGCCAGCCAGCCAACGATGTGGTGTGAACAAAATGCTGGTATTGTGGTACCACCTTTGTTCTTTCTGGCGGCTTTGCGCGCTGCCATCCGCTCCTTCTTCAACTGATGTTTGGAAGGTTTCTCGTCTTGCGCATTGTAAACATTCTCTTCTGAAAATATGTGCTCTTGTCATTACATGCCTTAGTTACTACACATTGTTTCGCGTTATACACTCGTCGGGGTTGTTTTGCACCACTTCTTTTAAGTTTCAAGTGACAGAGGCCGTATAGGATAAGTGTCAAAGTCATTATTGTTGCGGTGTGGAAAAGAGATGGAGCTATACAGGACGGTTCGCAGGAAAGTTCGCTCGACACTCGAGGTATTTGTTTTGCGGCTTATAGAGACATAGCGTACGAATTGAAGAATCTAATCATGGTGAATGATTACTGATACCTTTAGGAGAAGTTTTATTTCTACCCTCAATAGCCCAAGTTATTATAGTATTTTCAACGCTCTGCTTACCACCGAGGGTTGAAATTCCAACAGTGTTTTTAGGACGCGCTGGCATGCACTCTTGTTGCTTTCTCAATGCTTAACTCAACACCGAGATAAAATCCCGCTACGATATTTCTACTCCCGTGGAACGGGGGCTTAATTCGATGTTGAATGATCGATAGAATGAGTTTTACCGATGATAATAAAAACAATGTTGTTTAAAAATGGTGCAAAACATGTCATGGCGTGTGTAATGAAGCAAAGCATGCGAGATAATGCTACGACATAAAAGTTTTTAGTTTTAAGCGCAGTTCGACACATTGATTGCATTCTGGATTCGGAAATAAAACTACAAATAAGGATCTTTGTGACCAAACGAAAACACAGTTAAATAGAATGAATTGCCGTCTTAGTATCACAGAAATTGCTACAATAGGGACAAAAAAAACTCACATCAAGCTAGATATTTCAAAGTCTATCTAGATTTAGACCTATATTCTAAAACAATGCTTAAGCACAAACCTCTACTCAGCGGAGTAATTGCGTAACACACTATCAGTAGGCATGGCTTTCATTTTGACAGTTCAACAACATTCATTGCGTTATGTACGTTGCAGAGCAGATAAATTTTTCGAACATACGAAGCAATGGATTTGATAGAAAGTGTTTTACGTAATTTCGGGTGGGGATTTGCGGTTGAAAATTCTAGAATACAGGTCTTTTACCCGATTTCTGAAAGGTGAATCCTAATCAACACAAAAATAAGCTGACAGAGTAAGCTGACAGATGTCAAACTCATGTCGAGTTCTCTATGTCTTCAGTCAACTAATCACATTTATTTATTTAAACTTCATGTGCAGTTGTGGTATATAAGCAGACTTGATTCATAATCAGCCTATAATGTTCCCACTGCTGGGACACAGGCCTCCTCTCGGTGAGAGGGATTAGGCAGTAATCCACCACGCGGGCCTAGTGCGGGTTGGTTGATGTCACATGTCTTAAATTTTTTTGTTCTAGGACATGCCGGTTTATTTACGATGTTTTCCTTCACCGTTTTGAGAGCAGTGGTAATTAAATAATTTACACAAGGTAAAGCTCCTGTCTGGGTTCGAACCTGCCTACGACCTATACTCGTGCGGCCGTTACCACTGGGCCACCACTGCCACATTGATTGGCTGTTGTTATATCAGGCAGCCAATCATAAAAGTTAACATAAATTTGCTAATCAGTTAATTTTTGTCTTGTATAGCCTTTTGAGTATGTTTACCTAGGACAAACTGTCCAGTTAGGTAGGCCCAACTTCGAGAAAGAGGTCAATCGTCGAATCCGACTCGGCTGGGCAACGGTCGGGAAGCTACACAATATCTTCTCGTCCCACATACCGCAGTGTCTCAAGACGAAAGCCTTTGACCAGTGCATGTTGCCAGTGATGACATATGGCACTGAAACGTGGTCGCTCACAATGGGCCTTATTAGAAGGCTGAAAGTCACCCAAAGAGCATTGGAGAGGGCTATGCTAGGAGTTTCCCTGCGTGATCGAATCAGAAATGAACAGATTCGCAGGAGGACCAAGGTAACCGACATAGCCCGAAGAATTGCCAAACTTAAGTGGCAGTGGGCAGGGTACATTGCTCGCAGAACAGATGGCCGATGGGGCCGAAAGGTTCTGGAGTGGCGACCGCGTACCGGAAGACGTAGCGTTGGAATACCTCCCACAAGGTGGACCGACAACCTTGTGAAGGCCGCAGGAACTCGTTGGATGCGAGAAGCGCGAAACCGGTCAAAGTGGAGGTGCTTGGGGGAGGCCTATGTGCAGCAGTGGCCGTCTTTCGGCTGAAATGATGATGATAGTAGCCTTTATGAACTCAAGTGTAACACTACTTAACACAGTATACACACAACACAAATACACACATTATAACATCAAAATCAAACATACCATTAGGCGTTTTCCTGCGCACTACTGCGGGGGGTTGAGGACGGCTGGCTGCGACTGGAAGCGACAGGTCCAGGAAGTACTCCGCCCTGTCAGACTGATGGAGGCACTCTTGACATTCCAGGGTCGAGACTAGGAAGCCGCGGAAGACCTGGAAGTAAGGTGGTGGGTCACAGGTTTATTTACAAACTAGAATTTTGGAGTAACACATGACTTTATATGTAGCTTTAGGTCCTTGTAGAAATATCTATCTATTTAGCCCGTAATGTCCCACTCTTATTCTTAGCGTGTCTATGGTGGCCTAACTAGGGTTGGCCGGTAGCCCACTGCTGGGCAAAGACCTCCCTCTCCCTTTTCCACACACGTCAGGCCATTGCGGGCGATGAAAATATAAGTATTTTAAATCTTTTGGGGCTCATAAACACAAAACTCGCATGCACAAACTCCCCAAACACAGATAACTGGCGCTTTCATCTACAGGCCAGACAAATACTGCTTTCATGCGATTATTATTCGCAACTCATAGCGTATTAAAGCAACCCAAATGTCCTGTCTTTGGTATTGTTCGTCGAATCGTTGAGCTCCTCAAGTTCTGAGTTGAGCTGCACGATTTTTGACAAATGCGTGCACTGATTGGACAGGTCCGCTCAATCTGTGTGGTTCTTTCCTCAAAAGACCATTTCAGACACCAATCTACATGGTCTTCACACGATCTGACCAAGATTTTGTCTGGACTTTAAAAGAGACTGTGACTTCTGAGTTTGTTTCGGCCTTTCTTCTCAGAATAGTCAGTTAGGAAACGCCGACCTCATCTAGTTTAAAAAAAATATGATTGACGTGTAAAAGTGTTTGTACAAACCTACTTACAGAAATAAAAATCATTTAATCATCATTTAATAATTTAACCGATCTACTGCGCCGACAAGGCCATATTTATTTTACATCATCAATTTTAATCCTTTTCAATATACCATGATCAGTTTATAACGTTCTTACTGCTGGGACACAGGCCTCCTCTCTGTGAAAGGGAGATCGTTGCAATCCACCTTGCGGGCCCTGTGTGGGTTGGTGGATGAATATTAATAGATCCACATCTCACCATCATCATAATCAGCCTAGCCTTTTCCCAACTATGTTGGGGTCGGCTTCCAGTCTAACCGGATGCAGCTGAATACCAGTATTTTACATGGAGCGACTGCCTATATGACCTCCACAACCCAGTTACTGGGTAATACGATACCCCTTGGTAAGACTGGTTGTCAGACTATCGGGCTTCTGACTACCCGTAACGACTGTCAAAGAAGACCCACATCTCACCATAATGTAGAAAACTGGCTCGCACACGAAGGGTTTCGTACCACAAGAAAAAAACACCGAAAAAAAAAAAACTATTGTTGTATGGGAGCCCCCCCCTTACTTAGATATTTATTTTATTTTGTTTTTAGAATGTCGTTATAGCGGCAACAGAAATACATAATTTGTGAAAATTGCAACTGTCTAGCTGTCGCGGTTCTTGAGATGCAGCCTGGTGACAGACAGACGGACGGACGGACAGACAGTGAAGTCTTAGTGTCTATAGGGTCCCGTTTTTACCCTTTGCGGAACCTTAAAAAAGCAATAAAAACCGCAGATCAAGTTGTTATGTACCAATCATCTACGAAATACGCAAAGTATTGGTAACTAGCTGTTCCCCGCGGTGTCACACGCTGCGCGGCTCCTAAGGGTCGTAGCGTGATGTTATATAGCCTATAGCCTTCCTCGTTAAATGGACTACCCAACACTAAAAGAATCATTCAAATCGGACCAGTAGTTCCAGAGATTAGCGCGTTCAAACAAACAAACAAACTCTGCAGCTTTATAATATTAGTATAGATAACCTCGACCTACATAAATATCGCATCAACCTGGCGACAGACGCGGAAGTGCTGAATCGGCGCAGCGTGACGCACAACTCCGACCGGACGAGGCACCGATTTTAAGAATTTAACTCAATTTTGATTCCTACATCGAACAATTGTCACCATTTTTGCAATAATTACTTGTATTAATTTCATTTATTAAACATCTGTTGCAGTAATTTCGGTTTTTCCTTGCAACTTGCTTGCCGGACTGATATAATTAAGTCATTCTGAATATTTTTGAGTCATTTATACTTAGACTTTCGTCATAAAGATGCCAATCAGCAGCCTGTGGTCTATTCTGTAAAAATCTCAGTGAAAAAGTTGATGTAGTGTCACTCCACCTGATCCCAGGGCTTGACTCAATTGACAACTCACTTTATGTATATGTTTTCGAGGTGAGATTTTTTCAGAACAGACCGGCTGTAATCATCATCCTAGCCTTTCCCCAACTATGTTGAGGTCGGCTTCCAATCTAACCGGATGCAGCTGAGTACCAGTATTTCTGACCACCACAACCCAGTTACTGGGTAATACGAAACCACTTGGTAAGACTGGTTGTCAGACTTTTGGGCTTCTGACGACTGTCAAAGATCCACGAATGACAGCCGGGCCCAACGGCTTAACGTGCTTTCCGAGGCACGGAGGGGTCTTGGTATGTAAAGATGGTCACCCATCCACGGACCAACCGCGGAAAGCGTAGCTTAACCTGATCGATCGACCCGTGCGGCTGTTATAACTTAGCCACAAGCCCCTCATAAATAGATCGGCTGTAATATTAGTTTCTATTCTACGAGGGAGCAAACCAAATAAAAAACACTTTATAAAGAGAATTATTATCGCACAAAGTGGCTGTTATCGTCTGAGTCTTTGTTGAGCTGTAAATAATGTTGCCAGACATGTTCTATTAAGTTTATATTATTATTAACTAGTTTCTGCACGCGGCTTTGCCCGCGTGGATTTCGGGAATTCGTGGGTTTTTTTTTCCAGTACCCTAATTCTTTTTCTAAAATAAGCCTTATGTTTATGTTATTCCTGGTAACATCAGCTAACTGCCAATGAAATACCCGTCAAAATCGGTCCAAAAGTTACGGAGATTAGCCCAACAATACAACAAACAGAAACAAAAAAAAAACTGTTATAATATATTTTCATTTGCATTTAGTAAAAAGCTGTTATTTTGACAATAAAAACAGACACATCAAATTTATTTTTATAGATATACGTCACAATTATAGTAGAAGTTGTTATGATATCGATTTGACTACATTCAGACAACAGACTTTGTCTAACCATTTGTTTGGAGCAGAAAAGTCCGACTGTATTTTTTAGCGTCATGTAACTGTACCATGTTATCATTTAGTTCCTCTTTTTTTTCCTCTCTTTGGTACCATTTTTTTTGTAATCAGGAGTGATGGTTTAAGCTGAAAACCAGCGCTTAGGAACCCGCCTGAGGACCTGAGCATAGTGCTGACGCTAAACCCTTTACCTACGGTATTGTAGTTTTGTGTAGGTACTTACTACTCCTAGCTGTAATACTGGAGATAATAAACGTTCTTCTATTCTGTATGTATCTAATTCAATGACGTATATTTTGTCGAACAAAGACTGGCAAGACCTACATTTTATTAGCCCATTCTCAGCTAAGTCGTTAATAATAGTGTACAACTAAACCAACCAGCCAAAACCAGCGCTGGGGCTCTGTCTCGTATAGGGTCTTAGCATTATGCTGAGCGATGGCAGTTTTGCGTAGATGTGACGCATATTATCTCCCAAATTGTTATTTTGTTTTTATGAGTAATGTTTCATCAATCGAGAGCAGTGGTGGCCAAGTGGTAACGGCCGCGACTTACGAGTTGTAGGTCGTAGGTTCGAACCCAGACAGGCGCTTTACTTTGTGTAAATTATTTCATCACCACTGCTCTCAAAACGGTGAAGGAAAACATCGTGAGGAAACCGGCATGTCCTAGAACCAAAAATTCGAAGACATGTGACATCTGCCAATCCGCACTGGGCCCGCGTGGTGGATTACGGCCCACTCCCTCTCACCGAGAGGAGGCCAGTGTCCCAGCAGTGGGAACATTATAGGCTGATTATGGTTATGGAGTAATGTTTGCCACTAATAAACGTATTTTCTTTCTTTCTTTTCTTTCTAACTGCACGCACATGCTGCCTATAAATACAACACCAACCTGTCACTACTGTCCCGACTCAACAATTTACAGCTCAAAAAACTCAAAACCCAACAACCATACTAGATAAACAACGCCAATCAAAAAAAAAAAATTTCTTCAATAAAAAAAGTACTCCCGGGCCTATTTTATACCTTAATTACCTGTTCAGGTCTAAGCATTGTGTCGGAGGCCTGTTGTCCATAGAACTTGACCTTTTGCTTGACCTCTCCGTCGACCTTTGAGGGGTCAACTTTGGAGTTCATTCCTAGGCTGCTAAGTATCACGGACTGATATCGCCGAAGATCCTCTGACCTGAGAACAGAATGGTTTTTGTTGGTATACACATGTGTGGATGAATGTGGACTCTATTGTCTGCACTTAGACTCCCATTTGGTCTGTTGTGGTGTTGATGTGTGGAGTATTGTGCTAAGGTATTCAAGATAGTATTTGCGTAAACAATAGCGGTATCGTTGGTAAATGTTTGATTAGATGTGGAGAATTGTATATGGTTTTGTTATCATTAAAGCCATGTTTACTGGTAGCTAAGTTGATTTTTAATCATGGTCATTTGTGAGCTCATACACACGAGGGACACGCGCCGACGACACAAGCAACTGCACCCTTCGACGGCACTTGCCTCTGTACATCGACGCGTGTCCATACACACTAAGTAAAACATTAACAACATAAGATTCACATTCCTGACATAAAATTGTAAATCAGATATAAGATTTTATGTTTGCTAGTCAGGCCCAAAGTCCACCTAATGGAAGAGGTTACATTACAAAGCAACAGGTACAACGATGATCGACGATGATGGATCGATGGTAAGGACGACGATCCTGCATACTTATCTCTTTTGTTGACTGTAGTCAACAAAAGAGATAAGTATGCAGGATCGTCGGATATAGTTGAAGTTTAGTAAGAAACCAATGGATGTTATCGACTGAAATTTAATTTGATAAATGAGCTGTTTGTTTTCTATTAATTAAATTAAATTTTATTCGAGAGCTTCCATCGCTTTCTTACTAAACTTCAACTGTATGCGACGATCCTGCATACTTATCTCTTTTGTTGACTGTTCATCAACTGTTAAATATATTATAGAAATATTTCAGCAGCACCCATGCCATAACAGGAACACAGCAGTTCTGCTTAAGGGCAGCAGTAAATGGTAATAGTACTCTTGATTAAGCCCTTTTAGAAGCCCTAGCTTTAGTACTTAAAAAGGCGAAGAGTGGGCGTTTTGGGGGAATGTCTTACGTAATTTTGACGTTCAAAAAGTGCTGATTTTCAGCCTAGTTTGAATAAATGATTTTTGATTTTTGAATGAGCATTCGGAAACTTGGCGTTAAGTTTGATCTGAGTTGTCGGGTTTAGTGAGTATCATGGTTATAATACCTGACAGCTTCCAATAAATGCCTGAGCAGCTCATGGGCATCATGCTGGTCGCCGCCGCCGAACTGCGGCAGTTTGTTCACGAGCGCAGACAACAGCTTCCGAGGAGTATACACGCCACCTTCACCTGGAAAAGTAGATTAGATAACGTTATTACAAATTCACAGCGTTACTTCATTAAAAAATTTTAATGACAACTTGAGTAGGGAATGCAATCTCGTTCTCGTGAGATCTCGGCCACGTTTACAGAGATTAATCTCAGCCGCAAATCGATCGAGATCGCGATTGCATTCTCTAAACTTGAGGGTCTGTAATTCTAAACTATCGAATCCGGATGCCACTTTAGTCGGCTTGAATAATATCTTTCGTACATTCATGGAGGTTTGCATTGAATAATAAAAGATACTAGTTAGTAGTAGATAGTAGTTAGGCATTTCTTTTAAGGTCATGCTACGGCACCTGCAACTGTACACACAACCCCCTTCCAAATAGTAAAAGTGTAATAAAATCAATAGACAATGAATTATGGCTGCAGTGCCTATCACGTAAGGAGGTTTTGTCAATAATGAGCTAAAAAAAAAATAGATCACCAGCACCACAATATCGCACTGTCACACATCATGTGTGAATTGTGAAGGCAATTTCTGGACATTAATTATTAAAGTTAATGGCGTTTATATCTAATCAAATACAAAATAAGAAATTGAAAAAGTCATACTATTACGATTCACGAAACAGTCCTAAAACCTTTGGGCCACCACGATACCCCAATATAACAATTTTTTAAATAGGAAGACATTGTGAGGAAAGCGGCATGTCCTAGAACCAAACATTCGAAGACATGTGACATCTACCAACTGTGCCCGCGTGGTAGATTACGGCCCAGGTGTGTGTCCCAGCAGTGGGAACATTATAGGCAGAATATGCTAGGTAGGTACATATTTTAAATTCCCGAATATAGCCTTAACTTCTATACTTGGTAATCGTTGAAGGCGAGGGCACAATTACGCACGCAGTATGATTAAGGGCAATTATGCAAGCAGTAAGGAAAACGCGTAACTCAGGGTTACGCTAGGCACACGAGAATTTTACGTTTACAATTAAAACCATAATTGTAAATGTGGGGTTTTGCGGTTGCCCATGTTTACAAAACGGGGAGAAATCTGGGTTTGAGGAAAAAGATCAATGAAACACTGTGGGGGTTTTCGTGGGTTGAGGAAACTCCCGGGTTTAGAGAATTTCGCTATTACAAAACGGCTGCGTTCAGTGGCAGAGAATAATCGCTCACTTGGTGGTCTCCGAATCATCATCTGCCAGCCGTTTCCCAATTATTATGGGGTCGGCTTTCAGTCTAACCGGATACAGCTGAATACCAGTATGTTACATGGAGCGACTGCCTATATTATGATCTCCATAAGTCAGTTACGGGATAACACGATACCCCTTGGTAAGACTGGTTGTCAAACTTTCTAGTTTCGGATTTCTGACTGGGTTCCACAGTCGGTGAATGTAGTTACGGGTGTAACTTATTTTTTTTAATATCGCAGCATCATGCTGAGATAGGAGCCTTTTGGCCTCGTATAGGACTTTGTTTCATTTTCCTTTTGTTACTTTTTTTTTATTTATCTTGGATTTTTATTTTACTGTGTTTAGTTTAGTTTGTGATCTTCCTGTACTACTCGCAATAAATACTTTTTCTTTCTTTACATTCACCGACTGTGGAAGTAAATTATTCAGACGAAGAACTTCAGGTCTTCTAATTATCCACACATTAAGGAAGGATCACAGCACGTGGTATGTTCTGCCTCCCCCATGGGAAAGAAGCGTAGGTAATCTTCATTCGCGATTTATTTGCCAAAAATATAAACAAATATGAGTTTATGGAAAAATAACTTTAAATCCTACAAAATAAAGTTCAGTTTACGTTACAACTTCACACATTTTTTTTACCTTTTCAATAGTGCTAGTCACTCTGAAATCAACTTAATTACCATTGCAATAAAGTTGATATTTGTTTAACTTGAAATAATATTAATTTGAAAGAAATTTGAATAGAATTTACGTGTAAGTAACTAAGTATGTTATGTAATCAGTTTCACCCTCGTGTTAAGTCGTATAATGACAGGGAAACAATAGCTATCTTTGTGATTCGCAATAAATAATAACAATGCCATACCGTGTGCGGTTATCAAACCTGGTCAATCTAGAATTCTAAGAATTCTTGATGTTTATTTATTTCAATCATAGTTATAACACCTTTACAGACTCATTCAAGCCTATATTTTTCCTGTAAGCAGAATTATTTAATCTACAAGTACTATTATAGTAAAGCTAAAGTACCTATTCGTTTTTAGGGTTCCGTACCAAAATGGTAAAAACGGAACCCTTATGGTGAGACTAATTCTGTCTGTCTGTCTGTCACAGCACAGCTGGATATCTCAAGAATTACTAATGCTATCAACTTGAAATTTGGAATAGTTTTAGATGACGTTTGCCCAACTATAATTTTGCAAATATGAAAGCAATACACAGCTGTCAAAGTACACTCAAGAGTACCGTTTACCCCACGCCAAACCCGATCCCAATTCCACTTAGTTCCCCTAAATGGACACCCAATTTAAAAACCATTTGGCGCTAGCATCGAAATCAAGAGTACGAAACGTCACAATTCCAATGTCGATCTATCGGAATTAAATTCAAGAGTAAGCGGGCCCAGAAAGAGAAGATAGGTGTTGAATTTATGTAACCAAACTTACCACCGCAATGCGACTACGCAACGCGTCGAAATCGAAAGATTTCGGCCATTTGACTTCGCGTCGCGTTTTATTCCTAAGGTCGAACTGGTCGAAGCCACCAAAACGAATTGTTAATTAACTTAGCATAGCTAAAGAGATTGAAAGTTATCGATAGCTGTAATTTTACTAGACGTAGTTGTTTGTAAATGAACTTAGTACAGTCGGCTGCGGGCCAGTGACCACTTTGACCTTGAGCTGGCCTAACAGCTAAACGTCAAAGTGTTACCACTGCACTGTTTGCCACCAGGCTGTATCTCAAGAACCGCGATAGCTAGACAGTTGAAATTTTCACAAATTATGTATTTCTGTTGCCGCTATAAGCACAAATACTAAAAACAAAATAAAATAAATATTTAAGGGGGGCTCCCATACAACAAACGTGTTTTTTTCGGTGTTTTTGCCTTGTGGTACTACGGAACCCTTCGTGTGCGAGTCCGACTCGCACTTGGCCAGTTTTTTAAATAACGTAGGTATAGAGAAAGAAATGTACACCAGACGTAATAAAAAGCATAATTTTTTCCCCTCGACGTAATAACCGTATAACTTCTATCGTGTCTCCTTCAGTGACCTTCAATGAGTTAAATAACTAGGTACGGAGAAAGAAATCTACACCAACCGTAATACATAAAAACCAATGTCCAAAGGAAAAGTACCATTCCAGTGAATACGTTATTAATATCAAATGTACATACTTAATGTCCAATGTCTGTTGACCATGGCGAATAATTTACATACATAAGTAAAGAGCTGTAGCTATAGGTACAAGATTCGTAAATAAATAGAATCTAGAACATCAATTATTTTTGGGACCTATATTTTATTTTTCTATAGCATAAACGCTATTTAGTTACCTAGTTACTATGGTGGGAGCTTTATAAACCCCCTGACAGACAATTTGATCAAACCAGAGAGCCGCCTGGGCACGCGTTACCGTGGCCGATTTGGAAATCTCTAGATAGACTTACCCAAGTCGGTCGGAGCAAAGACATAGTATAAAGGCGAGTTTGTGTGTGTGTTTAGATGTTTGTTACTTCTTCACGCTCAAACGGCTGGACCAATTTTGATAAAATTTTGTATGGAGGTAGCTGACACCTTGGATTAACATATAGGCTAGTTTTTATCCCGACATTTACGCGGGTGAAACCGCGGGGCGCAGCTAGTCTCCACTAATGGCGGCTCAGATCTTAAGTGCGTATGCGGCACCTCCCAACAGACAATGGCCCACTTTCCATCCTGCTACGCATGCCCTGTCACCTGTGCACTCTAATGACTGCGTCACTGTCAGTGAGCGGAGTTCGCGCAGCTGAATTTTGGGCCAAAGATGTTTGAACTTTTTGCCATCAATAGAATCAATACGCTAAGAAAAATAATTCTAACCAGGCTACATACTTATATTGAGTAAGGATTTTTAATGTAATCTGACGTGAAGGTGACACAGTTTTGAAGTTGTTAAGTGTTATTTTGGTTGAGCAGCTGCTAATAGGAGAATCTATCTGTCTTCCCACACAGTATAAACAACACGTAACAACAACCTTCATCATCTGCCTAGCCTTTTCCCAACTATGTTGGGGTCGGCTTCCAGTCTAACCGGGTGCAGCTGAATACCAGTATTTTACATGGAGCGACTGCCTATCTGACCTCCACAACCCAGTTACTGGGTAATACGATACCCCTTGGTAACACTGGTTGTCAGACTTTCGGGCTTCTGACTACCCTCCCTAACGACTGTCAAAGATCCACGAATGACAGCCGGGACCAAAGGCTTAACGTGCTTTCCGAGGCACGGAGGGGTCACGGTATGTAAAGATGGTCACCCATCCACAGACCAACCGCGGCAAGCGTAAGCTTAACTTGATCGATCGACCTGTGCGGCTGTTATTATTTAGCGACGGGCCCCTCACCGTATCAAACACCTTATTGAAACTAAAAATATCTCACTAATATTCTTTTTTTTTTCCTGAATGGGCCTGTTCTTGACCTCGATCACGCCTGATGGAAAGCCATGGATGAGGTCTATGATGGTACAAGCGCATCCAGAAGATGCCTGTTCACTCTTGCTTTGAAGGCAGGGGGTTAAATGTGGAGGGGGAACACAGACGCTGGCAGAAAGTTCCACGCATTGGCAGTGCGCAAAATGAGTGGAGGAGAAGCGTTGAGTAAGACTGGTCGGGATATCAACCAACTGCGGATGGTACCCTGCAGTACGTCTGTTAGTTTGGTAATAAAAGGCCGATACTTGTTTGGCGTCATCACTAACTTCTACCAGTTCCTGTAGCGGGCAGCTGACAGGACACGCAGGACACGATATTAATTGTCCCATCGTTTGTGAAACAGCGCCACATTTACACTCCAAGGCGGAGTCGTCTATGAATCTCCACCTGAACAGGTTTTCCTTGCTTCGGCCAACCTGGGTCCAGTCTGTTTAAAGACTTCCAGGTTACCCAAGGTAACTCATGTCCAGATGGGAGGTCTTCAGCGGGTGGAACGAACGGTTTGGATAAGGAAGCAATGTCTTGCCACAGCTTCAGTATTTCTTGTGATGGTTCGCCTGAAAGTAGCCTCTCCGAGCGACGTATCTACAGAACCACTATACGTCCGGCTCACCCTGGGCAATCAGCGAGTTATCCACGCTGATTGGCCACCACGATTGCTATGACCGATGGTATGAAAAGGATAATGGATTCATTGTTCATCAATGTTTTGACGCGAGAATCGAACCCCCATAGCGACAAGATGTGATAAGCCAGCGGTTATTACTAAATAAAAAGCCAGTTTAAAGATAATAATTTGATTGCACAAGTTTTTAAGGTTGTTGATCGAAGGTCAAAGATAAAAAATATGCCAAATATTTATTTGTTATCACATCTATATCAGAATACGTCATTCTTTGAGATAACATAATAGACAAATAATACCACTTGGACCTTTCCATGATGAATTGATGACTCTCGAAATAATTGAAAAAATCAATGTATTTTGGTGGAAAAAAAACAGTGAAAAAGATTTTACTTTTCTGAAACTTTTAGACAGACATAATGTTTTATTATTTTTCAGTCTAATCTAAGTAACACATAATATATAAATACTTTTTTATGGATAGATATTATAAAAGAAGATAAAGAACTGGATGTAAAAACAACCGAATTGAGAACTCCACCTAGTCTTGTGTACTTCAAATACATCATACATCAAAAATTTCTAAAAGCTCAAGGCGAAGTGGCATTGTAGTTTGTACGATTGCAAGTGTATTTTACATCTAATGTAGATGCGCCAAGGTAGCTTGCGAATTTAATTTTTTTTCAAATTGCAAAATAGTAAGAAAATTTGAAATTAGCGAGCAACCATACCAACAAAGAGCAGCGGTGGCCCAGTGGTAACGACCGCGACTTACGAGAGTAGGTCGTAGGTTCGAACCCTGACAGGCGCTTTAATTTCATCACCACTGCTCTCAAAACGGTGAAGGAAAACATCGTGAGGAAACCGGCATGTCCTAGAACCAAAAATTCGAAGACATGTGACATCTACCCGCACTGGGCCCGCGCGGTGGATTACGGCCCACTCCCTCTCACAGAGAGGAGGCCTGTGTCCCAGCAGTGGGAACATAGGCTGATTATGACGATGATGGGCAACCTTAGCGCATCCACAGTATCACACTAATATTATAAAGGCGAAAGTTTTTGTGAGTGTGTGTTTATATGTTTGTTACTTCTTCACACTCAAACGGCTCGACCAATTTTGATAAAATTTTGTATGGAGGTAGCTGACACTCTGGATTAGCATTTATAGGCTACTTTTTATCCCGATATTCCCACGGGATCGACATTTACGCGGGTGAAACCGCGGGGCGCAGCTAGTAATTAAAATAAAATCCAAAACTATTAATGAAAAGTTTTTTCAACTTGTTAGAATACTTATTATTACTATTTAATACTAGAAAGAAAAGAAAGAAGAAAAATAGTTTATCTTAAATATTGGTGCAAAGCATAATCCATAATATTTCTAAATCATGTCCAGACTGTTAGGTTAGACAGTGGAAGCGTGAAATCAGGTCACATTCTAAATATAGGTAACCTATGAAGTGGGTTGGCTCCAAATTATACTTAGGCATGTTGACAATATAAAATAGGCCTGTTTAATTTATATAAAGTTTTATAATCCAGTGGATAGCTTGTTTAACAAGTCTAGGATGGATTGTCTCTGGCAAGAGTATTTCAAATAAACCTTTATATTTTTTTTTTTTATAATAATGGCTGTATGAATAAGCCTTACAACTACTAGCAAATTCTGCTTCATAGCAAAACTTTTATTTAAACAGCAATTAGTGGAATTAAGTTATAACTATTGCATTTTTATATTTATAATTCTTCTGTGTGTAATATACACACAGAAGAATTCACTGAACTCCTTATAAACCGCTGGAGTGATTTTGATGATTTTTTTTAGTGTCACGAGTGGGTGGGTCCCTCAATGGTTTAGATTCACAATTAGACGGCGGCGGCGCTACATAGGCAGGACATGTCAAGTCTACTAGTTTTAAATAAAATATGTTTATGTCCAGGACTTAGAAAGATACAACACATAAAAATGTTCTACTCTTCACATTAGTACCAAACACAAAATAAATCATTGTTATGTACTGCAATCAAACAAAGCTTTTGTTTATAACTGTATGACACATACTAATATTTATTAAGGACAAAGGAACTCATTAAACTGTCGTAATTAATTTATAGTGCAACCTGTTATGTTTTTAGCTTATACTTTACCACTGCTGAGCAAATGGCCTCCCCCAAAGGTTTAATAAAAAATAAATACCATATAGGACAGAACTTTAGATGCAAAATGTGTGGAGTAATGAACAGGAGATTTTTAACACTTAATAGCTGTACAAAAAATTGTGTAGACATGCTGCACTGTAAAAACAAAGCAATCGCAAATGTTTGGCAATGATTGCAGCCATAACAACTGCTGTTTCTTACATCAACAATGTGCAACCTTGAACTTATTGCAGGAAAAAGCTGCTCAATCTTTTCTATGATCCTATCCACATTAAACTAGTTTTTAATTCTTTAACACAGAAGGTCATTTGGGTCAGTGGGTCGTCTTAGGGGTAGTAATATAAATATTTAATTTATAAATACTTGTCTAACTTATGTGTGTAGTTATGATATTTTGTTTTTAATACCTACATTATTTATATGTAGCATGCTCATTTGTAAATGTTATTGTTGTGATTAAATTTAGCAATAAAAATGGAGGTTAAATGTAGTTAATACATTACTGTAATCAGGTTATATGCATTCATAAACATTCTAGGTATTGTAGTTCAGTTACTAAAACATGCAATTTCTATGCCACAGATGATACGGCAATAAAAATAAGGTTTATTTCATTGCATGGATGTCAAGGTTTTAATAGACTATAAATCATACCTGCTTGTAATTCGCTCAAAGTTTCTGACAATGTTCGAGTCAAGGAGCCCCACTCTGCCAGGTGTCCAGTGATGGGCGGTAAATCCACTTCCTTTCCATCATCCCCATCAGGTTTCAGCTTTAATTTTCCACCAGGCAAGGTAAACCTCTCGCCAGGATTAGCCATCTCTTGAAGAACTTGCAACAAATAGGGTGTCTGCACCAAACATTGCATAACTGAATTGAAGAAGCAAGTATTCCCTAGATTTGTAAGCCCTCTAACCCTTGGTAGACTATACATAGCTTTGTCCTTTCCTTTCGATATTGTGTCAATTTTAATAATAGTTTCTATAGTTGGTATGTCAGTATTTGAGTCCTGATATATATAGGGCAGTTCAATTGGAGGTAGAGATTTAGCATTCCCACCACCAACTGCTTGCTTTTTAAGGTATTCTACACACTCATGGAGCTTCTTAGCACTTGAAGCAGTAACTTCATTGTTGCAGTTGTAGCAGTAAACGTCCCAAGTTGTTGTGTTTGCTGTGAGTGCATGGCAGTCAGAGCGAGGGGTTTTGAAGTGGTTCAGTGCGTGCTTGTTGCGCGTTCGGCCACAGAGCTGCGTGCCACAGCGCAAGCACATCCACAATGACAGGTCTTCTTCATAGTCGGGGTCAGAGACCTCGTTTTTGGAAGACTTCTTGCACTCTGAGCACTCCTTCTGAAAGCCGCCCGTTTTGAGCGCCTTCTTCAGCTGGGTCAGGTCTACGGCTTTGGCTACATGAGGACATGCGGACTTGACGTTCTCGTCGCAAGACTCCGTAGATTCGTCGCCGTTCTCACCAGGGTCGCTCTGTCTCTTTTTCTTAACCATTGTCACGTCTCAATGTAACCGCCTGCAATACGTAACAAGATACATGTGGTAAGAATAACCGCACTACTAACACAAAAAGAATAAAATGTCAAATCTGTGTCGATAGCCATTGCACGCGTGACAACGCACATTCATCGCGTATGGCCCTCAGGAAAAGTGCAAACATGCCAAAACACTATAAATAAAATTATCGCCTACTTACAGTTACATACGACGGCGAAAAACTATGTTTAGAACGACGAGAATAACAAAAAGATTAGGTTTTCCAAAATTTTGTCAGAAAAGTGTAACACCGTCAACCATCTTTCTTAACAATGTTACCAAACTAACAAAAAAATAAAAAAAAATATAAAAATAACCCCTTTCCACGAAACGTCTAAGTGATTCATTGAGTAAAACTTCATAAAATCGACTAATGCAAAATTAATTTTGCTACTGTCATCAACTTCCGTCGTCGTGGTCGTCCACCTCTAGTGTTTTACACCATCTAGTGGCGATCAGAAGAACTAAAATTCTGAAACGTCAACATGATCGTGGTGGAATCTGCTAATCAAATTGTGAATTTTCATTGATTTTTGTAAAATTTACGTCGGAATTTGCGAATATTGTGATAAAATTAAGTATTTTGAAGTGTGACACTGCACGCCATGTGATGTAAATATGTGATTTGTCGGTAATTGCTCAAATAAATAAAGTGGAAGAAGTTGTTGATGGTGATCAGTTTGTAGTGTTACAAAATTGCCAAAATGTCACTACCTGGGAATGGAATCTTTGTGGTGCAAGGCGAGATGGCAATGCTCGTCACTGCCATGCGACGGAGTACACGGTGGGGCTCACACTCGTTCCCAAACGAGGAGTATGATGTACTGATGAGAACCTTCCAAGATCTCAAGACTATCTTGAACCAAGTGGATGATTTGCGGCTTTTGGACCCCGCGACATACCTGAGCCCCTTCCTAGAAGTGATAAGAAGCAAGGAGACCACTGGTCCTGTAACTAGTCTAGCTCTTTCTGCCATACACAAGTTCTTATCATATGGTCTTATTGGTAAGTGATAGATATATTTTATTTATCTTAGTTATTTTCCCTAATCTGACCAATAGATGAGGAACTAAATCTGAATATTATAAGAAAGTGGAATAAAATAGGGGTCTAATAAAGTATTGACATGGTTACTGTCCCTATACAAGATGAAGTAAACAATAACAATTATTGTGAAAGTCTTAAGAGTTTATATACCTGTTTGGAAGAGACATTTCTGATGATGAAATTCAACATAGAACCCAACAGTCAGCCAAAGTGACGATATATTTTAACTATTTGAAGCAGATAAACTTATTATCTGTTTATTTCATTAACAATGTTTGGCCAGTGGGTCGTCTTAGAGGCGCTCAATTTGTCTAAATGTATTACAGTAAAAACTAAAATAAAAAATAAAGATAGTATTTTCTTTTTATGAATACCTACATATGAGTGGTTTTAAAAATTACTAATAGAAAAGTATGGAAGAAAAAGACATATTATGCTGACCCCAAATAAATTGGAATAAGGGCAGTACGGTGACCCCCAAATAAATCGGAATTAGGGGAGGAGAATGATGAAAAAAAATATTGTGCAGTATGTTCACCAATTAATCTATATGTACTTGATGTACTTCTATACTAATATTATAACTATCATAATAATGCTGAATAATTTGTTTATTTGTTTAAACGGGCTAATCTCTTCAACTACCAGTTAAATTAAAAAAATCTTTTCGCATTTAATAGACCAATTCTTGAGGAAGAATATAAGCTATTTAACATCACACTAGGAAAGAATGCTATGCAAAGTAACGGGTAAAAAAAAATCTGCTGTTCCCTACATTTATGTTCGTATAACTCGTCAAAATGTAGGGAATAGCAAATTTTTTTTTCGCGATTTCAGGTTTTGTCCCATAGTAAAAGTTGTTCATAATGATGAGTACAATGACCTCTTAAGAGGTTGCTGGTGTTTTACCAATAACCCTGTATATGTCTGTTATAAACTTTCGTGATTATAATATTAGTAGGAAGTAGGATAGTAAAAGAAATGTTTTACTGTAGTAAATATATATATATATAGGTATAGTTTTGTTTTCTTTTAATAGAGCGGTTCTGCACTGCATCCGATCCGAATCCGAATTAAAGATCCGACTTTGTAATGCGGCGAATGTTCTAAATTCGGCCGGATAGAGTTCGGATCTAGTGCGTAACCCCTCATACAAATAGGACTATGGTCACTTTGGACCGGTATTTCTCGGATTCGGATCGGAAGTAGTGCAGAACCGCTCTTAGGGACTCGTTTTAGTCGCTTTTTGTATAGGGATAATAATATAGTGTTTTTCTCCCAAAGATCCGACCCATCCCAGCGTGCCGGCGACGGTAGAAGACATAGCTGATGCCGTCACTCACGCACGCTTCGTCGGCACCGACCACTCTTCAGATGGAGTGGTTCTCATGAAGATATTACAGGTAAGTCTTATTCCAAAAGTCCTTGCCCAAAATTTTAAAGGCCCTTGCTCACTACGTGACCACGACCACGATTAGGTAACAGGTATTAGGTATTAGGTCACAATCTTGGTCGCACAAGTTTCGAAAAAGATGCAGAAGTTCATACTAAAAATTAAAATTAAAAATAATTTATTCCAGTTAGGCTGAGATTCGGCACTTTTAGAACGTCAAAATTACAAAAGATTGTTCCCCAAAACGCCCGCCCTTCACCACTTCCTAGGTAGTGTTGTAGCTGGGAAGAAGAAGTGGCGCAACAAACTCCCTAGCAGCAAAGCCGTCTATTAAGTTCATACACACGAGCGGCACACGTCAACCGCAGAGTCAACTGCAGCCGTCGACAGCAGCCGTAGACGTGTCGACTGCTGCAGCGGTTGACGAACCTAATTCTGTAAAATAGTATGCAATTCTATAAATAAATAAATAAAACATAAAGTACATACATTTTAACCGCAACTGTTCGGACGGCTGGACGTGCGACCAGTCGGTCGTTGTGACCAAGTGCCCGACGCGCATTCGGTTTCTGTAGTTCGGGTTTATATTTTACTAGCTTCTGCCCGCGACTTCGTCCGCGTGAAATTCGTACTTTCGTCTAAATATTTCGAAAATATGTAATACGTTTATGATCTTATCATTTATTTAGATAAATAAGTATTC